>JALAZF010000290.1:6500000-7700000 GCA_022829125.1 Lathyrus tuberosus
ATAAACCCATGTTTATTAATTATAAAAAAAATAAATAGATCACAATTTTAAATCAACTCCAAATTTATTAATTATAACGATTATAATAACCCCAAATTATAAATTAAATCCAAATTTATATAAATAAACCCCAATTTATTATAGTAAACTCCAAATTATAAATTAAACCCAAAATTTTATAATAAACCCCAAAATTATAAGGTAAACCCAAAGATATTAATCGTAAAAACAATTAGATTATAAACCCAAAATTATAAGTTAATCTCAAAGATATTAATTGTAAAAACAATTAGATTATAAACTCAAAATTAGAAGTTAATCCCAAAGATATTAATGGTAAAAACAATTAAATCATAATACCCACCAATATAAATTAAACTTGCATTTATTATAAATAAACCCAAATGAATAAATCCCCCTTTTATAAAATAAATAAACCCACATTTATCTTAACCAAGGTTATAAACCCTCATTATTTTATTATAAAAATAAGTTAAATAAACCCAAAAATTACAAATAATCCAAATTTATTATAAACTTAATAAAACCCCAAAATTTAAGAAAACACTAGCTTTACGCTATTAATCCATAAGTTGTAATATACTAAATCCTAACTTAATAAATAAAGTATTTTAATATCGTTCTCTAAACTATTAAATCCTAATTATCTATATACATATATTAATGATTTAATCTCTAATTAAAATATTTTAATTAGTTAAAATTATAATCCTAATTATTATTATAATATTTTTTATATAAATCTCATTATTATATAAAATTGTGAAATTAACCCTAACCCTTATTTAAAACCCTCCAATTGTATTTTTATCTCATTTTTGTTGTAATTATCTTATTATTTTTGTTATTTGTATAGTGTTGTTAGTTACGATATATGAAAATAGCAGTAACAAATTATGTTGGTATGATTTAGATATTACCGTAAAAAGACTTTTAATTTTTAAACGATTTATAACTTATGATATAAAAAGGTTTACGGTTTTGATTACAAAAGGTTTCCCTTTTGTGTCAATAATAATAATAACCTAACAAAACCTAACTAAAGTTAATCATAAAAAAACAAAACTAAATATCAGATTATACACATACAGGGTCATCTTAGAATAAAAGATATACCAAATCGCAATCCAAACATAAATTCATATTAATAGTTTGAAGGTACCAACCTGGATGTTGACTTGGAGGGATGTTGAAGGTTTAGGGTTTTCCTTTTTGACTCGGAGGGATGTTGAAGGTTTAGGGTTGTTGAAGATTTTAGTGTTGTTGAGGGTTTAGGGTTTTAGTGTTGTTGTTCTACGATGTGTGAAGAACCACAACTTAAGAGATAATATGTTTGTAAATTGTGGGTCCCTGAAAAGTGTGTAAATATGTCCTATTTATAGATGACAATTATGGTTAAAAATAAAAGAAAAAAAATCAAGTTGATCTATCAACATAATCAAAAGCGCAAAAATTAATTACTATTTTGTGACTTTTTTTTATCAATCATATTGATTCTAAAACATAAGAATATTATCCAAAAAGTAAAAAGAACAAAATATTTTCCAATATTTTATATTTTATGGATTTTTGGATATTTTTATGAATAAGATAGAAAAAAGTGAAAAATTAATATTTTAAAAAAATGCTTATTTAAAAATACGAAAATTAATAATAAAAAATGAAAAAAATCAATTTTTTGTGATTTTTAAGATTTGAAAATAAGTAGAATAGTTAGGAACAAATAAAAGATAAAAAACACAAAAAATAAGTAAGGTGGATTTTGAACTCATGACCTTCCTCCCTTGTAACTCCTTATACCTTTTTCTACCACCTATGTCATTCCATTTATTCGAAATAAAATAGCATTAGCAAGTATCTAAAAAAAATAATAATAATAATAATAATAATAATTCAATAATAATATTAATATTAATAATAATCCTAATATTAGTATTAATGCTTTAATAACCCCACTATGACCCTATTATAATTTGATTAAAAAATAATCTAACCCTAATTAATCTCTATATTATAATAATATAACTTAATATAAAAAATAATCTAACCTCATTTAACTGATAACGCTATCATACTTTATTCTACCCAAATAATCCCCTTAATGCTTACTATTATTATCTTTTATAAAGAAAACAGAAAAGCAAAAAAAAGAAATAGAAGGGTGGTCAAATTTTGGGGTGCGGCAGCTTCCCCTATTTAATCAGCTTCAAATTGAGATGATGATGACGGTGAGTCTTTATCTTCTTGAGGAGGAGATGATTAAATATAAAGAGTAACCCTAATCTTGACTCCAGAGTTTATAGGTTTAGAATCTGTGTGGACCAATCCCCGATGCTCTGCTAATATCCAATATCCATGTGTAATATCCGTATTTACAGAGGTCAGGCAGGATTCTGGTGATCCTCTGATTCCGTTTTGGTAAACCCTACTAGAAAAAACCCATGGTGATATCTTGATAAAACCCCAATGACATCATTTGGTGGAGCCCCTGATAATAAAAAATCCTGACAAAAAAGTCTGACAAACCCCTTGATTATCCCTGATGATCCGTTTCAACCCTTCCGGGTGGATCTTGTCTATGATTCCTATGATCCTCTGATCATGCTACCACAATCAGGTAGGACTTTAGTGATACCTCGATTACACTGGATGAAACCTATTTTGCTAAGACTTTGGTGAAACCCCTCGATAAAGTTCTGGTAAAACCCATTGATGGAACCCCTTATTCGGATGAAAATATTTGATAGAACCCCTTTGATAAAAATCTCGTAAGACCCCTTGATAACATCCTGATGAAACCCCTTTGGTAAATCCCTTGATAGAACCCCTTTGTTAAAAATCTTATGAAAACCCCTAATGGAACCCTTGATAAAAACCCTAGTGAACCCTTGGTGAAACGTATCCCGTGTGTGGGGTAGGTTAATAAATTGGGGATGTGAGAGGTGAATACCTGCTCACTGGTTGATAACGACCATTCAGGATGACCGACTACTGGATAGATCCCTTTGAAGACTCGTGGTGAGTGAGATTGCTGGGGAAATCCTTTATTGAAAGGTGTTTATGGGAAAGTTACTTATTGGGGAAGGCCAATAAGTATCCATACTTGGGGATTCTACTGGTATAACGGGGTATAGGACCTCTAAAAGCGGTCATAAATCCTATATTATGTATGTATGCTCATGTATGCATGTGATGTTATGTTATGCATGACAATGATTTAGTTATTTTTATGAATGCCCCTATAGTGAGTAATGGGATGGTTAAAACCTAGAGAGGTTGCTTGTGTAACAAGGGTATTTGTCAAAAGGTGGTAGGTTGTTAATCTAGCATGATCTCCCGATACTCGTTTTGAACTCGATAATTGTTGAAGTGTGAAAGAGCTCACATGTGTATCTCAAAAGTATTGAGATAGGGCTTGTCCTTGCAGTATCATGTATTTGCCCCAATATGTTGGGTCTTTGAAGAAATTTTCCTCAATTTGAGTTTTGAAACAGCTTGTCTTTATTACGGACTTGAAATGGCTTGCCATTGTATTAGCCTTGGAGAAATATACCCTTAGAATGATATACCCTGGATGAATCCCTTTTTTTAAGCGGTTTCTTTTGATTAAGCCCTGTAGTGGTCTGCCCCAGATTGATTGTGCTTCATAGGGTATTGCCCTTGATTGACTGAGCTTTAAAAGGTATGTCTGAAAAGGAACTTGGATCCCACCATGTCGAGGTATGATCTTGACATGGAATACCCCAGTATATGAATCTTGAAAAGTATGCCCCTGATTGTTAGGGTCTGGATGAGTGTCTTGAGAAGGAACTTGGATTCCACCATACTATGATATGACCCTTATATGGACCGCCCCAATATTTAAATTTTAAAAAGTGTGTCCCAGTGTTTGAATCTTTGAAAGGTATGTCTCTGATTAGATTGACTCTTGGAGTGGTTGGTTTCACTGTGCTATTGAGGTGACCTGCCCTAGTATGAGCCTCTTGAAAGGACCACCACCTATTATTATAGTCATTGAGGTATTTTGACATAGGTGTGTCAAATCTTGAAATGTTTTACCCTTAATCAGTAAGATCTTTTGATGATGTGTCCCTATGATCATTAGGATTTTCCCCTTGATTGGAAGGATTCTTTAGTAATTTTCCCCCTTAATCAGAAATGTCTTGAATTGGTGTGCCCTTGATCAGATCTTTGTTGATATTTCTCTGATGCTAAGTATTGATTTGTGAGAAAAATGTTCTCTTTGAAAAATAATTATAATGCCATGTTCATGCAAATTTTGAAATCGAAAATTTATACGAGGTACAAGATAGATGATATTTGGCCATGAGGTTGGCACAAATGAAGATGGGAGAATATGGTTAGCGATGTTCCAACAAATATTCGGATTCGGAGTCAGTTTAACAACGACTTTGCCGAGTATGCTTTTATAGTTCCCCTAGCTTCAATTAGGACTTTTAAATGTTGTAACGTGGTCTGGTTTGCAGTTTAAGAAACAAAGGATACAAGGCTCAAAATTTGAAATTTAACCCACCCCAATCTCCTTGATATTCTCCATTCCTAAATCCAATTAACTCAACTGATGCGTTCATCTTGCAAGAGAATTTCTTTAGTCACAGTGATAATGGTTAAAGCACTTTATGAGATATTTGAGGTGGCAATCACCCACTCCCATTTATAAGATTGTTCCATTTTTTCCTTTTTCTTTGCTTTTAATCCCTTATTTTTGCATGAACATATTCTTTTGAGTTTGTGGTCCATCGGGACCTAATTTTTGCCTAAGTCAAAGTCAATTTTTTTTAGTTTTTCCTTTTCTTCTTGACTTAGCGGGTTTTTTCTCTTTTTTTTTTGGAACAACTCTTGAGTGATTTGGCTTTTGATTTCGAAAGTTGTAACTGCCATGTTAGCTATTGTGAGCTTTATCCCCATTGCTTCCTCGATGTTGAATGATGTAAGGAAGAAGTTATGGTGAACTTTTGCTTCCTCGATATTTGATGAGGTACGTGAGAAAGAGGATGTGCTTAAACCCCTTGCTTAGATAGACTGATTCCCTTGAGATTAGAATGCATCATTGAGTTAATTGAAATTTACCCTGCCCCTGGTTAAGATTAAGGCTTTTTTAAAATAGAAAGAACACCTACTTATGGCTCGAGGGGGTTGACTACGGATTATCTCCTTATTCCTCTAGTGTTTGGGAAGTGAAACAATGCCTTACATCGTCAGCCAAGTCTTACTATTAAAGCATACATCAACAAATTCGTTTGTTTTTTACATCCTTCTCCTCCTAAGTTTGTTAATGGTGAAGAAATGAAATATAAAAGCTTTGATTTTTTTATGGCATAAGTGTAAACGAATGGATTGATTCCAGAATCACGCATGATCATCTTATTAAAATTATTTCCCAAAAAGTATATCTTTTAATTACAAATAACACTTAGCAAAAAAGAAAATACAATTGGAAATGATAAAGGCCTAATGATTCCAGAGAATAGCTTCATTGTAGATCGATCGAATTTAGGAGACACTTCTTGAAGTTCTTGCACTTTGCCAAAGTAAGGGTGACCTCTCACCAATGGGGACTCCTCCTTCGAAAGTCAACTGCAGGTCTTGTACTTTGTGCTCATAACTTGTAGGATTGGAATAGGATTAAGTGATTGCAGCTTCACTAAGGCACCTCCGAGTAAGTCAAGAGACATTAGTATAGGATCCAATTTCCTTCCAAACTTCCTTTGTTGAAGTGCATGAGGCTGCTACTAAAATAGATACTGTTACAGACTCTGTTATGGAGGCATCATCCAGGGTTGTTGTATTTGAGGCTCTAGGTAGGCCTTAGGCTGGCATGGTGAAGGATTACCTTCTTTCTTAAATGGTACTTTCCCCCTTTGAGTTGCACTATAACTTCTTAAGATATCCTTTAAGTTTGTTTGTGAGTATCGGGAAACCTCTTAGCTCTTGGTAGTTGGATAAGGGCGAAAGCGGAAAGGATATGCAAATGTATGTGTATGTATGCAAAATGCATGAAAATACATGGGGCATGCAAAAACTTTTTTGAAGGAATGCTAAAAAAATTTAGATGCAAGTGTCACATTAGGATAATGACAGATGAAAAGAAACCCTTACAGGTTTAGGGGTTGTGACGAACACAGGGAAACCCCTACGAGTTTAAGATAGTTATGTACATAGGGAACCCTTATCTGGTAAGGTTCCCTAGGGGTAATGATAGGTATGGGAAACCCTAACAAGTGTAGGGATGTGTACGGTAAAATGCAAGCATGACCTAGCTTAGGTAGGCTCCCTATAATTTGGCTAGATCTAAGTTTTGTCTACCCAATCCCCTCACATGTAGGATATACAGTTTTGACAGCATAACAACCCTAGAATTTACAAACTATACCCTTGTTTTACCATGAGAAGGAGCAAGCCTTCCTACGGTAATCCTTCGGGATAAGTCTCATATGGGCGGAACCCTAGTAACAGCCCTTTAAGGGTTGAATACGTAAGGTCACCATGAGTTGATAAGGGCAGGCTAAAGGTTCCAAGAGTCATGGACCACATCCAAATCATCATCTATGTTAGAGGCTAACCCTACCATGAAGACACCTTTGGAGGATCTCTTCTGAGTGTAGCATCAATGAATTGTTAGGATGTCACATCCCCCCAAAACATTTTTGTTCTACATCCTAATCTAGGGCTGTACTCCAAGCTTGGGTTTTAGCTTCACACATAATCATATCCCAACCAATGTATGATGACAATAATATATGATATAAATATGCAATGAACATTAATATATATATATATATATATATATATATATATATATATATATATATATATATATATATATAAATAATAACAAACAAAAATATATATAAAAACATAGAAGATATATACTTAAAAACAATAAACAAACAAGGCAAACAAACAAGAACCCTAAAACCCAATGTTAGGATGGACTCCCTTTTTAAGGAATTATAAGAACTCCCTAGCAGAGTCACCAGATGTCGCGGCCGGAAAAATGACAGAGTCGCCATCATAATTTATTCGTCCTAAGGACAGGAAAATAATGAGAAAACCTAATCCCCAAGGGTGAGACACTAAGTTCGGAATCGGCTAAGCGAGAGGAAGGTGTTAGGCACCCCTCACTTCCATTGTACTCAATGGGATCCTTCTTAAGTTTAGGGTATGTTTGCTTACTAATTGAGTGCTTGACTGTTTATATTTATTTACAAAAATCCTTATTATTATCCAAAGAAGATGGCTTTGATATAAGAGGGGGACCTAAGCTTTTTATTATTATTGTACTCGCTAGGGTTTACAACCCTATGCCTACGTACCCTCAAATTTGAAGGATCAGAGTTTCCGTAGTTCACCTCCCCTATCCCCTAACCCTCCCTATCCCTAATCCTTTATTTATACTCTTGGATTACAAGAGTCTAATCCCAAAATCCTAATCCCTTGCCATATATTTATACTCTTGGAGCTTAAGAGTTTAATCGTAAAATCTTAATCCCTTGCCCTATATTTATACTCTTGGAGCTTAAGAGTCTAATCCCAAAATCTTAATCACTTGCCATATATTTATACTCTTGGAGCTTAAGAGTCTAATCCCAAAATCTTAATCTCTTACCCTATATTTATACTCTTGGAGCTTAAGAGTCTAATCCCAAAATCTTAATCTATTGTCATATATTTATACTCTTGGAGCTTAAGAGTCTAATCCCAAAATCTTAATCCCTTTCCCTATATTTATACTCTTGGAGCTTAAGAGTCTAATCCCAAAATTCTAATCCCTTGTCCTATATTTATACTCTTGGAACTTAAGAGTCTAATCCCAAAATCTTAATCCCTTGCCCTATATTTATACTCTTAGAGCTTAAGAGTCTAATCCCAAAATCTTAATCCCTTGAATTATCCCTTGGTATCCCATATATCCCTTTTTAATTTATTTAACAAAATAAATAAATTATATAATATATAAAAAACACCATATTTTATCCCTTATCCCTTATCCCCGATCTTGTATCCCTAAAACCGTAGAATTTTCCTAGAGGTTTATTCCATGATTACCCTTAATTATCCCATTTAATTTTATGAAAATAATATCCTTTTTTAATTTATTTCGGAAAATAAATTGATTATATAATTTATAAAAAAAGTCATGTTTTATTCCTTATCCCAATCCTAATTTTTATACTCTTTGAATCCTAAGAGTTTTGTCTCAAAACTTTATCCCAATTAAATATCCCTTGATTTATCCCATTTTATCCCTATAAATATCCCTAAACTTACATCCTATTTTATTTGTAAAATTATCCCTTTAATTTATTTATAAAAATAAATCAATTATATAATTATATTATATAAAGAACCTTTAAATTTATTATCCTTTATCCCTTATTTATTTATTACAAATGATATCCCTTAATTATTCCAAGGATTGTTTCTAAAACTATCCCAAAATTATCCGAAAGAATTAACCCTATTTCCCAATTTAATTACAATCACATAATTATCCCTAAAATTATCCCAAAGAATTAACTCCAATCTCCCAAATTGATTTTTATTCCCTAATTAATCCCTATTTTTATTCCTTATAATATTTATATTAAAGAGGAACTCTTAAATAAATGTAAAGTTACTTTAAATTTTAATTAACCCCTTTTATCCCCAGTAAGTTATTCCCTAGTCCCAATTTAGTCAATTTTAAAAATTAATTAATTAAATTTAATTATAAAATTAATTAACCAAGTTAAACCCCAAATAGTTAATTGTCAAAGTAAAATAAATAAAACAAAACCCCAAGTATTTAATTACTATAATAAACCCATATTTATTAATTATAAGAAAAAAATAGATCACAATTTTAAATCAACCCCAAATTTATTAATTATAACGATTATAATAATCCCAAATTATAAATTAAATCCAAATTTATATAAATAAACCCCAATTTATTATAATAAACCCCAAATTATAAATTAAACCCAAAATTTTATAATAAACCTCAAAATTATAAGTTAAACCCAAAGATATTAATCGTAAAAACAATTAGATTATAAACCCAAAATTATAAATTAATCCCAAAGATATTAATTGAAAAACAATTAGATTATAAACTCAAAATTATAAGTTAATCCCAAAGATATTAATTGTAAAAACAATTAAATTATAATACCCACAAATATAAATTAAACCTGCAATTATTATAAATAAACCCAAATGAATAAATCTCCCATTTATAAAATAAATAAACCCACATTTATTTTTATGCAGACAAGGTCATAAACCCTCATTATTTTATTATAAAAATAAGTTAAATAAACCCAAAAATTACAAATAATCCAAATTTATTATAAAATTAATAAAACCCCAAAATTTAAGAAAATGCTAGCTTAACGCTATTAGTCCATAAGTTTTAATATACTAAATCCTAACTTAATAAATAAAGTATTTTAATATTATCGATCTCTAAACAATTAAATCCTAACTATCTATATACATATATTAATAATTTAATCCCTAATTAAAATATTTTAATTAGTTAAAATTGTAATCCTAATTATTATTATAATATTTTTTGTATAAATCCCATTATTATATGAAATTGTGAAATTAACCCTAACCCTTATTTAAAACCCTCCAATTGTATTTTTATCCCATTTTTGTTGTAATTATCTTATTATTTTTGTTATTTGTATAGTGTTGTTAGTTACGGTATATGAAAATAGCAGTAACAAATTATGTTGGTATGATTTAGATATTACCGTAAAAAGACTTTTAATTTTTAAACGATTTATAATTTATGATATAAAAAGGGTTTACGATTTTAATTACAAAAGGCTTCCCTTTTCTGTCAATAATAATAATAACCTAACAAAACCTAACTAAAGTTAATCGTAAAAAAATAAAACTAAATATCAGATTATACACGTACAGGGTCATTGTTGGAGCGGTAACGCGGCAAGCAAAAATATTATTTTCGAAAGAATTCTCTCTGGGATTTATTTCGTGTCCACAAAGATTGGTGTTATTGAACTGCCGTTCGACAATTTAAATGTTAATGAGTTTGGGTTAAAATGGGCTTAAAGTAAATGCAGAAAAGTAAACATTAACACAAAAGAATTCATTAATCAGAGAGAAGAAACTTATCCGGCATGCATATAATCGACTCCTCACAAACTTAAACTTACCGACCAGTTATACTCAACCTACAATACTCTTCAATATCATCCAGTATCACTCACAACAGTGTCCATCTCTAACACACTGAGCTGAGAGAACAACCGCGTTACCCTTGTCGACACTCTCACACCTGACTCAAGATACAGAGGCATTAAGCTTCGACACCCCATAAAGATTGTTAGCTCTAAATCTATCTCTAGCATCCAGAAACTAACAGATAATCATCCCTAATCAAAGTTTGCGATGTTTATCTCTAACACAACCCAAACCCCGAGCATAGAGCAAAAATCAAGAATAATCACCGATAAAGATTTGTAAAGCAAATTAAGTATAACGCCATGGGCGAGAAATATACATGAGATCAAAGTAAATACATATAAAAAACCCAACAAAGAAGAAATACACAAAGAAGAAAAGAAATAAACCAAACATCTCGCGGTTTGTCAACGCCGATCGATGAGAAATCCACCCCGGATCATCCGTGTGCAAGCTTCAATGTTGTTTTATAAGCTAATACTACTGAAAAATGAGTTTGATGGAGTTGGGAGCAAAATTCCCCAAAACCATAACCTAAAAAATGAATGAAATTACTTAAATATCATTTACAAAATATGTCAAGTTCGCAAAGCGAACTTCAAAATTTGGCATCTGATGCCTTATGAACAGTTAAACTGCCTATGCGATTCTGTAAAAGTTCGCAATGCAAACTTTTATTCTCTGGAAAATTCGCAAAGCGAACTTTTGTGCCCTTTTTCTACTGCCTCAAGTCTGAGAGTATTCGCTGGAAAGTTCGCAAAGCGAACTTCACAGCACACCAGCCGTTATTTTGACCACAACTTCTGAACCGTAACTCGGATTGATGCACGATCGGAAGTGTTGGAAAGCTTATTCAATGCTCTTTATGAATATTACAAGATATCCTTGCTTGAATACCTACAAAAATGAGAGAAAATCAATTAAACTCAATGATATTTACACGATACGTAATATATACACTATAACATAAAGTAAACGTATTTACAAATAAAGCGGGGTTTATTCGAACGATATTAACAAAACGTATCAATAAATGCAACAAAACTTATATACGAAAATAGCTAAAATTTGCACTTATCAAACTCTCCCCAACTTAAACTTGTTTGTCCTCAAACAAGAATCAAGCGAACTTAAAAACACAAAAGCAATAACCAAAGAATGATGAATCAACAAGTTTTGAAAAATGGAAGCAAATGTATGGTTCAAATGAAAAACGATACACACAAAGTAAATACTTACCACTAAGCTACAACGACAACATAGTCATGAAACAAATGCAAAATACAAAAATCATGCCAAATATCCTAAAACAGTACAAGTTCAAACGTGAATCACACCTAGCAAAAATAATCATTGGTAGATGAAAAACACAAAATGAGGTATTTTTCACTCACACTACAATCTTGCAAACAAAAGACTAAATTATGCAATCATCCAAAAATCATATTGAAAACATAAAAGCAAGAATCACAAGGGCTTTCAAGGTTGTAGCGTGGTCGGGTAAACAAACAAGGGGCAATTTCTAAAGGTAATTGAAACAAAAACTTGCCTAAACCTAAGGGAGTGATCAACTCACAAAGACTCAAACACAAAATTCCAATCAAATTCTTCCAAAATCCCAAGTGTTACACAACACACAATACTTATTTAGCACAATTATTTAAACTCTTTTTGTTTCCTTTCACAAGGATTTTATTTTTCTTTCTTTTTTTTCTCTTTTCTTTTCCATATTTTTCTCTTTTTTCTTTTCTTTTTCAACCTCATAGAAACCAACCAATGAGTAAACAATCATTCTCTCTCCAACTTGAATTCAACCATATCATCATGTAAATACTCCATACTTTCTAAGACAAGGTAAAAATTCTTACAACAACACAAAGTTGAGGGTTCAAGAAAAAACAATCAATCAAAATCCATACAAAAAGTGAATTCAATACTCATAGAGAAGCATTAAGTTCAAACAACATGGATAATGATAGAAAGGCACAAATGGGTTACGAATGATCACACGCTCACAAGGTGAATGACTATTTGGTTAGGTAGTTGTGCTCAAAATGAAACAAAATGCCTTGATCCTTTATATGCTTTCATATAATCAATACAAACAAAATATTAAGCATAATAAAATCCAGTTAGAACAAGAACGTTGGTACTCCGCGCATATATGAACAATGGAAAGCTACCTCACAAAAAGGGTGGGAACTAAAGTGATTCACATCAAGAACAAGTATACAAAAGAATGAATGGCATGGAAGTTTGTAAAATGCCTAAGTATCATGAATATGCTAAAGTCTAGAAAGCGATAAACACATACTTTGGACGTGTACAAAACTTAACAATATCATTACCATACATTCGCAAGTTGAAATGATCAAACTTGGAACATCACCTTAAATTCCCTCAAGCTACTCAAAACAAGTTTTTAGACAAACACAAAAACTATTAATATAAACAAACTAAAAGACCGGCAGAAAATGGATCAAACAAGTTGTAAAGTGGAGATTTGAGAATTTTACGAACAATCCGAGTACAACTTGTTTAATGAATGTTCACCACACTACCTAAGCTAGAATGAAAAAGTAATAATGAAATAAAAAACGATAAAACATGCTTGTTTTATGTCGTAAGTTCGACGCCTTTACTGTGCTTAGCTAGTAACTTACTCCCTTCATGCCATGGTGATGCCTCACCGCGCAAACCAAAAGCAAGTGTCCTAACCAAACACTTGAACAAACGTTACGGGAACAAAATGTATACAACATTTGAACAAACATAATGGAAAATAAAAGCAAAACAAGTGTCTATACAAGCATATATACAATATAAACAATTATGTACAAAGCTCCAAAACATCGAAACTATCGCAATGCAATTCAATATCAAAACCAATCCCCGGCAACGGTGCCATTTTGTTGGAGCGGTAAAGCGGCAAGCAAAAATATTATTTTTGGAAGAATTCCCTCTGGGATTTATGTCGTGTCCACAGAGATTAGTGTTATTGAACTGCCGTTTGACAATTTAAATATTAATGAGTTTGGGTTAAAATGGGTTTAAAGTAAATGCAGAAAAGTAAACATTAACACAAAAAGAATTCATTAATCAGAGAGAAGAAACTTATCCGACATGCATATAATTGACTCATCACAAACTTAAACTTACCGACCAGTTATACTCAACCTACAATACTCCTCAATATCATCCAGTATCGCTAACAACAGTGTCCATCTCTGACACACTGAGCTGAGAGAATAATCGTGTTACCCTTGTCGACACTCTTGCATCCGACTCAAGATACGGAGGCATTAAGCTTCGACACCCATAAAGATTGTTAGCTCTAAATCTATCTCTAGCATCTAGAAACTAACAGATAATCATCCCTAATCAAAGTTTGCGATGTTTATCTATAACACAACCCAAACCCCGAGCATAAAGCAAAAATCAAGAATAATCACCGATAAAGATTTGTAAAGCAAATTAAATATAAAGCCATGGGCGATAAATATACACGAGATCAAAGTAAATACATATACAAAACCCAACTAAGAAGAAATACACAAAGAAGAAAAGAAATAAACCAAACATCTCGCGGTTTGTCAACGCCGATCGATGAGAAATCCACCCCGGATCATCCGTGTGCAAGCTTCAATGTTGATTTCTAAGCTAATACTACTGAAAATGAGTTTGATGGAGTTAGGAGCAAAAATCCTCAAAACCATAACCTAAAAAATGAATGAAATGACTTAAATATCATTTACAAAATCTGTCAAGTTGGCAAAGCGAACTTCAAAATTTGGCACCTGATGCCTCAGGAACAGTTAAACCGCCTCTGCGATTCTGCAAAAGTTCGCAATGTGAACTTTTATTCACAAAGCGAATATTCGCTGGAAAGTTCGCAAAGTGAACTTTGGTGCCTTTTTCTACTGCCTCAAGTCTGGGAGTATTCGTTGGAAAGTTCGCAAAGCGAACATTAGCTGGAAAGTTCGCAAAGTGAACATTAGCTGGAAAGTTCGCAAAGCGAACTTGACAGCACACCAACCCTTATTTTGACCACAACTTCTGAACCGTAACTCAGATTGACGCACGGTCGGAAGCGTTGGAAAGCTTATTCAATGCTCTTTATGAATACGACAAGATATCCTTGCTTGAATACCTACAAAAATGAGAGAAAATCAATTAAACTCAATGATATTTACACGATACGCAATATATACACTATAACTTAATGTAAACGTATTTACAAACAAAGCGGGGTTTGTTCGAACGATATTAACAAAAAGTATCAATAAGTGCAACAAAACTTATATACAAAAATAGCTACAACTTGCACTTATCAGTCATCTTAGAATAAAAGATATACCAAATCGCAATCCAAACAGAAATTCATATTAATAGTTTGAAGGTACCAACCTGGGGTGCCGTGACCGATTTAAGCTACTTCCCACTCATTTTCTTTCCCTTCCCTTTGTGCTTTTTTCCTTCTCCCCTCCCTTCTCTTTGTGCTTTTTTCCCTTTGTCCTTTTTTTCTTCTCCCCTCCCTTCCCTTTGTGCTTTTTTTTCCCTTCTCCTTTGGTGTGAGATCTCCTTTTCCTTTCCTTTTCCTTTTTGGCTTAGAGGGATGTTGACTTAGAGGGATGTTGAAGGTTTAGGGTTTTCCTTTTTGACTTTGAGGGATGTTGAAGGTTTAGGGTTGTTGAAGGTTTAATGTTGTTGAAGGTTTAGGGTTGTTGAAGGTTTTAGTGTTGTTGAGGGTTTAAGGTTTTAGTGTTGTTGAGGGTTTAGGGTTTTAGTGTTGTTGTTCTACGATGTGTGAAGAACCACAACTTAAGAGATAGTAGGTTTGTAAATTGTGGGTCCCTGAAAAGTGTGTAAATATGTCCTATTTATAGATGACAATTATGGTTAAAAATAAAAGAAAAAAAGTTCAAGTTGATCTATCAACATAATCAAAAGCCCAAAAATTGATTTTTATTTTGTGACTTTTTTTATCAATCATATTGATTCTAAAACATTAGAATATTATCCAAAAAGTAAAAAGAACAAATATTTTCCAATATTTTATATTTTATGAATTTTTGGATATTTTTATGAATAAGATGGAAAAAAATGAAAAATTAATATGTTAAAAAATGCTTATTTAAAAATACGAAAATTAATAATAAAAAATGAAAAAAAAAAATCAATTTTTTTAGATTTTTTAAGATTTGAAAATAAGTAGAACAGTTAGAAACAAATAAAAGTGAAAAAACACAAAAAATAAGGAAGGTGGGATTCGAACTCATGGCCTTCCTCCCTTGTAACTCCTTATACCTTTTTCTACCACCTATGTCATTCCATTTATTCAAAATAGAATAGCATTAGTAAGTATCTAAAAATAATAATAATAATAATAATAATAATAATAATAATTCCATAATAATATTAATATTAATAATAATACTAATACTAGTATTAATGCTCTAATAACCCCAATATGACCCTAATATAATTTGATTAAAAAATAATCTAACCCTAATTAATCTCTATATTATAATAATATAACTTAATATAAAAAATAATCTAACCCCATTTAACTGATAACGCTATCATACTTTATTCTACCCAAATAATCCCGTTAATGCTTACTATTATTATCTTTTATAAAGAAAACTGAAAAGTGAAAAAAAGAAATAGAAGTGTGGTCAAATTTTGTGGTGCGACAGCTGCCCCTATTTAATCAGCTTCAAATTGAGACGATGATGATGGTGAGTTTTTATCTTCTCGAGGAGGAGATGATTAAATATAAAGAGGAACCCTAATTTTGACCGTAGAGTTGATAGGTTTAGAATCTGTTGGACCAATCCCTGATGCTCCGCTAATATCCAATATCCATGTGTAATATCCGTATTTACAGAGGTCAGGCAGGATTCTGGTGATCCTCTGATTCCGTTTTGGTAAATCCTGCTAGAAAAAACCCTTGGTGATATCTTGATAAAACCCCAATGACATTATTTGGTGGAGCCCCTGATAATAAAAATCATGACAAAAAAGTCTGACAAACCTCTGTTGAAACCCCTTGATTATCCCTGATGATCCGTTTCAACCCTTCCGGGTGGATATTGTCTATGATTCCTATGATCCTCTGATCATGCTACTACAATCAGATAGGACTTTAGTGATACCTTGATTACACTGGATGAAACCCCTTTGGCTAAGACCTTGGTGAAACCTATCGATAAAGTTCCGGTAAAACCCATTGATGGAACCCCTTATTCGGATGAAAATCTCTTGATAGAACCCCTTTGATAAAAATCTGGTAAAACCCCTTGATAACATCCTGATGAAACCCCTTTGATAAATCCCTTGAGAGAACCCCTTTGTTAAAAATATTATGAAAACCCCTAATGGAAGATACCAACCAAGACTTAGAATTCGACGAAAGATACCAACCAAGAGTTGGGATAAAGGATATTAACCAAGAGTTATAATTCGACGAAAGATACCAACCAAGAGTTGGGATAAAACAAAAGATGTTAACCAAAAGTTGGAATACAACAAAGGATACCAACAAAAAGTTAGAATAGCAAAGGATACCAACCAAAAGTTGGAATAGTAAAGGATACCAACCAGAAGTTGGAATAGTAAAGGATACCAACCAACAGTTGGGATTCAACAAAGGATACCAACCAAAAGTTGGAATAAACAAAATGCCGACCGAAGGCGAATTCGCCACAAAGAAAACCAACCAAGAGTTGGGACACAACCAAAAGATACCAACCAAGAGTTGGGATAATTGAATGGGTACCAACCAAGAGTTGGGATAAAACCAGAAGGTACCAACCAAAAGTTGGGATGAAGGAAAATTACCAACCAAAAGTTGGGATACGACCAAAGATTACCAACCAAAAGTCGGGATTCACTTTAAGATACCAACCAAATGTTGGGATAAAGGATATGGTACCAACCAAAAGTTAGAATTCAACAAAGGATACCAACCAAAAGTTGGAATATAACATAAGAATACCAACCAAGAGTTGGGATACGATAGGGAGTATAATCAACGAGTTTGAGACCTGAATAGAAGATGACTCGCTGGAGCAAAGAGAAGTCTAACCAGACAACTCTGTCCGGGAACATGGGTAAGATGAACACATCCATTGGTGATCTTACTGGGGATAAAGTAAGACAAAATCTCCTGAGTTATGCCATTTTCTGCTGGGGGAACGTCTGGCAAAGAGAAAATCAAACCTGGCTTATGCTTCGAATGCATTTTTTTGAATTTTTCTATGGCGTAATGCTCCATGTGAAATAGAAATGCTACCCATCTTGAGAATGCAATGCAATGATGCTTATGATATGCAGGAGGATACTCCACCGAGAGAAGCACTGAAAACCCGGAAATAAACTTTTCCTGGGGGAGACAAACTGAACTGCCTTCGGGGTCATGATCTCTGCTGAAGAAGACCAACTGTACTTCCATTCTACCGTAAAGTGGGAGTAATAGACGATTGCCCGGGAAACATCCCAGGAATTTGATGAAGGAAAGTGCCAATGACAATTGGACTCTGAACTTGCTAGAAATATCGTTCATTGCTGATTCATATTTGCTGAGGAACTCAGTAACCAACTCTGCTTAGGGAGAACAAATAATGAGGCCAACCCTGTTAGAGGACAATACTGAGCTCACTCCATCGGTTGGGAAATCAACCTCCACCCTTACTCTACTGGGAATAAGGGAACAACAATATTGGAGATACAAACAAACCATTTCTATCCTGTACGGGAAAGCAATCCCTCTGAACTCTTGCTGGGGAGAACAAATAGGAACCTCATAGTGTTCTGTTGAGGATGACAAAAACTTTAGCAATCGCTATCGGGGAGAGAAACTCTATTGGGAGAGAGATCACACCATCCTGCAAACACAAACAGAAGGATGTCTAGGGGTAACATGGAAACCTCGGTTACCATCCATGACACTCGAAATTTAAGCAATTTCCAATGTTTTTAACATGTTTTACAAAGCTTCTATGTTTTCATATGCAATGTTTATCAAAAAATCGGACGTTTTTTGCAAACAAAACGGTAAAAATGAAAATAAAACAAGAAAGCTATTCGAGTGAACTGAAATTTTATTAATTGAATTTGGCCTGTAAATAGGCATTTACATTAGGAAGCAATTCATAGAAAAAGGTAATTGCACGAAAGTAAAAAGAAAATACAGATTGGCAATGTGGAAACATATTTCCACCAAGTTCCGATTCAGCAATGACTCGTATGTCTTCGACGCTCTCAAATACTTTACCTTCTAAGAAGGATGATTGAACCGATTCCTATCCGTTGGAATTCCAAACAGTTGGACTAAGCTCGTAGAACGCAACCTTTCGCTTTTAAATCCCTAACTTTTGCCTGAATTGCCTTTTCGGGTTTTCAATCCACCGGGATACCCATTTTTTTTGCCAAAGTTGCCTTTTCAGGTTTTCAACTTTGCGGGTTTATTCAATTCTTTTATTTTTATCCCTAATTTTTGCCCGAACCTTCTCCTTTTGTGGTTCGTCGGGATGCCCATTTTTTCCTGGACCTTTTCTTTTTGTGGTCCAGCGGGTCTCTTTTATGCGAAGTATTTTTTGACTGCGCCTGCGTTCACAGGGGATGTAAAATCCTCACCATCCATAGTTGAGAGTAGCAAGGCTCCACCAGAGAAAACCTTTCTCACAACATATGGTCCTTCATAATTCGGAGTCCATTTGCCCCTGTGATCTGTCTGAGGAGGAAGGATCCTTTTCAAAACCAAGTCACTTGTCTAAAAACATCGAGGGCGCACTTTGTGATCAAAGGCCTTCTTCATCCTGCTCTGATATAACCGGCCATGTGTAATGGCTGCCAGTCCTTTCTCTTCAATGAGGTTCAACTGATCTAATCTCGTCCGTACCCATTCAGCTTCATCAAGCTTTACATCCGTCAGTATCCTTAAAGAAGGAATCTCAACTTCCAAAGGTAGGACTGCCTCCATACCGTACACAAGTGAGAAAGGAGTGGCCCCTGTCGACGTACGCACTGAGGTACGATAACCATGCAAGGCGAATGGTAACATTTCATGCCAATCTTTGTATGTCACAACCATCTTCTGCACAATCTTCTTAATATTCTTATTGGCTGCCTCAACGGCCCCATTCATCTTCAGACAATAGGGAGAAGAATTATGATGTTGAATCTTGAAGCTCTTGCATAACTCCTTCATCATCTTATTATTCAAATTCGAACCATTATCAATGATGATTCTTTCAGGAATACCATAACGACAGATGATGTCCTTCTTTATGAACCGGGTAATCACTTGCTTGTTGACGTTTGTGTACGAAGCTGCTTCCACCCATTTGGTGAAATAATCGATGGCAACCAGGATAAATCGATGTCCGTTGGAAGCAGCCGGCTCAATCTTTCCTATCATATCAATGCCCCACATGGCAAAGGGCCAAGGAGAAGATAACACATTCAGAGCAGCCGATGACACATGAACTTTATCAGCATAAATTTGGTATTTATGACATTTTCTGGCATATTTGAAATAATCGGATTCCATAGTCATCTAGTAATAGCCTGCTCTCAATAGTTTTCTAGCCATGACATGTCAGTTGCCATGGGTACCAAAAGAACCTTCGTGAACTTCTTCCATTAACCTGTCAGCTTCGTCCTTATCAACACACCGCAGAAAGACCATGTCAAAGTTCCTTTTGTATAACACACCGTCTTCATTTAAGAAAAAATTACCAGCCAACCTCCATAGAGTCTTCTTATCCTTGGTAGATGCCCCAACCGGGTACTCTTGACTCTTGAGAAAGCCCTTGATGTCATGAAACCACAGTTTACCATCTGACACCTCTTCAACTGCAAACACAAAAACAGATCTATCAAGATGCATGATTCTGATCGCCGGAGCTTCATTCCACAGATTTACCTTGTACATTGAAGCTAGCGTTGCGAACGCATCTGCCATCTGATTTTCAACCCGGGGTACATGATGGATGTCGACTCTATCAAAGAATGGAAACAATCTTCTGGCATAATTCTTATAAGGTACCAAGTTTGGCTGGCGTGTCTCTCACTCACCCTTAATCTGATTAATTACCAACGCAGAATCACCATACACATCAAGATTTTTGATTCTCAAATCAATAGCTTCTTCTAATCCCATGATGCATGCTTCATTGTTGGTACATATAAACGCTAATCGGGCAGTGAAGGGGATATGAGACCCCCTAGGAGTAGTAATGATTTCCACGATTCCGTTACCATATGCATTGATATCTCCATCAAATATTAAACTCCATTGAGATCTAATTTTCGGTACTCCGTTAGGCAAAGGTTCATCACAATCTTTCATCTTCAAATACATGATATCTTCATCTGGAAACTTAAACTTCATTGGTTGATAATCCTCAACAGGTTGTTGAGCAACATATTCTGACAGAACACTTCCCTTGATGGCTTTTTGGGACACATATTGAATATTGTACTCTGTCAAAACCATCTGCCAACGGGAAATTCTTCCAGTGAGTGCTTGCTTCTCAAACACATACTTAATCGGATCCATCTTCGATATCAATAGGGTTGTGTGAGTTAACATGTATTGCCTCAGACGCTTAGCTGCCCATGCAAGTGCACAATATGTTTTCTCCAACATTGAGTATCTTGACTCACAATCAGTAAATTTCTTATTTAGGTAGTAGATAGCATGTTCTTTTCTACCTGTCACGTCGTGTTGACCGAGTACACACCCCATAGAACTCTCAAGAACCGTCAAATACATTATCAATGGTCTTTCTACTACTGGAGGCATGAGGATCAAAGGTTCCTGTAAATACTCTTTTATTCTATTGAAGGCTCTTTGACAATTATCATTCCAACTGACCGCCTGATCTTTTCTCGACAACTTGAATATTGGTTCACACGTGGCTATAAGATGAGAGATGAACCTAGCTATGTAGTTCAACCTCCCTAAGAAACCATGAACCTCTTTTTCTGTTCTCGACTCAGGCATTTCTTGTATTGCTTTTATCTTGGCAGGATCAACCTCGATTCCACGCCGACTGATAATAAAACCCAATAATTTACCAGACCTCACCCCGAAAGTGCACTTATTCGGATTCAACCTCAGCTTAAACTTTCTCAACCTTTCAAATAACTTCTTCAAATTAACCAGATGTTCTTCCTCAGTCTGGGACTTTACAATCATGTCATAAACATAGTCTTCGATCTCCTTGTGAATCATATCATGAAAGAGAGTCACCATAGCCCCCTGATAGGTTGCCCCAGCATTCTTCAATCCAAAGGGCATCCATCACCTTGTAACAGAAAGTTCCCCACGGTGTTATGAAAAATGTTTTCTCCGTGTCTTCCGGGGCCATTTTGATTTGGTTGTACCCAGGGAAGCCATCCATGAAGGAAAACACTAAAAATTGGGCAGTATTATCTAATAACACATCAATATGAGGAAGTGGGAAATCGTCTTTTGGGCTTGCTCTATTCAAATCTCTGCAATAAACACACATCCTGACCTTGCCATCCTTCTTAGGCCTAGGCACGATGTTAGCAGCCCATGGAGGATAACTGGTAACAGCAATAAAATCGGTGTCCAACTATTTCTGAACCTCTTCCTTAATCTTTGTAGCCATGTCTGGTCGAGTTCTTCTAAGCTTCTGCTTGACCGGAGGACAACCCTCTTTGAGAGGTAAACGATGCACGACAATATTTGTATCAAGCCCAGGCATATCCTGATAAGACCAAGCAAAAATGTTGACATATTCATGTAGGATCTCAATCAACCTCCTCTTAACACTGTCTTCCAAGGCAACCCCAATTATGACCTCCTTCTTTGCGTCCTCGATACCCAGATTAACAATCTCAATATCTTCCTGATGCGGCTGAATGATCTTTTCCTCCATTTTTAATAGTTTGTCCAATTCCTCTGGAAGTTCACAGTCGTCTTCAACCTCATCTTCGGCTTGGTAGATCGGATTATCAAAGTCATACTGAGCTATAGCAGAATCATTATCGATGGAGTCTAGGGGAATTGATCTGCATAATTGATGTTTTATGCTTTATCTTAGAATGAGGAAAATGAACAAACAAAAACACACTGCCATTTTGAAATGTAAAAGTAAAAATGAAAGACAGGGAACGAAATACTTGAAGGAAAAAATGTTATTTATTCATGATAATCATTGTAAATAAAACATGAGGCCCTACAAATAGATCACTACGTCTTGGGAAGAACGTAGGACTTGACAAATGTAAAAACAAAGGAAATTACTCTTCAAGAAGAGTGACGTGAACAATATCTTCAGAAGACCAATTGTTGAGTGCCTGTCCTGGAATACATGGGCGAATCCAGATATCAAAATCACAATCATTATCAGCATTATCCCTCTCTTCAGCATTGACATGATCATATACAATTCCAGTACTTGAGAATCTAATAGGACCTTGACGGTTCTGAACCCTTGGTGGTGCTTGCAGAGACTTGTATCCCAAACAAAACTTGTCCATCTTCACCGGAAGATCTAGGACATGACCCCATCTCTTGGAACTACCAGCTTCAACCACGACACGAGCTTCTTTAAGTGATCCCATAGAGGATTCAGGCTTCTTATCTACCACATGAGGCTTATTATGAATGTTCACCGCTTCGAATGCTTGATATAAGGTTTCATGGACTTCTCCATCCACCTCAACATATTTGAAAGAGGACAAATGGCTCACGAAGATGTCTTCTTCACCAAAAATAGTGACGACCTTCCCATCGACCACAAATTTAATCTTCTGATGTAGGGTGGATGTCACAACCCCAGTTGCATGTATCCATGGACGTCTTTGCAAACAACTGTAAGCAGGTTGGATATCCATGACAAAGAATGTAACCTCAAAGTTCTCAGATCCCACCATCGAAAGCTCTGACAACCAGATCACTAGGTCGGAGGATTACTCCCTGTACATCCAGTTTCATTAATTCCTTCTTAGGCAACACATTCAGTGAAGACCCCGTGCCTACCAATACGTGAGATAATACAACACCCTTGCACTCCATGGAGATGTGCAAGGCCTTTTTATGGTTCCTTCCATCCGGAGTCAGATCAAAATCAGTGAAACCCTGCCCGTTGCTGGCATTAACATTTGCTACAACCCCTTCCAACTGGTTGACAGAAATCTCATGAGGTACATAAGCAGCATTTAAAATTCTTAGCAAGGCATCACGGTGAGCCTCAGAACAAAGTAACAATGAAAGAATGGAAATCTTTGATGGAGTCTAATTTAACTTGTCTACCACTTTATAATCGGTCTTTTTGATTATCCTCATGAATTCCTCGACGTCCTTAGAAAAGGAAGCTTCAGGCGACTGATTCTGTTCGGAGTCTTCAACAACAACCTACTTTCCTTTGCCCTTAGCAACAACATCAGCATTACCACCCTGAGATACCGGTGGAGAAAATACCCGACCACTACGAGTTATGCCTCTAGTCCCAACAATATTATCAACATTAGTCTCAGCAGTGGAATAACCCACCAGCTCCTGCTTTTGTCCATTATAAAATACCTCAGCTCCGTAATTCCATGGAATAGCTTTGGTGCTTTCATATGGTACAGGTCCCGACGTAGTAATAACAACAGGCGCTTGCTGCACTGGTGCCGATATATGAATAGTATTATACAGAATGGAAATGGTCGCAATATCCTCATCATCGTCATCACCATTACTGACGGAAGTTCTCTCAAACTGAAGGCGTCCCTCATCCATCATCTTCTGGATACCTTTTTTCAACAAAACACAACCCTCGGGTTGAGCTACGCATCTTTGACAATCCTCAGAGCAAATTGGAAACACAACTCCCTTAATCAGACGCTCTTTCACAAATAGCAACGGTGTTTTCAACATATTGACATCTGTCACCAAATTCAACCCCTCTACTTCTTCAATAGCATTCACCCTCGCACCACCATGTTGCGGCATAGGGTTCTGTATCAAGTTAGGCCCATTATTGGTGAAGTCAATAGCTTTTGAATCAAGAAAGTCCTAAACCTTATGCTTGAATGCTTTGCAATTGTCAATGTGATGCCCCGACGCTCCAGAATAGAATTTGCAATGGGCGTTGGCATCGTAACCGGGTGGAGGAGTGCCGATAAGTGGAGCCAAAGTTCTCTTCTGGACCAATTGCAATTGAAGCAAATGTTGTAATAATTGAGTATACGGCATAGGCGGAGTGTCAAAGTGCCTATTAGTCGTCCTTGGCCTATTTGGATACTGATGGGGAGCAAAAGGTTGCTATTAAGGTGCAGCCGAAATGGCCACAACAACTATCTGTTGCGAAGAATTCTGATTTTCTCTGCCCTTTCCTCTATAGGAAGAAATAACAATGGTTTCCCCCTTCCTCTTCTTGGGGACCCCAACATATGGTTTCTTTCCTCCTCCAGATGAGGAGTCATTACCGCTCTGAATCTTTCCCATCTTTATCCCACTCTCAACTTGCTCACCTACCATAACCAAGTTTGAGAACCCTGCAGAAGTACAACCAACCAGTCTATCATAATATGGACCCTAAAGTGTGCCCATAAACATATCCACCAGTTCTCTCTCCATCATAAGAGATTGAACTCGTGCAGTCAATTCGTGCCACCTCTGGGCGTACTCCTTAAAGCTCTCATTCGCCTTCTGAGTCAGATTCTATAGCTGTGTTCTGTTCGGTGCCATGTCTGTGTTGTATTGATAATGTTTAACAAAAGCCTTGGCCAAGTCTTTCCAACTCCAGATATTAGTTCTCTCCAGCCCTCTCCAGCCCCATATACCACTCCAGGGACACCCCAACTAGGCTGTCCTGGAAGAAATGCATAAGCAACTTCTCATCTTCAGAATAAGCAGACATCTTCCTGTAGTAGGACCTGATGTGGGTCTTCGACAGGTCGTCCACTTATACTTGTCAAAATCAGGGACTTTAAACTTCGGTGGGATCTTCACACCAGGAACCAAGCCTAGATCAGCCATGTCCATCCCTAAAGTACTCTGGTTCTCATAGGCCCTCATCATTTCTTCTATCATTTTGAACTTCTTTTCAGCTTCTGATAATGCGATATTACATAGTATATTTTGCCCTAAATTACATTGATTTATTTCGTTATTTTCGTTTGTTAACATTGTATTTGCGAGTATTAAGTTCATTTTCAGGTATTCTCTCGAAGTCAACCAGCAAGAAGAAAGAAGAAGAAAACAGAACAAAATAGAAGAAAACCAGATGTTTTGACAGCAGAATAAGGATTCTGCATTAAGGAAGCATGACGACTGTCACATTGGCATGGCGACCGTCACAAGCTTAAAGCTGTGACCCTCGTCACAAGGCTATGACGACCGGGACAAGCAAACTTCTCAGAAATTAATTTGAAACTACGTGGCCTCTCAACGGTTACAACTCAATAAAGCCACGATCAACCAGTCAATAGAGCACCTCAGAGATTTTCGGTCGTATGCACCCACCTAGAGATTTTCTCTCCTTGTTTCACGACAACTACTGAAAGCTATAAAAGGAGGCAGTTTGCTACACAAAAGCTCATTCTTCTCTCTTCTGGCTCGATACCTAGTTTATGCCATTTTCTGCAGTCGAAACTTTTAATTCTTTTTCCTTCGCTTTTCCATTCTTTGTTTTCTCAGTACTAAAATAAGAAATAGCTTTCTACACTGGGGGCTATTGCACCTTAGTTAGTAGTTATTTCACTTTAAGTTTAATTGTTCGAGCAAAGCGAATCCCGCCGGCTTGTGGAGGATCGTGTACTCAAAATTCATTATTTCCAGGTTTTTACTCAATTAATATAATTGCCATTTACTTTTAAATATCATGTATGCATTAATGTTTTATTGTTTATGTTTGTGTATGTCTGTTAAAATGTCCGGCTAAATTATTTATATCGGTATGTAATTAAGTCGATCAGAAAGGGGTCCGATCGATCGTAGGTAAACTTTGACACTTTAATTTTCTGGTTCCAATTTCTTATTTTAATTGACTTTTGTTACGAGAGTAAGAAAGTAACGAAGGTTACGATCAATAAAACGGGAGTTTGAGATTTTAACCGGATAGCCGAAACTGGGACTTTGGTTTTAAATACAGCGGGAGCGCTTTAAAAGCAATTAGGACTTATTAACTTTCAAAAAGTATTTTTAAATTCAAATGGGCTAGCGAGAGCAGACATTCTGATTTAGGAATATAGTCAGAGTCAATAACACGAGAGTGTGAGGTAAAGACTTTTAAATTGGTATTTTTCTACTGAAAACTATTTTAACTAATAAGCCGACGATCTGTTGGATCCCCGATGATTGATGAATTACGTACCGACACTCCGTTATACTTTAATCAAATCTAAATTCTAGTTTAATTTTAGTTTCCCGTTTGCACCTTAATCTAAAAATCATCCGCCTTAGCTAAACATAGTAACAACCCGATAGCACTAGTTTGATTATCGGTCCCTGTGGGTTCGATATCTTTTAAAACTACGTGATAGACTGCGCGCTTGCAGTTAGTAACCCCGATAGACTCATAAAGTCGCGATCAAGTTTTTGGCACCGTTGTCGGGGACTGATTTAGTTAATCGTGTGATTCAATTGTTGCGCCGTATAGACTAAGGCAACAAATTCCCTAATTTATCAGTTGTATGCCAAGTACTCGCTCAAAAGGCGAAGACCTCACACGACCGACAGACGAACCTGAACGTCTTCTTAGCGTAAAAAGACGAATCCGAGAATACTGCTTAAACCACAAAATACCTTTTCCTTTATCAAAACCTGAATCTCAATCCGAATCTGAATCTGAAACAGAACTTGACTCCGAGTCAGAATCATAATCAGAAAAAGACATGGTTGATGGACCACAGAACTGTCCTCTTAAGTATTATGCTACCCTGTCTCAGCAAGAACCACATAACAGCATTGCTGCCCCTGCTATCAACTGAAACGATTTCGAGTTGAAACCCTCATTGTTGCCATTTGTACAACAACATCAATTTTCTGGAAATCCTACAGACGATCCTAATGAACATTTGACCAAGTTTGTGCAGTACGCAGACACAGTGAAGGCAAATGGTGTAACTCCAGATGCGATAAGACTACGTCTTTTTCCTTTCTCATTAAGAGACAGAGCTTGGGCTTGGTTACAATCCTTGCCATCAAACTCTGTTACTACGTGGGATGAGTTGAAAAAGGTATTCTTAGCACGATATTTTCCACCAAGCAAAACAGCTATGCTGAGAGCCCAAATTAATGGATTTCGACAAAAAGATACTGAGTCTCTCTACGACGCATGGGAAAGATACAAAGATATGATGAGGATGTGTCTGCATCATGGTCTTGAAGATTGGTTAGTCATCCATACATTTTACAATGGTCTCTTGTACAATACAAGAATGACAATAGATGCTACCGCTGGTGGTACACTTATGGACAAACCTTATGCCGAAGCTTATCGACTCATCGAAAGTATGGCTCAAAGCCATTACCAATGGGGAGGTGAAAGAACGGCAGTGGAAAAATCCCAAACAAAAGGTCGAAGACAACATTAAATAGGCCATGTGGGAATTTAAGGTAAAATGGAGTCAAAGGGAGGTCAAGCTGACTCAAGGTCGGGGGTCACCCATAGTGATTTCGGTCGAAGAAGTGGTAGGTCGAAGGATGTTGAAGAGTTCAGGGACCTAGTAAAATTGAGTATTATGCTATGTTGGCTAAGATTGGAGTTCATTACTATAATGGAAACAATGTTGACTTGGGCACTACATGTGGAAAGTGTCGCTATGCCAAAAATGCACATAGTCGCCACCAAACTTTATTTATTTCAAAAAAAGGGAAAATATTGATAAAACCCCTAAAGATGAAGAATATGGTCTCACAACCAAATTCGGGTTCAGAAGTCGGTTATGCAAGGGGAAGGTATTAGCACCCCTCACATCCATCGTACTCGACGAGAACCATCTAGGTTGTCTAGGCGCGAATGGGTGTCGCTTATCTAAAGTTTACATGCTAAAGGGAAAAAATAAGTTTTAAATTAGCGTGCTCGCCTCGGTTTTGAAACCTTGTGCCTACGTATATCCATTGTGAAACGAAGAATCAGAGCTCCGTAGTTCTGAGTAGAAAATAAGTACGGGTTTGTTGATTTTAGTGGGCGATGTTAACGTTCTTAGTCTAGTATTAAGTTTTTCCGCTCGCACGTGAGGAGACTGGTGCTTTAGCCTGTGTTGCGATAGAATGGAAATAACATGCCCTTTTTGAAAAGGTTTTTGGAATGCCCTAAGGCGGAAATTGATTTGATGAGTTGAGTTTGATTTTAGGATTTTTGGGAAAGATTGTTCTTGATTAGGATTGCACAAAAAACTATGGTTAAAGGTGAATATTTCGAATTACCAAGTCGAGCGTCTTGTGTCCAAAATACTCAGAGTAAGTGTAGGAAAGCTCCATTCTCGCTCCTTCTCCACCACTTAAGACTCGTGGCGCGCAATCCCAATCGTATTTTATTATGTTTTGAATTTATTAAGAAAAATGACCGCTTGACGTTGGATCAAGGGTTTTATTGTGAAAATGTCACTTGACATTAGATCAAGGGATTTAATAAAGTGGTGTAAGGGAAATGTTGATGGTGACGCATGAAGCGATCGACTTACAAGGGTTAAGATAACGGTGAGGTCGATCCTAATCCCTAAGGGTAGCTAGCAAGCAAAACCACAACCAAAGAAAAGCAAGTACATCTAAAAAGGGGCCAGGGTACATGAAAAATACAAGGGATGTTGTCATGAACAATGCCTTGAGATTAGGGTCCAAATCATACTCTATGCTAGGGTCAATCACAAAAAGTCTCATCCAAAGCTTAGGTCAATCATGAAAGTCCCATCCATTTCTTAGGTCAATCAAGATAGTCCTTAGTCTGTTATGTGTCCCAAGTTTTAGCCTTTTAAGTCATCCCATTTTATCATGTTTTGATTTATTTTCTTTGTCATGTTAAGCATACAAGCATAAACTAATCAACACGTTAAATCTACATTATTACATGTCCATGGGAACGGGGAAGCATAAGGAGTCCACCAAGGAGGTATAATTCCTAAACTAGTACAATATTCAAATGGAGGAATTTTAAAGTGAAGAATAAAGTACCTTATTACTAAGGCTCACACTATTGCGTTGTGGTCTTTCTCTATCATGACAGTCTTTTCTTTTTCCATTAACGCAGCGTCCATGGTTGCCTCTCCCTTCAACGCTTCCAAAGAACCCTGCTGAATCAGTAGGGCTTTCATCTTCAAGCGCCACAGACCGAAATCGTTCACTCCGGTGAACTTTTCAATCTCATACTTTGTTGAAGGCATCTTCTCCACGCTCACCACACTAATTTATTGTGAAAAAACGATACCGAAATAACAAAGTATATTTGGTTTCTTGAACACCAAGAAATCCACAAGGGTAGAAAAGAAGGAAAAACTTGAACAAACAAACGAAACCCTATTAGGCTTCACAAAGGAAGAGAAAAGAGGAAGAAAAATAGAGAATTGGTTAAATCTGTTTTACTATTCACTTTCTCAATAGGGTTCAAAGATTACAAGTGAATACCAACAATTAACCTCTCTCACCCTAATAAGGATTTGCCACACCTTATGAAGAGATACTAGCATGCTATTTATAATAAACCTAACATACTAAACTAATGGGCTTTTTAACAATTACCCATTACAAGCTAACTTAGGGTACAAACTAACTTAAACAATTGGATCCATAACACAAGGCCCAATTCGATCTCCTACATACTAAAACAAAATTCGACTACAGCATGTAGGTCTTCGACAACAACATGTGAGCGGACTTCGACGACATGCTAAAACTAGAGTTCGATCCAATATCTCATAACCCGTTTACAAACAGTCAACATCTTATAATTCCCAAGAAATGAGGGAAATCCATCAAACTAGCCAAAAAAATCAATTGGGTTTTTAAACCAATCATAGAAAGTACACTTCACCTTACTAGGAGACCATACATCTAGCCAATCATAAAAAGTAAACTTCACCTTACTAGGAGACCAAACATCTAGTCAACACCATGTTATATGGGTGATCCTATGGAATATTTCCTCTTTGTATGTTACCTTATCATTATACAAAATTTTGTTTCTAGTCTACCAAATAACCCAACAAGTCAAAATCCAGATAAAACACGTAGAAGATTTGTTGCAACGCCTAAACATCACCATAAACCAAGATAACAGGGAATCACAAATATTAGATTTAACATCCCAATAAATACCCACCAAACCAACCACCTTCCCCCACACTTTTCGAATCCGAGAGCAAGAGAAAAATAAATGATCGATATCTTCAACTACCCTAAAACAGAACACACACAACTTCGTCAATATTTGAGATTACTCCCCTGGCTGCCAGGTTTTGCCTCGTAGGTAGCCTAAAGAGAACCATCCTTCATGAAAACAGTTTCTCTTTTAGCGGAATTCTAGAGGCCCAAATGATATCCAAAGCTGTCTTGAAAGAAATCTAAAGATCACGAGAAGCGGCAACATCAATGAGACAAGAATAAGAACTAACCGAAAATGATTGAGAAATACCAATGTCCCAAAGAAATGTGCCAGCAGCACCCAAGCAAAGGTGTATACCAGTAATGATGGCTTCCAATTCTGACCAACCTGTAGCAGAATGCACACCTGCAAAATCAACCAGCTTGCACATGTTCCGTGCATTCCATGTCCAAACCTCGCCTACCCAGTTACCCATCTCGCATACAACAACATGTTTATTGAGTGAAGCCTGAAGCCTCGAACAACTTAGGAAACAAGGGACATAAAGGTCGAAGGCCAACCCAACGTGACTGCCAAAACGAAACTGTGTTACCTACCCCAATCTTGCACTTTATCTGATTATGGAAACCGAATCCATCCTTGAAATTTTTCACCTTGATAATATCCCGCCACCAAAATGATTCTAAAGAATCGTTACCTTGATCCTTTGACAACATTACCCAACTCTTTAAGCAACCATATTTTTCTTCAAGAACGGAAAGAAGTGCAATATTGAAATCAACAATGTTCTTCACCCCTAAGGGAAAGGTTGATGGTTATGCATGAAGCGATCGACTTACAAGGGTTAAGATAACGGTGAGGTCGATCCTAATCCCTAAGGGTAGCTAGCAAGCAAAACCACAACCAAAGAAAAACAAGAAAGTAAAAATAAAAGCACATCTAAAAAGGGGTCAGGGTACATGAAAAATACAAGGGATATTGTCATGAACAATGCCTTGAGATTAGGGTCCAAATCATACTCCATGCTAGGGTCAATCACAAAAAGTCTCATCCAAAGCTTAGATCAATCATGAAAGTCCCATCCATTTCTTAGGTCAATCAAGATAGTCCTTAGTCCGTTATGTGTCTCAAGTTTTAGCCTTTTAAGTCATCCCATTTTATCATGTTTTGATTTATTTTCTTTGTCATGTTACGCATACAAGCATACACTAATCAACGCGTTAAATCTACATTATTACATGTCCATGGGAAGGGGGAAGCATAAGGAACCCACCAAGGAGGTATAATTCCTAAACTAGTACAATATTCAAATGGAGGAATTTTAAAGTGAAGAATAAAGTGACAAACTACAAATTATTACACCACTTTTCTCAATATCCAAAATATGTACCCAAAGGTCCTTCAATCCACACCTCAAAATAAAGCAAAATATTAGTGGAATGTAATCATGAATGATGTATAGAATTATGTACATAATATCAACCTAAAAGAGTTATAAAATCACTCAAAGACAAAAGCGTAAATTCTACAAAGAAACATGCCAAAAATCAAACAAACTAAAAGCACCAAATTAATATCACAAAAGTTCAACAAAATGGCACTAATATTCAACAAAATAATATTGTCATTCTAACAAAGCATATCACAAAAATTTCAATAAAATAATATTGCAATTCTAACGAAGTATATCACAAAAATTCAACAAGGTATATGACAAAATTCCACAAAATAATAGCCCAAAGATTCAACAAAATAATAGCAAAAATTGTACTAGAATAATAGCTCAAAAAATTCTACTAAAATATTATCACAAAAATTCTACAACATATTATAACAATAATTCTACAAAAAAAAGAAAAATTGAAAGACAAAAGACGAGCAAAATGAAAGCACACAGGGGAGGTGTAGATGCATAGGCAGTGTGTGAAAAGGGTGATCAAAAGGATTCCCAGTGGGCTTAGAAGCTCAAGCCATAAGTGAGAATGGAGCAAGAGTGCAAAATCTCAGCCTCATATGCTAAAACAGACAGAAATGAATCCTCTGCAATTAAAACTTTGACGCATTTAGACAGTCAATGTATTAAAAACTGCATGATCATAATATAAATAGATTTAATTTTCATTTAATAATTCAAAAGACATTATTTTAAATTTTAAATTACAACCGTCTGATTCTGATCCGACGACCAAGGACACGTGATTGCGTGAAAAATAATACTTGCATAAGAACAAACATAACACGTGTATTTACAAACAACCAATAATATTTTTTTTAATTAATTAAAAGTAAAAAATAATATTTTCTCTCTTCTGCATAATAACCATCATCCCAAAATTCCAATTAAAAACAAAATTAAATTTATAATAAATTAAAAATTTTCTCTCTTTTCATTGGTTGTTCCTAACAATAAGGATTTATGTGCGTTTTCATGTTTTTCTCTTGCTTGAATGAGTGGTTGCTGACTGCAGCAAATCGCGGTCCATCCAAAACAAACTCACATGTGTTTTCTTCCTTTCCAAAATTTCTTGCCGGAGAAACATCTTTGTCGCACCGGCAATGGCGGAGCACGATCCATAAGCAAAATTACACTATTTTCAGCGTCGTGATTTCCTAATTCTACACCTCATATCCATTTCTTCTAATTTTGAACACAAATCGAATTCAAGACCACAGATCCCTAGGCCTCAAATTTTGCAATTAAACCAGAATGGACGTACCTTTGAAATAAGCCCTAGCAATAATGATTGAAGAAAAATGGAAGAACACGCTCAGGTATGAATCAAAATCTTATTCCCTTACTCCGTGCTTATGCTCGTTGTTGTTAAGCATTTTTTCTTGCGTGACTTGTTGCTGTTCTTGCATGACTTGTTGTTGTTCTTTCATGTCGTGAATTGTTGTAGTTTGTTGCAAACTCGTTCTTCTTCTACGCGATTCTGAATTATTGTTGTTTATCGAATTCGTTTGCGCTGTATGATTGTGTTGCGTTGATTTGAACGTGTTGTGAGAGTATGAAATGAGTTGTGTTTTTCAATTTTGCTATGCGTATGCGTTGTGCAGAAGGTTGAGAGTGTGATGAATGGTTGAAGGTTGTTGCAGGTGGCTGGAGAGTGATGAACGGTTGAAGGTTGTTACATGTGTTTGAAGGTTGAAGGAGATTGAAGGTGAAGAAAAAATTGGAAGTGTGAAGAGTATAGAATGAGAATTCAGAGGATGTGAAAGTGAAAAATTTAAAGAGAGGTCAAGAATGAAAAATGGGAGCTGAATCCAATTTATGGAGGGCAGTGAGGGTAGATTGGGAAATATAAATTGATTAAGTTATAAATTTGTTATTGTAATTACAGTTGGGTTAGTTATTAGTGTAAGTTAGTAAATGTTAGGAAGTTCTGTTGCTATGACAGTTAGGGAGTATTCTTTGTTTTTTTTTTACTTTCTGTGATGTGTTATTGGAAGTTAGAGTGTTAGATGGGCTTGAATTTAATCCTGTTAGATGGGTTAGTAGTGATGTTACTCAAATTATGTTATGGATTTGTGAGTGAAGTTGTCATGAGGTTTTGAATTAGTGAATTTGGTTTTGGGGTTTGTATTGGTTCATTGCCTTTGATTTGTAAGCTGAACATGTATATGATCTCGATGATAGCAAGCCTAAATTGAAAATCATGTTGTGCATCTGTGTTTGAATACTTGGTTGAATGTATGTGTTTGGTCATGTGTTAATGGTCATGATGAATTGTTTTTTTGGCTTGTTTGGCATGGTTTTGTAGTAATTGTATGAAAGTGTAGGTTAGTTGCTTAAACACTAAGGCAAATTGATGTATGTAATGGTTTATAAACATGTGTGTAATGGTTTATGTGAGAATGAGTTGTATTATGATGTAGAATGGTATGGTTCTGCTAGCTCTTATGAGGCTTGAAATGAGTTAAATGAATTTTGTTGGATTGGTTTTTTGCAGGTTGTTTAGCAATATGAGAGATTGGACAAAGCCTACAAAGTGACTTGCATTTGAAGAGCCTTAGCTTATGGACAACATCTAAAACACATGTGGAATTTTAAAGTCCAAAATAAAAAGATGACGTGTGAAAAAGGTAAAATGGGAAATAAGGTTAGGATAAGTAGAACTTAGTCGGTTGACTTTGGTCAAATTTGTATATATATTTTTTAGAATTTTGTAGTATTGGTTTTGTAATGAACTTTGAAGGTTTTGTAATGGAAATGGCTCTTTGAATGGCATGTAACTTGTATTCTAAGAAAGGCGTTTTCCTCCAAATTTGATTTTAAATGATCTTGAATCTTGATTAAAACCTTGATATCTAATGAATTTTCCTTCCAAATGGCATGACCTTTGAATATTGAACTTTGAAATTAATAATCCAATTGAATGAAGTACTTTGATCAAAAATTGATAGCTCCAGTTAGAGTAAGAACTCCCAAAAGACTTGGTCATGAATGATTTCCCAACCTCTTCTTCTTATGATCTACATCAACTCAATGGCCCTAGCTTGAATATGAAACTGGAGGAACTTCTAAGAATGGGGTCAAAAGGTCAACCATGCCATAACATCTTTTTTTTCCAAGCAATAGTCCAAAAACTAGCTCCTCAAGTGCCCATAATAAGAAACCCTAGTCCCTTTCAACTTCCAGGGTACCTTGTACCATAAGTAGCCAATGAGAACCACTAGATCCTTTTGATGATAGCCTCCTTGTATTTCATAGTGAAGAGTTCTTTGACCCAAACCCTAATTGACTATATATACACCAAGGTTTACTCAACAACTTGCACCTCAAGCAATGATGGACTCTCTTGAATGATAAGATGCACTGATGAACAAATCTTCACAAGGAACCCTCTTGGATAACACATGATTAGGGAAATAAACCCTAATCAAGTGATGATGACGATCACAGGAAGATGATGCTTATAGAATCCCCATGCCTTCTTAGATGACACTTTGTAGGATGACTTTTATGGCAAGCACCATTGAAGCCACTTCATATGCCAAATGAAGACCAAAGATGTTGAGAAAGAGGAGCTTTAGGTGGAATCATTTTTTTGAGGATTCATCTAATGGTCTTGAGTACGAGGGAGAAAACCCTAATTCATGACATTTACATATTCAGTTGAGACAATCCTGCAAGAGAGGTGAAACCCTAATTGCCATGTGAAACCCTAGTTCTCTATGACCTCTGATCCAAGTACAAAGCTTTGATATTAATGAATGCATGATATGTTAAATGACCTAATAAAGGGTATGTACATGAGGAATATGAGATGCATAAGCTATAATATTTGAATGAAAGGGTAGGACAAATTTAGGGTATGACAGAAAGTACTACAAAATGTGCTGTCGTGACATGGTCAACCCAAAAGACTTAGACGTAGGAAGTTAGTTCCGGATGACCACTAAAAATAGTTAAGATATTTGAATGTTGTTAAAAGAGCGGGAATTGTTTTAACATAGACAGTTACTCAAAGACACATGGAGGCTCATCGGGGGAAAGTACTGCATGAGACTGAAACGTGTCGTGATAGGGTTAGTCACCGTTCTTAGGTAGTTATTTTAGATTAATATATATAGGGACTTATGTTCATTTTGCAAAGGGTCCGCAATTGTACTCATATTCCTGTAAACTCAAAGTATCTCCTCATTTGAGAAACGAGTGAGAAAAATGTACGTATGCGTTCCACCATTTATAAATTTCAAGTCTTTTTACATTCAAGCATTTTTCCTGCATTAAGTTATTTTCCGTTTCGATTTCACTTTACAATTCACGATTTTACTTCGTCCTGCGATTTGATTTCAACCTTTATTTTTAAAATTTATATTCTCAAACCTTGTTTCAAAGTGACATTGAAACCTTCTTCAAAACATTACTCTTCGATTTCGACAATAAAATGTTGTTCAAAGTCATAAACGCACACAAATATGTTTCGGGAGAATTTCAAGTTTGATCCCGTAAGTATTAATAGAAACTTATTTTGTTTACTAAATTTCATAGTAAACAGGTGTGGACTAATTGAAAGGTCCGAAATGAGATTGTGTTTTCTTGTTCTACAACAAACGTGAAAGAAGTGGAGGAGAAGAGTATTTTTTGCTTGGAAATGGTTTTTTGGCAGATTAGGAGGGACTCTTATACTTTCACGACTCAACTTCACAACCCTATCCTTTGGATTAACTAAAGGCAAAGCGAGATTTCGACCAGATTGAGAGTATTGTATTTTTTTCTTAGTGGCTATTGATTCAGAGCATTTCTTAATGCACCACCCAAGTTTCTTAGGCACCACGTGAAATTATTTTTTTTGCCCCCTGATTCCAGATGTGCACATCCGGACGCATCGTATCCTTAAAAAATAAAAAGTTGTTCCAGATGTGCATATCCGGAAAACCTCCGGATCTGTATATCCGGACGAAAAAAGGTGATATATTTGAAGCTGCATGATCACTCCCCCTTCCCATTCTCAACATTTCTCCTAGTACTCTCACTTTCACCAACTTAACAAACCCTACTTAATCAATCCCATTTCTCACTAAAAAAGTTCAAGTTTTTGGTGCAACAAATCAAAGGGAGCAAGGAAAGACTAAATTTCAGGTAAACATTCAACTTCATCCACTACATTGCTCACATTATCAATCTACATTTTTGGAAAAACAAGTTACGCTACTTCCGGATCTGCACATCCGGAACGAATTGAGTATGAACATTTCCGGATGTGCACATCCGGAAAAATGCCTGAAGCTAATTAATTTATATTTTTAGCATTTTTGAATATATTTTAATTATACATATTAATTGTTCTATTCTTGTTTATAAATAGATATGGTGCACCCCGATAACATGGAAAAAGAATTAGTTGTGTCGATTTCCTCGAAAGATGAAGGTATGCTCGTAAAGTCGGTTGATGTCGGCGGTGACTTTAACAACAAGCAAGACTTTGATGATCGTGAAAGCATGATCGCATACATTTATAGGATGACTATTGAGCTTGGCTTCGGTGTAAATATAGCGAGATCGGATAATGGGTCGGATAGAAGAAAAGCTTTTGTAATTTTGGGTTGCGAAAGAAGCGGAAAATATCAAGCACCTCTACGGAAGTTAAAGAAAGACGAGACCGGTACTAGAAGATGTGAGTGCCCTTTTAAGATTGGTGGTTACATGTTAGTTTCCAAGAAATGGAGATTTACCGTTCGTTGTGGTATACATAACCACAAAATGTTCTCAAAGCTTCAAGGCCATCCAAATGTATGTCGGCTCAAGGCGGAAGAGAAGACATGTATAACAGATATGACCTTGAACCTTGTCCAACCGAAGAATATACTTGCGACGTTGAAACAGAAAGAACCCGAAAAGTGTTGCAAACATAAAGCAAGTGTATAACATTCGGTATCAAACGAACAAGGCAATTAGGGGAGATAGGAGTGAGATGCAACAATTGTTGAAAGTGTTGGAGGACAACGATTACGTGTCTCGGTACAGATATTGCGATGATGAAATTACGGTCTGAGATATTTTTTGGACTCATCCGAATTCCATCAAGTTGTTCAACACATTCTCGACAGTGCTCATTCTCGATAGCACCTACAAGACAAACAAGTATCGTCTTCCATTGTTTGAGATGGTTGACGTTACGTCTACGGATAAGACATATGTCGTCGGCTTTGCCTTTTTGGAGTGTGAGAAATAGGACAATTTCACGTGGGCGTTGGAGACGTGTCGGTCACTTTTGAAGAAACATGTTCAAATGCCAAAAGCAATTGTTACGGACCGCGACAACGCCTTTATGAATGCGGTTGCAAACGTCATTCCTTCTTCCAATGCACTACTTTGTCGATTTCACATAACAAAGAATGTGCGAAGTCGGGTTAAGACCGTGGTGGGTGCGAAACAAGTGGAATCGAAAGACGGAAAAGTGGTCAAGTCGGGTGCCATTGTAGAGAAAATTATGGATGCATAGACTCATATTCTAAATTCTTCCACGACGGAATTATATGCCGATTCGGTCATTAAATTTCGGAAAGTGTGTGAACGGTACCCCGTTTTGTTGAAATATGTTGAATCCACCATTCTTGATCAAGTGAAAGAAAAGATTGTTTGTGCGTGGACCAATAACGTACGACATCTTGGAAACACTACCACCAATAGAGTTGAGTCGGCACATGCCACTTTGAAGAATTGGTTGGGGAATAGCAAGGGGGATTTATGTCGGGATTGGGACTCCGTGCATCTAATGATCAAAAACCAACACAATGAGATACAAACCACTTTCGGTCGGAGCATCATGGTTTTGGAACATCGGTTTAAAAGTAACTTCCTCTACTCTCAATTGATCGGAAACATGTTTCGGGCGGGGTTGGGCTATATTTTTCATGAGGCTAACCGAGCCGAAACGGTAGATGCCGATAGTGCAAAGTGTGGTTGCACTATTGTGAAAACCTACGGTCTTCCTTGTGCTTGTGCCATTGCTAAAAAGTTGAAACTAGGTGAGCCAATACAAATTGACGAAGTTTGCCCTTATTGGATGAGACTTAGTTTTGATGATGATGGTTGTAAGGAAGGAGATAAACCGGATATCTCTATTTTGGCCGAATTGGAAGCGATTCAAAATAGATTTTCGAAGGCCAACGACAATATAAAGCTACACATCAAAGAAGAGTTGAGGAAGATTGCCTTCCCCGAAACAACTGCAATGATACCGCCGTCTCAACCGGTTAAGACAAAGGGTGCTCCGAAGAAGTTGAAGCCTACACCAAATGACAACTCAACAACTCGGTTTCCTTCGTATTATGAGCACGTTGACCAAATCTTTCCAGACTCTCCGACTCCTAAATCTCTACAAAGTGTCATGAAAGGAGCTCGCATTTCCAAACCGGCTCCGACACCGATTCCACGAGTCCGGGCTCCGACTCCAACTACACGTATAATTTCCTTTATTGACGAGATGCCGGTTTTTATGCACAAGCATATCGACGGTATAATCGATCTTGTAGGGGATGGTAATTGCAGTTACCGAGCCGTGTCGGCACTACTTAGTAAAGGAGAGGAAGGTCATGCACTTGTACGTCATCAACTTATCCTAAAGTTGGAGACGCATAAAGAAGCATACTTGCGTCTCTATGAAAATCAAGAAAATTACAACAAGGTTCACGAGTCACTTGTTCCGTGGTTGAGTGGTCTGGCACCGGTATCGAAATGGATGAGCTTCCCCGAAATGGGTCATCTTATAGCATGAGCCTACGATATGGTGTGTATCGACTTGACGAGATACGGATTTTAGGAAACCTTTTTTCCACTCCACACCGCACCTCCGTCGAATCCAAATGATCGCATCTTGTGTATCGGATGGCTTGCGAAATCAAGACATTTCGTACAAGTTATCTTGAAACCCGGATGCCTGATACTACATACATCACCGCAATGGGCGACGCATGGAACCGCAATTGCCGAGTCTTGGCCGAATAGTTTTGTCGAAAGGATGCTTGAATTCGAAAGATTGAACGCAATAGAAAAGGCATCAAGCTCCGATAGATTTAGATGGAGATTTTTGTTTTAACTCTTTTGTATAATCATATGACATAATGTACATTTTTGAAGTGAAATATATTGCATTTTTATTCATATGTCTTTTTAATACACTTATGAATTTTATTGCAATGAAAGCATTCCAATTGGCTGCATCACATATTCAATTATGTTTGAAAATGTATCAGTAAAACATTCTGATTTGCAGATCCAGACAATTTTCGGATGTGCACATCCGGAATACATGTTTATAGGGTTTGTCCGGATCTGCACATCCGGAACGAACTTAGGCAGAAATAACTTTACCCTAACTTCTCTATAAATTAGGGGTTTCATTTGATATCTTTCACACAAGCTCAAAATGTCTCAATTCTATCAAATTAAGGTCCGTTGGTATGTCGCTAGTGTCTCCTTCACCGACGGCAAAACACGCGGTCAAACGTTTACGCTAACGAGGGACATCTCCATCGGCCAGATCATTGACGACATCGAACTTCTCCTACCTTACGGAGACAAACGGAAGGTTCCAAAGCTTCAGTATAGTCCACCTTCGGTTGACAACGAAGGGAACTTCGCTTACAGCCTTGTTGAGCTCAAGAATCAAGACGATGTTAGAGCGATGTGGCAAACTTTTTTGGGTTACGAAAAACAATTCCCGTTCGAGTTCGAGGCGACCGTCAAAATCCGAAGAATGGTCGATGACATCTTAGAGACGTGCAAGCGTCCACCGGGCTATTGATCTTGTACTATTTAAATTTCTGTCGATGTAATGCCGAATTTCTGAATGTAATCCCGATTTAATTTTATGACAGTGAGAAACATTGCTGGATTTTTGGAGTTCTGTTTCAGGATTTGATCCGGATTTGCAAATACGAATTTATTCCGGATGTGCACATCCGGAAAAAAATAAAAACTTTTAAAAAAACGGTGCGTCCGGATGTGCACATCCGAAACGCAGAAGTATTTTCGTCAGCGCGCTAGGTGCCTAAGAAGGTTAGGTGGTGTGTTATGAAATTGCCTTGATTCGGAGCTGGTGTTTTAATGTGCTTGAGTTATACCTTATTTCTCATTTGGTGAATTGATTCTCAGAGTATCTCTTGGAGTTTTGTGTGGCTTTTTGTTTTTGTACTGTTTTCTTGTTTTGTGTTTTTGTTTTGTTTGTTACTTTTTACATTGTAACTTTTTGTACTCGATGTACCAATTATTTTCTCTTTGTAATCTATTTGGGATGTTCCCTTCCTATTAATACTATTTTTCCATTAAAAAATTTATTTTGTGTAGATTGTAGGAAATTAATCATTTGCCTCGATAGGTATTTTCAATTAATAAACCTTATGTTGAGATTGCAAATTAATGAATCGACACATTATTGTTACCATTGACATTTTCTTGATAAATCATAATAATATATGAGGGTTTCTTAATGCACCACCCAAATTTCTTAGGCACCACGTGAAATTATTTTTTTGCCCCCTAATTCTGGATGTGCACATCCGGACGCGCCAAATATTTTAAAAACGCAGAGCTTTTCTGGATATGCATATTCGGAAACAATTCTGATGTGCACTTCCGGAAGAATTTCTTATTAATTCGCGCCAGACGTTCTTCCTCCCCCTCATTCTTCACTTTTCCATTTCCAAAATCTCTCAAACTCTCAAATTTTCAATCACCACAAATCTCAATTTTTTCCACTCGAATTCGGCGCAGAGCAACTTCTACAACGATCAATACACTGCAAATCCTCCGTATCTCATTTTAATCGGTAAGTTTTCAAATTTTAGAGTTTCGGAGTAATTTTCGAGTAATCGATTTAGAGTAGACATTTAGGTGTAGAAATTGTTAGGTTGTATGAATAACATAAGTTATAAACAATGTAGGTCATTTTTACTGCTTCAAACGGACGATCAGGGCATTAAAATGTCCTTTTGCATGTTACAGTGGCCATGGCTGCCATTTTTAAACTTCAAAATACGTACCAGGTGTGCAGATCCGGAAAGATTTTAACGTTTAGTTTTCTGAGTGTTTCCGGATGTGCACATCCGGAAATACCCAACGTTAAAAATTATGTGTCCTTCCGGATGTGCACATCCGGAAGACTATTTTTTTTTTTTGTTTGTTTGTTTTTGTTTAATTATTTTTAAACAAAATTTAATTTATTTATTATGCTTTACAGATTAGATGGCTGGCAGAGACGATCGTACCATTCATGGACGGACAGCTCAACACGCATCTGTCCGATGTGAGCGGATGCAGTCTACAACCGAGGCTTCCGGCGCAGAGGGAGTTGGGGTAGTCCCTACAGCTGAGGGACATCCTACACCACAGCCATCCACATCACAGGTTCAGGCCACTTCCACATCACAGGTTCAGGCCACTCCCCCGTCAGCTGCCAATTCTACATCTCGGAGGCGTCAGGATTCTACTGCTAGTTCATCAGGGTACCAGCCCACACGCAAGGGTCATCGGGAGACTCCAGCTCCATCAGCTGCTCCTCCTCGTTCCCCTGTTCTTGTTCCTGTTCCAGATGGTGATCACCTAGCACATCAGGGTGTTGACGCTGATGACGATTTCGATGAGCTGGGTGGTTATCCCGGGGGACCGTCTGATATGTCCCTACTCGTGGGGTACTCTGAGCATACTGCCAGATATGCCTCATGAGTCTGCTCCTCTAGGCTTGACCCGCGGACAGATAGATGACCTATATGCTGACTACCAGTCCCATTTGGTACCGGAGGAGGCTCGGGCGACCAGAGCGGAGACAGACTGGAGTGTTGATGCCGGGTACATCGTGTGGTTCTACACCGTCTCACACCAATGCATGGTACCCATTGCTGATGGATCGCTACCCAGACCTGCTCATCAGGAGATATTAGAGGAGCGACAGTCTCAGCTGGACCATACTCAGGATGACCTACCACGCTGTCGTCAAATAGTACAGATAGGGCAGCAGGCCATTGAGGCCGGTCACCTCCCTGAGAGCTCTGGTGCCAGACTTGCCGTGGATAGGATGATTGCGATTGCTGGGGGACACTTCAGTACCGCAGACATCGATCCAGGTTGGGGGGTAGGGGCAGAGGAGCAGGGGAGCCAGGAGAGATCCTTCACCATACGCAGTAGTTTTTTTTATGTATCATATTTATATTACATGTATGCACTGTATTTTGACAGACATTTATTATATATATATATATATATATATATATATATATATATATATATATATATATATATATCATTTTATTTTATATATGGATGTTGTCAAATGTATATTAAGTTGCGACGATTTATTAACATATGCGACCAAGTAAAAAAACCGATTTAAAAAAAAAAAGTTCTGCTGTTTTCCGGATCTGCAGATCAGGAATGTTTCCGGATGTGCACTTTCGGAACGCATCAACGTTTTTTTTTTTAAAATTTGTGCGTCCGGATGTGCACATCCGAAATCAGGGGACAAAACCAAAAATTCAGATGGTGTCTAAGAAACAAGGGTGGTGTGATAAGAAATCCTCTAATATATTGCATGTCATTTGTTTGAGTAGTGCATAAATATCACGCTAAAAATCACAAATAAAAAAAATTACATTTCATAAAATGTTTGGCAATATCATGAGTTTTATAAAAAAATCGAAGATAAATGCACACAGGATATCCAAAAAGAACACTAGTTTACATCATTCATGTTATTTCCTTTAAAATTGTTTATGATGGTGTTCTCTTCACATCATTGATCATCATGTATCGTTTTCTACGAGAGAAATGGGTTCAATTATCAAAGAGCGTATTCGATTATTTGTTGTAGCATCTGGAACTCCATGCCCGTCTCCATTCTGGTAAACACAATGAGCTGTTCTAGCAAGGTTTATTGCTATTTTAGAAAAAGCTTTAAGAAAAGGTGTATTAATGAATATATCTCTGTTCAATTTCTTCCAAGTTTCATTGAGCAAACACTGAATGTATTCATAAGCAACCTCCTCACTAACACCATTTTCATTCATGTAGCACATGATTGAATTCACTTTTTCACCTCTATGTAATTCTGCCTACAAAATAGAAAAAAAATAAAATACCAAATTCCAAATTATAATATGATATTGTCTCTATTTTATCCAATCATAATAGGTATAAATTATCTATTATTCCTCTTTACTAATCAAGTAACAACACTACAGAAATTAGGTATCTATTTATCTATATTAAATCTAATATATCGAATATTCTAACAACACATCATCAATTATAACTCTAAAATGTGCCACATCAACTTATTTGTATATGTGAACAATTTGTTCATTAGTAATAAAACAATCTAAAACAAACTTTTCAATTGCTTTCTAAACTCATTATGTATCCTCAATAATCAATTAGGTACCATATAAGTGTATTTGTTCTCAAGGCCGGCCCAAAGCATATAGAGGCCCAAGGCGATTACGGTTTTTAAAATTTTTATATGTATATAGTTTGAAAAAAAAATTATATATTGATTTATTTTAATTAATTGTATTTAATATTTTTTATTTGATAATAGAATCATTATATTCAATTTTATTTGTAAAAAAATTGATCTTAAATAAATTTTACTTATTTTTAATTTAACTATTATCCATTCCCTTCATTTAGATTATTGTTAGCTATCTATTCTCACCTTAACATTATAAAATTAACTTTTCTCTAATCTGAGATCAAGTAAAACTCGTCAATATACATTAAAAAAAGTTAATTTTAAATAAATTTTTACTTATTTTTAATTTAACTATTATTTACTTTTTTTTTTTATTTTGACTATAGTTGTTTAACTATTCTTACCTTAACTATTATCTTTGAAACAATTATTTTTAATTATTTATAATTAATTATTTTGTAACAATTTTTCAAAAGTCCAATCACATTAAGTTTTGCATGTTAAAATATAATTAAAACACATTTCACTTTGTTAAAATCACATGAACAATATAAGCATTGATTAAAAGAAAAGAGAAATTTAGAGGTTCAAGGCGGTGGTCTCGGTCTCCTTCCCCTTGGGTCGGGCCTGTTTGTTTCAATTTTATGTCAAGATAATTAGAGAGTTTTTTGCCCACTCTTTGGAGTTTTTACGCACCATGTGCGTTTCTAAAAATACCCCTGCTTCCGGAGATGTTTCTCCGGATCCACTTTTTTTTACTCAACGCTGGTTTTTTCCAGAGCTACATCTACGAAAGGTATTCATTTATATAGCTCCGGAACAAATTAGAATACATACAAGGCAGAGTCTCTTCTCCTCCCTCATTCTTCATTTTTCATCTTCTCATTCTCAAACTCTCCAAACTCTCTCAACTCAAAAAATCTTTTTCCACCAAACTTCATTATTTTCAATCAAGTTCGACAAAAAACGTTCATTTCAACGATCAAGAAACACCAACACATTCCAAGCTCGATATAATCGGTAAATTTTTTAGTTTCCGAGGTATTTTCGAGTATTTCCCGTAAACGAGTTAGAGGATAGTTTTAGGGGTAGAAATCCTTAGATAGTTTTAGAAACATAGTTTAGAGACAATGTAGGTATTATTTGTTGGTTGAAACAGACGACCAGGGCTTCAAAAATCACATTTGCATGGGTAGGGGACGCCATTGTCGTAACCTTTGAGATGCAGGTTGTTCCGGATCTACATCTACGAAACAATTTAACGTTAGGGCGCTTTCGTAGATGCAGCTCAGGAACAACCCAAACGTTGTAAATTCTGGGTTCTTTCGTAGATACATTTACGAAACTTGTTCCGGGTGTGTATATCCGGAAGTAGAAAATGTTAATTTTTTTTTGTTTTTTTGATTTATTTGTATCTAATTTTTTTTCTTGGTTATTCCGTTGCAGACATTATGGCCGACAGAGACGATAGATTGCGTCTTGGACGGGTTTCGCAGCATGCATCTGTGAGACGCGAGCGGAGCCAAGCCACCGTTACCGAGGCCGATACAGCTGAGGCACAACCTACCGGACAACCTTCTTCATCACATGTCCAGGACACTCCCTCGACCTCATATCCCACCTCATCATCGACTTCTTCATCCCGGAGGCGTCGGGATTCAACTGAGGGCTCATCACATGCCTCGTCATCCTGCAGGCCTCGTCGGGATACTCATGTTCCTCATATTGCCGATGATGTTGCTCCGGTACCACCTCCAGAGGCTGATGACCCGCCAGCAGAGGATGCTGATCACGACGAAGATGATGAACCTAAGAGTTTCCCAGGGGGCCCCTCAGATATGTCCCTACTGACAGGGTACGTTGACCATACTGCCAGACATGTCTAGGATGGAGAGGTAACATTACTCAGGTTGTTTCTTTTTTTCATTGGAAATTTATAATTTGTACCATCGTTGATTACTAACATTGTTTCTTATTTATGGAAAATTTTCAAACTCGTGAGCCGCAGAAGTTCTACAACCATGGGCAGAAGATATTATCTTTCGAGCAACCACAAGAGGCTTGGTTCCAGGATGTCCTTGCCGCCTTTGGTTTGAAGGAACTTTGTGATATCGGTTACAGCCTGATCCACAACGGGATGCTGATGGGATTTGCGGAAAGACGACACCTTGAGACGTCCTCCTTCCATCTACCGCATGTTGAGCTGGCTATTACACTAGACGACATCTCCTATCTGTTGCATATACCAATCAGGGGTATTCTCATCCATTGTAAAATGACGAAGGAAGAGGCGAGAGAGATGTTGATCGACGAGCTTGGGGTTGCTCCAGTGGATGCGTTGGCAGAGGTGGATAAGACCAGAGGGGCTCATGTGTAGTTCTCTTTTCTGACACGTAGATTTCGGGAGGCGCTCGCTGTTGTACGCTAGGCAGATGGTGATCCAGCTGAGGTTGAGATACACAGACATCGTGTGCTGAGGTGTTATTTTCTATTTTTAGTCAGCACACAGTTGTTTCTAGACACTTCCTCCACATATACCGATGTCGCTTACTTGAGGTACTTTTTGGATTCCACACGGATCCATGAGTACAACTGGGGGGCGAATACCCAGGCTTACACGTACTCGAGGCTTGGAGAGGGATGCCTGTGGAAGACCAGGACTGTGGCAGGCAGCGTGTCACTACTTGTGGTAACAATCTTATATCCTGATAACTTTTTTCATTTCTTTTCATTATATATTCGTGATAATGCTTGATCCTGATGTTTTTTATTTTCATTTTTGGCTTGGATATTCCAGCACTTTCCCATGATCGTCGGGTGGGGGAGTGTTCCTTATTACACAGAGCAGATGTCGTGTGCCCGTGCCTTTATCCCGCCTAGGGGGAACCAGGCGGTTTACCCTTATAGAGTCTATCTCAATTGCCTGGTTGCTGAGGACATCCACTACGACGTCTATGCCGATCACCGTGAGACGCGTCCGTTTGACGACATATCATTATTCTCAGGATGGTTGGCATGCAGTTAAACCATCAGTGTTCCATATTTTCCCGAGCGCGTCATGCGACAATTCAGGTACACACAGACTATACCCAGACACCCAACTGTCTCTGCTCCTCTCGGCTTGACCCGTAGGCAGATAGACGAGTTCTTTACTGACTACCAGACACACATGGTACCGGATGAGACTCGGGCGACCAAAGGTCCGAGAGACTGGAGTTGCATTGATGGCTACATCATTTGGTTCTTCATCGTCTCACACCCATACATGGTGCCCACTACAGAAGGATCACCGCCCAGACCAGCTCATCAGGAGATTTTAGAGGAGCAGCAGTCTCATTTGGACCACACTCAGGATGTACTGTCTCGCTGTCATCAGATAGTGGAGATGGGGTGGGCAGGCATTGCCGCCGGTTTCTTCCCTGAGGAGTCTGACCACATGCGTGTATTGGATGAGATCATTGAGGTGGCACATGGGGCACTTATGTATCGTAGGCATCGCGCCAGGATGAGTGAGATTATTGGACGAGGACGCAGACCAGGCGGTAGAGACAGACGAGGCGGCAGAGGCATAGGCATAGGAGGGGATGCAGATTTTGTCAGGCACACACGATAGTGTCTGTGATGTGTTTTTTGATGTATATATTTTGATGACATTTATGTACTATTTTTTTTATGATTATGATATATTACTTCTCATATATATAGATGTGAAAACTACTTTCTTGTATGGATATATAGATGAAACAATCCTGATGAGGCAACCTGAAGGGTATGTAGAAAAGGGAAAGGAATATTATGTGTGCAAGCCAAATATATCTTTATATGGACTAAAACAATCTCCTCGAAAGTGGAATAGGAGATTCGACAAGTTCATGGAACACATTGGCTTCATTAGAAGTCAGTTCGACCACTGTGCTTGCTTCATATATCGACCTGGAAATTCATTTGTTATTTTGTTGCTTTATGTGGATGATATTCTCATAGCAAGTAACAATTTCGAGGATGTAATGAAAGTGAAGGCTGAACTCAATAAGGAGTTCGATATGAAGGATCTGGGAGTTGCATATAGAATTCTTGGGATTTACATCCGAAGAGACATAAAGCAATCAAAATTATGCTTATCTCAAGCGACATACCTACAAAAGATTCTTGACAAGTTTGGTATGTCGAATTCAAAGCCTGTTGTGACTCCAAAAACCCTCAATTCAAATCGAGTACAGATCAGTGTCCTAGTACTAAGGTCGAAAAAGCTTATATGAATAACATCCCATATGCTGACGTATTAGGTTCTTTGATGTATGCTATGGTCTGTACTAGACCCGACATAGTATATGTAGTAAGCCTTGTAAGCAGGTACATGGTGAATCCTGGCAAGGTTCACTAGCAAGCATTGAAGTGGATTCTAACGTACATAAATGGGTCTTTGAACAAAGTCCTGATTTATGGTGGACCATGTGGTGAAATTAGTAAAGTAGAAATTGAAGGGTATGTCGACTCTAATTATGCAGGTTGTATGGATTCCATAAAATCTATTTCTGGATATGTGTTCACTATGTTTGGCACAAAAATTAGTTTGAAAGCAACACTTCAGAAGGTTGTTGCCTTTTCAACCACTGAAGTGGAATATATTGCCCTCACCGAAGCTGTGAAAGAAGCATTATGGCTTGAAGGTTTCACTAAGGAGCTAAAACTTCAAGGTCGAGTTATCACTATTAAATGTGATAGTCAAAGTGCTATACACCAGACAAAAAATTTAGCCTATCATGAGCGAACCAAGCATATCGATGTGAGGTTGCATTTTGTCATAGGGGTAACCGAGCGTGGAAAAGTCCAAGTGTTGAAGGTTTCGACAAATCACATTGCTACTAATATGATCACCAAGACATTACCAAGTTGCAAGTTTTTCCACTGTATGCAGTTGATAAAGTTGCATGAAGAAAACTAGTTTGTACCCTTGATGTTATAGAGTTTGTTCCAAGGTGGAGATTTGTGAAATATTGGATCAAACTCTAGTATGGTCGAAGGTTTGCTTCTTGGTTCAACAATTCGATAGGATCTTAGCATGTTGACGAAGTCTGTTCACATGCTGAAGTCGAAGTATGCTAGGAGTGTTAGCATGTCGAATTGGGCCTGTTTGTTATGCCCAATTATTTAAGTTAGTTTGTTCCCTAAGTTAGCTTGTGTAATGGGGCATGTGTGTAAAATCTCATTAGGTTAGTATGCTAGTTTTCTTATAAATAACATGCTAGTCTCTCATCTTTGATATAATGAAAATCCTAATTAGGGTTTTTGTATCACTTTTAATCTTGTTTAAAGAGAAAGTAAAGAATAGCAGTTTATAACCAATTTCATTGTGTTCTTCTTGCTTCCCTTTTTTCTACCCTTGTGAGTTTCTTATCGATCAAGAAACCGATTATACTTTATTATTCCGACATTATTTTCACAACAAATTGGTGCCGTGAGCATGGAGAAGATGCCGTCAACAAAGTATGAGATTGAAAAGTTCATCGAAGTGAATGATTTTGGTCTGTAGCGCTTGAAGATGAAAAGGAAAGGATTGATGATGAAGAAAAGGAAATTATCTTGATGTGCATGTTACCAGATTTTTATGACCAATCGGTGGCTACTATTACCTACAGGAATGACAATATTAGTCTTAGGAGGAACAACGGTAAAGTAAGTTCTGGAAAGAAAAATTCTAAGTCCATCAATAAAAAAGCAAGTGTTATAGTTTCAAACATATCGGGCATTGGAAGAGAGATTTTTAAAATAGAACAGTGATTCATCCAGTTCTGCAAATTTGGTTCAAACCGATGATCCTAGAAATGAAGTAGAACTGTTGTGTATTTAATCCAGGAGATGCACAGATGCGTGAATTCTTGACTCTGGTTAATCTTATAACATGATGTCGTGTCAATAAATGGTTCACTACATTAAGTACACGTGATTTTGGATTTTTTATGTGGTTGATGATAAAGCATGTATTATCACTAGAATGGAAGAAATTATAATTGCCATGGATGATTGTGGCAGGCGAACATTAATTAATGTTAGAGATATTCTAAAAAAGAGGATTAACTTAATTTTCCTAGGTACTCTACAAGAAAATGGTTTCTCCTACAGCTCAGATATAGATAAGGACATTATGAATCTTAACAAGGGTTCCTTGACTTTTATGAGAGCAAGGAGGACTATAGGTAACATCTACAAACTATTGGCAAATACTATTGTAGGTGAAGTTGTATCAGTTGAGTTTGATAGTGATGAAACCAAACTATGTTTTATGTATCTTGGTGATCTTAGTGATCTTGGGGGGATGAGACTCCATAAGATAAGTCTATTAAAGGGTGTTCGTAGTTGCAAGATGGATTTGCACAAGTATTGTGTACTTGGGAAACAATGTGGTGTTAGGTTCAAGACCTGAAAGCACAAAATAAAGGGAATTTTAGAATATAGGCATTTGGTTATAGGTATTTTATGACTTTCACAAATGATTTTTCTTGCAATATTTTGGTGCATTTCTTGAATCTAAAATATGAAATCTTTACCAAATTCAAGTTGTGCAATGCAGAGCGATATAATCAAATAGATAGGAAAATCAAGTATTTGTGATCTGATATTGAGACAAAGTACACTAATTTGAATTTTATGAGGTTATATGAAGAACATGATATTTAAAGGCATTTCTCAGTTTGTAAGATATCATAACCAAATGGGGTGGTAGAGAGAATGCCTAGGTCTCTAACTATAAGGAAAACATGTTTTTTTGTTAAATGTTGGACTATCACAAATTTTTATGGAAAGAGGTATTTAACATGGTGTGTTATCTTATCAATAAGTCACAACTAGCTTCATTGAAAGGGACGGTTCCATAGGAGGCATGGTCGGGTAATCCCATTGATCTTGACAATATATTGATTTTTGGGTGTCTAACTTATGTGCATATATTCAATGAAGATCGATTCAAACATAATTCAAAGTCTAAGATGTGTATCTTCATTGATTACAAAAAAAACGCGAAGGGATTTATGTTATGGTATCTGATTAAACAGAAGACGATAATCAACAAATATGTTGTTTTTTCATAGCCATTTAGTGTTGAAGCAATCAGTTGCAACAAATGTATCAGCATTTGAAGGAGAAACTTCTAGAAATCAGGGGATTCAAGTGGATGTTGATCCACCACATGTGAATGATATAATAATATTTTCTAAAACATAAGAGGTACTAGACTCTGATACTAAAGTTTACCATATAGTTGAAGTTTCATATGGAGAATAAGATTAAATTCTTGTACATGATTGAGAGCATCATTCAACCAAGCTAATAGAAATATACGGGTATGAAGACATGTAAGCTTATTAATTTCTTACTATTTCTTGAGAATCTTCCACCTTTCGATAGGTTATAGCTAGCCATAAGAAAGATAAGTATATGGGTGCAATTGTGGAGAAGATTGAGTCCTTAAAAAAATCATAAACTTGAGCTTACTCAGCTTCCTAAAGAGAAAAAGGCCATCAATTGTAAGATGGTGTTTAAGGGAAAGATAGCGGTAACAAAAAAAAAAGAAAGGGAAAGTTCAAGCTCATCTTGTCATAAAGGGGTACTCACAATATAAGGGGATTAACGATGATGAGATTTTCTCTCAGGTTGTCAAAAATACTTCTATGAGGGACAATGTTAGCATTGGTAGTCAAGTGGGACATTCACTTATAGCAGATTGATGTGATGTCATCATTTCTTCTTGGTATTCTAGATTAGAAGATTTACATGGAGAAACCAGAGGGTTAGTGACACAGAACATGACAACCTAGTTTATAAATTGAATAGGCATTTATATGGTTTAAAGTAATCTCTGAGGCAATGGTATAATCTCTTTGATTCAAACATGCTTTAAATTGGCTACAGAAGGTGTGAGTCTTAGTATTGTGCTTATTTTAGGAGCGTTGATGATGGTTTTTTCTTGTTATTGTATGTTGATGATATGTTGATTACTGCAAATCATTTACACGAACCAAATGAACTGAAAATCATGTTGTGAAAGGAGTTTGACATGAAAGAATTAGGTGTTTATAAGAATATTCTTGGTATGAAAATTCACAAGTATAGTAGCGCTAGAAAATTATGTCTCTCTCAGAAAAACTATGTTGAAAATGTGTTTGACATGAGTAGTTCGAAGGCTGTGAGTACTCCACTTGAGAATCATTTTAAGTTATCATTGGATCAATATCCACAGATAATGCATATGCTGAGCATATGTCAAAGAATCCTTATGCATATGTTGCTGGTTATTTAATATATGTTATTATTCTGCACTAGATCAGATTTGGCACAAGCTATAAGTAAAGTTTGTAATTTATGTACAAATTAGGTAAGTGTTATTTAAAAGGATGTAAGTGATTTGTCAGGTACTTGAAGGGTACAACGAGTCATGGTAGCATGTTTAGCAATGAACAAGGTGATCCTTCAGTTGTAGGATACGTTGATTCATACTATGTTGGTGATATGGATGATAGATGGTCTAATCCATAGTGGCAATGTCGACAATTGAAAAAGAGTGCATGGTAGCAGCTAAATCTACCAAAGAAGCGTTATGACTTACATGATTGATGAGAGAATTGGGTATTGAGCAAGGTGGAGTTCGGTTGAATTAAAATAGCTAGAGTTCCATTTATTTGGAAAATAATAAGGTGTATCATGCCAAGATGATGTTTATTGTTGTGATATTTCACAAGATGTGATATGTTAACCAAGTCAGTCATTAGTGACAAGTTTATGCATTGATTTGACTTGTTACATGTTTCTCAAAATTAAGCTGGTGGTGTATCTCCCGAGTTGTCAACATGAGGTCATCATGCAGGAAGTTTTGATAGGCATGCAAGATATTGGATCGAAATCTAGTATGGTCGAATGATAGCTTCTTGGATCAACAATTGGACTGGATCTTAGCATGCTGTCAAAGTCTATTCACATGCTGAAGTCGAAGTATGCTAGGAGTGTTAGCATGTCAAATTTGGCCTAATTATTATGCCCAATTGTTTAAGTTAGCTTGTGTAATGGGCCTGTGTGTAAAAGCCCATTAGGTTAGTATGTTAGTTTTCTTATAAATAGCATGCTAGTCTCTCATCTTTGATATGATGAAAATCCTAATTAGGGTGAAAGGTTATTTGCTATTTTGTAACACTTGTACTCTTGTTCAAAGAGAAAGTAAAGAATGGTAGTTTATAACCAATTTCATTGTGTTCTTCCCCTATTTCTACCCTTGTGGGTTTCTTGCCGATCAAGAAACCGATTATACTTTGTTATTTTGGCATCATTTTCACAACAAGGCGTTTAATATCTGTCAAGCTAGAGATTGTTGAATATGACTCATATAGTTATAGACATTGAAGAAAGGTAGAGTATGGTTAAAGGTATTTTGTAATCTGAGTCTTAGTATTATATATTGTTTGTAATAATGTAACCCTAATTTTATTCATGGAAAAAATGAAACAATAGTTTCTCTATTGTCACAGAGATATGTATCATTAGGTCAACTGTGTTAAAAAGAAGATCGATCGTGTTCATTGTCTTTTACTTTTGTTTCTTTAATCTACTATATTGGTTGTTGTTCTAACAAATTTAACTAACAATTTGCTTAAGGTGACTGATTCAACCTCAAAGATTGACCTATTTATAAAAGCTTGAGATTTAAGAGTGTGCTTCTATTAAAATATCACTTCAAAATATGTTGATGTCTCTAGAGAAGAAGTTTCAAAAAAAAAAAAAAAAGAAGTAAAGTGCGCATCTTATGCATAGTTAAAAGGATATAGTTCATTTTATGAAATAAGACACATTACCTTATAAGTAACCATATCATTGCAAAGACGGAAAATAAGAGATGGACTCCGCAATAGGGCATGACAATTGTCCAAGGCTTCAAGTGATTGCTTTGTTGTGTTGTGATTTAGCAAGAAATATGTATGAACCAATAAAACTACACCAGAAGAGGACACCCATGCATTGTTTATGTAATCATCGAATTTTGGCAATTCTTCTTCCTTGCACCACTTTGCTTCTTGTAAGAATGATTTTAACAAATCTGACCACTATAATTGAATGACAAACTATAAATTATAAATTAATAAATTATTGATTTTTCATTTACCTTGATAATTATCATTATTATAATAATAATAATAATTATTATTATAGTTTGCACTTACTGCTTTTATGAAGTAGGGAATGGCATCTAGTTGATGATCTTTAAGTACATGATAAGATAATTCATTGATAGTGTTGTAGAGAGCTAAGAAAACTATCTTCATGTACTCTGGCAGCACTTGAACTGCTTTAATATCCCAACTGTAAGAAAACTAATTTTTAAAAACTTATTTATAATAAGATTGTAGTGCAAGAAACTTGAATAAGTAAAGTTTTATGATAAATAAATGAAGTATTTGTATAAAACTTAGTAAAATCAAGAATAATTGTAAAAATGGTTGTTTATATTGTTAAAATTTACTAACATACAACATGTACAATAGGGTAGATGCTTACATATTTTTGGACAATTATAATCAATTAGGTGAACTACTTTGACTCTGATCCTAATAAACTTATATGTAGTAGATTATACAATTTTCATGTTTGATACATGATTTTATCTAGACAAGAACTAACTTAACCGCTCATACATGTTATCTAAAACAAATATCTAAAGCAGGCTTCTAAAACAAATATATTCTCTCTACATTCTTTTTTTTTTAAGCCAGAAATATATTAAACGGAGTACAAAGGGTACTCAAACCTGATTACAAAAAAAACCGAAACAGCGCTCGGCAAAAAAGAGAAATTACCAACCAATTAAATCTAAGATAAATAAAACAAAGGGTCTTTGTTGAATTCATAAAAATTGCAATTGGGGTGAGTAATTTCTCCGATAAAAGCCCATCTCCAAGCAGTGTATTTCACCGACCAAACCGTATCATTAACATTCCAAACGACATTCTCAAAAATGATACCGTTCCTGAGGATCCATAAATTCCAACAAACTGAAAGCCAAAAAACACCTTCCCTACCGGGTCTCACCTTCTTTAGTTTACCATAATTATACCATATTAAAAAGGTCTCCTTAAAATCGGCTCCTCCGTGACTCGATAACCCAACCCACTCCGCAACCTCTTTCCAAACCAATTTAGCGACTCCACACTCCAAGAGGGAATGCCTCAAAGATTCCAAATGACGATCACAAAACACGCAATTGCTCTCGCCATCCGTATCAAAATTCCTCTAGCGATTAAAAGGTCCTTCGCCGGAAGTTTATTGAGAAAACATCTCCAACCGAAGGCCTTAAATTTCAAAGGCGCTGCAACCTTCCAAACCAGCCCAAAAACACAATCGTCTCGATTATCCGGTCCGAAAGGAGTTCTAAAAACCACAGTTTTATTAAAAAACGAACTTACCGAAAATTTATTGTTAATTTCCAGCATCCAAACAACTGAATCTTTCACCTTGTAGTCTATCCTAACTCCCTCCAGCAGCGTCCTCAAAACAGCCATTTCCCTCTGAACCGCTTCAACAGAAACAGCAGCCGAAACCCCAAACTGCCTATGCTGAAAATCCGTCCCAACGTCAATAGAAGCAGGCAGGTGCATATCTCTGTTTACCTCCAAAAGATTCTGCAAGTTGACCGAAAAGGAACCATCCTCAACATAATCCATATCCGGCTGCCTAAATACAGCAGCAGACGAAGAAACCAGGCGGGCCTCCTGAATGGTGAAGTTCCTCTGATAATCCAAACTATTCTGCACATTATCCGAAAAGAAACCACCCTCTACATTAACCATGTTCGGCTGCCTTAAAACCGCAGCAGGCGAAGAAACCAGGCGGGCTGCCGGAGGCACGCCAAAATCACCCCACCTCCACCCGTCGTCCGACCACCCACCCATAGCACTGACCGACACGTGCCGTAAATGGGACAAAGAGTACAGATTGGGAAACTTTAACTTCAGAACACCATCACCACACCAATCAACATGCCAAAAAGGAGTGGCAAAACCATCTCCGATTCTAAACGAGGTGTTATCCAAGAAAACATCAGCCGGAAGAGACTTAATTATAGAGAGAAGATCCATCCACCAATTAGAAAAATAGCTCCCTCTTGGTCGAGAACCTTCACACCCCGCCATTTGAAGTCTTATATCACCGTATCTAGCCTTCAAAACCTTAAACCAAAGCTCCTCCGATCCTTCTATTATCCTCCACCTCCACTTATGCAAGAGAGAAATGTTGAAATCCTCGATCCTTCTAAGATTTAAACCCCCTTTCTCGAAAGGTAAACACAAAAAATCCCAACTAATCCAATGCATTCTCTTCTTAGCCTCCGTGCTACCCCCAAAGAAAACTAGCTTGTAGTTTGGTAATTTCCTTACGAATTTTCACCGGAACCTTGTAAAAAGAAAGTTGAAAAATGGATAAACTACTAAGAACGGATTTGAGTAGGGTAATTCTTCCTCCGAAACTAAGAAACCGATTACGCCAACTATGGAACCTCCTTTTCAACTTATCTACCAAAGGAGTCCAAGTGGATAACCTCCTTGGATTATAACCGATAGGCATACCAAGGAAAGTAAAATCTTTCTTCTCCGTTCTACACGCAAGGAATAAAGCCGCCGCTTCAAGATTTAAAGGAGGGACATTGATACCAATTAACTTGCTCTTGTGATAATTAATCCGGAGCCCCGAAATTAATTCGAAACCTCTCAAAATAGTCTTGATAGCCCACATGTGCTTCCAACTACCATCACCAACCAATAAAGTGTCATCCGCAAATTGAAGGATATCAATAAAACAACTACCATTCACATTGCATCCCTCAAAACCTCCAACTCTAACCGACTTCTTTACCAATTGTGTTAACCCTTTCGCAACCATAACAAAAAGAAACGGAGAAAGCGGATCTCTTTGCCTCAAACCCCTCTCCACTTCAAACTCCTTTGTCGGACTACCATTTACCAAAACGGACATTTTGCTCGAAAAAATTGTAGCCTCCATCCACCGTAACCAAATCTCACCGAAACCCATTTTATTCATCATAAATCTAAGGAATCCCCAACTAACTTTATCATAGGCTTTCTCGAAATCCACCTTGAATAGAGAGACAACCTTTTAATTTCCTAGAAGAAGCCTTTTTATATGGAAAATAATTATTGGGAGTATAAGATATAGTTACATTTATAAGAATTACCACTGCTCAAATTATGATATCCATATTTTCTTTCAAAATGATTAGACCATATATATGATATTCATTGAACCCAAAATGTTAAAGTAATATCTTCATTTTATTTTTATAATTAAATATATCTTGCATTTGAAGAAAGTTGAGCAACTGAAGATGGAGAATATTCTTCGAAGGCGCCGTGACCCACAAACAATTTGAAAATCAAGTAAGCGGCGAGATATAAGGCTTTAGGGTTTTTAATTATCACTGATTGTCCCATTCCTACTTTCCTTTTTTTCTTTCTATTTTATAAGTCTTTGTCCATAAGACCACTTAATAAGCATTATTTCAACGAGAGAAGAAACAAACCATGAATAATGAGATGATAGATTTAGACAATACCCATACTTTTTTTTATAAGCGATAATATATTCAGTAAAGTACTAGGGGTACTTCAACCCGTGTTTGAAAAACAATACCGAAATAATAAAGTATATTTGGTTTCTTGAACACTAAGAAATCCACAAGGGTAGAAAAGAAGGAAAAACTTGAACAAACAAACGAAACTCTATTAGGGTTCACAAAGGAAGAGAAAAGAGAAAGAAAAATAGAGAATTGGTTAAATCTGTTTTATTATTCACTTTCTCAATAGGATTCAAAGATTACAATTGAATACCAACAATTAACCTTTCTCACCCTAATAAGGATTTGCCACACCTTATGAAGAGAGACTAGTATGCTATTTATAATAAACATAACATACTAAACTAATGGACTTTTTAACAATTACCCACTACAAGCTAACTTAGGGTACAAGCTAACTTAAACAATTGAATCCGTAACACAAGGCCCAATTCGATCTCCTACATACTAGAACAACGGACTTCGACGACATGCTAAAACTAGAGTTCGATCTAATATCTCACAAATATCCACCTTGGAACAAACTCTATAACATCAAGGAACAAACTAGCTTTCTTCATGCAGCTTTATCAACTGCATACAGTGGAAAAACTTGCAACTGGGTAATGTCTTGGTGATCATATCAACAACATTATGATCTGTTGAAACCTTCAGCACTTGGACTTCTCCACGCTCGATTACCCCTCTGACGAAATGCAGCCTCACATCAATGTGCTTGGTTCGCTCATGATAGGCTGAATTCTTCGACAGGTGTATTGCACTTTGACTATCACATTTAACAGTGATAACGGGACCTTGAATGCTTCATTCACAGCTTCAGTTAGGGCGATATATTCTGCTTCAGTGGTTGATAAGGCAACAACCTTCTGAAGTGTTGCTTTCTAACTGATTGTTATCCCAAACATAGTGAACACATATCTAGAAATAGATTTTCTGGAATCCATACAACCTGCATAATCAGAGTCGACACATCCTTCGATTGCTGCTTTACTATCTTCACCCAAGGCTCCACCATAAATTAGGACTCTATTCAGAGACCCATTTATGTACCTTAAAATCTACTTCAATGCTTGCCAGTGAGCCTTTCCAAGATTCGCCATGTACCTGCTTACAAGACTTACTGCATATGCTATGTCAGGTCTAGTACAGACCATAACATACATCAAAGAACCCACTATATTAGCATATGGAAGGCTATTCATATAAGCTCTTTCGACATCAGTATTGGGACACTGATCTATACTCAGCTTGAATTGAAGGTTTGTCGGAGTCACAACAGGCTTTGAATTCGACATACCATACTTTTCGAAAATCTTCCTTAGGTATGCCTCTTGAGATAAGCATAATTTTGACTGCTTTCTATCTCTTCGGATGTCAATCCCAAGAATCCTGGACGCAGCTCCCAGATCCTTCATTTCGAACTCCTTATTGAGTTCAACCTTCACCCTTATTACATCTTCGGCATTGTTGCTTGCTATTAGAATATCATCCACATAAAGAAACAAAATAACAAATGAATTACCCGGTCGAAATCTGAAGTAAACACATTGGTCGAATTGACTTCTGATGAAACTTATGCGTGCCATGAACTTGTTGAATCTCCTATTCCACTGTCGAGGAGATTGTTTCAATCCATATAAAGATCTCTTCAGTTTACATACATAATCTTCCTTCCCTTTTTCGACATACCCTTCAGGTTTCCTCATCAAGATTGTTTCATCTAGATCACCATACAAGAACGCAGTCTTCACATCCATCTGTTCCAGTTCAAGGTCGAACTGTGCCACCGTGGCAAGCAATATTCGAATGGACCTATGCTTCACAACAGGAGTGAACACATCATTGAAGCCAACACCTTCTTTCTGAGTGAACCCCCTAGTGACCAATCTTGCCTTGTATCTCTTCGACGCCACTCCTTCAATTCCTTCCTTAACTTTGAAAATCCATTTACAGCTGACTAACTTGGCTCCAGCAGGTTTCTTGATCAGTTCCCATGTGTTGTTATCATTGAAGAGATTTCATCTCATCATCCATGGCCTTCAGCCATTCATTCTTTTTTCGACTCCTCATAACTTTCTTATAGTCTCTAAGTTCTTCGTCGAGAACCTCACTAGCACAGATTAAGGCATAAGCTATAAGATCTGCATACCCAAGTCTCTGAGGTGGCTTGATGACTCTCCTCGACCTGTCTCTTGCTAGCAGGTAGTCATTATCAGTCTCCTCATCTTCGATAACATCTTCTGCTTCTTCTTTAACTTCATTTGGGATACACAATTCAGCATCAACATGCTCCACCTCAATAGGAATCTCTCCCTGTTCCAGCTATTCGTCAACATCACTAGTTTTCTTGAAAGCCATCTCAGTTTCATTGAAAACTATATCTCGTCTGGTGATACACCTCCTATGACCTGGCTCTAGGCGCCATAGCCTATAAGCTTTGACTCCTTCAGGGTATCCCATGAACATGCATTTCAGAGCTCTAGGTTCGACCTTGTCTTGCCTAATGTAAGCATAGGCCACGCAACCAAATACTCTCAGTCTCTCGAGACTAGGTGGATGTCCCTACCAAACTTCTTCAGGTGTCTTCATATCTAATGCATTCGAAGGACATCTGTTTATCAGATATGTTGCTGTCGAAACAGCCTCAGCCCAAAACACCTTCTTTAACCCGACACTAGTCAACATGCATCTAACTCTTTCCAAAATAGTTCTGAAATTCTGGTATCAGACGTGTGATGTTAAGGTACGATGTCACAACAACACACTCTGCACAATGGACAGCAAAAACAGTAAAATAACACCAAGAATTGTTGACCCAGTTCGGTTACAACCAACCTACTCTGGGGGCTACCAAGCCAGGGATGGAATTCACTACTTGTAGATATAATTTACAGACTCAACAACCCGTTGACAATCTCCTAAACTTATACTCTACTAATGACTTCCTACCTAAGAAACCACTTAGGTATGAGAACACCACTCAATCCCTTACAAACTCTCAAAGAAACCACTTTGAGTACCCTTGATCTTACTTCACAGCTTCGATCAAGCAACCACTCTCTATTGCTTCACAGCTTCTAGAGAGGACAGAATATGACACAACAATTCACCCTAGAATTCTAGTTACACAACTCGTACAAAATACTCAAGACACTCAGCCTATGCTCTTGATCTTCTCTCTGTATTTCTGTCACTTTTTCCTTTGGTCTTGTGCGCTTTATATAGCTCCTTGAATTGGTCTTGGACTTGCTACAATATCTCCTAGATTTGTTATTTAAAACTGAATATTTAAAACAGATTTTCTCCTAAAATCTTTTTAAATCTTCAACCTTTTAAATCTCCTACAAATCTGCAACAGATCTCCTATGCAGCAGCAAATATCTATCCCAAGATATTCGCATCCAATGAGACAGCTTGCTCTCCACAATTCCAGCTAATACGCAACCCTAACAACATCACAGCCTGCTGTTGTTAATTCTGCAGACCTGATGTCACAACATCACCTATGTGACATCAGACATCCAACTTCAGCAATTACTTACTTAACACAGCCCAGTGTTAAGACTTCAATGTTGCAACATTAGCATCTTGACATCAACATTGAACATACTTTGTTTTACCAAAATTCCAGCCAATCCAAGAACTAACAATCTCCCCCTTTGGCTAATTTTGGCTAAAACAATCTCTGTACTCTGCATCTTCAGAGACTTCAGCAGCGGAAAAACTTCAATAATTTGAAACTCCATCAGTAGCAATTTGTCAATACTCTTAGTCTTCATCACTTGATCTGCTGCAGCACCATCTTCATTATTGACAACAACTAATTGGTGCTCCCCCTCTAAAATATGAACCAGCATCACAGCTGTTCAGTAGCTCACAATGTGCAACACTTTTCTCCCCCTTGATGTCTGCTTGGCTGCACTCTTCAACTTTATCTCCCCCTTAATATCTGCATCACAATCATTTTGCAGTAACACTCTTTGATACTCTTGACTATCTTGGCTATTTTCTCCCCCTTTTTAGCCACAATTAGGCACACTTCAGTTAGAAGCCCTATTAACTATAGTCAGTACACCCTAGCTTTCATTGTTAGCCTCATAGATAGCAACCAGGCAAAACAAATCATAGAAGGAAACAAAACTAGTGCATATAATAGCACAAAATCCAAATTACAAAACCAAGCACATTAAGTGCTGAAACAAAGACATAAAATAAAGCTAACACAACTAAATAAGAAGGCAAACACTAAAAGCTTGAGTTATCTGAGCTTAGATCATCGTTATCTTCTTCATCACCAGGTCCATCATCCTTCCTTGTGTTGGCTGCTTCACCTTCCTTTGCTGCCAATCTCAGTGTCATGACAAGTCTTTCAAATTTTAGTTTCCTTTCAGTACTAACTCTTATGACTTCATCTAACTCCTTGCAAGCCTCCTCTAGTTCTGTAATCAACCCAGTCTTGGCTGGTGACTGTTGTGATGTTGAAGCAGATGTCTTGACACTGTCAGGAACATGTTTTACTTCAAACAACTTAGAATGGACTGACAAGGCAGACTTCCTTTTGCAAGCAACATCTGAATGCTGTAGAATTTCAGGATGTTGAGACGAGATAATCCCACAAATGAGAGAGGGAAAAGCAATGGGCATCTTCACATCATTTGTAGCAGCATGCTTAATAGTATGATCATAGATGTAGGAGCCATAGTCAATTCTTTGCTTTGTCCCAACTGCATAAATTATCTTCCCCAATCCAACAGAAATTGTGGTCTTGTGACTAGTAGGAACCCAGTTGACAGCACTTATTCTGTGCAGAATGGCATATTTGACACTCAACCAACTGGCTAACAGCTTTCCTTTTTCGGGCCAAACATCTACCTGACCACCAGTGATTTCTTTGCATATAACATTATTGGAGACTTCTAATTCTCCATAATCTTCCTCACTTCTTCCTAAGTAGGCATTGATCACTTTAGGAGAGAACCAGACACACTTACCCCTGATGGTAACCCTTTTGAAGGTTAGGCTCTTGCTGTCATTTATAGATTCAGGGATATTAACTATGAATTCTCTGACCAGTCTATCATAGCAATTAGTCAACCCTGACATAGTCCTTATGATACCAACACACTTAATTAGGTCTACAATTTCAGTAGACTCTAAGTCTTCTGCTACTACCTCTCTTTCCAGTGCTATCTTCCTTTGGCTCACACAATTCCACATGGATGCACAGTGAGATGAGATGTGATCAGACACTTGATTAGTAGCAGGGTTGATGTCTTGAGAATCACTCTCAGACTCAGACTCTTCTCTGATTCTCCTCTTCTTGCCAGACCTGGCAACTTTGGTCCACGATTTGGGAGAGTCTGTAACTGAAGTCCTTTTCTTATCCTTCCTCCTTCCAATTCTATCATCATCAGATGAGTCCTCAATCTCTATAACCTCAACCTGTTTCTTCCCTTTACCCCTGTGACTTTCATTCCTAGGGGACGATGTTCTGACATCAAAGCTGACATCAGTGTCATTAGGATCTTCACCTTCAGCTTCTTGACTCAGGGCCTGTCTTTGAAGATTTTTGTCCTCACCTTGAGAGTCGACTTGTCCAGCAGGCATTTGCCTTAAAGGGACAGAAATCCCTTTCACCCGTATCCCATTCTTAAGGATTTTGGTTGCAAGCTGTTCCAAATGCATGTCTACATCAAACTTCTCCTCAACAGTTTGAGAGGATGATGACCTAGCTTCAGTTTTATTCACCGTGGTTGAGGGTTTAGGGTTACCTGACTCGAGAAGAGCAATAGAAATGTGTTCTTCGGAAGAACCCCTAGTTCGTACCTGCTCAGAGTTCTTGGGAGGGAAAGACATCGTTCCTTTGTAACAGACTAGGTTTAGAGAAGAACTTTCTATTCTGTTGAGATTTAGGGAGATGAAACGTTGCGATGAGAATGCTTTGGTAAGTCTTGATGTAGTATCAATATGGTAAGGTGCCTGATTTTGAATACTCTTTAAAGACCAATTACTAATTTTCTCCCTCCATAAAGACTTTCCTTTTAAACAATTCACATCAGGACTCATTAACTCTGAGTGACCTTTCAGCATCCTGATGTCATAGTCTGATGTTCTAACATCAACTTGAACATCATTAGATGAATTTCCTTCAAGAGAAATCCACTGATAGCAGTTGTCTTTGGTTCTGGCACCCTTCATAACAACCAGATTATGCTCATCAGAAACCACACACTCATGCTTAGTGTAGTTTACCTTGTAACCTTCATCACACAACTGGCTTATGCTGATCAAATTTGCATTTAAACTACTGACAAATAGAACATTGTCAAGTTCAGGTCTACCATCACCTTTCATTTTCCCAACTCCTGCAACAATACCTATTTCTCCATTGCCAAATATAACCTCATGAGAGGGACAATGACTGACTTCAGCAAACATGGATCTACATCCAGACATGTGTTTGGAACATCCACTGTCAAAATACCATGTTCCTTCTTTAAACTCTCTATCAGCCATGTGAGCCAATAAGCACTTCACCTTCTCCTTAGGTACCCATTGTTTGACAACTTTGGGCCTGTACTCTCTTCATCTGTTTTGAGGTTGAGGGTATCCATGCAGCTTGTAGCAAGAGTACTGCATATGTCCAAACTTTCCACAATAATAGCATCTCACCCTTTCATCTCTGAATCTTCTGCTATGATGAGATTGCTTAGACTGCCATCCATAATGTGGTCTCCTCCTACCATAACTACCCTGCCATCTATTATGCTGGTATCTTCTCCCATAAGAATGCTGAGAATGCTGTTTCCTGGATTGTCTCCCATGATGGTGTGGTTTTCTTCTTCCATGAGGAACATCATTGGTGTATCCATATCCATAACCATACCAGTTGTCCTGATGTTGAGACACCTGATGAGACATGTACTGTTTGAACTGAGCAGCTTGCATGTTCTCGTGGTATTGTGGGGGCATATACTGACTAGCTCCTTGTGGCTGCTTTCTCTTCTGATAGGGACCAGTCTTCTTCTCAATCTTCTTAGGTTGTGAAACATCAGTCTTTTTAGGGGTAGGATCCTGCTTCTTTGGCTGATGTTGAGATGAAAGTTGTGACACTTCCTTCTTAGAACCTGAAGTGCTTTCTTCTGAAGTCCCCTTATCCTCAGCCACATAACCTATCCCAACTTTGTCTCCAGCAGCTTTTTCTGACTGAAGGATCTTGTCAAGTGTGTCTGTACCACAGCTCAGCATCCTGACAGACTTGGTCATTTGATCAAGGTGGGCTCTAACTAGCACCACTTCATTTTCCAGATCAGTCTTTTCATTCTCTAGCTGAGCAATCTGTTGCTTGTGGCACTTGTTTTCTTGACAAATCTCAACACTTTTTAAACACAGCTCTTGATAGGTAGATGCTAACTCCTTATAGGTTACTTCTCCATCACTAGAATCATCATCAGAAACAACAGCTCCTGTTAGGGCTCTAACATGCTTTACTGACTCACCTTCACTTTCACTATCTGAGTCAGACCTGGAAACCGTCATGCCCTTCTTCTGCTTTTTCAAGAAGGTGGGACATTCTTTCTTGACATGTCCATACCCTTCACACTCAGAGCACTGAACTCCTTTATCTTGGGTAGTTTTCTCTTCATCCTTCTTGCTGGTGTCAGAAGTCATGTTCTTGACATTAGGCCTGGAGTTATTGTTCATTCTCTTGAACACTTTGGTGATCTGTCTTTCTAACATAACTATGGCCTGAGATAGATCCTCCTGAGATTCAGAACTCTTTCCTTTTTCTTCTGCATCATTTGATACCAAGGCCATACTTTTTGGCTTCTTTTCTGGTTCTTCCTCATTCAACCCAAGCTCAAAAGTTTGAAGAGATCCAATGAGCTCATCAACTCTCATCTTGCTGATGTCTTGTGATTCTTCAATGGCAGTTACCTTCATTTTATACTTCTTAGGTAGGGACCTAAGGATCTTCCTAACAAGCTTTTCATCTGACATCTTCTCACCAAGAGCACTGGATGCATTAGCCAGCTCCAGAACATTCATGTGGAAGTCATGAATAGTCGCATCATCCTTCATCTTCAGGCTTTCAAATTTTGATGTTAAAATCTGAAGTCTTGACATCTTGACTCTAGATGTTCCTTCATGAGTAGCCTGCAGGATATCCCACGCTTCCTTAGCAACTTCACAGGTATTGATTAACCTGAAGATATTCTTATCCACTCCATTGAAGATGGCATTTAGAGCTTTGGAATTTCCAAGGGCAAGCTCGTCTTCCTCCTTGGTCCACTCTTCTTCAGGCTTAGGCTTAGAGGTGCCTTCTTTATCTTTGCCGGCATCATCTTTCTCACACATGACAGGTGCTTTCCATTCTTTAATAACAGCCTTCCAAGCCCTGCTGTCCAAGGATTTTAAGAAGGTGGTCATCCTTGGCTTCCAATAATCATAATTGGATCCATCCAAAATAGGGGGTCTGTTGAAGAATCCTCCAACTTCTTTGTCCATCTTTACACCAGAAAGTAACTTCCCTAGATCTCACCCAGAGACAGACAGGATGCCTGCTCTGATACCAATTAAAATTCTGGTATCAGACGTGTGATGTTAAGGTGCAATGTCACAACAACACACTCTGCACAATGGACAGCAAAAACAGTAAAATAACACCAAGAATTGTTGACCCAGTTCGGTTACAACCAACCTACTCTGGGGGCTACCAAGCCAGGGATGAAATTCACTACTTGTAGATATAATTTACAGACTCAACAACCCGTTGACAATCTCCTAAACTTATACTCTACTAATGACTTCCTACCTAAGAAACCACTTAGGTATGAGAACACCACTCAATCCCTTACAAACTCTCAAAGAAACCACTTTGAGTACCCTTGATCTTACTTCACAGCTTCGATCAAGCAACCACTCTCTATTGCTTCACAGCTTCTAGAGAGGACAGAATACGACACAGCAATTCACCCTAGAATTCTGGTTACACAGCTCGTACAAAATACTTAAGACACTCAGCCTATGCTCTTGATCTTCTCTCTGTATTTCTGTCACTTTTTCCTTTGGTCTTGTGCGCTTTATATAGCTCCTTCCATTGGTCTTGGACTTGCTACAATATCTCCCAGATTTGTTATTTAAAACTGAATATTTAAAACAGATTTTCTCCTAAAATCTTTTTAAATCTTCAACCTTTTAAATCTCCTACAAATCTGCAACAGATCTCCTATGCAGCAGCAAATATCTATCCCAAGATATTCGCATCCAATGAGACAGCTTGCTCTCCACAATTCCAGCTAATACGCAACCCTAACAACATCACAGCCTGCTGTTGTTAATTCTGCAGACCTGATGTCACAACATCACCTATGTGACATCAGACATCCAACTTCAGCAATTACTTACTTAACACAGCCCAGTGTTAAGACTTCAATGTTGCAACATCAGCATCTTGACATCAACATTGAACATACTTTGTTTTACCAAAATTCTAGCCAATCCAAGAACTAACAAGTTCTATTAAACCTCTCTGCTAAACCATTTTGTTGTGGAGTACCTGCAGTAGTTTTGTGCCTTACAATACCTGAGGCAGCACAAAAGTTGTCGAACGCCTCATTGCAAAATTCAAGGCCATTGTCGGTTCTCAACCTCTTGACCTTTCTGCCATTTTGATTTTCGACCAGAGTCTTCCAACCTTTGAAATTCTCAAAAGTTTCATCCTTAGTCTTCTGGATGAATAACCATAACTTTCTGGAATAATCATCGACTAGGATAGAACATACCTTGCTCCTGAATGTGATGGACACCTTGCAAGCCCCAAAGATCAGCATGGATGTAATCAAGGAATCCATGAGTTCTTTGTTTGCCTTTGTTGAACTTCACTCTGCAAGATTTTCCAAGTACACAGGGTTCACAAAATTTCAGCTTTTCGACTTTGTCTCCTTCAAGCAGATTTTGTTTCCCCAATTCGACCAGACCCCTTTCACTGATATAGCCTAATCTCATGTGCCAAATTTATGTCTTCGACAAAGGTTTCATGGATGCAACATTTGTCGAACCACTTAAAACTTCAGCCTCAAGGGTATACAAGCCTTGTTTCTTCACACCTCTCAAGACTTCCTTCGACCCTTTCATGACTCTTAGGATACTTTTCTCTCCCTGGAAAAAAATATCCCTTCTTGTCGAATTCACCAAGAGAAATCAAATTTCTCTTCAAATCAGGTACATAAGTGACTTTAGTCAATAACCTTATTGACTCATCATGGAGCTTGAATCTCACAGATCCAATTCCAACAATTTTGCAAGCTTTGTTGTTTCCCAGTAGCACTGAACCACCATCTTGATCACATAGCTCTTCAAACAATTCTTTGTTTAGAGTCATATGCCAAGTGCAACCTGAATCCATAATCCACTCTTTTCTTGAGTCGCCGCTTGAAGCTACAAGAACATCAGATGATTCAAAGTCATCTTGGACAATGGCTGTGTTGCCATTATCTTTACCTCAATGATCTCTCAGGCATTCCGACACACCTTTCTTGTGTGACCCTCCTTCTTACAGTGATAGCATCGAATACCAGATGCTTCGCCACTATAAGACTTCTGCTGAATTTTACCTTTCTTCTTGTCAAACTTACCATCCTTTCGCAAGAATTTTCCCTTAACGGCCAAACCTTCGCCTACCGTCGAAGGTTTATGCTCATTTCGTTCGTTCAGGTCCTTAGAATACAAGGCTGATTGAACTTCTTCAAAGCTCAGGGACTCCCTTCCATACAGGAGAGTTTCTTTGAAGTAAGCATGTGTTCTAGGCAAAGCACACAACAACAACAATGCTTAATCTTTGTCATCGATCTTCACATCAATATTTTCAAGATCAAGAATCAGCTTGTTGAACATATCCAACTTCTCAGCTAAAACTCCGCCTTCACTCATCTTGAATGAATACAAAGCTTGCTTCAGGTAGAGTCGATTGACCAGAGATTTGGTCATGTACAAACTTTCAAGTTTCAACCATAACCCCGATGTCGTGGTCTCCTTTGATACCTGTCGAAGAACCTTATCACCAAGGCTTACAATATTGCGTTGTGAGCTTTCTCTATCATGTCCGTTTTTTCTTTTTCCATTAACGTAGCGTCCATGGCTGCCTCTCCCTTCAACGCTTCCAAACAACCCTGTTGAACTAGTAGGGCTTTCACCTTCAAGTGCCACAGACCGAAATCGTTCACTCCGGTGAACTTTTCAATCTCATAATTTGTTGAAGGCATCTTCTCCATGCTCACCGCACCAATTTGTTGTGAAAAAATGATACCGGAATAATAAAGTATATTTGGTTTCTTGAACACCAAGAAATCCTCAAGGGTAGAAATGAAGGAAAAACTTGAACAAACAAACAAAACTCTATTAGGGTTCACAAAGGAAGAGAAAAGAGGAAGAAAAATAGAGAATTGGTTAAATCTGTTTTACTATTCACTTTCTCAATAGGGTTCAAAGATTACAAGTGAATACCAACAATTAACCTCTCTCACCCTAATAAGGATTTGCCACACCTTATGAAGAGAGACTAGTATGCTATTTATAATAAACCTAACATACTAAACTAATGGGATTTTTAACAAGTACCCATTACAAGCTAACTTAAACAATTGGATCCATTACACAAGGCCCAATTCGATCTCTTACATACTAGAACAAAATTCGACTACAGCATGTAGGTCTTTGACAACAACATGTGAGCGGACTTCGACGGCATGCTAAAACTAGAGTTCGATCCAATATCTCATAACCCGTTTACAAGCAGTCAACATCTTATAATTCCCAAGAAATTAGGGAAATCCATCAAACTAGCAAAAAAAATTAATTGGGTTTTTAAACCAATCATAGAAAGTACAATTCACCTTACTAGGAGACCAAACATCTATCTAATCATAAAAAGTACACTTGACCTTACTAGGAGATCAAACATCTAGCCAACACCATGTTATATGGATGTTCCTATGGAATATTTCCTCTTCGTATGCTACCTTATCATTATACAAAATTTGGTTTCTAGTCTACCAAATAACCCAGCAAGTCGAAATCCAGATAAAACACGCAAAAGATTTGTCGCAACGCCTAAACAGCACCAGAAACCAAGATAATTGGGAATCACAAATATTAGATTTAACATGTCAATCAATACCCACCCAACCAACCACCTTCCCCCACACTTTTCGAATCCGCGAGCAAGAGCAAAATAAATGATCGATATCTTCAACTACCCTAAAACAGAACACACACAACTCCGTCAATATTTGAGATTACTCCCCTGGCTGTCAGGTTTTACCTCGTAGGTAGCCTATAGAGAACCATCCTCCATGAAAACAGTTTCTCTTTTAGCGGAGTTCTAGAGGCCCAAATGATATCCAAAGTTGTCTTGAAAGAAATCTAAAGATCACGAGAAGCGGCAACATCAATGAGACAAGAATAAGAACTAACCGAAAATGATTGAGAAATACCAATGTCCCAAAGAAATGTGCCAGCAACACCTAAGAAAGGGTGTATACCAGTAATGATGGCTTCCAATCCTGACCAACCTGTAGCAGAATGCACACCTGCAAAATCAACCAGCTTACACATGTTCCGTGCATTCCATGTCCAAACGTCGCCTACCCAGTTGCCCATCTCGCATACAACAACATGTTTATTGAGTGAAGCCTGAAGCCTCGAACAACTTAGGAAACAAGATACATAAAGGTCGAAGGCCAACCCAACGTGACCTCCAAAACGAAACCGTGTTACCTACCCCAATCTTGCACTTTATCTGATTACGGAAACCGACTCCATCCTTGAAATTTTTCACCTTGATAATATCCCGCCACCAAAATGATTCTAAAGAATCGTTACCTTGATCCTTTGACAACATTACCCAACTCTTTAAGCAACCATATTTTTCTTCAAGAATGGAAAGAAGCGCAATATTGAAATCAACAGTGTTCCTCACCCCTAAACCACCTTGTTGCTTCGGTTTGCATATAGTCTCCCAACTGACCCAAGAAATGCCTGCCTTATCCACAAAGCCCGACCAAAAAAATTTTCTTTGGATTGCAGTCAATTTCTTAGCTACGACAGACGAAATTTTGAAGAAAGAGAGGAAATGTATAGGCAGATTGGAAAGTACATCATTAATTAATGTGGGTCTCCCACCTATTGAAATCATACGGCCCTTCCAACAAGAGAGCTTCGATTTGAATTTGTTGATCACCGGATTCCAGAATTCTTTCCTTCTGTGATTCCCTCCCAGCGACAAACTAAGAAACTTTGTGGGCAACACTCCAATTCTCCACGTTAGAAAATGAGAATCTGATTCCAAAAAACCATCTTATAAACCTACCCCAATGATACGACTTTTTAAGAAGTTAACCCTCAAACCAGATACGATTTCGAAATCACACAAAATAACTTTTAGGCCCCAAAGGTCAGACCAAGAGCCATTACAGATCAGGAGGGTATCGTCTGCAAAGTGCACCAAACTGACCAATTATGTATCATTGATTTTAAAACCACGTAAAATAGATTTCAAATTGGCTCTCTTCACCATTAAGGCTAAACCTTCTGCTACCATTGCAAATAGAAAAGGAGACAGAGGGTCTCCCTGTCTAAGACCACGAGTCGCTTTGAAGTTATTCGTTATGCCGCCATTAACCACCACTGATAGCCAACAGTTCATGACTGTCCAGCGCATCCATTGTATCCATTTTGTACTAAAATTCATGGCCTGCATAATTTGAATGAGAAAGTCCCAGTTCACGTAATCATATGCACGAGAGAAGTCTACTTTAAATAAGAGACACGTTTGTTTCCTTTTTTTTGCCAGATCGAGGATTTCGTTCGTCAATAGGACTCCATCCAAAGCTGCCTACCGGAGATGAATGTTGATTGTGAACTTGAGATAAGTCTACCAATAAACTTCGACAATATATTAGCCAACATTTTGGAAATCACTTTGTAGATGCTACCCATCAAACTTATGGGCCTATAGTCATCCAACACCGTAGGAAACTCCTTCTTGGAGATGAGGGTGATGAAGGAAGATACCATTGCCTTTGGTAAATGACCACACGAATGGAAATGTTGTATGGCAGATACCACATCACACCCAACTATGTTCCAGAACTTCTTAAAGAATTCTAGATTGAAATCATTGGGACCAGGACTTTTATTCCCGTCACAACTCTTAATGGCTTCCACAATCTCACCTTCAGTAAAAGCCTTAGTTAAACTCCTATTTTCAGCTTCAGAAAGGTTGGGAAGGTCATTCATGCTCAAATGAGGTTTATCTCCACTAGGGCATTTGAACTTTGTTTCGAAAAAATCCTCTACCGCCCTTTTAACATACACCACATCCTCCACCAATTCATTTTTTTTCCTAATAGACACAATAGCATTCCTACGAATTCTCTGCTTAGTTGACGAATGTAATAGCCTCGTTTTACAATCTCCCTCTAATGTTCAGTTGATCCTAGACTTTTGTTTTAGGATGATTTCCTTAAGTTTGAGCTTGTTCTAGACTTCATTGATGGTCTCACTCCCTAGCATATGCTGGTCTCCTGAGGTAGAAACATCTGGCAATTCCATAGTGGATTCAATATCGTTTAAATTCTTGATGCCTTCTTCTATTTTAGTGTCATTCCAGTCAAACGTGTTTTTATTCCACCATTTCAACCTATTTCTAATTTCTTTGAGTTTACCAAGCAGAATATGAGTTGGACTCCCAGTAACAATTATATTTTTCCATTCTGCATTTACAAACTTCTAAAACTCAGGGTGATTCATCCAGCAATTGAAAATTTTGAACGGCTTTGGGCCCCAGTTGGCAACGTTAGATTTTAGCCACACTGGTTTGTGGTCCGAGATATCTCTGGCTTCGGCTTGTTGAGCGACAACCTTCCACTTCATGGTCAATTCTTCTGATATCAGAAATCTGTCTTGCCTGCTAGTGCAAGTACCACTGGTATTTATCCAGGTTAATCTACTACCCAACATTGGAACGTCTACCAATTCTATTTCATCAATAAATGCATCAAATTCCTTCATATCAATTAAAATCGGTTTGCCTTTGCCTTTTCTCTCTAATTTAGTTTTCACTGCGTTGAAATCTCCAACCAGAAGCCGTTCACCTTTTGGGTATCTAAGTTTTGCCCCCATGATATCAAACCACAAAGACCTCTTGTCCACTATGTTGCAAGGGGATTAAACATTTACAAGGTAACATGGATCACCTTTCCAATGCCCTGCAACACCCAAGAAACCTCAACCTTTGAAGCTGAAAGTTGATTTGAATGATTCCTGATTCCACATTGTCAAAATGCCACCAGCTTGGCTAGTAGCACCCAGAGCGAACCAATGTACTGAGCTTGATCCCCAAATCATATCTACCATATACTTCTTCATGTCTTTAATCTTTGTTTCTTAAACAAAACAAACCTCCGCTTTGCCTTCTGGAAGAATGCAACACAACCTTCTTCTCATGATCGACGAACCACACCCACGAATATTTAGGGTTACATAATTCATGGAACCCTACATTCAGACTCCTTCCTACCTTCAAATGCAATTCTGTATCTTTTTTCCAGATCCCTGATGATCCTTTAAAAAATCTCATCATCCTCTTCAGCCTCAACCCCTAATTCCTTTATCGACCTCTAAACTCTAGCTCGGATTGCTTCTAGCGCCTTATTGATTTTAACATTCCCCCGAATGACGTCTGAATCCGTAATTGAATCGCATTAAAGGGCTGCACCACCAGAGAAGCAGGATGAAGCATCCTCATCCTCCACATTACCCAACGAATGATTGATGATGAGCTTTCTAACGCCATTGACAACCACACCAGGTTTGTTGTAAGAGTTTATCAATGCGAAAAAATAAGATGGAGAGTATGGTATTTTGATGATATCGTAAATTTTGTTGACTAGCTTTAGCTTTTATTCCTCCCAGTAGATCCAGATTCAATGGGCCCAAAATTATTGATTAGGATGTGAACCTCCTCGTGGTAATTTAACAGATCCGACCCATCTGCATTCTGGCCCACACAAGTAATTCCACGAAACGGAGTAGGCACTATGTTTACCCCACCAGCTAATCCTGAAGTCACATCATCATCCTTTTGACTTTCTTGCAGATCAATTGTCCATGACCTAACGCCAGAAAACGTGCAAGCAACAAAACCATCACAACTTTTTTTTGATAGCGTGTATCCAAGAATTTCCTTTTCTCCTGATACTGCAATGTTCTCTCTGGGCCCCACACAATTACTGCTATTATGCTTGCTTTTATCCTACTGCGCCGTCTCACCTTCCCTAGAGTATAGGTGTCTACCCACATCATCATTATGGTTTTCTTGGGAACTAATGACCTCGTACTCATCTTCGTTTGAACTTTCTGGAGAATCCCACGTGCTATCATCATCGTCGTCATCTGATGAAACATTGTTTTTCATCTCCTTCCCGTCTTTGGAGAGTTGAACTCTTTTAGGACCATGGAAATCCTCTACCAGTTTGATGCGAAATATCGATCCATTGATTTCGACATTAAAACATTCGTTTAGATTCATTGTAAATTTAGTTTTTATTAAGAATCTTGCAACAAAAAAATGCTTTTTCTTCTCAGTTTAAGAATCACAACAAACAAATTCTCCGATGCGGCCCAAAACAAACTTGAAGAAACGATCTCCCCATGTATGACAAGACAGGCCAAAGCATTTGATCCATGTTAAGCGTTCATTATCGATTGTTTCAGGAATCCAAGGTTTGATTTCCATGAACCATTTCGAAAACCAGTCAACTTCATTTTGCACCAAACACGCAATCAAACCCTTCTCAACTTCTTCTAGCAGGCACAAGTTAGCACCCAGTGGTGTAGCCTTCATGCCAAAGAAAACCTCAGAATTAAGAGCATCTTGTATCCCATATGTTGTTCCTGACTTAGTGTTCACTGGGAAAAATAGTAAATAACCTCTGGTCTATCAATTATATATAAAAAAATGAGTAACTTGCAGGATCGACCAAACTAAATCCTAGGGCATGTGCTAAAACGATTTAAAATTATAAGGAAATAATACTGGACATTTCGACTACGTTTGCATTTGACAACACAGGCATTTCGACAAGACTTGAAAAGAAGATAATACGAAGAAATAATTAAAAGGACATTGGGAAGTAACTCAACAAAGTAAATGAGAAAAAATAAACTTCTGAATAAAAATTAATTGGATTGCATTGAATAAGAAAAATGGTGTTACATAACATGTACATTTCTTCAGCAACTCGATTCTCTCTACACACGGATACTTTGAGTGATTTGAGAAATTTGTACAACTTTAACACACACAAATCCTAGTGCTAAGACTTGCTATTTATAATGGTGAAAAATAACTACCCACTAACGGTCTATTAATCAGGGCGAAACACATAGCATCGTGCATGTCTTCATTCTTCAGATGCTCAACATGTGTCCTTTCTCTCAAATGGATAAGGACAAAGTTCCCTCCATTATTTAAATTTGAATCTCCAAATTGAACGACGCTCATTAGCCTTCTGTCGAAAAATATTTCCAAACTCTTAGAAATATTTCTAAGTCCCTAAACCATATCTTTTCTGCACAAAGGTACTTTTCGACTAGTCTTCCTGGCAACAACATTTTTGTCGAAGTCTCCTGGAACTTCAGAAATCTCATCTCTTAGAATAAAACTCTTAATCCAACATCAGGCGTCGAAATTAGGAGCTAACATTTAGCCACTTCACCGACGAAGGCCTTTTCAAATCTATCAAGCTCCAGACCATCCACGTTAAATTGTAGGTGTGCAAATGTGGGTTTCTTGTCCACCAACATGAAGATCTCCCTACCACCTAGGCATAGGATCTTCCTCTATGCAGCACCGAATCAGCCGTGACAGTCGGAGACGGTATAAGAAAAGGCTTATCGTATCTAATCCCATTCCAGTCAGAGTTGACAAAGCCTAGGTTGCTCCTACCCGAGTTTCTTTAAAACCTGGGAACATTAGCATGGATCTTCTATCAAGAAATTTGAATATAAGAATGATGCGACTTCTTCTTCAACCATCAACCATCAACATCCAGAGAAGGTTACAGTTCAAATTCTTCTTCTTTTGGTGGTACAGTTGCCTTATCAAATTACAACTTTATATTACACATGTTATATATTAACTTAATTTGAAATACTCCCTCTGTCCCAAAATATAAGAGAAAAAAGTGCATTTTTCTTGTCCCAAAATATAAGAGAAAAAATCAACTTTCATCATTTTTAAGGTAAAATTAAATGCAAGTTGCATTTAATTTGATTTCTCTCTCATTTTTCCTATAAACAACAACCAATTAGAATTGTTTTTACATATTTCAAAACAAATTTTTTCTCTCTCATCTTTTCTATAAACAACAACCAATTAGAATTGTTTTTACATCTTTCAAAACAAATTTTTTCAACAAAATCTTAGTCAAACTATTATGTTTTTTACTTTTCTTAATAAGCGTGTTTTTGAGTTTTTCTCTTATATTTTGGGACGGAGGGAGTACATGTTAATAATATGAGGAAAATGTAAGAAGATAATTTAAAACTAATTAATTGAAAAATGTATCCTGGCAAAATAACAATAATAAAATAAAGAATTTTTCCTAAGATTTTAAACGATTGAAACATTAATTATGACAATAACCATACTTGGAAGCTTGTTCCGTCTCTTTATAAAAAATATGGATTGGTTGCGAATGGGGGTTTAATGTGAAAGTGGGACTTGATAGACATTTTAATCGACTAAAGGTTTCATTAATGGATAAAAGGTTATACTTAGCTATATGATGAATATTTCAAGGATACCTTTTAATTTATTGTGAAACATCGACCCTAACTTTTTTTTGGATATCAAGAATGCTTTTTTTATATGGTGATTTAGAGGAAAAAAAATTATACAGAGAAATTTAGTGGGTTTTTTTTCTCTCTAGGGTGATGTAATTTGTTATGAAAATTTAAAAAGTTCTTATATAGCTTGGAAACAATCACCCCAAACATAGTTTGGTCGATTCAACAAAGTTCTATAGTAATTTTGGGATGACCCATTATTAATCAGACCATTCAATATTTTTTTAAAATGTTCATCATCAAATCAATATATCTATTTTAAACTTGTAGATTTTAATATAAGTTAATATTCTTAACATCAAGTAAGGATATTTTCATAAAGAAGTTTAAGATGAAATTACCTTTCTACAGCTGTTGTGAAAAGTTCTAACTCATCCAAGGTACCATACACATCATAAAGGTCATCAAGTGTAGTTATTAAAGAAATGACTTTAGTTAAACTTTTGGAGAGATCACTAAACTCATTCTCAAAAGCCATCCCAACAGCCCAGAAGAAGCACTCAGTTAGTCTGTCCCTGCTGAATTTTAGCTTTGAGGCTAGTCCCATTTTCTTCCACCACCTACATTTCACATTTATCAAACAATATCAAACTAAAATTATGATAAAATTCAGAATATATATGAGAATTGATTTTTATATCAAATGAAAATATTGTACATATTCTTTAAAGTATTTCAAAAATATATATGATTAAGTGCGACATTTGACATGTGGTAAGATAAAAATGAGATCAAAATTCATATATATTTAATCTTAAATTCAGGGTTAAATATGTTTGAGGAAATCATATTCAAAGAAGAATAGGTTTGAGGAAATAGAGAATATGTTTGAGGATGAAAATGCAATAGTATATACATATGCCTCAGTCTTATCACATCAAAGTTTTTGATATTTTTATTGAATCGTAATTCTTGTTGTCGAAGCGGGTTGTATGACAGAGACAAGGAAGTTGTTGAATTGTTAAGTGTGTGTCGAAATTGTTTTATTATCAAAGTGTTGGTGGAGTAGCCTCGACAGAGATTTTGTCTTAAACCTAATTTTGTAGTGTTAATAGAATTAGGTATTTTGGACTTTTGTTGTTGGGTTTTACTTAGGGACCAAACAAGCAAAATCTATAAATAAGGAGTAACCCATATTATTGTAATGTGATTCACTTGAATAGATTTTTAGTTTAAAAAGTAAAGAGTTACTCTGCAGAAATTCTTCTTCTTCCCCTATTTTGGATTGAATCCCTAATTCTCTTGCATCCCAAATTCATTTTCTCTCTTTTCATTTTCATTGTGTAGAGATAATCATCTTGCAACTAAGGTTGGTTGATTCACTAGAGTGAAGAGTGAAGAATAAAAAGAGAATTCAATCAATTAATTAAATCTTGTTTATCAAGATTGATTCGATATTACTCAAAATCTTGAATTTAATTCTAACATCTTGACAATTTTTTTTAATTTAAGTAATTTTTACATTGAAATTAATTACTCATATCACTTAAATATTTATAAAATGGATGTAGAATATATAACAAAAATATAGTACGATTGTTGTTTTCATATACTTACCCTGACATTTCTACAAGATCATGTAGTAAATTTGATTGCACAATGTTGAAATCCAACATGCCAGCTTCAAGCAACACCTTATTAGCATCTTTTCTTTTTCCATATAATTCAATATACCATCGAGTTTCAAGTCTTTGACATCTACGATGCAGTGGAAGTTCCAATGAATGATTTACTTGTTCAAAGATAAAAAAGTTTTTATCATCCTGAAGTTCTCGTTTGAGGTGAAAACTCGTGAAAGAATTTAGTTCATCAAAATTTTGTTCTCCTTCGTAAGATAGAAATGATATCTCATAGAGACTCAACATTCCTTTAATATCTTTGACAATACATTTTTTAAAATTGCCAAAGTTATCCTTAAAACTCTCAAAAATATCTGCATTAAATGTAAAAATTTCAAATGTCAATTTAAAGGTGATTAGTCAAGGCTAACTAATGAAAATGTAATGACAATTCTTTTAGAATTTTTACTAGTTTTAATAAAAGAATTAATTTATATTTATAAAAAAAAAATTAATAAAGCATGTATATGTACCTTCAGAAACATCATATCCATATTCGCGGAGGAGCCCAAATTTCAAAGCAGTGTCATGCAGACTTTCCCCAATATCAATATCACCATATTTTTCCAAAAAGATAAATCTATCAAGTGCTTCTCTTATCTCCTTTTCAAAGTAATAACCGAGGCCTAAACGTTTTACATTTTTTATCAACTCTAAAATTTCTATATTTTCATCGTTAATCATTCTTCTTACTTCCTCTTGCAACTTCATGCTCCTATTCACGTACTGAACATCCTAACAAAATACAACATGTTTAAGATTGTTTAATATTACCAAGTAAGAATAATTTACCAAGAAAAATTTAGATAGAGAAAAAAAAATTCATCTAAATCCTACACTATATTATTACCGCATATTCGTGTTTTAAGGATAGTAATTGTAAACTATCGTAGTTCCAAAAATTGGGTTGGTAATTGGCTAATTTTCTTTGAGAAGCATTTGTAAGAGTAGCGTAACATGGAAGGGGACAACTATTTAAACTAGGAAGATTAATTCTTGGTAGTTGTTGAGGTTTGAAGAACGTAGGAAGTGAAACAAAACATGAATTTAGCAACATTGTATGATTTTTTTTTTTTGTGTTGGGGAGAGTGCTCACATTTATATAAGCGCAATTTTGTCTCAAATTTGCATAATTAACATGTGAAATTAATTATTGTGGAATTAATTATTGTGAAATTAATTATTGTGAATAAAGCATCAATATTATATATCAGTGGAAGTCATTATAGATGTTCCCCATTTGTATTGGATATCTTATTTTAATGGAATTTATTAAAGGATGTTTCATAGATAGCAACTACAAATGAATTTAAAAAACCTGGTTCTACCAATCGTTAGTTGGTTCAGTGGTGATTGGCGCTGAACTTGGTAGGGAGGACCGCGGTTTGATCCCCCGCAACTGCGATCGGGAGAGGGCTGGAACAACTTGATGCCAGAACTGACCCCCGAACCAGATTAAACTGATGGTGCAAACCGAAAAAAAAAGCCTGGTTCTAATGGAACGTGTAACACGTGATAATCAAATTATCATTTAAGCATATCTTGAAATACTCATGTTAGAAAATTAAATTGTAATCGAATGGAATGAGCACTAGTACAAAAAGATAAATTCACATCCATTTTTTTTATATAATTTATATTCGTTATTAGAGGGCGTAAATTTAACGGGTGAGAAATGTCTAACAAATTTACACCCATTTAAAAACGGGTGTAAATACATGCTAAGTTACACCATTTTTTAATAGAAAACGGGTGTAAATTATTACATATATACATTAAAATCAAACAAATTTACACTCAATTTGATAAAAACCGGGTTTAAAATAAATAATGTTTATTATGAATGTCAACATATTTACACCATATTTTCTTTAAGTAGGGTGTAAAATATGGTATATTACATCCTATTTTAGTCATCATGGGTGAGAAATAAGATTATTAAATTATATTTATTTTCATTTACACTCTATTTCATATGGTATATTAAACTCTTTTTTAGTTATCCTGAGTGTAAAATATTATTATTATATTATATTTAATTGCATTTACGTCCTATGATTATTATATTATTTTATAATATAAGATGTGCTTGAAGGAAGAATAAAAAAAGTACAAAACTTGATGTCGAAAAGGAAGAGATAGGTACTTATTATTCTAGTCCACAAGTTCTCTATTCAAAAATGGGATTTATACTACTGTTACTATGCACCAACCACATGAAATTCTATATATTACTGATACATTTTAATTGATGTTAAATTTCCTGCTTGAATTGCATTACTATTTAAATCGTTAAAAAATACCAGATCTATTTTGTCGTAACCCGAAATTTGACCTCCCCTTTTGCCTTTTGCATAAGCACGTGCATTCGCATCGTTGGCATACGCATTCACATTTTTCTCTGTGTTTTTGTTGCAGGAATATTCAGGTTTTTCAAAGCCCAATTAATCATATTCTCACAAAGTCATTACATCATCAACGCAAGCACAAAACAAGGGTTTCCATGCCTATTCCTCAAAGAAAAATTTTGAAAATCAGAATCGTAGCCAAAACACCTTTTTTCAAGCAAATTAGGCACTTTTTGGCTTGGTTAATCGATTAACACTTTGCACTGCAAAAAGTGTTAATCGATTAACCCTTGTAAAATTGGCAGATTTTGCTGCTTTTTTTATGACAGCAACTTTACCTCTACATTTTTGGGTTCTACTTGGTTCTAGCATTGTATTGAACATTCTAGACATCTCTAAATAGTTCAAGACATTTCAAGACTATTCAATACACTTGCTACCATGCAACATTTCAATTATGACCACCATGCACTCCTTCTTCCAAGCATGAGAGCCATTGATTTAGACTTGCATTGGGATTGCTCCACTGAGCTAACTAACTAACTAACCGAGTCAACCACTGACTCGGTGAGTCAAGTGTAACTAACTCACAAGCTACCTTCAAAGCACAATCCAAAGCACATTCCAAACCTAGCCTACTCCAAAGCTAGTCTCTATATAAGCAAACCTCCACCATTTCACAAGGGAGCTTAATTCATTTTCACAATTCTTCACACTTTTCACTCTCAATTCTCTCATTTCTCTCTGCATTTTCTGCAACTCCTCCACATTCATCTCCATCTTCATCTTCTTCCCCAAACCACACTAGAGCTCAATTCCACCATTGAAGAGTAGCAACTTTCACATTGAAATTGCTTTCTCTTGAGCTTAAGCCTCCGTCATTTGGCATTTCTTCTTGGATCTCTACAATTACAACAACTTCTACTTCAAATCAAGTGTTCACTCCAATCGTTTCGGTGCAAATTTGATTTCGAAGCTTTTCTCGCATTTTTGCTCGATTTCGCTAAGGTTTTATTGCAAGTGCATTTTTTATCACAACAATCACCAAGCTAATTCTCTGGTTTGTAGGTTGGTAATTCTCACTCGATCTATTGTTTTGATCACTTTCGCACGTTTACGATGTAGTTTCGATAGCTTTTAGTTATTGATTCATCATGTGATTGTTTGATCTTTAATCTTCATGTTTGATGCTTTTGATTGATGATTATTTGCTCATACATGATGTAATTTTCGTGCACAAATGCAAACCATAACATGAGAATGCTTGGATAAGTGATTAATTGCTGAAAGCAATTTTTGAAAACTGATTTTTAGCCACTGCTTTAGTGTTAATCGATTAACACTTTGCAGTGCAAAAAGTGTTAATCGATTAACACTGCTTTTTTCTAGTTTTTCTGTTAATTTGCAAGTGTTAATCGATTAACCACTTTGCAACTACAAATGGTTAATCGATTAACACTGAACCAGAATACCATTTTTGCTTATTTTCAAGCTTGTTTGATATTCTTTCCTCATTTAACTTCCATGGCTTGAATATGCTTGATATTAGTGGATGTTTTATGAGCTGTCCAACCTCTGTTTGAAGCATGCTCGCGAACTTTCGATGCACGATTTATCAATTACATAATTGTTTGCATTTTTGGCATTACATTGTTCATGATCATTCTTGCACATCTTTTGTTCACATGATTACATGATTTATGTTGATGTTTGGTACAGTTTTCCATGCTATTTGCATTGAGTTTGTTCCTTCTTGAGCAAATTCAATCTTGTACAATCATTAATTCGCACGTTGCTTTGACGATTTTTCGACTCGTGAAAGATTGTTGGCTTGCTCATTCCCTTTGATTGATTGACCGAAACCATGTTTCGATTAGTTGATTCTCCCTTTCTCCTCTCTTTAGGATCCTTTAGAGTCTTGTTCTCTTGATCCCCTGCCGAGTCGGAGATTCGCACGACGCACTAGAGCACTGTACAAATTGGGTTATGTTGTCCGTTTCAATTTCTGCACTATACATTGGTTCTAGAGAAGGGATGAGAGAGGAGAATTCCTACACTCATCTTGATTATTTTGGGTAGGGGACGAATGGCCCTGTTTCTGGAATAATCGTCTCTATCTCTAAGCTGTTGTCTCTCAATCCCCTAGTCGCGTCGATCCTTGATCACTCTTGCACCTTTCAATCCCTCTTTTGATCAATCACCATTTCCTTGGGAAAAGATCTTTGTCACATTGGGTTAGCAACGGTCTTTTAGTTCAACACATTTCTTTTTATCAATCAGTATTCATTAATTCCCCACCATGATCATTTGTCCCTTTGATTAATCACAGCCATTCTGTTAAGATCAACCGCTCATCTTTCCCAACAAATTCTTGCTCTGTTTTCTTCGGTTAAACACAGTTTACCTGTTAAACACCGAAACCCTAGCGGATTTCGTAACCTTCTCTTGGTTCGTCTCCCTTTGATTGATTAACCACTGCATGTCAGTTAAAACACCAATTTGCACTTCTTCTCAGTTAACCACAGTCTATCTGTTAATATACTGAGTTCCTCTTGGGTTAATCACCTTCTCTTGGTTAATCACTTGTTTCTCGGTTAACCACAACCCGTCTGCTAACATATTGAGCTCCTTTTGAGTTAATCACCTTATCTTGGTTAATCACTCTTTTTTTTTGTTAATCACAGTCTTCTGTTAAAACCAATACCCTTGTGGGTTAGTAACCTTCTTTTGGTTCAAATACCTCTTTCTTCAGTCAGAGACTGCTTGTTCAGTCAGTGTACCGAACCCGTCCTTTGGGTCACAACCTTTGCTTGGTTCCACACCCGTCCTTTGGGTCACAACCTTCGCTTGGTTCTACACTTGTTCTTTTGGTTAATCACAGTTTATCTGTTAAAACCTTTCTCCTCGTAGAGTTACTCTCTTTCTTTTTGGTTAACCACTGTTTATCAGTTAATATACCGAAATCCCCTCAGAGTCAAACACCTTCTCTTGGTTCAATACTATCTTCTTTTTAGTTCATCATAGCCTGTTGACACCACACCCTTTTCCCCACAGAATCTTAACCTCGTTCTTCGGTTAACCACTGCCAGTCAGTTAATATACCAAATCCTCATTTCTCTTGGTTTCGACACCGTCGTCTTTGTTTGGTCCCCAGTAGGGTCGCTAACCCTCTGATCCCCAGCATAGTCACTATGTTCTTTTTTATCTTGGTTTCAACACCAACCCCTTTGCTCACACCTCAGTAGAGTCGCTAGTATTCTTTTTGCTCCTTTATCTTCTTGGTTTCGACACCATTCTTGCACTCTATCCTCAGCACAGTTACTACTTTTCCTTTGCCCTTCTTTCTTGGTTCTAACACCAATTCTTTTGAATCCCCAACAGAGTTTTCTCTACTTCTTTTGCTCTTGGTTTTAACACCACTTCCTTTTTCTTGTCTTTGTTCCCCGAACTACGTAAGCTCTGAATTCCTCATTGCACTATGAGGATACGTAGGCACGAGATTGCGAAATCTTGGCGAGCCACCTTCTTCCATTCTTCTTCTCTTCCTAGGTTCCATGAACTACGAAGCTCTGATTTCCTCATTGCACTATGAGGGTACGTAGGCACGAGGGCCCTAATCCTCCGCAAGCACTTTCTTTCTATTTTCTCTTCTCTCTTCTCTCTTCTTTTTAGCTAGAAGCCTTTAGATAGATAACCCATCCAAGCCTAGAAGCAAGCAAAATGGTTCCCATCGAGTATGAAGGACGCGTAAGGTGCTAGTACCTTCCTTTCGCATAACCGACCCCTTACCCGTTTCTCTTCCCCTTAGGTTTTCTCGATATTTTCCCTGTCTTTTAGGACTAAATAAACTTCGATGGAGAATCTGTTGTATCTTTGAGTTTGCGATTCACTCAGGTATAATCCCTCTAGCTTTAGCTGGGGAGTCCTTGCTCTTGCAAGTTGGGGTCTCGCCTAGTTTTTTTTCTGTTTTCTTGCTTGTTTGGGTGTTTATCTTTTGCGCTTTACTCACTTTATCTTTATGCTTTATTTGCTTTATTTTTATCTACTGCATTTCTTTACTGCTTTGAATATTCATATGCTGTATATTCTGGATATCTGCTATATATCCTACTATTGTTGGAATGGGTAGATATTATTGGAGAGATAAGCTTTATCACCGGGCTTGAGCATGTACATAGGCTAGACTTGGATAGTCATGAGGCCTGCGTTTTGCGCGTTGGGTTATCACGAGAGCCACATCCTAGACTGTGATTCGTTTGAGAATACTTATGTCCTCCAAGACTCTTCATACCTTTGTTATCTCACGCACGTCAGAACTTTGCACCGACACAGAGTTACATATGCATATTATCCAGAAGATGTTGCATCTCTAACCTGCATTTTTGCATACTGTTATTACATCATCATGTATGCCGAACTTTTGAACTTGAGTTATTGCATCATCACGTGGTGCAGCATCTAATCTTTGTATCAATGGATGTTGCATATCTCATTTGCATTCCATCTACATAAACAACATATGCATACATACATTTGCATTTGCATACATACAAACCAGAAAAGCTCACTTTCTTCTCTTCATCAGCCCAAAGACAACGATTCTCTGACGCCAAAAGCCAAAGAATCATGAAACATGTTAGGTATGAGAACACAATGTGCAAGGAAGGCAAGGTTGACATGGTTGTGGAACTACTTCTGGATAGTATGACAATGGGTTTCTCAGATCAGGTTGTGATTGATGAGCGAGCCCAGGATGGACAAAAAGTGGGTAAGATCACGAATGCGAATGCAAGCAATCTTCTAGTTCACCCCTTGTCTAATCAGAAGACCACTAAAGGCAATCAGAAACAAAAACGTAAGCAAATCATCAAAGGGAACAACAATCAAGGGATGAGACATCCCCGTCTTGATCCAATTCCCGTGACTTACACGCATCTACTGCCTTTTCTGATTCATGCTGGGGCAATTGTTCCTAAAGAGATTGAGCCAGCCAAGTTTCCTTATCATCCTAAGCATGATCCTAATGCCACACGTGAATACCATGCTGGGTATGTGGGGAATTCTACAGAAGTCTGTATCATCTTCAAGAACAAAGTTCAAGAGCTCCTCGATCAGAATTTGTTATGCTTTGCAGAGAAACCTTTCCAGAATTATGCACCTGCGATTACTGAAACATCTGTTGAAGCTGAGAATAGGGGTCCTTCTACTCATATGCAAAGTCTTCCAGCCATTCAACCTGTTGGGCAATGCCCTTACCAAGGTTTTCAGTCTGCTAATTCTAGAGTGCCTTTTGCCTATCCTGGGGTACCCCTGTTGTTGCACCTCCACTTGCTTATCCTGGGGCACCCTATGTTCCGTATGGGACCCAATTTGGTCAGACTGTTAATCGGATGGTTGATAAGTGAAAATTGTACCTATTTTTGTATATAAGTTTTGTTGCACTTATCAATGTTTTTTGGTAAATATCATTTGAATAAACCCCACTTTGTGTATAAATACGTAGTTAGTATATATTTGTGTTTTTGGTTCATTTGTGTAATAATTGATAGTTTTCCATTCATTTTGCAGGTAATAAAGCATTGTTGGAGCAATGAGCAAATAAAGGCTCCAAGATGTGCCATTTGAACCAATAAAAGGAAGCTAGGAGCAGTTTTGAAGAAAGTTGGATTTTTGAGGCATGCTGCTAGCGCGCTCCTAGCGCGGGGATGGAGCTAGTTACAGAAGGTTGCCCGCTTAGCGCAGTCTGGAGCCCGCTAAGCGGGATTTAAGGCGGTTTAAATGACAGTGCGCTTGGCGCGGTCTGCGATTTTCAGCCCCTTTATAAATAGATTAGAACAGATTTTTCTAGGGATGGTTTGGATATTTTTTGCTCCCACTCCATCAAACTTCATTTCTTCATTGGATTTGCTTAAAAAACATCATGGAAGCTTGCATTTGGATGATCCAGAGTCAAATCTCTCGTCGATTGGTGTTGACAAACCAATAAATGTTTGGTTCTTCTTCTTCTCTTCTATTTGTAATCTCTCTTTGTTGGGTTTGTATATGTTTTTACTTTAATCTTATGTACATTTGTCGCCCATGGCGTTATATTTAATTTGCTTTACAAATCTCTATTGGTGATTGTTCTTGATTTTTGCTTAAATGCGCGGGGTTTGGGTCTTGTTAGAGATAAACTTCACAAATCTTGATTAAGGATGATTATCTGTTAGTTTCTGGATGCTAGAAATAGATTTAGAGCTAACAATCTATTTGGGTGTCGAAGCTTAATGTTTTTCGTATTTCGAGGCTTCGTGCGCGAGAGTGACGAAGAGAGTAATACAGTTTTCTCTCAGCTCGGTGTGTCAGAGATGAACACTATTGTGAGCGATACCGGGTGATATTGAGGAGTATTGTAAGTTGAGTGTAATTGGTCGATAAGTTTAAGTTTGTGACGAGTGGAATATATACATGCTTGATAAGTCTTTTCTCTCTGACGAATGTATTTTCTTGTGTTAATATTTACTTTTCTGTTTTTATGTTTAAAACCATCTAAACCCAAACTCATTAACATTTAAATTGTCGAACGGCAGTTCAGTAGCACCGATCTCTGTGGACACGATAAATTCCCAGAAAAATACTTCCAAAAACTTTTATTGCTTGCCGCTATATCGCAGTCCAACAAAATGGCACCGTTGTCGGGGATTGGTGTTTTTTATTGGATTGCATTGCGATAGTTTCTTTGTTTTTGAGTTTTGTAGATATCGTATATATTGTCTATTTTCACTTGTTTATATTAATACTTGTATATGTTTACCATATTTGTGAATTTTAGATGTTTTGCATAATTGTGAATATAGTGTATATGTTTATTTCTCTTCACGTTTGCTAAGTGTTTGGTTAGGTTTCATCGTCGGTGAGCACTAACCGTGTAAAGAGGCAACTTGGAGAAGTGTGTATAAATAATAGGCGTCGAGCTTACGACGTAAAACAAGCATGTTTTATCGTTTTTTGTTCCGTTATTACTTTTTCATTACAACATAGGTAGTGTGGTGTAAATGAGATTGTGTAGGTGTTAAGTGGAGGCCTACACCAGAACCCTGTTGCTGTACTGGTTTTTCTGGTTCTGGTGTAGCACGCTTAGCGCGGGCCTGCGCGCTTAGCGCGCCCTGTTGTGCTGAGCCAGTGAATTCTTTTTATTGTTCACTTGGTTCCCCCTTCTTCCCACTTCCACCAAGGCCTTATATATTAGTAATTATTAGTATTTTTTCTAATTCTTTTGTTGATTGTTTGGACTCAAATTTTGGTTCGATTGCTTGAAGTCGCATTCGGTGATTTTCCGATTTTGAGTGTTTCAACTTGCGAATGCGTGGTAATGATATTTTTAAGTTTCGTACACGTTCAAGGTATGTGTTTATCGCTTTCTAGACTTTAGCATATTCATGATACTTAGGCTTTTTACAACTTCTATGTCATTCATTCTTTTATATACTTGTTCGTATGTGAATCATTTTAGTTCCCACCCTTTTTGTGAGGAAGCCTTCCATTGTTCATATATGCGGAGTAGAAACTTTCTTGTTTTAACTGGATTTTATTATGCCTAATCTTTTGTTTGTGTTGATTATTTGAAAGCATGAAAAGGATCAAGGCATTTTGTTTCATTTTGAGCACAACTACCTTAGCCAAATAGTCTATTTACCTTGTGAGTGTGTGAGAATTTGTAACCCCTTTGAGCTTTTTGATCCATGTTTCTATTTGAACTTAATGCTTGTCTATGAGTATTTAGTTCACTTATTTTTGAATGGATTTTGTTTTTTCTTGGACCTCAATTTTGTGTTGTTGTATGGATTTTTTTCCTTGCCTTAGAAAGTAGTGAGTATTCACATGATGGTGCGGTTGAATTCAAGTTGGGGAGAGAATGATTGTGTATTCATTAGTTGGATTCTATAAGGATTGAGAAAAGAAAAGAAAAAAGAAAAAAAAATGTGACAAAGAAAAGGAAAGAAAAAAAAAGAGAAAAAGAAAATCTTTGAAAAAGGAAACAAAAAGAGCTCTAATAATTGTGCTAAATAAGTATTGTGTTTTGTGTAACACTTGGGATTTTGGAAGAAGTTTGATTGAAATTTTGTGTTTGAACCTTTGTGAGTTGATCACTCCCTTAGGTTTAGGCAAGTTTTTGTTTCGATTAGCTTTAGGAATTACCCCTTGTTTGTTCACCCGACCACATTACAGCCCTGGAAGCCCTTTTGATTCTTGCTTTTGTGTTTTCAGCATGATTTTTGGATGATTGCATAATTTAGTCTTTTGTTTGTAAGATTGTTGTGTGAGTGAAAAATCCCTCATTTTATGTTTTTCATCTACCGATGATTGTTTTTGCTAGGTGTGATTCACATTTGAACTTGTGTTGTTTTAGGATGTTTGGCATGACTTTTGTATTTAGCATTTGTTTCGTGACTATGTTGTCGTTGTAGGTAGTGATATGTATTTACTTTGTGTGTACCGTTTTCATTTGAACCATTGCATTTGTTTTCCGTTTTCAAAACAAAAGTTGTTGATTCATGATTCTTTGGTTATTGCTTTTGTGTTTTTAAGTTGTTTGGCTTTGTTTGAGGACAAACAATTATGTAAGTTGGGGAGAGTTGATAAGTGCAAATTGTACCTATTTTTGTATATAAGTTTCGTTGCACTTATCAATGTTTTTTGGTAAATATTGTTTGAATAAACCTCACTTTGTGTATAAATACGTAGTTAGTATATATTTGTGTTTTTGGTTCATTTGTGTAACAATTGATAGTTTTCCATTCATTTTGTAGGTAATAAAGCATTGTTGGAGCAATGAGCAAATAAAGGCTCTAAGATGCGCCATTTGAACCAATAAAAGGAAGCTAGGAGCAGTTTTGAAAAAAGTTGGATATTTAAGGCATGCTACTAGCGCGCATAGCGCGCTCCTAGCGCGGGGATGGAGCTAGTTACAGAAGGTTGCCCGCTTAGCGCGGTCTGGAGCCCGCTAAGTGGGATTTAAGGCGGTTTAACAATAAATGACAGTGCGCTTAGCGCGGTCTGCGATTTTCAGCCCCTTTATAAATAGATTAGAACAGATTTTTCTAGGGATGGTTTGGGTATTTTTTGCTCCCACTCCATCAAACTTCATTTCTTCATTAGATTTGCTTAGAAAACATCATGGAAGCTTGCATTTCGATGATCCGGAGTCGAATCTCTCGTCGATTGGTGTTGATAAACCAAGAAATGTTTGGTTCTTTTTCTTCTCTTCTCTTTGTAATCTCTCTTTGTTGGGTTTGTATATGTTTTTACTTTGATCTTATGTACATTTGTCGCCCATGGCGTTATATTTAATTTGCTTTACAAATCTCTATTGGTGATTGTTCTTGATTTTTGCTTAAATGTGCGGGGTTTGGGTCGTGTTAGAGATAAATTTCACAAATCTTGATTAAGGATGATTATCTGTTAGTTTCTAGATGCTTGAAATAGATTTAGAGCTAACAATATATTTGGGTGTCGAAGCTTAATGTTTTCCGTATTTCGAGGCTTCGTGCGCGAGAGTGACGAAGAGAGTAATACGGTTTTCTCTCAGCTCAGTGTGTCAGAGATGAACACTATTGTGAGCGATACCGGGTGATATTGAGGAGTATTGTAAGTTGAGTGTAATTGGTCGATAAGTTTAAGTTTGTGACGAGTGGAATATATGCATGCTTGATAAGTCTTTTCTCTCTGACGAATGAATTTTCTTGTGTTAATATTTACTTTTCTGTTTTTATGTTTAAAACCATCTAAACCCAAACTCATTAACATTTAAATTGTCGAACGGCAGTTCAGTAGCACCGATCTCTGTGGACACGATAAATTCCTGGAAAAATACTTCCAAAAACTTTTGTTGCTTGCCGCTATACCACAGTCCAAAAATGGTTAATCCTGGTTGTATGCACCCTGCTAAAGTGTTCCCACAATATGCTACTCGTCATATTCATCCTCAAGCACCTCTGGCTTTTACGTCGTACTATTCATTCTCGCATGTTGCTGCAACCCAATATCAACAGCCTCCTCAGACTCATAATCAACAAGCCTAAGGCTGAGAGCGTCAGAACTAGCACAAGCCCTGGAATAATTTAAAACGAAGGAAGGCTCCTCTAGATCCGATTCATGTGACCTACAATCAAATTCTCCCACATCTAATTCAGAACTCACTGGTGATTCCCAAAGCTCTGAAGCCCCCACCTAAACCTTTCCCACCTGGGTATGATCCCAATGTGCAATGCAGATATCATGTTGGGTCAGCTGGACATTCGACCGAGGATTGCAACACTTTCAAAGCTAAGGTTCAATAGTTGATTGACAAGAAGCACTTAACTGTTCAAGGTGAGAAACTGTGGGTGAACGGAAATCCCTTGTCTGTGTAGGGGCCAAGATTGCAAAAGCATCCCTTGAAAAAAATTGATCAAGCCGGAGAGTACCTCCTCAACATTGGCAATCAATATGTCATTCTATCATTTCCATTTGTAATCTTTTTGTTTGTCAAGCATTGTTCATTTGTAAAACTTGTTTGTTTTCGAGTGATAATAATAATGAAAGGAACATGCATGTTTTAAAAAAATCCATTCGTGTTCACTTATACTTTTTTATCATTATCAAACATTTGATCAAGAAAAATTAAAAAGAGAATGATGAAATAAAAAAAGACACGAGATCACTTTCTGTATGCTTTTGAATAAAACCCTGCTAACGATGTAAGACATTTGTTCAAATCCCCAAACACCGGAGGTATAAGGAAGATAATCCCTAGTCAACCTCTTTGGGCCTTGAAGTAGGAGTTTCTTTCTGTACTGTTAAGTGCCAAATTGTGCATATTTTAGATAGTATTTTGTGGCCCTTTTTAATGGTTTCCTTGATATTTTAGTAGTAAATATATTAGTTTTAGTGTAAATATGAAAGTTTCCGATTTTATTGTAAATATTGTGAATATTGATCATTTTTATGTTCTTTGACAGGTCTTCTTGCTTATATTTGATGATAGGAACAATTGGTGAAGGAAAAAGACCTAAAAGTTGATTTTTGAGGAGTCATGTCGGTAACTCGTGCTAAGCGCGCTTTCTGGCGCAGTTTCAACGTGCATTTTCTTCCAAAGGCAGTAGCTAAGGTTCCTTGACCGCGCTTAGCGCGGGCAGGACCGCGCTTAGCGCGCTTTAATTCGGTTTAACATGTATTTTAGGTGAGACCGCGCTTAGCGCGATCTGAGCGCGCTTAGCGCGATTGAAATAAATTTTGTTCTTTGTAATTTCATTTTATCTCATTTTTGTAGGTATTCAAGTAAAAATATTTTGTCATTGTTGTATAGAGCATTGGATAAGCTTTCCAACGCTTCCGACTGTGCGTCAATCGGAGTTACGGTTTGAAGGTTGTGAAGGAAATACGAATTATGGTTTTGCTGATGGCGCTAAGCGCCCTCATAGCGCGCTTAACGCGGTTCGCGTCTTTTCAGCCCCTATTTAAGTCACTTTTCAGCATTTTTTAGGTGATATTTTGGGGTATTTGTTCCCAGTTCATCAGACCTTCATTATTTGTTAGTTAGAGCTTAGAAAAGCATCAATGGTGGTTGCAACTCGTCGATTGGAGGCGGATGATTCTTGGATCGTGATTGACATCGCGAGAGATTTTGATTCCTCTTCTCTCTTTCCTTTGTAGTTTCCATTGGTGTGAGTTTGTATGTAAGTTTACCTTGATAGTATGTATATTTATTACTCATGGATTTGTATGCGAGCTCTTTTACAAATCTCTATTGGTGTTATCCTTGTTTTAATCGCTTTATGTACGGATTTGATTTGCGGTAGACATATCCTCCTTGAATCTAGAATTAGGATGTGCACCTATTAGGTTCTTGACTCTAGAAATAGATTGAGGCTTAATATTCACTTGAGTATCGATTCTTAATGTTTCCGTGTGGTCGAGTTGCGTGAGACATCACCTCCGAGGCAATACGGTTGTTCTCTCAACTTTGTGTTAGACATAACCTTTGTTGTGAACGATACGTGATAATGTGGATGAGTGATTTAGGTTGCGTGCAAATGAGTAGTAATTTTGAGTATTTGATAGGGTAGATGAAATGCAAACCCGAGAGTTCTCTACTCTCCAAGGAATGAATTCTTTTTTTGTTCATAAGTTTTATTTCTCGCATTTACTTTAAAACCATTTAAACCCAAGCTTAGAGACGTAGAGATTTTAGAACATCATTCTTTCCCTCGAACCGATATCTGTGGACACGACATAAATCCCGGAGTAAATTCTTCCGAAAATAAATATTTTTGCTTGCCGCTTTACCGCTCCAACAAAATGGCGCAGTTTCCAGGGATTGGTTTTGATATTGAATCGCATTGCGATAGTTTCTATGTTTTTAAGCTTTGTATATACTTGTTTGTAGTTGTTTTCCATAAGTGATTGTATATATGTGTTTTTCATCATGTGTATGTGTTTGTGCATATTTTTGTTTTTGGTTTACGTTTGCTCAAGTGTTGTGCAGGTTTATTTGGTAGTAGCAGGTGAACCAAGCAACATGGAGGAGCATGTGCATAAATGAAGGCGTCAAGCTAACGACGTGAAACAAGCGCTTGTTGGGAGGCAACCCAATGATTCTTGAGTTTGTACAGTTTTATGTTTAGTAGTATAATTAATATAAAGTGACAATGGATGGAGTGAATGAGAGAAAGAACCAATTTTGAAAAACAAAATTTTCTTGCCTGCGCTTAGCGCGCCTTGTTTTGCAAAGAAAAATCTCTCATTTTCCATCCGCTTTCACCAATTTTGATCTTTCTGTTTAGTTAATTTTAATTCAATTTTGTTAGGTTGTTAGAATAAAATTTTGTGTTTGCTCTCAAGTTTGTTTTGATTATCTTGAGGATGCATTTTGTGATTTTCCAAGTTTGATCGTTTCAACTTGCGAATGTATGGTGTTGATATTGTTAAGTTTTGTACACGTCCAAGGTATGTGTTTAGCTTTCTAGACTTTAGCATATTCATTATACTTAGGCTTTTTACAAACTTCCATGTCATTCATTCTTTTGTATATTTGTTCTTGATGTGAATCACTTTAGTTCCCACCCGTTTTTGTGAGGAAGCTTTCCATTGTTCATATATGCTCGGAGTACCAACATTCTTGTTCTAACTGGATTTTAGTATGCTTAATATTTTGTTTGTGTTGATTATATGAAAGCATGAAAAGGATCAAGGCATTTTGTTTCATTTTGAGCACAGCTGCCTAGCCAAATAGTCATTCACCTTGTGAGTGTGTGATCATTCGTAACCCCTTTGAGACTTTTTTATCCATGTTTTATTTGAACTTAATGCTTGTCTATGAGTATTTAGTTCACTTATTTTTTAATGTATTTTGTTTTTAATTTTGCCCTCAACTTTGTGTTGTTGTATGGATTTTTACCTTGCCTTAGAAAGTCGGGAGTATTCACATGATGATGTGGTTGAATTCAAGTTGGGGAGAGAATGATTGTTTAATCATTGGTTGGTTTCTATGAGGTTGAAAAAGAAAAGAAAAAAGAGAAAAATATGAAAAAGAAAAAAAAAAGAAAATCCTTGTGAAAGGAAACAAAAAGAGTTCAAATAATTATGCTAAATAAGTATTGTGCTTTGTGTAACACTTGGGATTTTGGAAGAAGTTGATTGGAATTTTATGTTTGAGTCTTTGTGAGTTGATCACTCCCTTAGGTTTAAGCAAGTTTTTGTTTCAATTACCTTTTGAAATCGCCCCTTGTTTGTTTACCCGACCACGCTACAACCTTGAAAGCCCTTGTGATTCTTGCCTTTGTATGTTCAATGTGAATTTTTGGATGGTTGCATAATTTAGTCTTTTGTTTGCAAGATTGTTGTGTGAGTAAAAAGTACCTCATTTTGTGTTTTCATCTACCGATGATTGTTTTTACTAGGTGTGATTCATGATTGAACTCGTGTTGTTTTGGAATGTTTGGCAGGATTTTTGTACGTAGCATTTGTTTCGTGGTTATGTTATCGTTGTAGTTTAGTGGTAAGTTTTACTTTGCATGTACGTTTTTGTGTTGAACCATACATTTGTTTTTGTTTTTCGAAACTTGTTGACTTGTGATTGCTTGGTTGTTACTTTTGTTTCTTTGAGTTGTTTGATTCTTGTTTGAGGACAAACAAGTTTACGTTGGGGAGAGTTGTTAAGTGCCAAATTGTGCATATTTAGATAGTATTTTGTGGCCCTTTTCAATGGTTTCCTTGATATTTTAGTAGTAAATATATTAGTTTTAGTGTAAATATGAAAGTTTCCAATTTTATTGTAAATATTGTGAATACTGATCATTTTTATGTTCTTTGACAGGTCTTCTTGCTTATATTTGATGATAGGAACAATTGGTGAAGGAAAGAAGACATAAAAGTTGATTTTTGAGAAGTCGTGTCAGTAACTCGCGCTAAGCGCGCTTTCTGGCGCGGTTTCAGCGTGCATTTTCTGCCAAAGGCAGTAGCTAAGGTTCCTTGACCGCGTTTAGCGCGGGCAGGACCGCGCTTTAAGTCGGTTTAACGTGTATTTTAGGTGAGATCGCGCTTAGCGCGATCTGAGCACGCTTAACGCGGTTGTAATAAATTTTGTTCTTTCTTATTTCATTTTATCTCATTTTTGTAGGTAATCAAGTAAAGATATTTTGTCATTGTTGCATAGAGCATTGAATAAGCCTTCCGCTTCCGAATGTGCGTCAATCGGAGTTACGGTTCGAAAGTTGTGAAGGAAATAAGAATTGTGGTTTTGCTGATGGCGCTAAGCGCCCTCATAGCGCGCTTAGCGCGGTTCGCGTCTTTTCAACCCCTATTTAAGTCACTTTTCAGCATTTTTTAGGTGATGTTTTGGGGTATTTGTTCCCAATTCATCAGAGCTTCATTCTTTGTTAGTTAGAGCTTAGAAAAGCATCAATGGTGGTTGCAACTCGTCGATTGGAGGCGGATGATTCTTGGATCGTTATTGACACCGCGAGAGATTTTGATTCCTCTTCTCTCTTCCCTTTGTAGTTTCCATTAGTTTGAGTTTGTATGTAAGTTTACCTTGATAGTATGTAAATTTATTACTCATGGATTTGTATGCGAGCTCTTTTACAAATCTCTATTGGTGTTATCCTTGTTTTAATCGCTTTATGTATGGATTTGATTTGCGGTAGACATATCCTCCTTGAATCCGGAATTAGGATGTGCATCTATTAGGTTCTTGACTCTAGAAATAGATTGAGGCTTAATATTCACTTGAGTATCGATTCTTAATGCTTCTGTGTGGTCGAGTTGCGTGAGACATCACCTCCTAGGCAATACGGTTGTTCTCTCAACTTTGCGTTAGACATAACCTTTGTTGTGAGCGATACGTGATAATGTGGACGAGTGATTTAGGTTGCATGCAAATGAGTAGTAATTTTGAGTATTTTATAGGGTAGATGAAATGCAAACCCGAGAGTTCTCTACTCTCCAAGGAATGAATTCTTTTTCTGTTCATAATTTTTATTTCTCGCATTTACTTTAAAACCATTTTAACCCAAGCTTAGAGACGTAGAGATTGTCGAACGACATTCTTTCCCTCGAACCGATCTCTGTGGACACGACATAAATCCCAGAGGGAATTCTTCCGAAAATAAATATTTTTGCTTGCCGCTTTACCGCTCCAACATGTACACATAAAACCCTCAATCTTAACCAGGGGCAGGGTAGTCTTCAGTTAGTTTGACCATGCGTTCAAATTTCAAAAGAGGAGTACCCCATTTTGAGGATTAACCACATCCTATCCCTCGCAAGAGGTCGGAAAATCACAAATCCACAATGGTTGTCGCCCACCGATCAAAGGAATGAGGCAGTCATAACTCACCTTTACAAATCAAACAAACAAATGTCACAGGCTTTTGTTAAAAAAAAAAGTTCAAAATCACATAAGCAAGGGGAAAAAAACAACAAACAAAAAAAAAAAAAAATAAATAAAAAGAGCCCACTAAGTCAAAAACTCAAAAACAAATGACTTAGGCAAAAGTTAGGGCTTCCCGGTAGACTTCGAATTCAAAATAATCAGTCTACGCAAAAATTAGGGAAAACAAAAAGAACAAAATAGAGAATCAAAAGAGAAAAATCCTCAATAAGAACAAGTTCGCGTGATTACATGTGACAAAAGGTGAGTGAATGCCGCTCCAAAACCCTCGTCGGTTTCTCTACCATCACATCTACCGTTTAAAGACCTTTTTGAAATATGAACGCTTGCATCAAACTAACTGAATGTAGGACTGGAGAACACCAAGGAGAATGGGTGGGTTAAAATAAATTTTGAGCCTTATATCCTTTCTTTCTTAAACCGGGAACCATGCCACCTTACAACACGCAAAAGACCTAATTGAAGAAGGGTTTATTTCAAAAGCATACTACAGTGAGGTCATGTCAAAGCTGACTCCTAAAGGGTTGCTTATCATTTGTGCTGGTATTGACATGACATTCTAAATGGTGATCCATTCACTATATATCATAATCTTAGTGATCATACTTGGATTTCAAAACTGACATATGCATGGTGTTGCGGTGAGAATCAGATATCAAGCTATTAATTAACTTGAATCACAAAACATGAAATTCACCACCGAGCTTTGATTTATCCAAAGGAAAGGGTAAAGATTGAAGAAATCCCTAATTGCGCTTTGTGAAGACACAACTAAGAGATCTAAGATTTAAGGGTTGGTTATACAAAGGGAAGGTATTAGCACCCTAAGTATCTGTAGTACTCTACAGGAACCTCTTGTTCGTATTTGTGTTATGTTATGTTGCTTGCTAAGGAAATCTGCCAAGTGAAAAAGGTAAAGACCTATGGTGAAGACCAAGGTGCTAAAGGTAAAGACCTAAAGACCTAGGGGTATGTACACTAAGTATGCTCGCCAAGACGTCGCATCTCGTGCCTACGTATCCGGACTATGATGGAATCAGAGCATTCGTAGTACACCTAACTAGGGACGAGGAACTCTTGATAATGATCAAGGTTCCAGAGGGAAATGAGTAATCATAATCATGATACTCACATAGATTTAAAGAACTCTCTAAGTCTAGTGTAAGGTAAAATGGCTCGACAAGATATCGCATCTTGAGCCTTATATCCTTTCTTTCTTAAACCAGGAACCAGGCCACGTTACAACACACAAAAGACCTAATTGAAGAAGGGTTTATTTCAAAAGCAGACTACAGTGAGGTCATGTCAAAGCTGACTCCTAAAGGGTTGCTTATCATTTGTGCTGGTATTGACATGGCATTCTAAATGGTGATCCATTCACTATATATCATAATCTTAGTAAACATACTTGGATTTCAAAACTGACATATGCATGGTGTTACAGTGAAAATCGGATATCAAGTTATTAATTAACTTGAATCACAAAACATGAAATTCACCACCGAGCTTTGATTTATCCAAAGGAAAGGGTAAAGATCGAAGAAATCCCTAATCGTGCTATGTGAAGACACAACTAAGAGATCTAAGATTCGGGGGTTGGTTATACAAAGGGAAGGTATTAGCACCCTAAGTATCTGTAGTACTCTACAGGAACCTCTTGTTCATATTTGTGTTATGTTATGTTGCTTGCTAAGGAAATATGCCAAGGGAAAAAGGTAAAGACCTATGGTGAAGACCAAGGTGTTAAAGGTAAAGACCTAAAGACCTAGGGGTATGTACACTAAGTATGCTCGCCAAGACGTCGCATCTCGTGCCTACGTATCCTGACTATGATGGAATCAGAGCATTTGTAGTTCACCTAACTAGGGACGAGGAACTCTTGATAATGATCAAGGTTCCAGAGGGAAATGAGTACTCATAATCATGATACTCACATATATTTAAAGAACTCTCTAAGTCTAGTGTAAGGAAAAATGGCTCGACAAAATATCGCATCTTGTTCCTACGTATCCTGATTAGGAAAGAGGAATCAGAGCCTCTATAGTTTGCCTCAACGAGGGTGAGGAACCATTGACTATGGTCAAAGTTCCCAAGGGGGGGGGGAATGAGTACTCATGATCATGATACTCACATAGAGTTAAAGAACTCTCTAAGTCTAAGTTGAAAAAGTAGCCTAAGTTGACTTTAAGCAACGTCAAAGGGGGAAATTAGTACACATCATTATGGTACCCACGTGGAGTTCAAAAACTCCAAACCTAACTCTAAGCTATAAAACAAAACGGCTCTCATAAGGCCAAGAAAGAAATGAACCTAAAAAGGTCAAGGAAGTGGGCAGAAAAATAACACTAACTATCGTAAGTATGACTTACTAGTCAAACAGGGAACCCTTCCTTTGGAATTGTATTGAGGAATTGTCAAATGAAGCAGGCAATCAAACAATCACGACAGGAACGGGAGAGTCATCCACAAGATTTTATCAGGAAATATTTACGAGCCTTATCAAGGAAAGAAATGAAAAGTTAGTAGTCCAAGAAATTTAGAAATTAACAATTGAGATGAAATAGAATTGAAAATGGTCTAGTCTTAATCATAACTTATCGATAAAAATTGACAACCATGATTCTTGACTTTCATCGACCAAAAATTGAATGAAACTGAAAAAAAAGTGATCTCATATTGATCAAAATTTTGTCGATTTAATGAAATCAACAAAACCATGACCATTTGTTATATCATCGACCAACAAAAAATAGAAAATGGCCTCATATTAATCAAGATTGTTATTGATTTGAATAAATCAACCAATCAAGATTTTGTTATATCATTGGCCCAAAAATAAAAAGAAGCGAAATGAAAATTGAAATTAATATAAGGTTTAACAAAATTAATAAAATAATGTTAAAAGTTATTATTTCAAAACTCAAAACAAATTAAAACTTAAAGAAAGACAGGAGAGGGTGAAATTAAAAGAGGGTGTATTAAGAGTGGAATCATAAGTGCCAAAGCCTATCATCCACCCCTAAAAAAACATAACACAGTGGAGAGAGGTAAAAAAAGAAGGGGTGTGATGAATCATTTACGACCTATTCATCATGGCAACAAACAGGTAGAAACAACAACAAAAACATGCGAGCCTTGAAGCCCGAGATAAACAACATCATCAACATTTTTTTAAGAAACCCAAATGAGTCTAGGTCATGAAGTGACAATAAAAAACAACTTAATAAATCACTTTTGGAAGACAACATTTGAAGCAGGCACGGTGAACATGACTGATATGAGAAACAAGTCAACATCAAAAACTAAATCGAAACGGGCAAGGTCGAAGAACAACGAAGCAAAACCAAAACAACGGCTCCAACCCAACCTTCTGAGATTTTTTTCGTTTCACATCAATCGCTATTGCACAGGTTAGATTTGTTTCGTCTTAGTTTTAGATTCACTTGATTCGGTTTACTCCTCCTCTTTACTTCTGGTTTACGATTCTGGGTTGAAGATGATTTATGGTGTTTGTGTTTTCGAAGGTGATTGAAGGGAAAGAAGGTTGGCAGTGTTGAAGGAGACTGAAGGGGAAGAATGTTTAATGGTGTCAGGAGCAAGATGAAGGGTTGTAGAGTAAGTTTAGGTTGAAGGAGGTTGAAGGTTGGGTGGATATTAGGCAAGGTAACGATGGTTCCGCCCTTAAATAGCCCTCTTGGAATGAAGATAAGGTTAGCTGGATGCATTTGTTGGGATTCCTTTGATATTGAATTGTCTTGCAAACAGTATTGTTCATTTAAAATTGGCAATTTCAATGCAACGTTCATGCAAGCTTTTGAGATCAAAGTTTATTGATGAAACTCACAGTGGAGTGGTTAAATAACTAAGAACAAAGTGGATCTAGTCATTTAAGGAATGACAGATGAAGTGGTCACCACAAACAATTAGCAAAGATCATTAGAAGTCAGGTTATCCAACCTTTTGTAGCATGCTTTCAAAACAACCTTACCTCAATTAGGTCTTTTAAAGGTTGTAACGTGGCTTGGTTCATGGCTCATGAAACCAAGGATATAGGCTCAAAGTTTGTTTGTCCCGACCCATTCCTTATGATGAACTTCAGTCCTACGCTCAGTTAACTCAGGCTATACACTCAGGTTCCTATAGGCTAGGAATTGAGCTGATGATAGTTGGTGACACTACTACGAAAAACCCATTTAACAACAGTTGGGAATGACATATAATGATGCGGACGAAGGCGTTGTTATGTAGATTGTTGTTGTAAGTTCGCTATTTCTACAATGGTCTGGAAACCGTTGTTGAAAGGTAGGACGCACGCCATATATCACAACAGTTATGATAATAAACCGTTGCGATACATACACTTAGGTTATGGGTTCCAAACCCATCAGTAGCGAATTTATATAAAACATAAATTACTTATGATATCGGTTACAATATATAACCGTTGTTGTAAGTACCCTAAGTTTATTATATTAAATGTAGATTGTTTGTTTTCCAAACACCTCACTAAATAAATATACATGGATTAAATTTAATGAAGATGTCTATAATCTGCAAATTAAACTATTCTTGAAAACCAACTTAAACAAACCAATGTTGTTTTCTGATTGCATTCGTCTCATCGAGCATTTCACGCTCTTTTACATATATTGTGGTTTATTGATCTGACTCCTTCGATATATCGCTATCTTCAATTATAGTTAAATTTCCATAACAAGACATTGGATAATTTGCCTCATCTTTGATTTAACTATATTGGAAGATGGCGATGCATCTAAGGAGCCAGATCATTATACCATAATCTATATATAAAAGAACGTGAGATAAATTATGAGAGGCATGCAATCAGAAAACAACATTGGTTTGTTTAAGTTGGTTTTCAAATACAACTTAATTTGCAGATTATAAGTATCTATGTCAAATTAACTGAATGTATTTTAAGTGAGGGTTAGTGAAACAAACAATCTACATAGAATATAATATACTCAAACAAAATTCTATACCAAATCCAGATATTATAAACTCATATAATACGCTTGCTACCACCAGCAAACTTTAAGTGAGGGTTAGTTAAACAAACAATGTAAATAGAATATGATAAACTCAAACAACATTCTATACCAGATCCAGAAATTATAAACTGATATAATACGCTTGCTTCCACCAGTATCATCACCCTGTATCATCCCCTTAACCTGAAAGGAAACAAAGCAAACTTCAAAAATGAGCATCTTCAGTTGAAAACAAACCCTAAAACCATAATCTACTGATGAGTAAAGAGAGGAACAGGAATAACGCACCTTTTAATGAAACTAATTGCGGAACAGGAATCAATTATGATGTTGAACTAGTTTGGGAAGCCATGAAAAAGAAAGATAAGGAGGAAGAAGCTTACACAAAAGCTTCATACTTCTTATACTTCTTTTCATTGCTTCTAAAACTAGATAAAGTTTGCTTACACTGTTGTTTCTTCATTTCCTAACATCTTGTTCGTGATGCTATGAAAAAAAGGTACAAGGTGGATGAAGTTTCCATCATAGCTTCATGCTTCTTATACATTTTTCCATAGCAACACAAACATTATGAAGTTTCCAAAGTATGGTCTTTGTTAAGGTAGTGAAAACGAATCTGAAAAAATGATAACAATCAACAAAAACAACATGCAACAAACGAGATAATGGGAAATATCTAACAATAGATGGAAGAAGAAGAATACCTTAATGTATGAAGCACAAGATTCACAACTAATGGTGAAAACGAAGAGAAAAAATGGGTTCTAGGGTTTCACTTTGAAGGCAACGGCGTTACTGTCAATTAAGTGAAAGTTATTTCGCTTATATATGGGTAAACTATTTCACAACGGTTAACAATAACAACCGTATAGATATGTATTTATTTATTATAAATATATCACTACGGTTTACCAGAATAACCGTACTGATAACCCTTTTATCTGTGAATTTTAAAATAAATAAAAACCGTATACATAGGTATTTATTTATTATAAATATATCACTACGGTTGACCAGAAGAACCGTAGTGATAACCCTTTTATTTATGAATTTTAAAATAAATAAAAAAGAAAAGGTGTGCCTTAACTTCTAACTTAATGCATCTGCAGTTTAAACATCAACAATGTAATTCACAATGCATCTGCAGTTTAAACATCAACAATGTAATTCGAACCCTAATTCAACTATTACATTTCATAACAAAGTAAATATTAAACATAAAGGAGACAAAAAAAATAACATCTTGATATTTCTAGAAAATATCTCTGATTTCAGTTTGTTCTTCAAATTCTTGTTCTTTTTCTTTAAATCCTCATACATAACCTTCAGATAGCCCACAACTTCCAACTCTGACTTCATAATGCTCTCATCGTAATTTCCATCTCTTTCTCCCACGTCTTCATCCCATATGAACAAATTACATGTTTCATCGCTCCTCCAAAATGGACATCTCCAAAAAAGCCTTCCTTTATTTTGTCCCTTCTTGCATTGATACGAAACCATACGACCATCACAACCACAAAAATTTCCAGATCGAGATTTTACACTGGAACAAGACGTAGAAACACCTTTGGATGATTTTATTTTCAAATGTGACATTGCAACACCTTAAAGTAGAACACTTTGTTGTTGTTGTTGTCTTCTTCCCGACAATGGTGACGGCGTTGGTGTTAGGGTTGTTTCAATGGATAAATTGATATATATATATACTTGGTGTTTAAAATACATAAAAGGAAGCTTCAATTTGTAACAACGGTTTTGATAAATATCCGTCGTGATATCCTTATTATTTTTTCGTTAAATATTAATAAAACTTAAAAAGGGAGCATTTACATCAAAGGGATAAACTATTTGAGGGCGATGAGGTTCGAACCCATGATAGCTAGATTGTATCACCACGGTTTTCATAAAAACCGTTATTATAACCTTGAGATTTCTAATTAAAATAATGCGCGCGCATCCAGTACGCACTATAAGAACGGTGTATAGGATGCCGTTGTAAACTTGGCGTTGTTGTTTGGCCATTTTGTAGTAGTGTGATGGTTCAGACACCTAAGGCAGTTACTACTCCCTTACAACATTTGGTTGCCATTTTCTATTGAGGACATTAAGAGTGTAAGCTTTAGAGAATTCCTCTTTTATTATCCCTAACTTTTTCCTGAACTGCTCCTTTTGGATTTACAATCAGCGGGATGCCCCAGTTTTTGCCTAAGTCTCCTTAATAGGTTTTAACTTAGCGGGCTTTTTTTTTTTCATTTTTCTTTTTTTTATTTTCTCTTTTTGAGGAAGAAGGTGACTACCTGGTTTAATGGCTACGGCGAACCACCATTGGCCTTTAGGCTTGGAAAATATCTTCAACACTTGTTTGCTGTGTGCGAAGGAAAACCTGTGAGCATAATATTTATATGAAAGGTGTCTTATATGCACCTATCGCCAAGTTAACTGAGGACTACCCACCCCAAGGTTGAGATTACGAGTTTTTGTAAAGAAATAAAACTCCTACTTCTAAGCTCGAAGGGGTTAACAAGGGATTATCTTCCTCATTTCTCCAGTGTTTGGGAATTGAAACAATGCCTTACATCATCGACAAAGTTTAATTGGCAGCATACCATAGCAATTATGGACATAATGTTTTCATCATCCTCCCCAATCTTTGCTTAGACAACAGTTTGATAAAGATAAGTGGATGGAAAAAGAAATCTTTTTGTTTGTTTTTTTTATGACTATAAAAGAAAATGAGTGAATATGAATGGACTTAATCAAAAGATGCATAAACATTTCATTAATCTTGGCAATTTGAAAAAACAACAGCTTACAAGCCAATACAAATTCAACATGCAAAGGAAATACAACAGAAATGCTAAAACAACCAAAAGATTGCCAACTTCGGGGAACTGGGCTTTCCTTTCTTGACTTGCCAACTGAGATAATCATCTTTAGAGTTAATTATCGAGATCATTATGAGAATTAACTTCACATCTATTATCGGTAATTTCTTCCATCTCGGAGTCTGATGAACCCGCCTGATTAGGTGAAGGTTTGCTGATTTGAATGCCTTGAGGTATGAATGAGAGCATATTGGAGTCAAGCAGAGTTTGAACCTTGCTCCTGATCACCTTATAGTCTTCAGTCGAATGCCCCTGTGCCCCAACATGGTAACCACATCGGGCGTTGGCGTCGAAGCCTAGTGGGTATGGATGGATCATTGGATCTATCTCCTTTGGCACTATCAATCCTCCTTTGATTAAATCTGGCAAGAACTGACTATATGACATCGGCAACGGAGTGAAATTCCTCTCTGGCTTCCTTGGCCTTTGTCGGGCGTGGTGACACGGATGACGGCGGTAGGACCGTTGATTTGGAGAAGAATATTGCCTCTATGGAAAAAATGGTGTCTGACGTGGAGACCCAAAAGGTTGCTGACTCTAAACACTTGAGTTGAATGAACGCTGAGGCTGAGGTATCAGAGATTCCCAGGTGGAATTACTTTCTTTCTCCCATTCTTCTTGAGAACTAACAACTGATTCACTCTCACTAGTTGGGATGTTTGAGGTGCCTCAGATTTTTCCGCTCTTTAGACCACTCTCGATGCAGTCTCCAGCTATTACCAATTCAGAGAAGTTTGATGTTACAATGCTAAATAACTTCTCTCGGTATGGGCCTTGCAAAGTATCCACCAACCAGTCAACCAATTCCTTATCCAAGAGTGGTGGTCGGACGCGAGCAACTATTTCTCTCTACCTCTGAGCATATCCTCTGAAGGATTCATTGTCTTCTTGAGATAAGTCTAGCAAATGCATACGGCTAGGAGCCAAGTCAAGATTGTAGTTGTATTGCTTCACAAAGGCATTGGCTAGGTCTGACCATGATTGGATGTGACTGCTCTCTAGCGGCCTATACCAATTCAGTGATGCCCCACTTAGATTGTCTTGGAAACAGTGGATCATAAGCTTGTCATTACAGACATGTGAAGTCATTCTTCTGCAAAACATCACCAAATGCTGCTTCGGACAACTATCCCCTTTATACTTCTCAAACTTCGCCGACTTGAACTTAGGTGGTATCACAAGGCCGGGTACCAAACACATGTTCAAAGCATTCAGATCAGCAGTGTCACGACTCTTAATGGCATCAAGCTTCTTTTCCAAGACACGACATTTTTCCATTATCTCAACATATCGTGGGTCCTTGGTTTTCATCATAGGGACTACCTCTTGAGAATCTGGCTCCTAGAATGCGAAACTGCGGTATTCCACAGTATCAAAAGAAAGAAAATGTCCATCTCAGACAATGGCACGTTCTTGTATGACCTGGTTCTCAACAGGAATCTGCACAGGTTGAGCTTGAGCAATATTGTCCACAGAAATCCTCTGAACATTGTCAGCTCTCTTTGCCAAGGCTGTCATAGCTTCCACAATCTGATCCAACTGATCTTTTAACAAGTTAAAATCCACTATGGTCACAAACTGGTTCTTCTCTCTTGAGTTCATGATCCTTCAAAAGCTACTTCAAGTCTAATGCTGGCTTCAGGAGTCAACTGGTTATGGACAATGGATGGATGAGACTTAAGGCTGAGAAGTGCAAATGATATGCAAATGTGACGACACGAAATGCTATGCAAATGCAAGCCAAATGGTTTCAAGGAACTCAACAGCAAGTTGCAATCATTTTGGAAAAACTGAAAATTTTTGTTTCAAAATTCATGCTCTCTATTGATCTTGAAAAGGAAAGAACATCTGAATTCCTTGAACCCAAAGGGCTACTCATGAATGCATGATTGTATGGAAGAAAGTATGCACAAACACACGTATACAGATATTCACATATATGTTGACAAGCAAACAAACGAGGGCCTAGGTTTGAAGGTCACGAACATAGAGCCATGATCTACCCATCCCATGAGGTATGTACTAAGGGTTCTTGATCTGTAGAACAAGGTTCTAAGAAGTTCCCAGAGTCATCGATAAATCTTTCGGATATTATCGGCCTACACGACTACTCGTGCGGGTTAATAATATTCTCAAGATAAACTCGTCTGAGTGTAGTATCGCATGACAACCATCACAGGTCTACACCTGGATAATCACTGCACTACGTCCTAAAAAAGGCCAAGTGGGGGTAAAGGGTAACTAAAAGTCCTCAGTATCACGGACTCCCAGGTCGGAAAGAGTGACATCAATACGACTACTCGTATCAGATATCAAGAATCCCAAAGGGGCCTCCACTGAGTGTGGTTATCATATGCCAAACATGTTAGGACTACTCCCAACAGCTGACTATTGATTACACCACAATCCTATCATATGTGTATGCTCAAGTCCGGGTTAGGACTTATCTCACAACTCAAAAGTAGCAACCCTGCGCACAGAAAACCCAAGCACAATAGGTATATATACAGATAGGAATATGCATAGATATACAAGCAAGCAAACATATAACAAACACAAACACAAAAAAGGTGGGCTTAACCCTCCTAGATATTCCCCAGTGAAGTCGTCGTTTCTATTGCGGTGAGAATCAGATATCAAGCTATTAATTAACTTGAATCACAAAACATGAAATTCACCACCGAGCTTTGATTTATCCAAAGGAAAGGGTAAAGATCGAAGAAAACTTTAATTGCGCTATGTGAAGACACAGCTAAGAGATCTAAGGTTCGGGGGTTGGTTATACAAAGTGAAGGTATTAGCACCCTAAGTATCTGTAGTACTATACAGGAACCTCTTGTTCGTATTTGTGTTATGTTATGTTGCTTGCTAAGCAAATCTGCCAAGGGAAAAAGGTAAAGACCTATGGTGAAGACCAAGGTGCGAAAGGTAACAACCTAAAGACCTAGGGGTATGTACATTACGTATCCTGACTAGGATGGAATCAGAGCATTCGTAGTTCACCTATCTAGGGACGAGGAACTATTGATAATGATCAAGGTTCCACAGGGAAATGAGTACCCATAATCATGATACTCACATAGAGTTAAAGAACTCTCTAAGTCTAGTGTAAGGCAAAATGGCTCGACAAGATATCGCATCTTGTGCCTACGTATCCTGATTAGGAAAGAGGAATCAGAGCCTCCGTAGTTCGCCTCAATGAGGGTGAGGAACCATTGACTATGGTCAAAGTTCCAAGGGGCGGGGGGGGGGGGATGAGTATTCATGATCATGATACTCACATAAAGTTAAAGAATTCTCTAAGTCTAAGTTGAAAAACTAGCCTAAGTTGACTTTAAGCAAAGCAAAGGGGGAAATGAGTACACATCATAATGGTACCCACGTGGAGTTCAAAAACTCCAAACCTAACTCTAAGCTATAAAACAGAATGGCTCTCATAAGGCCAAGAAAGAAATGAACCTAAAAAGGTCAAGGAAGTGGGCAGGAAAATAACACTAACTATCGTAAATATGACTTACTAGTCAAACAGGGAACCCTTCCTTTGGAATTATATTGAGGAATTGTCAAATGAAGTAGGCAAACAAACAATCACGACAGGAACAGGAGAGTCATCCACAAGATTTTATCAGGAAATATTTACGAGCCTCATCAAGGAGAGAAATGAAAAGTTAGTAGTCCAAGAAATTTAGAAATTAACAATTGAGATGAAATAGAATTGAAAATGGTCTAGTCTTAATCCTAACTTATCGATAAAAATTGACAACCGTGATTCTTGACTTTCATCGACCAAAAATTGAATGAAACTGAAATAAAAAGAAAGTGATCTCATATTGATCAAAATTTTGTCGATTTAATTAAATCAACCAAACCATGACCGTTTGTTATATCATCGACCAACAAAAAATAAAAAATGGCCTCATATCAATCAAGATTTTAATTGATTTGAATAAATCAACCAATCATGATTTTGTTATATCATTGGCCCAAAAATAAGAAGAAGCGAAATGAAAATTGAAATTAATATAAGGTTTAACAAAATTAATAACAAAATGTTAAAAGTTATTATTTCAGAACTCAAAATAAATTAAACCTTAAAGAAAGTGTGGAGAGGGTGAAATTAAAAGAGGGTGTATTAAGAGTGGAATCATATGGGCCAAAGCCCATCATCCACCCCTAAAAAAACACAACACGGTGGAGAGAGGTAAAAAAAGAAGGGGTGTGATGAATCATTTACGGCCCATTCATTATGGCAACAAACAGGTAGAAACAACAAAAAAACATGCGAGCCTTGAAGCCCGAGAAAAACAACATCATCAACATTTTTTTAAGAAACCCAAATGAGTCTAGGTCATGAAGTGACAATAAAAAAAAACAACTTAATAAATCATTTTTGGAAGACAACATTTGAAGCAGGCACGATGAACACGACTGATATGAGAAACAAGTCAACATCAAAAACTAAATCGAAACGGGCAGGGTCGAAGAACAATGAAGCAAAACCAAAACAACGACTCCAACCCAACCTTCTGAGATTTTTTTCGTTTCAAATCAATCGCTATTGCACAGGTTAGATTTGTTTCCTCTTAGTTTTAGCTTCACTTGATTCGGTTTACTCATCTTCTTTACTTCTGGTTTACGATTCTGGGTTGAAGACGATTTATGGTGTTTGTGTTTTTCGAAGGTGATTGAAGGGAAAAAAGGTTGGCCGTGTTGAAGGAGATTGAAGGGGAAGAAGGTTTAATGGTGTCAGGAGCAAGATGAAGGGTTGTAGAGTAAGTTTAGGTTGAAGGAGGTTGAAGGTTGGGTGGACATTGGGCAAGGTAACGATGGTCCCGCCCCCAAAGAGCCCTCTTGGAATGAAGATAAGGTTAGCTTTCTACCACCAGATTGAGAGCAAATCGCCCTGTTTTTACAATGTGGTTTTGTGTTGTTATTTATATGTTGTGAATGGTGGATGAAAGTTAGAGAAAGGTTTGAGGGTTTGTATGGCGCGGTAGAGGGTGGTGAGGCGTGGAGGAAATGGGTGAAAAGTGAAGAAGGTTAGGATTTAGTTGAAGGTTTTGGTTTGTGGAAGGTTTTTTTTATTTATGATCAATGCCTGATTCCCTCCCTTCTGAGTTTTTTTCGTTTCTGCTTTTTTATCACCAGACACACAAAGAATTCCCTTTAAATTGAAAATGGTCCATTGTTGTTGTAAGGTCTTCTTTTTTTTATTGCAGATCCTTTTGCAGTTTGATGACAGCGTGAGGTCCTTGTTGCAACAGTGCTCCTTTTGTCTTGGAGTTGCAGGGTGTGTGTGTTCATTGTCAAGTATTGCAAAATGCGCAGGTCTTGCAGATTAGTTCGTGAGTCTTTTGTTGTGTAGTATTTGGCAGCAGTGTGATGTTGAGAGCAAGGAGGTTTGACTGGTGTGTAGAGTTGTCATTGTTGTTGAGGTAGTAGCAGGGGAGTTTTGGCATTTTGTAACTTGTCCGTGCACAATTCCATGTGAACTCCACATTTTATTTCATCAACTTCACTTTTAATGACCTTAATTTACACAAGCAATGGAAATTAAAGTTCAACAGTCCGGGAATTAGGGAGAGAACCTGAAGAGTTTTGTGGGAAGGCTTGTTTCTAGTTATTGTACGTTGGCATTTGGTATGTGGGTTTGTTTGTTTATTAAGAGAAAGCAAAACCATTAACTTATCTTAAAAGAAAAGAATATAAAACCTAACTAACGAAATAACTAAATTAATTTAAATTAATTTCTATTAATTTAAATTAATTTCTATTAATTAAAAGACTAATCTAATGAATAAATAATAAAAGAAAACAAAGCTAAATAAAATAAAAAAACCTAATTTAGCATAACAAAGTTAAATTAATTATTTAATTAAGAAATAAATAAATGAATAAGATAAATAAATAGTAAAAATAAAGTGAAGTTAATAAATTAAAAGCAATTATAAATTAAAGACACTATTTAAAAATAAATCACAAATAAAGCGAATAAAAGTTGAATACCAAAATAATCGAAAACGAAAAACGAACATGCCAAAAGCATCAGCGTGGGATAAAATCACTTGGGAAGAAACAACATTCCTTAGATTTGAAATTAAGCGGGGCCGACTTTTAACTTGACTGATTCAGCTGTAAATCCAACAGATTCATTCCAGCTGATAATTTGGGATATGCGAGATGATTGACCTAGAATGATATGCAACAGGTTAACGAACCTAAGGGTAAAATTTGGGGTATGACACATGGCATTAGCATTATCGTTTTCAAAACGGGCATTTTTTACTTGCGAACAAGCACTTGACATCAAGAAAGTTTCCACAATGGAAAGTTTGATCATTTCAAGGGGCAAAACACCTGAAAACTCCGTTGAGCAAAAGGCCTAGCCACCTCAAGATTCAGTCAATCTGGGGCAATCATGTTGAAACTCGAAAAATCTCACAAAGATCAGTTGGTCAGGGGCATTCCTCCAAAGATCGATCAGCCAGGGGCAAAATCACTTCAGGGCTCACACTAGGGCAGGCATCCCAAGAGCACAAGAAATCAACCTCTCCAAGAGACGATTAATCAGGGGCACACTATACCGATATGCTAGGGAAAGTCGAAGTCAGATCACAAGATCACTTCACAATTTGTGACTGGGGCAATCCATGCAGATACCCAACAGATTGGGGGCAGAGACAAGCTACCAAGGTACACGTTCTCTCCCTATTTTGAGGCAAGAGCATTGGTGCATCAACGACTGTTGATCCTGAAGTAGGTGTCCGGGAATCACGTCTTTATGGCCTATATCGTAACCTTAACTCTTCCGCCTCCCACCACAAAACACTTTATAGATTCTCAAGAACCAATGCATAGACCATTCTCATGCATTAATCATGTCGCTTCACTTATGCGCATCATTCATCTTGCATAGCATGAATCCATGATATAAACCCGATTACTAACATTCTGCATATAGTAATCATCATCGTATAACATTGCATCCTCAAAAGCATAGCATATTCATCAAGTTGGAGCATTACGCCATACAGGTTCAAACTTGCGTCCCAATCGAAATCCAGTCCTTGTCTGGTGGTTAGTTCCCATCTGACCTGTCTTTTCAAAATCTGGTTCCCGTCTGGCTTATCCTTGCAAAGTCCAGTTCTCATCTGACAAACTTTTTCAAAGTCCAGTTTGCGTCTGGTAAACTTTTCCATAACCTATCAACTTACAGCACAATACCATCATCTGCACCGGCATGACAGGATATCAAGCACCATGTAGAACAACACATACATAGCACATGCATCAAGCATACTCCCATTTGACTGATTCATTTCCCCAACACATATTTAGCCAAACTTCTTTCAACTCCCAAACTTCTCACTTTTCAAAACACCTTTCCTCTTGTCGCCGTCGGCCATATTTTTGAGCTACTCTTTTATTTAATCCCCTTTTACCTCGAATTATCGAAAAGCTGGCGCAATTCGAACATTTAGGTCCAAGAGGATTAAATAGAGGCAGCTATCGTAACCCGAAATTTGACCTCCCCTTTTGCCTTTTGCATAACCACGTGCATTCGCATCGTTGGCATATGCATTCGCATTTTTCTCTGTGTTTTTGTTGCAGGAATATTCAGGTTTTTCAAAGCCCGATTAATCATATTTTCACAAAGTCATCACATCATCAACGCAAGCACAAAATAAGAGTTTCCATGTCTATTCCTCAAAGCAAAAGGTCAAAAATCAGAACCGTGGCCAAAACACCTTTTTTCAAGCAAATTGGGCACTTTTTGGCTCGGTTAATCGATTAACACTTTGCAGTGCAAAAAGTGTTAATCGATTAACCCTTGTAAAATTGGAAGATTGTGCTGCTTTTTTTCATGACAGCAACTTTACCTCTACATTTTTGGGTTCTACTTGGTTCTAGCATTGTCTGGAACATTCTAGACATCTCTAGACAGTTCAAGACATTTCAAGACTATTCAATACACTTGCTACCATGCAACATTTCCAATTATGACCACCATGCACTCCTTCTTCCAAGCATGAGAGCCATTGATTTAGACTTGCATTGGGATTGCTCCATTGAGTTAACTAACTAACTAACCGAGTCAATCGCTGACTCGGTGAGTCAAGTGTAACTAACTCCCAAGCTACCTCCAAAGCACACTCCAAAGCACATTCCAAACCTAGCCTACTCCAAAGCTAGTCTCTATACAAGCAAACACCCACCATTTCACAAGGGAGCCTGATTCATTTTCACAATTCTTCACTATTTTCACTCTCAATTCTCTCATTTCTCTCTGCATTTTCTACAACTCCTCCACATTCATCTTCATCTTCTTCCCCAAATCACACTAAAGCTCAATTCCACCATTGAAGAGTAGCAACTTTCACATAGAAATTTATTTCTCTTGAGCTTAAGCCTTCGTCATTTGGTATTTCTTCTTGGATCTCTGCAATTACAACAACTTCTACTTCAAATCAAGTGTTCACTCCAATCGTTTCGGTGTAAATTTGATTTCGGAGCTTTTCTCGCATTTTTGCTCGGTTTCGCTACGGTTTGATTGCAATTGCAGAATTCTCTGGTTTTCTTGGCTTCTTCTCTCTACATTTTGATCACAACAATCACGAAGCCAATTCTCCAGCTTGTAGGTTGGTAATTCTCACTCGATCTACTGTTTCGATCACTTTCGCTCGTTTATGATGTAGTTTCATAGCTTTTAGTTATTGATTCATCATGTGATTGTTTAATCTTTAATCTTCATGTTCAATCCTTTCAATTGATTATTATTTGCTCATACATGATGTAATTTTCATGCACAAATGCAAACCATAACATGAGAATGCTTGGATAAGTGATTAATTGCTAAAAGCACTTTTTGAAAACTGATTTTTAGCCATTGCTTCAATGTTAATCGATTAACACTTTGCAGTGCAAAAAGTGTTAATCGATTAACACTACTTTTTTTCCAGTTTTTCTGCTAATTTGCAAGTGTTAATCGATTAACCACTTTGCCACTGCAAATGGTTAATCAATTAACACTGAACCAGAATGCCATTTTTGCCTATTTTCAAGCTTGTTTGATATTCTTTCCTCATTTAACTCCCATGGCTTGAATATGCTTGTTATTAGTGGATGTTTATGAGTTGTCCAACCTCTGTTTGAAACATGCTCGCGAACTTTCGATGCACGATTTATCGATTACGTAATTGTTTACATTTTTAGCATTACATTGTTCATGATCATTCTTGCACATATTTTGTTCACGTGATTACATGATTTATGTTGATGTTTGGTACTGTTTTCCATGCTATTTACATTAAGTTTGTTCCTTTTTGAGCAAATTCAATCTTGTACAATCATTAATTCGCACGTTGCTTTGACGATCTTTCGACTCGTGAAAGATTGTTGGCTTGCTCATTCCCTTTGATCGATTGACCGAAACCATGTTTCGATTAGTTGATTCTCCCTTTCTCCTCTCTTTAGGATCCTTTAGGGTCTTGTTCTCTTGATCCCCTGCCGAGTCAGAGATTCGCGCGACGCACTGGAGCACTGTATAAATTGGCACTGTTATGCTGTCTGTTTTAATTTCCGCATTATACTTTGGTGCTAGAGAAGGGATGAGAATGGAGAATTCCTACACTCATCTTGATTATTTTGGGTAGGGGACGAATGACCCTGTGTCTGGAATAATCGTCTCTATCTCCAAGTTGTAGTCTCTCAATCCCCCAGCCGCGTCGATCCTTGATCACTCTTGCACCTTTAAATCTCTCTTTTTATCAATCACCATTTCCTTGGTAAAAGATCTTTGTGACATTGGGTTAGCAACCGTCTTTTGGTTCAACACCTTTCTTCTGATCAATCAGTATTCATTAATTTTGTACATGCCAAATATATTTTAAGCCGAGTTGTGTAGCCGGACAAGGTTAAGCATGAACTAGACTACGATAGCAAGAAAGGTCGAGAAATACAGAGAGCTAGGCAAGTATCATCCATAACCCGGGCCGGTCAGGGAGCCCGACTCCCATAAGCCGAACTCCTACGAGGCCGAGTACTGACCTCCATCAACCTGGTACTTATGCAGAACATGAACTCAATTGGCACACCAACAGTTGTAACAGTGGCGGCGCATCAATGCGGATGTTACCAGAGCTTCAAAGCCTACATTCATGAAATGGAGTTACAACAATGATGGCCATGTAACGTCAGAAGGCCAAGAGACTTCTCTTAATGGCATATCCTAACGGAAGACTATAAAATGGGCTCTCACATGAGGGTTAAGCAAGACACAATCATCTTGAGACAATACATAACACAAGTATAGCTCTCAAATCCACAAATATCCCTCACAATATAGACAACGCAGCTCTTCTTGTCCAGGACAAGGGGAATTAGCACTTTTGGTGTATCTAACCATGTTTGGCTAGAACATTTGGCGCCCACCGTGAGGCCTAGGTAAAATTCTCCCAGGCCATACCTTACACTAACAACATGTCCTCTGAAGGAGATCCTCCAGACATGGCTCAAATTTTAGCCATGATGGAGGCCATGCGTCAGTAGAATGAGACGCTGCAAGACGGAATACAAGTTCTGCAACAACAAATTCAGGCTGACGACGACCATGAGATGGAGGTTCTCGAGCCATAACCTCTTTCTCAAGAGACATGGGACAGCCATGTCCCGAAAAACTTTAAAGCACCATCACTAAACCTCTTATGATGGGAAGACGGATCCTCAGGAGCATGTTATTGCCATTAACAATCAGATGGCCATAGTTGCCCCTTCGGATTCACTAAAGTTCAAGCTCATGGCCGATACCTTTAAGGATGTAGCTCTAAAACGGTACATGAGCCTTCCTCGGTGTAGCGTGCGACTTTTGTTAGTGACGCGACCACCTTATCGCAATGGTTGGAATTAGGTGCTACTTTCTGATTTCTTATTTATCCTATGAAGCTGAAAAGGAAAGGGAAGATATCTAAAACTAACCTTGCACGCAAATATTTTCTTTAACAAATGCTAAGAGATTGGGGGGTTCGGGGTCAGGTTATACAAAGGGAAGTTGTCAATCACCCAGTGTATATATGGTTATCCATGGACCTTTTATGGCATGTTTTTCGATTAGTTCAAATACTTTCTGGTGTTTATTTGTTGTGGGTTGGGAAAGTTTCTCCTTTGGGAGTTTCAGAGGATGTTTTTGTTATTTTTTGGGTTTTATGTTGTTTCTGTGAAGGTACTGGACCTAAAGTTTTTTATTTGTGTGCTCGCTAAGATTTCGCAATATTATGCCTACGTATTCCCGTAAAGATACTCGGGAAATCAAAGCAATCGTAGTTCGTCCTATTCTATGGGAGGAAAAATATGTGGTGTCTTGTTCAAAGCCCAAGATTGAAGCTGTTTGAGTATTTGTGTCTTGTTTAAAGCCCAAGATTGAACCTAAAGGGGTGACTGAGAGTGAATTTGTCATCTCTAAAGGGAGATATCTCACCTGTTCATCACAGTTGTTGGGTACTTGATTATAAGGGAAATTACTTTAACTGGGATATGTGAATCCAATAATTCCATAATTTCCTTTATAAGGGTAATGTCATGAAAGATGAAACTTTAACTCAATATTGAGCAATTCCATTTTTCCTTATGAATCTTTCATGCTAAGAGAGGGACATTGGCTTGGATGTAAATAATCCAGAGGCTTGCCACTTACAAGTGTTAGATGAAAGAAGAGAGTTTACCAGGATAAAAGAGGGACCACATCTTGGATTTTTGAATCAACAAGTGTGCCACTTACAGCAGTTATCTAGAATTAGGGTTTTTTGATTGTCTGCTTTGATGTGTGATGTATAGAGAAATGTCTTCCTATAGAGAAAACTCTTGATTTCCTATTAGGGGATGTTGATTTTTGTGTGCCTTGATCAAAGCCCAAGGTTGAAGCTAAAAGGTTGACTCTATTAGGCGAGTTTTATATCTATCTTGTACAAAGCCCAAGATTAAGGCTGAAAAGAGATTGACTTAGCTGGAGAGTATGATATGTCTTGTACAAAGCCCAAGATTGAGGCTGAAAAGAGATGGACTCCACTGGGGAGGTTTTACCTATCTTGTATAAAGCCCAAGCTTAAGGCTGATTCTACTGAGGAAAATCATTATATAAAGCCTAAAAGGAGGCTGGTTGGGGAAATTCTTATATGAAGCCTAAGAGGAGGCTGGCTTTTGCTGAGGATTATTGAAATCCAGAGACAGGTCCAATATGTATTAGGGAATCAACTTTTGTTGGGGATTGGAGAAGATTTGAGATACCAGAGACCATGAGGCTCTGATTCTGTTAGGGTTTTATTGATGGTAAAGGTTTAAACCTTGAGTATGAAAATCTATGGAGGTTTCAAACTCTGTTGGAGGTTGATGAACTGATCAGGGTTTTTTCCTGTGCTTTTAGGAAACTTAAGGGTTTCTTTGAGATCCAAGAGGAGATGAGACTTTCCAAGTCTACGGGTATGAAGAGGTTGACACTTAGCTGGAGAATGATCTTTGTATGATGCCCAAGAGGAGACTAAGACCGTCCAAGTCTCTCCAGAAGTGGTAGGTTATGGCTGTAAAGAGAGATCTTTCTATGATGCCCGAGAGGAGGCTGTTGGTTTAAGGGATGAAGATCAACCCTAAAATGGTTTGATGTTTGAAATTTTAACTCTCCTGAGGATTGAATTAGTAAAGATGAATAATTTTTGTCCTATGCCTGTAGGAGGTCTTTGGGTCCTTGTACTAAGTGTAGCGAGCGATTTTGGACGCGGTTCTTAAGCGCTGGTCGCTCTCTGCGGTTGAGTTTACTACAGGTCGATTCATTTTTTATCCTATTAAAGCTGATGAAGGAAGGGAAATAGATGTCTCCAATTAACCCTGCTTGCATACTGAGTTTAAACAGCGGTCTGTTAGATTACGAATGCTATCAATGTGGGGGGCCCTTGTACTGGTTATTTGTATTTTCGCCAATACGATTTTCTTTTCTCTTTTTTAGGACTTTATAGCGGGGAACGAGGATTAGGGTGTTAGGACTGATGCTTTTGATGGATACATGAGAGTATGGGATTTTGGGTTTTTGTTTAGTGTGCTCGCTAAGATTTTTCTTTCAATCTTATGCCTACGTATTCCCGTTTACCGAAACAGGGAAATCAGAGCGTTCGTAGTTCCTCCTATTCTATGGGAGGAAATGGTTGTTTTTGGTGTCTTGTTCAAAGCCCAAGACGTGAAGAGAAAGGTGGTTTGTATCTTGTTCAAAGCCCAAGATATGAAGCTGAAAGTGGTTTGTATCTTGTTCAAAGCCCAAGATATGAAGCTAAAAGGTTTATTTGTATCTTGTTCGAAGCCCAAGATGTGAAGCTAAAAGTGTTGACCTTAGAGAGAATTTGTCATCTCTAAAGGGGTCTGTTTGTCACAACTGTTGGGTGACTGACTGTAAAGGAGGATTACTTTAACCGGGATTTGTGAATCCGACAATGCCATAATTTCCTTTATAGGGATTTTAACCTGAAGGAGAAGACTTTAACTCAGTGTAGAGCAATGCCATCTTTCCTTAGGAATTTCTCATGCTAAAAGAGGGACAGTGGCATGGATGTAGATGATCCAGAGGCTTACCGCTTACAGCGATTAGATGGAGGGGAAGGAGTTGTTGATGTTTGTGTACTGTGAACGAGGCACAACTTTGATGCTAAAAGGTTAATTGGATTAACCAGTGGTTTTCTTATACAAAGCCTAAGAGGAGGCTAGTATGTGTCTCGTACAAAGCCCGAGAGAGAGGCTAAAAGTTTTGACTCAACGATGAAGTCTCTTGGTATCTCGTATAAAGCCCGAGATGGAGGCTATTGACTCAACAAGAGAGTTTTTTTGTATCTCGTACGAAGCCCGAGATGGAGGCGAAAATTTGTTTGGCTCAATAAGAACCTTTTTGTATCTCGTACAAAGCCCGAGATGGAGGCGAAAGGGTGATTGACTCAACGAGGGAGTCTCTTTATGTGTCTCGTACAAAGCCCGAGAGAGAGGCTAAACGTTGTTTGACTCCGCTGGGGAGAATCATTGTACAAAGCCCAAGAGGAGGCTAACTTCACTAGAGAAGGATCATTATACAAAGCCTAAGAGGAGGCTGTGGCGACTGTTCAGTTAAGTGACAGGCCCAGTAGACTGATTGTTAAAGAGAAAATCAGTTCTTATATGAGCAACACTGTACTCGAGGATTTGATTCGAGGATCCGGGTTATTCCTGTTCTTTAAGGAAGCGGGAAATCCGAAGGGTATTGAGACTGTCCGAGTCTACGGGGTTCCTTCCTATTTTATCGAGGGGGTCACTTGAGAATGTCTCTGAGACTCAAGGAGATTAGACTGTCCGAGTCTAGAGTTTTATCTTTTGTACTATGCTTTGAGAAATAGTAGTAGACTCTATGAAATGACTGTTCTATGCAGATGACTAAGTTCTGTTCCTATACCTCTAGGAGGTCGTCGGGACAATTTGTACGAAGCCCAAGAGGAGGCTGGAAGCTTTTAAGAAGCCGATCGGTCCTTGTACGAAGCCCAAGAGGAGGCTATCATTCCCGGAGGAAGAGATCATTATACGAAGCCTAAGAGGAGGCTGTGAATACTTCTAAGATGCCGGCGGGTCCTTGTACTAAGCCCAAGAGGAGGCGGGGTTGCTTTTAGGAAGCCTGTGGGTCCTTGTACGATGCCCAAGGGGAGGCCCGGTTGCTTTTAAGAAGCCGATGGGTCCCCAAACCCCGAGAAATTCAAGACAGGCTATTCACAAGGAATAGATCAAGCCAGGAAAGTTCGAGAATTTGGAAGAAACTCAAAGATGCCATTCACGGAGAATACATTCATCTTTGGGAGTAGAGTTTCTTGACAATTCCTAATGAGGACAACCGAAGAGAAGACTGTATCTGGTGATCCTATTGGGGATCTAGTTGTCTATTTCTACGAATAAACGAAACGGCGTCACCTAGTTCTAGACGTAGTTGCCGGTGAAACTCTAAATATCTATACTATTATTACACAGTCGATATGAGTTTATGAAAGAAGACTTACAGTGAAACAGCCCCACAATACAGTTATATGTATATGAAAGCGGTAAATGAAAGCGTATAAACACTTACTCGGTTGTAGAGCTTCCATGCTGTTTGGTTAGTTGTTCAACAAAGAAAGATTGAAAACAACAGTATATTCAAAATCAAAGGAGAAAGTGCTTTGAAAAAGAAAGATTTGGGGCTTACAGCTCAAGGAGAGGCCCAGGGTTTTATCAGTGAGCGCACTGTTTGAATTTGTACAGAGGGACTTATACAAGTGACTGAGGCCCAAAAAGGTTTTCTGTACAAAGGGATGGATCTTACACTCTCTCAAGAGGCCCAAAAAGTTTAAAGAAAAAGAGTGGGGCTTATAACACGAGGGTAGGCCCAGTTGATTTTTCCGTTTGAAATGGCGATCGCGCCGAGGTTTTCTTTTAACGCAGAGGGGCTTATACAATATCTGAGGCCCAAAGTGATTTTGGTTAAAAGGGGGTTGGGTCTTACACTCTATTTAGAAGCCCAAAAATTTTTAAATGGGTCTTATAGCTCAAGGGGAGGCCCAAAAGGTTATTTTTCAAAAGGGCGACGATCGCGCCGTTTGTTTTTTACGGTATCGGGACTTATACAATACACTGAGGCCCAAAAATGATTTGGTCAAAAAAGGATTGGGTCTTACACTCTATTAGAGGCCCAAAATGTTTTGAAAATGATTTATGAGGGTTGAATTAATCCAAAAACCCTAATTTGTTTTCAAAATGTGTTTTAATTGAATAAAAATTCAATTAAAATGATCAAAATTGTTTAACATATGAAAAACAAATTGTGATCTTGGATTAATGCTTCAAAAATTAAGTATTGACCTACAAAATAATTAGAAAGCATTAAAAGTTGCAAAATCAATGTGGAAAAAATATTTAAAATGTCAAAAACAATTAAAATATTAATTCTTTGCAAAAATATCAATTATATGAAATAAATAATATTTTTGGGATTTTTTGATAAAATAAAATATTTTAACATTTTTGTGAATTATTAAAAAAAGAATCAACTCAAAATCATTAAAACTCAGAGAGAAATTAATTTTTGAATCAATTAAACAAAAATCACAAAATTCAAATATTCAAATTTCTGAAAATGGCGCCAAGAACACACCAAGAACACGCGCGTGTTCTGAGTTTCTCAGATTTGCGTTTTCCATCCAATCTCACTGAATACTTAACCATATCATGCAATCCACATACCAATCAACTCGTTTCAAGCTCACGATCATGTCTATAACACTTAATTTCATTTAAATTAAACATAAAACATGAAATCACGAAGAAACCTCAAGAACCCTAATTTCTGCATGAAGGCTAGGATTTTTGATACACGATTCAAACAAAGCAATTAATTGAGGGAAAACATTCCATGCATGATTATGAACATATGGCCAAATTATTGTGCAGCAAAAATTGCATGGATCATAGAGTTAGAAGAGCTCATGCTTACCACTTGCAGCTGGTGATCGTGATTTGTGTAGGAGGTGTTACAGTTGTGTTGTGATGATCTGAACAGCTTCCCTAGGTGCTATGGAGTGTGTTTGAATGCTTGGACTTGATGGAAATTGGCTGGATCACTTCATGGCATCTCAACTGCACTTTGGTTAAAACCTTGAGCAATTGACTGGTGATTCTGAGAAATCAATGTTCCAGTTGTTGTTTAAGTGTTTGATCAGCTCATATGTGATGTATATGAGGTGTGTGAGTGATTGGTTTGAGTGGAATTGCCCTCTAGCTCAAAACCCGATAGTTACCTTGCTAAGAAAGGCATTTTTGCCAAGAGAAAGAGATTTTGAGAAAGGCAAGTGTCGTAGGCCTTTGGTGTACTTAAACTGAACACAATTGAGCTCTATTTATAGTAGAGCAAGTTTGTTTTGCAAGAAATAGTGAATGGCAACTGCTAAGTAGGTTTGGCCAATGTTGGCAAATGAAAATCCAAGTCTCATCTAGCCATTGACTAGAGGTTAGGGCACAGAGCTTTGGTTCCCTTGGTCTTGGATAAGTCTTGACTGATTTCATATGAGAATGGCTCAGTCCATGCCACCTTGATGCTTCCATTGAATGCTTCAATCCAAATTTGGAGTCTTGTCCCTATTTTAGCCATTCTAGGTTCAACATGCTATTTCTTGTTCCATGGACTTTGGAGGCTTAGCTCAGTGATTGTCCCCTTTAGATTCAATCCTCAGATGTGTCCAAGTGGATAGGAGCATTTGAATTTGGATGATTTTGGCAAATCGAGCAAAATTGCAAATTCTGCCTTGCCTTTGACAGATTTCAGCAAGGCAACTTGCCAATGTCATATCTCATGGTGTAAGTTGAATTTGGTAATGTTCTTGACCATTTTGGAAAGCCCTTACATGATACAAAAACTGTTTGAACATGTTTGGTTTTGATCTCTTTTGAATCCACGTGAAAAATCCTCCTACATTTGGCAAAAAGTAAGGCAAAATCTGACTTAGTGAAATTTTCACTAAGTGTTGGAACAAAGTGTTTTCTCTTGATTTTGATCACTCCATAACTCAAAATCCATGAGGAATTTGGACATAGGTCAGTATGAAGCTTTTGTAGAGGGCAATGAGATCTACAAATCAAGCTTTGAATGGGGCACAATGGCCTTGTGGTTTAGGAGTTATGGTCCTCCAAAGTTGGTGCATTAGTGGCACTTTTTCCATGACTTAGAAAAATTTCTAAGTTTTATGGTTACCCCTTTTACAAGTTATCCCACTTTTCTTAATTTTTCTTGATGAATGATGATTCAAATCATACATTAACATCATTTTAGGGTTAAAAATCCATTTTGGTGAAAAATCTCAAAAAGTCAAAGTTGACTTTTGTGCACAGTTGACTTTTTAGCAGATGAATTCCAAACTGTGCAATTCTTCAGGAAATCATGTCATTGACCTAAATCAAACTTGATGGACATATTCCATGGGTATCATAGGGTATATTGATTCATGTCCTAGGGCTTGGGAGCATGTTCAGGTCAAAAGTCAAAGTTACAGTTGACTTTCCTCGCGAAACCCTAATTGTGGTGCAGATGAAATTGAGACTTGTTACTCAAGCTTCTTGGATTAATCCATGGTTCCAAATGGATCAATATAGTTCATTAGAGACCCTAAAATCATGTCTTGAGGTCTTGGTTCATGAATTGTCCCAAAAGGCAACTTAGGGGTGAATTAGGTCAAGAAACCCTAATTCCTGATTTTTGATGAATGCATCCCCTGAGGCAAAATCGACTTGATGCTTGGGTCCATGAGGTTCCATGAAGTATATTAGGTTATGTTTTGGATCATTGGCTTGTTCCCAGATGAAAATTTTCATCTGGAGGCCCTGGTCGACCAAAACCCTAATTTGGTGACACTGTCGATCTTGAGACTTGATCCACCTAGAAGGGAGCAGCCTTGTGCTTAATCCTTGAAGTGGGAGTCCTTTTGATCCATTGTGGATGTTTGAGAGGTTAGACAAGTTAAATATCATGTCATTCCTTGATTGATCCTTTGTCTAAGAGCTCAGAGTGGGCTTGAAACCCTAATTTTGATTATAGTGGATGCTCACCCATCTTTGGAGAAACTGATGAAGTATGATGGTTCCTCCATATTGTGATGATGATTTGCACAATGATGGGAAATCTTAGTGGTCAAAATTTGGGGTATGACACTAAGCCCAAGAGGAGGCTAATAACTTCTAAGAAGCTTGTGGGTCCTTGTACAAAGCCCAAGAGGAGGCTAGGGATGCTTTTAGGAAGCCTGTGGGTCCAAGCCTAAGAAAAGTTCAAGAAAGGTTTCACCGGGAATTAATCCTTTCCTTGCAGAACAGTTCTAGGGTTTGAAGAAATTCAAAAGAGGTTTCACCGGGAATTAGTCCTCTCTGGGGAAATGAATATCTTGTACATATATATTTCTAAGTTTGGACAGTCTTGAGAAAAGTTTCACCGGGAATAATGTATTTCTCTGTTCCATATTGCATAAGCCCAAGAGGAGGCAAGACTGTATCTGGAATTTCCTATGGGGAACTAATTTTGACTGTGTTGGAAGAGTAACCACTAGTTTGATCTAGACCTAGACCTAACTGCTGGGGGAAACTCTAAGCATGTATATACAAGCATATACAGATGAAATATATAAACAAGTATGTATTGAAGATATAGTGGAACTTATAGTTGTGCAAGCCCAAGCATAGTAACTACAGATGTATGGTTAATTATTCAAGAAATTGAAGAAAGTTTTGATAAAACTTTGAATTTGAATCAAAGAGGAAATTTGTTTTAAAAGGAAGTTTGTGGCTTATACTCAAGGAGAGGCCTAGATGAATTCTTTTGAAAAGGCGACGATCACGTCGTTATTTTGAAAACCACAGAGGGACTTATACAATGACTGAGGCCCAAATTATTGTATTTACAAAAAGGATGGGTCTTACACTCTATTAGAGGTCCATAAGTTTATTTTATACAAGATTTGGGGATTATAACTCAAGGAGATGCCCAGATGAAAAACAGTGATCGCACCATTTATTTTGAAAATCACGTAGGGACTTATACAATGACTGAGGCCCAAATTATTTATGTACAAAAGAGGTTGGGTCTTACACTCTATTAGAGGCCCAAAAGTGTTTGAAAAAGAAGAAAAATGGGACTTACAACACAAGGGGAGGCTCAGATGAAAATTGTTTGAAAACGGCGATTGCGCCGAAATTTTTAAAATCGCATCGGGACTTATACAATGAGTGAGGCCCCAAAAAGGTTTATTTACAAAGGGATGGGACTTACACTCTACAAAGAGGCCCAAAAGTGTTTTTAAATATGAGGGTGAAAACAATTAAAGCCCTAATTTGATTTAAAAATGCATTTTAACTTGAATAAAAATCAATTAAAATCATCAAAATTATCAAACATGTATGAAAAACAAGTTGTGATCTTGGATTAATGTTTGAAAAACTATGTTTTACACTACAAGAAAATCATGTTTTAGCTGCAAATTTTTAGCGTCGGCCACGACTCTGACGCTAGTAGCGACGCCATTGCGTCACTCTAAACCGACGCTATATGAGGAAAATCATTTGTTTAATTTTTTATTAGGACATTAATTGTAGCGTCGGCCTTGACCGACGCTAAGATACGTAAATTTTCCCTTTTTTATTTTTTGTTTTATATATTTATTTGTTTTTATCAGGAGCGACGGCTATGACCGACGCTAATATAGGTGCTGAATAATTTCGTTTCCCCGAAAATTGTGTTTGCCTCCTTTTTATTTTTTGTTTTATATAATTATTTGTTTTTATCCGTTGCGACGGCTTATACCGACGCTAATATAGGTGCGAAATAATTTCGTTTCCCCCCACAGATTTTGTTTGCCTCCTTCTTATTTATTTTGTTATATATAATTATTTGTTTTTAGCTGTAGCGACAGCTTAGACCGTGTCATACCCCAAATTTTGACCACTAGGATTTCCCATCATTGAGCAAATCATCATCACAATATGGATGGGCCATCATACTTCATCAGTCTCCCCAAAGATGGGTGAGCATCGACTACAATCAAGAATTAGGGTTTTAAGCCCTCTCAGAATTCTTAGACAAAGGATCAATCAAGGAATGACATTATCTTCAACTTGTCTAAGCCTCTAAAATATCCACAATGGATCAAAAGGACTCCCACTTCAAGGATCAAGCACAAGGCTGCTCCCTTCTAGGTGGATCAAGTCTCATGATCGACAGTGTCACCAAATTAGGGTTTAGGTCGACCAAGGCCTCCAGATGGAAATTTTCATCTGGGCACAAGCCAATGATCCAAAACCTAACCTAATATACTCCATGGAACCTCATGTACCCAATCATCAAGTCAATTTTGCCTCAGGGGATGCATTCATCAAAAATCAGGAATTAGGGTTTCTTGACCTAATTCACCCCTAAGTTGACTTTTAGGGCAAATCATGAGCCAAGACCTCATGAGAGGGTTTGAGGGTCTCTAATGAACTATATTGATCCATTTGCAACAATGGATTAATCCAAGAAGCTTGAGCAACAAGACTCAATTTCATCTGCACCACAGTTAGGGTTTTAAGGGAAAAGTCAACTGTAACTTTGACTTTTGACAAGGACATGCTCCCAAGGCCTATGACATGCATCAATATACCCTATGACACCCATGGAACATGTCCATCAAGTTTGATTTAGGTCAAGGACATGATTTCCTCCAGAATTGCACAGTTTGGAATTCATCTGATAAAAAGTCAACTGTGCACAAAAGTCAACTTTGACTTTTTGAGATTTTTCACCAAAATGGATTTTTAACCCTAAAATGATGTTAATGTATGATTTGAATCATCATTCATCAAGAAAAACAAGAAAAGTTGGGTAACTTGTAAAAGAGGTAACTATAAAAAACTTAGAAAATTTTCTAAGTTAAAAATAAAGTGGCTAGGGTACTAACTTTGGAGGGTCATAACTCCTAAACCACAAAGCCATTTTCTCCCGTCCAAGGCTTGATTTGTAGATCTCATTGCCCTCTACAAAAACTTCAACTAGACCTAATTCCAATTCCTCATGGATTTTGAGTTATGGAGTGATCAAAATCAAGAAAAGTCACTTTGTTCCAACACTTAGTGAAAATTTCACTAAGTCAGATTTTACCCTACTTTTTGCCAAATGTAGGGGGATTTTTCACTTGGATTCAAAAGAGATCAAAACCAAATATGTTCAAAAAGTTGTTGTATCATGTAAGGGCTTTCCAAAATGACCAAGAACATTACCAAATTCAATTTGAGTCATGAGATATGACATTGGAAAGTGGCCTTGTTGAAATCTGCCAAGGCAAGGCAGAATTTGCATTTTTGCTCGATTTGCCAAAATCAACCAAATCCAAATGCTCCTATCCACTTGGACACCTCTGAGGATTGAATCTAAAGGGGACAGCCACTGAGCCAAGCCTCCAAAGTCTTTGGAACAAGAAATAGCATGTTGAACCTAGAATGGCCAAAATAGGGACAAGACTCCAATTTTGGATTGGAGCATTCAATGGAAGCATCAAGGTGGCATGGACTGAGCCATTTGCAACTGAATTCAGTCAAGACTTATCCAAGACCAAGGGAACCACAACCCTGTGCCCTAACCTCTAGTCAATGGCTAGAGGAGACTTGGATTTCCATTGGCCAACATTGAACAAACACCTGCTGCAGTTGCCATTCACTGTGGATCCCAAAACAAACTTGCTCTACTATAAATAGAGCTCAATTATGATCAGTTTGAGTACACCAAAGCCATCAAACAGATGCTTTCCTCAAAACCTCTTTCTCTTGGCAAAAATGCCTTCTTTAGCAAGGCAACTTTGAGTGTTTGAGCTTGAGAGCTTTTTCATCACAATCAATCACACACACACCTCATATATATCATATGTAAGCTGTGCAAACTATCACAAGTGACCTGTAATCACAAAATCCCAAAGTCACCTCTCAAAACATCAAAATAGACTTTTTTTTGCATTTTTCAAGCCATGTCTTGATTCAGTCACTTTCCAAACCAGATAAAACCTCAAACACACTCCAAATATCATCCTTGAACTGTCCCAAATGGTTCCCCTCATCTGGAACACCATTTGAGAGAGTTGCTATTTTGGTCACTTTTAACCCCTTTTGCAAGAAAGGGACTGTTTGTGTTTTTGCAGGTACCAGTCAATTCCAATCATCCTAAAAGCTTCTAAGGGATCATTTGAGTGTGTCTAAAGCATCAAATCATTTCTGGAACAAGAGGTTTGACAGATTGCACAAAAGCTCCAAAATCTCAAAAAAGAGGTAAGCCTCACAACTTGGAATCTTTCAAACATGCAATGCTTTGAAGTCCATTGATCATAAACATCTCATACATGTTGTATATGTTGTGTTTGAGCTAATTCACCATGTAATCCATGCTTGTACCAAGTTGTAGCATAGAAAATGCATTTATAGGTCATTTTCAAAACCACTATCGGGTTTTGAGGAGGGAGTGTGATCTGAAAAAACTACCACCACCATTGGATTCCTTATGATATTTTGGTCCAGATGCATATAAATTTTGTCTCAAACCATTAAGAATTGAGAAAGTTATGACCTTCACGTTTCTGAGCCAAAACTTGCCTTGGGCCAGGCCTAAAACCAAGTCATGCCTTGTATATTTGTTGTTTTGTTTCAAACAATGGATGTATCACCACCCCAGTGGTAAGGCGCGCGCCTTGTAACCTTGAGGTCTTGGGTTCAAACCCCACCCATGCCATTTTGTGTTTTTTCACATTTTGCCATTTTTTCCAATATTTTCATGGTTTATTAATTAATTGGAAAATTAATAACTCTTTCAATTTTAATTATTTTTTATTGGTTCTTTTTGCAAAAAATCACAAAAATGTTGAAATATTTTATTCCACAAAAAAAATTGAATTTCTATTATTTATTTAATATAATTATTATTTTTGTGAATAAATTCATTTTTATTTGTTTTTAAACATTTTAAAATGAATATTCATCGTGAAAAATCAAGACCAAATGAGTTTTAATATCTCTTGTGATTTATACCTCATTTTTCAAACCTTAAAAAAAATCACAAGTGGTTTATTCAAACCTATTTGGTATTTTTCATTGATTTTCTTTAAATATTTACTTTTAAAGAATAAAATTAGGGTTTCTTTGATTTTCACCCAAACAAATCATTGTCAAACACTCATGGGCCTCTAATAGAGTGTAAGAACCAACCCTTTGTGAATACAACCTATTTTGGGCCCCACTTATGGTATAAGTCCCGTTGTATTTCAAAAAGTTCGACGCGATCATCATCTGTTGAAAAACAAACCCTGGGCCTCTCCTTGAGCTATAAGACCCATTCAAAATTTTTGGGCCTCTAATAGAGTGTAAGACCCAACCCCCTTTTAACCAAAACAATTTTGGGCCTCAGATATTGTATAAGCCCCTCTGCATGAAAAGAAAACCTCGGCGCGATCGCCATTTCAAACGGAAAAATCATCTGGGCCTACCCTCGTGTTATAAGCCGCACTCTTTTTCTTTAAAACTTTTTGGGCCTCTTGAGAGAGTGTAAGACCCATCCCTTTGTATAGAAAACAATTTTTGGGCCACAGTCACTTGTATAAGTCCCTCTGTACAAATTCAAACAGTGCGCTCACTGATAAAACCCTGGGCCTCTCCTTGAGCTGTAAGCCCCAAATCTTTCTTTTTCAAAACACTTTCTCCTTTGATTTTGAATATATTGTTGTTTTCAATCTTTCTTTGTTGAACAACTAACCAAACAGCATGGAAGCTCTACAACCGAGTAAGTGTTTATCCGCTTTCACTTACCGCTTTCATATACATATAACTGTATTGTGGGGCTGTTTCGCTGTAAGTCTTCTTTCATAAACTCATATAACCTGTGTAATAATAGTATAAATATTTAGAGTTTTCCCGGCCACTGCGTCTAGAACTAGGTGACGCCGTTTCGTTTATTCGTAGAAATAGACAAGTAGATCCCCAATAGGATCACCAGATACAGTCTTCTCTTCGGCTGTCCTCATTAGGAATTGTCAAGAAACTCTATTCCCAGAGATGAATGTATTCTCCGTGAATGGCATCTTTGAGTTTCTTCCAAATTCTCGAACTTTCCTGACTTGATCTATTCCTTGTGAATAACTTGCCTTGAATTTCTCGGGGTTTGGGGACCCACGGGCTTCTTAAAAGCATCGGCCTCCTCTTGGGCATCGTACAAGGACCCACAGGCTTCTTAAAAGCATCGGCCTCCTCTTGGGCATCGAACAAGGACCCACAGGCTTCCTAAAAGCAACCCTGCCTCCTCTTGGGCTTAGTACAAGGACCTCTCGGCTTCTTAGAAGTGTTCACAGCCTCCACTTAGGCTTCGTATAATGATCTCTTCCTCCGGGAATGATAGTCTCCTCTTGGGCTTAGTACAAGGACCCGTCGGCTTCTTAAAAGTTTCCAGCCTCCTCTTGGGCTTCGTACAAATTGTCCCGACGACCTCCTAGAGGTATAGGAACAGAACTTAATCATCTACATAGAACAATCCTTTCATAGAGTCTACTACTGTTTCTCAAAGCACAGTACAAAAGATGACACTCTAGACTTGGACAGTCTAATCTCCTTGAGTCTCAAAGACATTCTCAAGTGACCCCTTCGTTAAATAGGAAGGAAACCCGTAGACTCGGACAGTCTCAATACCCTTCGGATTTCCCATTTCCTTAAAGAACAGAAATAACCTGGATCCTCGAATCAAATCCCCGAGTACAGCATTGCTCATATAAGAACTGATTTTCTCTCTACTGGACCTGTCACTTAACTGAACAGTCGCCACAGCCTCCTCTTAGGCTTTGTATAAAGATCCTTCTCCCGTGAAGTTAGCCTCTCTCTTGGGCTTTGTACAATGATCCTCCCCGGCGGAGTCAAACAACATTTAGCCTCTCTCTCGGGCTTTGTACGAGACACTTAAGAGACTCCCTCGTTGAGTCAATCACCCTTTCGCCTCCATCTCGGGCTTTATACGAGATACAAAAAGGTTCTTATTGAGCCAAACAAATTTTAGCCTCCATCTCGGGCTTTGTACGAGATACAAAAACTCTCTTGTTGAGTCAAATAGCCTTCATCTCGGGCTTTATACGAGATACCAAAAGACTCCATCGTCGAGTCAAAACCTTTTAGCCTCTCTCTCGGGCTTTGTACGAGACATATAATAGCCTCCTCTTAGGCTTTGTATAAGAAAACCACTGGTTGATCCAATCAACCTTTTAGCATCAAAGCTGTGCCTTGTTCACAATACACAAACATCAACAACTCCTTCCCCTTCATCTAATTGCTGTAAGCGGCAAGCCTCTGGATCATCTCCATCCATGCCAATGTCCCTCTTTTAGTATGAGAAATTCCTAAGGAAAGATGGCATTACTCTACACTGAGTTAAAGTCTTCTCCTTCAGGTTGAAATCCCCTATAAAGGAAATTATGGCATTGCCAGATTCACACATCCCGGTTAAAGTAATTCTCCTTTATAAACAGTCGTAATAGACAGACCCCTTTTTAGAGATGACAAATTCTCTCTAAGGTCAACACTTTTAGCTTCACATCTTGGGCTTCGAACAAGATACAAATAGACCTTTCAGCTTCACATCTTGGGCTTTGAACCAGATATAAACCACCTTTTCAGCTTCACGTCTTGGTCTTTGAACAAGATACCAAAATAACCAATTCCTCCCATAGAATAGGAGGAACTACGAACGCTCTGATTTCCCTGTTTCGGTAAACGGGAATACGTAGGCATAAGATTGAAAGAAAAATCTTAGCGAGCACACTAAACAAAAAACCCAAAATCCCATACTTTCATATATATCCGTCCTAACATCTCAACCAATAGCCTAAAGCACCCCTCGTCAACAAAATAACCTAGGACAAACCCCGAATCTTTGTAGCATCTGTAAACCAACAGTTTCGACTGTTTAATCTCAGTATGCAAGCAGGGTTAATTGGAGACATCTATTTCCCTTCCTTCATCAGCTTTAATAGGATAAAAAATGAATCGAACTGTAGTACTAGAGCGATCGTGCTTCGCAACCACATCCAAAAATCACTCGCTACAGAAAAATGGAGACTCTGCTGGGGAATGCGCAGGTCTCTTTAGGGATCTTGTTCTTTTTTGTCCCCTAGGTGGAAACCTTGACGTCACTAGGATCTTAGGTCAATACGCCGTTAATTTGGAATGAAACCACAGATTGGTGACTCCGCCGGGAAACCATTTTCTGTCAGGAACTTAAGATTCTTAGCTTTTAAAAGTCTAGGATGATTAGGACAAATATATATAATGCTTTTCCTAATTGCTATACGTGTTTATTTTTCTGCTAATGGGAATGCGTGTGATGCCGCATGTGGAAAGATTGAGTATACACTTAAGATAAGTGATGGCGACGAGGTCGACCATCAACCTCAGTGGAGGCTGACCAATGCAACCCATTCTCTCACCTTGACAATGGGCCAATTGTGATGTCTGAGAAGCTGATGAGCCAAACCCTTTTGTAGTGCGGAAACTATCGGGAATAGTTATTACGCGATACTACCCTCATTTGAGGCTGGTGATTTATTCTCGGTGAATGGCACTTACTCTAAGATTGCTCTACAACTCGCTGGCGATCCGCTTGTTGTTTTGCTTTCCTGGGAGGAGCTGATGATAATGATTACAGGTACAAAAATCACCCTAGTATAAACCTTTGGGGATGGGTAGAGCCTTGACTTCATGACAACGACCCTTTGACCCCATGGTTTTTCTATGTTTTGTGTGCTGCATTCATGCATTCATTTAAAAAAACATTAAAACATTCAAAAAATTTCTCTTATAGTCTCTCTGTTTTTCAAATTAAACTGAGATTGTGATTGCAAATATCAGAGAAAAGGATTGCACTAATGGATTTCGGTAGAAGGAGAACTCATAGTTATACCTTCAAGGTTCCAAAGCTAGAGGATTTAAGAAGGTTAGCAAGGATGATCACAAACCCAGAGGCTTTCAGAACCAAGCAGGGAGGTTTGCTACCACTGTTAAGAGTCTATGTGATTGAGTCTATGTAGAGTGCATCAAAATACAGCAGCTACTGAAAGAAAAGGATGCTCTGGTTGAAATTTTGGAGCAATATACTGTAGAGAATCAAGATGACCAAAGGAATTTGTTCGCTCCTTTCACCTGGCAAAGGAATGACAACCCGACAACGGCCCAAGAGCCCCGGTCAAAGGAAAGGAAGATACCAGAATCAGCACCCGATTTCTCTTCAGAGAGGACTCGGGACCCATTAGTTTAGGTTTCTGTTTCTGCACCTTGTAATCTACTGTATTTCCGTTTCTGTAAACCTTTGAATTCAATAAAAAGGGGTTTCCCCACCGTTTGATATTTGCAATCTAATTGTCGAAGTTTATTTTTATTAAACCAAAAAACAATTAATATAATCATTGCATTCATCATTCTCACATCGCGTATTCTTCTTACCTATGAATCTCACGTTTGTGTCTCGGTTCTAGAGTCAAACTGTCTCATTCGTATAATACTCGGGCCAATCGTCAGAAAAAGATGGATGATCTTGAGGAAGAAAACAGAGAGTTGAAGGAAGAGATCGACGCTCTGAGAGAGGATATGAGAAAGCTTCATAACGATATGCAAGCCATGGCGGAAGCTCAGCTACAAAGAACTGTGATCTCAGAGATCACCTCAACGCCCATAGTGGAGAAGTATGATGCTAGGTATCAGATGCCGAAAGATCGTCCTTGGGGCATGCCTGTTAACTATATCCCGGAAGGATATGTTCCGCCGATCACTGAGGATCAGGGAATCACAACAGAAGCCGCTGGGCCTGAAGGTTACAAACTTCGGGAAAGCGAAGATGCCAGGGGCATACTGAAGACTCATGAAGGTTACAAACTTCAGGAGACGCCAAGACTCACTACCGTAGTTACGGTACCACCCCCTGTGGTGTACACTGTCCCGGAAGGGCAGATTCCATAGACACCTTCTGGTAAGAAGGAAACTATGTTTGACAGAATGGAGGAATTCCAGGAGCAGTTCTTGGAAATGCAGAAGGAGCTGCAAGCCATTCGCAGTCAGGATCTATTTAGAAAGGACGCCGCGGACCTTTGTCTGGTCCCAAATGTGAAAGTCCCGCACAAATTCCAAGTGCCCGACTTTGAAATGTACAAGGGTAACTCTTGCCCTCAGAGCCATCTGGTGATGTACGCTCGGCGAATGTCAGCTCAGACGGAGAATCAGGACCTACTGATTCACTACTTCCAGGATAGTTTAACCGGTGCCACACTCAAATGGTACATGGGTTTAAACCGTGCCACGAGCAGCACATTCAGAGATCTTGGCACTGCCTTCGTCCAACAATACAAATACAATTTGGACATGGCACCCGACAGAGATCAACTCAGATCGATGTCGCAAAAGGACAAGGAAACCATTAAGGAGTATGCTCAAAGGTGGCGTGAAATTGCCGCTCAAATTTGTCCACCTCTTGAGGAAAAAGAGATGACAAAGATCTTCTTAAAGACCTTAAGCTCATTTTACTATGACCGAATGGTTGCCAGTGCGCCCAGTGACTTCACCGAAATGGTCGGCATGGGCGTACGTCTTGAGAAAGCCGTCCGAGAAGGACGTTTGGTAAAAGACGCTGGATCGGCGAGCGGTACTAAAAAATACGATAGTGCTCTCCCTAAGAAAAAAGAGCAAGATATTGGGAATATCTCTCTCGGAAAGCAAAGGTGATGTTATCAACCGGTAGCAGCTGTGACTCCTGCTATCAACCCTACGTCTATTCCTACGTATCAACCTCAGGTTGTGCAAAGCCAACCTGACCAACAAAGGACACAACAGCCTCTTCAGCAGGCTCGTTCTCCATATAACAACAACCGTACAACACAACCACCAGGATTTGATCCTATACCCGTAACGTACGCAGAGTTGTTTCCATTACTACTGGCTAAGGGGCACATTCAGTCTAAATCTCCTCTTACAGTACCGGAAAATCCGCCTTTTTGGTTTAAGGTGGATCAGACATGCCCTTATCATCAAGGAGGTCCAGGGCATAACATAGAGACTTGTCTCAATTTCAAGTCCGACGTGCAAAAACTTGTTAGGAGCGGGGTCTTATCCTTCAAGGATATGAATCCTAATGTTCTCACAAATCCGCTGCCTCAACACGAGAAGGCTGCCGTCAATTTGATAGAAAGAGAGACTAACGATGTCTATCAAATTCACGATGTACTTCTGTTGAAGACCAATTTGGTCAAGATGCATTGTAGACAGAGTATAACTATCATCAGTGTGATATCTACTCTCAAGACAATCAAGGATGTTCTGTAGTGCAAGCAGCTCTACAGGAACAAATGGATCTCGGATGGATCCAAGAGCACCGAGTTCGTGGAGTTAACATGGTCTACACAAACTCTAACATCATTCAGAACCACGACATCCGTGCAATGAATGTCAACTTGGTGGCAATGCACTCAAGGCAAAGCCAGTATCATAATCTGCCGCGACACGATTACAGTTCCTGTATGACTTGCTCGGTAAATAAACAGGGATGCTCTTTCATACAGGAGGCCCTCCAGCGTCAGATGGATCTTGGATGGATCCAAGACTACCATGATAGGAACCTTTATCAGATCAACATGGTTCAGATCTTCGATATTCGCGTGATGAATACCAACCTGGTAGAGTTACATGCTGAGCAGGTCCGGCTCGGATTCTTAATATCACATGACTATCAAAGCTGTAAAGCGGGTTGCGAAAACGATCGAGGTTGTACCCTTGTCCCGGAGGCACTTCAGCACTTGATAAATCACTGGTGGATACCAATTTATATGGATGAAGATACTCAACAGATTAGTATCAATAACAGAAACCCCACTCGGCGTCAGAGTCAGGATGTCCGATCTGTGGAAGCTAACCTAGTGAGGTTACATTGTATTCAAAGTGGGCGTGGCCAGGTGCCACCGCACAACTATGAACGTTGCGGTGTCTGTTCGAAAAGTAACCAAGGGTGTTACTTTGTGAGAGCAGCTCTTCAGGGCCAGGTAGATCGTGGAGAGATTCACCCATATCCGGGTTCTGGACCCATCAACTAGACGCCGAACTACCTTGCCGAGCAAGTTGAGGATGTTGTCACGATCTCTAGTCATCACATGACCAGGGATGTTTTTGCCATTATCCCTCTACTTGACGAATCTAAAGTTCCCAACCGGGAACGAATCGAGATCACTTATGATGGTCAGAAAAATCAGAAGGTTCCCATAATCATCTATCTACCGGGACCATTACCATATGAATCAGCTAAGGCTATCCCTTACAAATACGGTGCAACGATAATTGAAAATGGAAAGGAAATTCCATTACCCTCCGTCGTGAATATTGCAGACATCAGTCGTGTAACACGGAGCGGTCGAATCTTCAACCGAGGAGTTGGAGAACTTAACAAAGAAAAGGAACTTCAGACGGAAGCTCCCGATCCACCAGTCGGTCAATCCAGTAATCCCGACCTTTCGAAAAATAATGATGAGATGCTGAAGCTCATCCAAAGGAGTGAATACAACATTGTTGATCAACTATTACAGACTCCTTCAAAGATCTCGGTATTATCACTGTTACTCAGTTCAGAAGCCCACAGGGAGGCTCTACAGAAATTCTTGGAGCAAGCCTTTGTGGAACAGGATGTAACAATCAGACAGTTCGATAGCATTGTCTCTAACATCACTTCCTGCAATAATGTGGGATTTAGTGATGAGGAATTACCTGAAGAGGGTCGCCGTCATAACATGGCGCTCAATATCACAGTTAACTGCCAGGACGATGCTTTAGCCAGCGTACTGGTAGACACAGGGTCAGCCCTGAATGTTATGCAAAAGTCCACTTTGATGCAATTATCATTCAAAGGCCCTCCGATGAGAACGAGCGAGGTCGTCGTCAAAGCATTTGACGGATCCAGAAAAACAGTTATCGGCGAAGTTGATCTTCCCATAACTATCGGTCCTCACACTTTCCAAGTCACTTTCCAGGTCATGGACATCCGGGAAACGTACAGTTGTTTATTAGGAAGACCTTGGATACATCAGGCTGGAGCGGTCACTTCGACCCTCCACCAAAAGCTAAAATTCGTCAAGAACGATCAACTTGTCACAGTTTGTGGGGAACAAGCCTTGCTTGTAAGTAACTTGTCATCATTTGCTGGTATAGAACCCGAGGAGGTTATTGGAGTTCCAAGCACTGTCGGTGAGCGAGAACAATCAGTTCAGAGGAGGAACCTCGATTTCCTCATACAAAGATGCTATCAAAGCGGTCGAGAGTACCGATACAATCGGATGGGGACATCTTGTCATTCCTATTGACAATAAAACAAAGAAGGGTCTTGGTTTTTCTGCAACCTGTACCCAGACAGCTGCCAGCGATGAAAGTCTTCATCCCCTTCAAAACTTCTTCCACAGTGGAGGTTTTCTTCACCCGGTATCCCAAGCAGTACATGCTATTAATGAGGAAGATCCCTCCGACATGGATGAAGAATGGAAGTCCTATCTGAACGAGGACAGTTATGTGTCTCAGGAAGAGGTGCCTACGCCATTTTGCTATCCCGCACAGAATCCGAGATTTATACCAAGGTCAGACGTCGAAATGATCTACGGAGATTGTGATCCAGAAGGATGCCGTGCTCCACCAAATTCATTAGAGGAAGACACTCTGATGAAAGACAACTTTGACCATGATTACTATGGCCCAATGGATGGTCTGCCAATGTGGCAACCTTATCCAGGAAACTTGGGGCCGGAAAGTCAGCCGAGTAATGAAAATCAGTTGACCATCATTGAACAGAATACCTGTGTCCCCACCATGTCATGGGATCAACACTCAGGTCATTCAGAAACTACTCAACATGAAGATGAATTTGCAACGTTTGCAGGACTAGAATTCATCAATTATGCTTTTCCCGAGGTCAACGTCATCGAGAGAGATGACTCCTCCAGTTCCAAAGAAGTTTGGGACACTCTGGGACAACCGAGTGGAAAATACGACTATATGGTCAGGTACACCGCTCCCGAAAGCTCTCGTATCAGGCTCGAAGATATCCAGCCTACTGGATGGGGAGGTACAGCTGAGAGCACAAATGCTATGCAAAATGCAACAGAGGAATTCTCCTACGACAATTCTGCCTGGGAGACAGATTCCAATGATCCCGCTCCACCAGAAATCAGCGTCATTTCTGAAGACAAATCAAGGAAGGTGCCAGACTTTGTGATTCACCGAGGAGTTCGCCGCCATTGGGTTGCTGTCGAGGTTCCGAAGATCGTTCACTAGTCAAAGTGATTGCCATCTTTAGCCTTTCACCCTGCCCAGGTGAAACAGATGTTTTGATAGGGCTCGCTTTCTGTAAATATCCCTCTTCACTTCGCCCAAAGCGACAGAGTTTTGTTTTATAGGGCTGTAGTTTCAAGAATCGACTTGTTCATTAATAAAATAATGTTGTTCTGTAATTTCCGCATTAATTGCTGTTTTCTCTTTTCGCTTTTTCAGAAAATGGTAATCCTAAAAAACAATTCAAATAAAAACAAGCAGTAAAAAAATATACATTGCACACTCTTGCATTCTATCTCTTCTAAACACAAATCATCACGTCATGCAGATTGCTTGTTTTAAACCCCGTTGAAACATACGATCTGATACCTTCTCCCAACTTTGAGTTCCCGGTATTCGAGGTTGAAGAAGAAAATGACAACGAAATTCCAGAAGAGATCTCCCGACTACTCAGACAAGAGGAAAGGTCCATTGAACCTCACAAAGAGCCATTGGAAACGGTAAACTTGGGTTCAGAAAAAGAGAGAAAAGAAATCAGGATTGGGGCACTGCTCAGTCCAAATGCCAAAGAGAGTTTGATAAAGCTTCTCAGAGAATTCCCCGATGTATTCGCTTGGTCCTATCAGGATATGCCAGGGTTGGATACCAGCATCGTGGAACATCACTTACCATTGAGATCGGAATGTCCGCCAGTGAAGCAAAGGTTGAGACGCACTCACCCGGACATGGCCATCAAAATCAAAGAGGAGGTACAGAAACAGATTGATGCGGGTTTCCTCGCCACGTCAGAATATCCTCAATGGTTAGCCAATATCGTACCCGTTCCGAAAAAGGATGGAAAGGTCAGAATGTGTGTCGACTACCGAGATCTGAACAAGGCAAGTCCAAAGGACGACTTTCCTTTACCACACATTGACATGCTGGTGGACAGTACAACAAAATTCAAAGTCTTCTCCTTCATGGATGGATTCTCGGGCTATAACCAGATCAAAATGGCGCCGAAAGACATGGAGAAAACTTCGTTCATTACCCCATGGGGTACCTTTTGTTACAAGGTAATGCCGTTCGGTTTGAAGAACGCCGGGGCAACCTATCAAAGGGCCATGACTACTCTGTTTCATGACATGATACACAAAGAAATCGAAGTGTATGTCGATGATATGATTGCAAAATCAAAAACAGAGAGTGAGCACGTTGAACATCTGTCAAAATTGTTCGAACGTCTAAGAAAATTCAAGCTCCGCTTGAATCCCAACAAGTGCACCTTCGGTGTCCGTTCAGGGAAACTATTAGGGTTCATCGTCAGCCAGAAAGGAATTGAGGTTGATCCTGACAAGGCCAAGGCCATTCAGGAAATGCCTTCTCCGAAAACTGAAAAACAAGTCAGAGGATTCCTAGGACGGTTGAACTACATCTCCAGATTCATATTCCTTATGACCGCCACATGTGCGCCGATTTTCAAATTATTGAAAAAGAACCAGGATTGCGTTTGGTCAGAAGATTGCCAAACCGCCTTCGACAGTATTAAGGAATACCTGTTGAATCCGCCGATTCTATCACCTCCAGTGGAAGGAAGACCACTGATCATTTACCTCACAGTCCTAGAGGACTCAATGGGATGTGTACTTGGCCAACAAGACGAAACCAAAAGGAAAGAGTCTGCCATTTACTATCTAAGCAAGAAATTCACCGACTGTGAAACTCGGTACACGATGCTTGAGAAAACTTGTTGCGCTTTGGCTTGGGCAGCCAAACGTCTTCGCCAATACATGATTCGTCATACTACTTGGTTGGTCTCCAAAATGGATCCAATCAAGTACGTTTTCGAAAAGCCTGCTCTCACGGGAAGAATTGACCGTTGGTAGATGCTATTATCAGAATATGACATAGAGTACCACGCTCAGAAAGCCGTTAAGGGAAGTATTTTAGCTGATCATTTGGCTCATCAACCGATTGACGATCAAGAATTAATCGGGTTCGAATTCCCAGACGAAGATGTCATGTATCTAAAAATGAAAGATTGCGATGAACCGTTACCCAGTGAAGGGCCAGAACCAGGTTCCCAATGGGGACTTATCTTTGACGGAGCAGTTAATCATTACGGAAACGGAATTGGGGAAATCATTGTTACCCCTCAGGGTACCCACATTCCTTTCACCGCCAGACTTACGTTCAAATGTACAAATAACGAGGCCGAATACAAAGCTCGTATCATGGGTCTCGAAGAAGCGATTGATTTAAGGATAAAAAACTTGGACGTATACAGCGACTCAGCCTTGGTTATCAATCAGATAAAAGGAGATTGGAACACATACCAAGTAGGATTGATCCCTTACAAAGACTATGCATGAAGGTTGCTACCTTTCTTTAACATAGTTGAGTTTCATCATATCCCTCGTGAAGAGAATCACATGGCTGATGCCTTAGCCACTCTATCTTCCATGATTAGTGTAGGTCAGAGGAATGACCTACCTAAGATTGACATAATGCGCCTTGAACGGCCCGCCTACATCTTCACGATTGAAGCAGTCATAGACGACAGACCTTGGTATCACGATATCAAATGCTTCCTTCAGAAACAAGAGTACCCATCTGGGGCACTCAGAAAAGACAGGAAAACCCTCAAAAGATTGGCTGGAAACTTCTTCCTGAGCGATGACACTCTCTATAAGAGAAATTTTGACATGGTCTTGCTCCGATGCGTCGACAGACCAGAAGCAGAAATGCTGATGAAAGAAATTCATGAAGGGTCCTTTGGCACTCATGCCAACGGACATACAATGGCGAGAAAAATTTTGAAAGCAGGGTACTACTGTTTGACCATGGAATTCGACTGCTACAAGTACATGAGGAGGTGTCACAAGTGTCAGATATACTCCGATAAAATTCATGTACCGCCATCACATCTCAAAGTTCTTTCTTCCCCATGGCCATTTTCCATATGGGGAATCGACATGATCGACATGATCGAACCTAAGGCTTCAAACGGACATCGGTTCATCCTAGTAGCCATCGACTATTTCACCAAGTGGGTCGAAGCAGCGTCATTCGCCAATGTAACCCGGCAAGTGGTGGTCCGATTTATCAAAAACAATATCATCTGCCATTATGGTGTTCCAAGCGAGATCATTAGTGATAATGGATCTAACTTGAACAACAAGATGATGAGAGAGTTGTGTGCAGAATTCGAAATCGAACACCATAATTCGTCTCCCTACCGACCCAAGATGAACAGAGCGGTAGAAGCGGCTAACAAGAACATCAAGAAGATCGTTCAAAAGATGGTTGTAACCTACAAAGACTGGCACGAGATGTTACCCTTTGCTCTTCACGGTTATCGCACATCTGTCCGCACCTCAAAAAGGGCAACCCCTTTCTCTCTAGTGTATGGCATGGAAGCAGTGCTCCACATAGAAGTAGAGATCCCGTCAATCCGAGTATTGATGGAAGCCAAGCTCACCGAAGCTGAATGGAGTCAAAGCCGACACGGCGAACTGAATCTGATCGAAGAAAAGAGAATCACGGCACTATGCCATGGTCAGCTGTATCAACAGAGAATGAAGAAGGCGTTCGACAAAAAGGTTTGACCTCGCATCTTAGGGAAAGGAGACCTCGTGCTCAAGAAGATACAATCATTTCTCACTGATTCGCGAGGTAAATGGACTCCGAATTATGATGGCCCCTATGTGGTCACGAAAACTTTCTCAGGCGGTGCCTTGAGAGTTGCAACCATGGACGGAGAGGAATTTGCCTACCCCACGAATGTTGATGTAGTCAAGAAATACTTCACCTAAACTAAAAAAAAAACGTCTCGGTGGATTGAAAACCCGAAAGGCCGGTCCAGGCAAAAGTTAGAGACAGAGAAAAAAAATCATCCTGGTGGATTGGAAACATCACAATATAATCCAAGCAAAAGTTAGGGATAGTGGCAAGTAACTATGTTCAACAGAGGCAAGTCCCTCAGCAGCAACAGTTACACCATCCATCGGAGGAAAACTCCAGTCAAGGTCATCTTCGACAGAAGCTCGGGATGCCCCGAATTCAAAGTTGGTAGAAGGATAGTGGTTGTTATGTTTCAACGTAGCCATTTTCCCTGTAAATTACCATTTTCAAACTTTGTATATACTCTTTGGAATCATGCGTTTGGCTGATCTCCATCTCATCAATAAAATTTGAGCCCTTGTGCTTTTGTTTGTAATTATTATTTGTTTTAGCTTTACAGAACGACGTTGTTAACATGATTAACGATTCTTGAAATAAAAGAAAAATGAATTTATCTATTAAAACTTTTTCTGCTTTTAAAATAAAGTCGGCAATTTCTTTTGACTGTTGAACATCAAAGGAACATCGGTCGCTTCTCCAGAAGTAAGCGAACTTCAAAGTGCAGAATCAAAGTACTCTTTCTAGGCCTAGTACGCCTGAATGAAGGGATCGACTGTGTCAGAGACCTTGTTTCGTCTGACACGCCTCGGCCGAGTTCTTATCTCCTAAGCCCGATCAACATAGCTCCCAACAGGGACTATCTCTCCTAAGCAAGGCGGAATTGCTATTCTGAACCAACGGTACTTCTTCGCCCCGCGATGGTCGAGTATCCAGCCGTGTTCACCTGTCAGTTTGTATGTCGCGTCAGTTTTGTCAGCATAAACATACATACATCATGCATTATTGATTTACATTCACAGTCATATTGCATCACTATCACTCTAGTCGGTCTTGTCCCCTAGTGATAGAAGTTCTCTCAATCGAGTCGTCAGTTCTTGCCTCGTCAGGAAACGCTGCGTCTGAACATTCTCTCTCCTCCAGTTTATTTCTGGATCAGAATTGGCCCTTGACCACTTTGATAACTTGAACCTCTGAAAGACCAGAGAACCTTCGACCGATGTCACTCTTCGCCATTGAAGATGATATCCTTGCTTTCCCGGATTAAGGAAAATCCCCAGAGAAAGCCTCCTAAGCAGAGATTTGGCAGTACAGCTGCCATTCTCCGAAAAAACCACCGATGAAAAGGTCATCGGCACCTCAAAATTGGATCCCATCATATGGCATTTCTCCGGAAAGATCCCGAGAAAAGTATGATGTAAGCCCCCAAACGAAAAACAGTCTCTCAAGAGACTCGCTTTCCCCAGTAGAATCGACAAATGGCATCTCCAACAGAGAAGTTTGTACACCTCTACAACTCAGACAACTGGGTTCCCCAGCAAGTCTGACATCAAAACTTTTTCCACTCAAATGGTACCTCCCCAGGAAAATTCGACGAGAAGTTTGAGGAAAACCGCTACGAGTAGCGTCCCTTGTCAATAAAGTTTATTGACAAAAGAAACTAAGACCAGTTCCTTGGTAAGAAACTAGGATCGAGGGGAAGTTTAAATCAGAAACTAAGACCAGTTCCTTGGTAAGAAACCAGGATCGAGGGGAAGTTTAAATCAGAAACTAAGACCAGTTCCTTGGTAAGAAACCAGGATCGAGGGGAAGTTTAAATCAGAAACTAAGACCAGTTCCTTGGTAAGAAACCAGGATCGAGGGGAAGTTTAAATCAGAAACTAAGACCAGTTCCTTGGCTAAAGACCAGGATCGAGGGGAAGTTTTACCTTTTCTAAGCATCATTGCTTAGCAAAAGAAGATGAATGCGTAAGCTACCGTTCATAACCACCATCAAAATTTTGGGTATTCCGATATTTAATCCTCTTGCACCTCGAATGCCCGAATACCTTCGTCATTCACACCTTCGGGTCCAAGAAGATTAAATAGGGGCATCTGTCATACCCCAAATTTTGACCACTAAGATGTCCCATCATTGTGTCACTCATCATCACAATATGGAGGAACCATCATACCTCATCAGTCTCCCCAAAGATGGGTGAGCATCCACTACAATTAAAATTAGGGTTTTAAGCCCTCTCAGAGCCTTAGACAAAGGATCAATCAAGGAATGACATGATCTTCAACTTGTCTAAACCTCTCAAACATACACAAAGGATCAAAAAGGACTCCCACTTCAAGGATCAAGCACAAGGATGCTCCCTTCTAGGTGGATCAAGTCTCAAGATCGACAGTGTCACCAAATTAGGGTTTTGGTCGACCAGGGCCTCCAGATGGAAATTTTTCATCTGGGCACAAGCCAATGATCCAAAACATAACCTAATATACTCCATGGGACCTCATGGACCCAATCATCAAGTGAATTTTTCCTTAGGGGATGCATTCATCAAAAATCAGGAATTAGGGTTCTTGACCTAATTCACCCCTAAGTTGACATTTGGGACAAATCATGAGCCAAGTCCTCAAGAGAGGGTTTGAGGGTCTCTAATGAACTATATTGATTCATTTGGAACAATGGATTAATCCAAGAAGCTTGAGCAACAAATCTCAATTTCATCTGCACCACAGTTAGGGTTTTAAGGGAAAAGTCAACTGTAACTTTGACTTTTGACCAGGACATGCTCCCAAGCCCTATGACATGAATCAATATACCCTATGACACCTATGGAACATGTCCATCAAGTTTGATTTAGGTCAAGGACATGATTTCCTGAAGAATTGCACAGTTTGGAATTCATCTGATAAAAAGTCAACTGTGCACAAAAGTCAACTTTGACTTTTTGAGATTTTTCACCAAAATGGATTTTTAACCCTAAAATGATGTTAATGTATGATTTGAATCATCATTCATCAAGAAAAATCAAGAAAAGTGGGATAACTTGTAAAAGGGGTAACCATAAAAACTTAGAAAATTTTCTAAGTTAAAAATAAAGTGACAAGGGCACCAACTTTGGAGGATCATAACTCCTAAACCACAAAGCCATTTTTTTTCATCCAAAGATGGATTTGTAGCCCTCATTACCCTCTATAAAAACTTCAACTAGACCTAAGTCCAATTCATTAAGGATTTTGAGTTAGGGAGTGATCAAGATGGCTGAAAAGTGAAAATGTCACTTTTTCCAACACTTAGTGAAATTTTCACTAAGTCAGAATCTGCCTTCACTTTTTGCCAAATGTAGAGGGATTTTTCACTTGGATTCAAAAGAGATCAAAACCAAATATGTTCAAACAGTTGTTGTATCATGTAAGGGCTTTCCAAAATGGTCAAGAGCATTACCAAATTCAACTTACACCATGAGTTATGACATTGGAAAGTTGCCTTGCTGAAATCTGTCAAAGGCAAGGCAGAATTTGCAACTTTGCTCGATTTGCCAAAATCATCCAAATTCAAATGCTCCTATCCACTAGGACACATCTGAGGATTGAATCTAAAGGGAACAATCACTGAGCCAAGCCTCCAAAGTCCATGGAACAAGAAATAGCATGTTGAACCTAGAATGGCCAAAATAGGGACAAGACTCCAATTTTGGATTGAAGCATTCAATGGAAGCATCAAGGTGGCATGGACTGAGCCATTCTCATCTGAAATCAGTCAAGACTTATCCAAGACCAAGGGAACCAAAGCTCTGTGCCCTAACCTCTAGTCAATGGCTAGAGGAGACTTGGATTTTCATTTGCCAACATTGGCCAAACCTACTTACCAGTTGCCATTCACTATTCCTCGCAAAACAAACTTGCTCTACTATAAATAGAGCTCAATTGTGATCAGTTTGAGTACACCAAAGCCATCTAACAGATGCTTTCCTCAAAATCTCTTTCTCTTGGCAAAAATGCCTTTCTTAGCAAGGTAGCTATCGGGTTTTGAGTTTGAGAGCTTTTCCAATCAAACCAATCACTCACACACCTCACATACATCATATTGAAGTGATCCAAACACTTACATAACATCTGGAACACTGATTTCACAAAATCACCAGCCAATTACTCAAGTTCTCGACATTTTTGCAGTTGAGGTGCCATCTTCAACTCCAAACCATTTCAATCCATTCCAAGCATTCATACATACTCCATGGCACCTAGGGAAGCTATCCAGATCATTGGAATCTAGCTGTTACACCTCAAACACAAATCACGATCACCAGCTGCAAGTGGTAAGCATGAGCTCTTCTAACTCTATGATCCATGCAATTTTTGCTGCACAATAATTTGGCCATATGTTCATAATCATGCATGGAATGTTTTCCCTCAATTAATTGCATTGTTTGAATCGTGTATCAAAAATCCTGGCCTTCATGCAGAAATTAGGGTTCTTGAGGATTTTTCATGATTTCTTGTTATGTGTTTAATTTAAATGAAATTAATGGACATAGACATGATCGTGAGGTTGAGACGAGCATAATGATATATGGATTGCATGTTATAATCAAGTATTCAGGGAGATTGGATAGAAAATGCAAATCAGCCAAACCCAGAACACGCGCGTGTTCTTCAGCTGTTCTTGGCGCCTTTTTTGAATTTTCAAATATTTGAATTTTGTGATTTTTCTTTAATTGATTCAAAAATTAATTTCTCTCTGAGTTTTAATGATTTTAAGTTGATTCTTTTTTTAATAATTCACAAAAATGTTAAAATATTTTATTTTCCCAAAAAATCCCAAAAATATTATTTATTTCATATAATTGATATTTTTACAAAGAATTAATATTTTAATTGTTTTTGACATTTTAAATATTTTTTCCACATTGATTTTGCAACTTTTAATGCTTTCTAATTATTTTGTAGGTCAATACTTAATTTTTGAAGCATTAATCCAAGATCACAATTTGTTTTTCACATGTTAAACAATTTTGATCATTTTAATTGAATTTTTATTCAATTAAATACATTTTTGAAAACAAATTAGGGTTTTTGGATTAATTCAACCCTCATAAATCATTTTTAAAACACTTTGGGCCTCTAATAGAGTGTAAGACCCAATCCTTTTTTGTCCAAATCATTTTTGGGCCTCAGTGCATTGTATAAGTCCCGATACCGTAAAAAAAAAACGGCGCGATCGTCGCCTTTTGAAAAATAACCTTTTGGGCCTCTCCTCGAGCTATAAGACCCATTCAAAACTTTTGGGCCTCTAATAGAGTGTAAGACCCAACCCCCTTTTAACCAAACATTTTGGGCCTCACTTATTGTATAAGTCCCTCCGCGTTAAAAGAAAACCTCAGCGTGATCGCCATTTTTAAACGGAAAAATCATCTGGGCCTACCCTCGTGTTATAAGCCCCACTCTTTTTCTTTAAACGTTTTTGGGCTTCTTGAAAGAGTGTAAGACCCATCCCTTTGTACAGAAAAACATTTTGGGCCTCAGTCACTTGTATAAGTCCCTCTGTACAAATTCAAACAGTGCGCTCACTGATAAAACCCTGGGCCTCTCCTTGAGCTGTAAGCCCCAAATCTTTCTTTTTCAAAGCACTTTCTCCTTTGATTTTGAATATACTGTTGTTTTCAATCTTTCTTTGTTGAACAACTAACCAAACAGTATGGAAGCTCTACAACCGAGTAAGTGGTTATTGCTTTCATTTACCGCTTTCATATACATATAACTGTATTGTGGGGCTGTTTCACTGTAAGTCTTCTTTCGTAAACTCATATCAACTGTGTAATAATAGTATAGATATTTCGAGTTTCCCCGGCAACTACGTCTAGAACTAGGTGACGCCGTTTCGTTTATTCGTAGAAATAGACAACTAGATCCCCAATAGGATCACCAGATACAGTCTTCTCTTCGGCTGTCCTCATTAGGAATTGTCAAGAAACTCTATTCCCAAAGATGAATGTATTCTCCGTGAATGGCATCTTTGAGTTTCTTCCAAATTCTCGAACTTTCCTGACTTGATCTATTCCTTGTGAATAGCTTGCCTTGAATTTCTCAGGGTTTGGGGACCCACGGGCTTCTTAAAAGCATCGGCCTCCTTGGGCATCGTACAAGGACCCACAGGCTTCCTAAAAGCAACCCCACCTCCTTTTGGGCTTAGTACAAGGACCCTACGGCTTCTTAGAAGTATTCACAGCCTCCTCTTAGGCTTCGTATAATGATATCTTCCTCCGGGAATGATAGCCTTCTCTTGGACATCGTACAAGGACCGACCGGCTTCTTAAAAGTTTCCAGCCTCCTCTTGGGCTTCGTACAAATTGTCCCGACGACCTCCTAGAGGTATAGGAACAGAACTTAGTCACCTTCATAGAACAGTCCTTTCATAGAGTCTACTACTGTTTCTCAAAGCATGGTATAAAAGAGGACACTCTAGACTTGGACAGTCTAATCTCCTTGAGTCTCAAAGACATTCTCAAGTGACCCCTTCGTTAAATAGGAAGGAAACCCGTAGACTCGGACAGTCTCAATACCCTTCGGATTTCTCGATTCCTTAAAGAACAGGAATAACCTGGATCTTTGGATCAAATCCTTGAATACAGCATTGCTCATATAAGAACTGATTTTCTCTTTTAAAATCAATATACTGGACCTGTCACTTAACTAAAACAGTAACCACAGCCTCCTCTTGGGCTTTGTACAATGATTCTCCCCAGCGGAGTCGAACAACGTTTAGCCTCTCTCTCGGGCTTTGTACGAGACACATAAGGGACTCCCTCGTTGAGTCAATCACCCTTTAGCCTCCATCTCGAGCTTTATACGAGATACAAAAAGGTTCTTACTGAGCCAAACGAATTTTAGCCTCCATCTCGGGCTTTATACGAGATACCAAAAGATTCCCTCGTTGAGTCAAAAACCTTTTAGCCTCTCTCTCGGGCTTTGTACGAGACACATATTAGCCTCCTCTTAGGCTTTATATAAGAAAACCACTGGTTAATCCAATTAACCTTTTAGCATCAAAGCTGTGCCTCGTTCACAGTATACAAACATCAACAACTCCTTCCCTTTCATCTAATCGCTGTAAGCGGCAAGCCTCTGGATCATCTATATCCATGCCACTGTCCCTCTTTTAGCATGAGAAATTCCTAAGGAAAGATAGCATTGCTCTACACTGAGTTAAAGTCTTCTCCTTCAGGTTAAAATCCCTATAAAGGAAATTATGGCATTGCCGGATTCACAAATCCCAGTTAAAGTAATTCTACTTTATAACCAGTCACCCAACAGTTGTGACAGACAAACCCTTCTTTAGAGATGACAAATTCTCTCTAAAGTTGAGACCTTTTAGCTTCATATCTTGGGCTTTGAACAAGATACAAATAGACTTTTCAGCTTCATATCTTGGGCTTTGAACAAGATACAAATCACCTTTTGCTTCATGTCTTGGGCTTTGAACAAGACACCAAAACACCCATTTCCTCCCATAGAATAGGAGGAACTACGAACGCTCTGACTTCCCTGTTTCGGTAAACGGGAATACGTAGGCATAAGATTGAAAGAAAAATCTTAGCGAGCACACTAAACAAAAAACCCAAATCCCATACTCTCACATCAAAAAGCATCAGTCCTAACACCCTAATCCTTGTTCCCCGCCAGAAACCTTCTGTCTAGATAAAAAGAAAGAAACTGTATTGGCGAAAATACAAATAACCAGTACAAAGGCCCCCCACATTGATAGCATCCGTAACCTAACAGACCGCTGTTTAAACTCAGTATGCAAAGCAGGGTTAAATGGAGACATCTATTTCCTTTCCTTCATCAGCTCACAATAGGATAAAAAATGAATCGACTTGTAGTTTAAGCTCAAACCGCAGAGAGCAACCAGCGCTTAAGAACCGCGTCCAAAATCGCTCGCTACACCCAGCGGAGTCAAACAACGTTTAGCCTCTCTCTCGGGCTTTGTACGAGACACATAAGAGACTCCCTCGTTGAGTCAATCACCCTTCCGCCTCCATCTCGGGCTTTATACGAGATACAAAAAGGTTCTTATTGAGCCAAACAAATTTTAGCCTCCATCTCGGGCTTTGTACGAGATACAAAAACTCTCTTGTTGAGTCAAATAGCCTTCATCTCGGGCTTTATACGAGATACCAAAAGACTCCATCGTCGAGTCAAAACCTTTTAGCCTCTCTCTCGGGCTTTGTACGAGACACATAATAGCCTCCTCTTAGGCTTTGTATAAGAAAACCACTGGTTGATCCAATCAACCTTTTAGCATCAAAGTTGTGCCTCGTTCACAATACACAAACATCAACAACTCCTTCCCCTTCATCTAATTGCTGTAAGCGGCAAGCCTCTGGATCATCTCCATCCATGCCAATGTCCCTCTTTTAGTATGAGAAATTCCTAAGGAAAGATGGCATTACTCTACACTGAGTTAAAGTCTTCTCCTTCAGGTTGAAATCCCCTATAAAGGAAATTATGGCATTGCCGGATTCACACATCCCGGTTAAAGTAATTCTCCTTTATAAACAGTCGTAACAGACAGACCCCTCTTTAGAGATGACAAATTCTCTCTAAGGTCAACACTTTTAGCTTCGAACAAGATACAAATAGACCTTTCAGCTTCACATCTTGGGCTTTGAACTAGATATAAACCACCTTTTCAGCTTCACGTCTTGGGCTTTGAACAAGACACCAAAACAACCAAATCCTCCCATAGAATAGGAGGAACTACGAACGCTCTGATTTCCCTGTTTCGGTAAACGATAATACGTAGGCATAAGATTGAAAGAAAAATCTTAGCGAGCACACTAAACAAAAAACCCAAAATCCCATACTTTCATATATATCTGTCCTAACATCTCAACCAATAGCCTAAAGCACCCCTCGTCAACAAAATAACCTAGGACAAACTCTGAATCTTTGTAGCATCTGTAAACCAACAATTTCGACTGTTTAATCTCAGTATGCAAGCAGGGTTAATTGGAGACATTTATTTCCCTTCCTTCATCAGCTTTAATAGGATAAAAAATGAATTGAACTGTAGTACTAGAGCGATCGTGCTTCACAACCACATCCAAAAATCACTCGCTACAGACCGACGCTAAAATAGGTGCGAAATAATTTCGTTTCCCCCTAAAAATTTTGTTTGCCTCCTTTATATATATTGTTTTAAATTATTATATTTTAGGGTTCTAGCGACGATATAAGCCGACGCTAATATTGGTGCCAAATTATTTTTATTTACCCACCAATTTCGTTCATTTTGTTTATTGTTTTAAAATAAAATAAATCAATAATATAAATTAATAAAATAATATTAATTCATAAAAGTATTTATGAAATAAAACTATAAATTATAACTAAAACTTAATGTATAAAATAAAATTAAATATTAATAAAATAAAATCAAAACTATATTAAACTCAATAAAATAAAACCAATATTATAATTATAAAATAAAACTAAATAAAGTTATAATTATAATTATAATTATAAAATAAAACTACATAAAATAAAATAAAATAATAAAATAATTTCTCAAAATCCTCAGATTCTTTTCATCGCTCTACCTTCTCAAATTTCTTCTCCTTCAACCTAAACCTCATTTTTCATCAACCTAAAACCCAATAGTAATCACCTTCAATCTGTTACACAAAAGGAATCTTCTATTTTTCAAATTCCTCCACCTCAACTCTCACAAACCTTCGACGTACTCACCCTCAATCCAAGAAACGGAAAACGAGTAGAAGAAGAGAGCGAAACAAGAGTAAACAAACTTGAACAATCAAACACAAATCTGAGCGATTGAACCTGAACCGGAAGCGAGTCACCTACAAGTGTTAATACCATAAACAGTAGAGTTTGAATTTGTTGAAATCGTTTCAGGTTCGTCTCCTTCGCAGTAACGATTCGGTTTGTTTCCAGGTTCGATTGACAAAGAAATCATTTTTCAAGTTCGTTCCTTCGCAGTAACGATTCGCAGAAACGCTTCTCAGTCTCTCAATTTCGTCGTTTCGAGTGTAAGTGTTTCTCATCGCATTGCGTTTCTCGTCTCATTTTTCGTTCTAACTCATTTAGGGTTTTTGGCAGAAACGCTCTCACTCTCACAAAGCTTAATCTTCATTTGATTTGGTGTAAGTGTTTCTTCGCATTTGATTTAGGGTTTTAATATGTGTTTCTTCTTGTATATTAGGTTCGATTCTTGTATATTCGGTTCGATTCTTCGGAATATGGAATATTCAGTACAATAGCTGCTACACTTTCTTCATTTAAAATAATTGTATATATGGGTTAAGAAATTTAGGATATGTTGTATGATATTACACTTTCTTCTGAATTGTTATTTGTGTCTAACCCATGCCTTCAACTGTTGATTTTTATCAGATTAGAAATACCAGTAGATAATGACGGTTCAAGAGTAGAGAATCCAAGGAAAAAGCTTGAAGAAGAGTATTTGGACATAGAATCCAAGGTAACTTATCTTTATAATGTTTGTTTTTATCTCCTAATGTGAATTTATAACCTGTGATGGCTTTAATGTAAGGTAATCATATACTCCTAATGTGAGTTTAGGTTGGAAGATTTAGTATTTCAAAAAAAAGTTAGGGTATTGTTAACTATTAGTTGCTGTTAGTTTGAAATGGAGTTAGTGACTGCTAGTTGGGATTCGGAGCTGTTATGTTAGAAATTGGGAAAGAATTAGGAAAATGAAGGTTGATGGCATCAATTGTTAGTGTTTAAAGAAAAGTTAATTAGGAAGCAGTTGGTATTGTGTAAGTTTGGTTACTAGTTTGAAAAACTATTTAACTGTTAGAATGCTACTTGACAATTGATGAATTTGTTAGCTAGCTTGGAAATTAAAGGTGAATTGCATTAGCATTTTGAAACAAAAGAGTTAGTTAATGGTTAGAAAAAAATAGTTGCCTATTCTATAATTAGAAGTTAGAAAGAGATTCAATATAATTTTCAGGGATCTCTATTTCTGAATCCTTTAGAAAGAGATTCAATATAATTTGTAAGTTACCACCATTTATCATCATTTTCTGTCTTTGCCTTGTCTTTATTATCATTATCTGAATCCTTTGATACATAATAGAACTCAGTTTGATCTTTGACAAAGAAATCATTTTTCAGGTTCGTCTCCTTCGCAGTAACGATTCGCAGAAATGCTTCTCAGTCTCTCAATTTCGTCGTTTCGAGTGTAAGTGTTTCTCATCGCATTGCGTTTCTCGTCTCATTTTCGTTCTAACTCATTTAGGGTTTTTGGCAGAAACGCTCTCAGTCTCACAAAGCTTGAAGAAGAGTATTTGGACATAGAATCCAAGTAACTTATCTTTATAATGTTTGTTTTTATCTCCTAATGTGAATTTATAACCTGTCATGGCTTTAATGTAAGGTATGAATTGGGAAATAGAAAATGAACATTGATATCATGGAAGAGGAACTCAACCCATTTAGGATATTCACAGTGAACTGTTCCATTCAGTTGTGCTTGTACAGCATTCCAGTCTTGAGAGTATTTGAATGGTATATGCAGCATTCCATTGAGCTGTGCTGTGCTTGTGGACTTTCAAATTTATGCAAATGTTATGGAAGTTTCAGTTTCAGTTTCAGTTATTATGCAAATGAATTGAATGAATGTTGATAATTTTCACAACTATTGATATTTGTTAGGTTGAAATCACAATCTCATGCGGTATTGTTAGGTTGATATTGTAATTTATGTTTGATTTCTGTTTGATTTATGTTTTGTAGGTTATCCAAAAGCGATATTGTTGCTACAGCTATTAGAAAATTTTTAATAAAAAATTATAAGGGAAATTTCATGCGGTATAGTGAGCTTAAAGGAGATGGTAGAACAAAGGAGAGAGCTGAATACTTTAAAATTTTTAAAGTAAGACGTAATTTCTTCATGCTCCTTATATTATTCGAAAGTTATTATGCAAAAACTAATACTATTTCTTTTGCCAGGATTTTGTTCAGTGGGAGCCGTGTGATGACAGCAAAATGGAAGATTTGTTTCACAAAGCTTGTGGTAAAAGGATAATTGATATATTTGGTAAGATTAGGCGAAATGGGACAAAGCCGTCTTGGATGGGTGAAAAGGATTATGCGTATCTTCTTAAGAGGTGGGAAACTGAAGAATTCAAAAAGCTCTCTGAACAAAATAAGATTAATCGATCATCAACTAGAGGTGGGGCGGTCCATACTACAGGACGTAGAGCTCATCATGATGTTGCTCTAGAATTGGTGTGTATTCTAATTGTAATTATAATATGCGCCAAAATATTTATATCTGATATTCATTGTAACCATATATATGTTGTCTTTATTTTTAGGAGAAGAAGTTAGACCGACCACCATATCCTGACGAGCTCTTCATGGCCACCCACAAAAAGAAGAATGGGCAGTGGGTTGACCGTCGTGCAGAAAAAACACATGTAAGTCCTTTCTTGATATATAGCTACTTGTAATACCTGTAAGTCCATCATTGTTCATCATGTCGTTATTCATTTGAACATTAGCAAACTCCGGAGTATTGTTGTTTTGAATGATAACTCCATGGTTGTTATTGTTGTTTGGAATGATGTAGGAAGTGTGGCAAAGTTTAGGTAGCAATTTGTGTATGTCCAGTTTGTGTCGAAGACCAATTATATGAATCAAAGCAATTATTTTCTCCTCTGTCCTGCTCATATCCTGCAACGTTTTTCTTGTTCAATTAAGATAAAAAAAAAGATGTTGGTAGCTGTAGACTGTGGTTAATATGCAGCATTAGCAGAATAAAAGTAAGTCTGAGCAGTTATTAAGAGGGGGTAGCATTTAATCTGTATTTTGATCTGTATTTTGAACCGTCTGACAGTTACTTGAATAGCTCATGTCTTGAATGGAAATTGGGATGAATGTGCTGGTTTTATTGATTCTATTAGGGATATGTTAGGTGAATCAGTAGAGCCTGCTTTGTTTCTTGTCTTTAGACAGTGTGTTTTGGAGTATTTGAAACGGGGTGAGGATACTCTGGCTTTGGATGTGTTGAGGAAACGGGTTTCTGGGCTGCGGATGTGTTGAGGAAACGGGTTTTTGGGATAAATTGAGTCTGCCTTTTGTTAATGACTATCATGTTTGCATGTTTTGTCAGGTGTGATTTTAATGACTTCTGTGAAATATAAATGCTTCAGAGATAATGTGTATCTAGTTAAGCATCCTTATGTTTCTAATTCTTCCACTTACGTAATTGCTATTTTCTTGTACCTTATTAGCTTGTCAAAAATATGTTTCTTGTCCGTCTGTTTCCCTATCCGGAATTGGTCTATTAGGGCCATATGGAAAGAGATTAATTATTTTGGGTTGTTTTGATGTGGCAATAAAGCATGGATGAGATTCGAAACCATGAAGATAAATGTCCAAATTAAAGTTCTTGCTTTGAACATTTAATATATACATGTTTTACTTATCAAATAAGAATGTCCTCCTTTTCCATCACTGCAGATATTAACTGGACATAAAAATGAAGTTTGGTTTGTTCAGTTTTCTAACAATACATGTTCTGTGGATTAGTTGTTGTCATGTTTGTAGAGTTTGTGTTGTATATGACTAAGAGGAACAAAAGGGTTTTGAGGTTTATGTAGGCAGTGGTTGTTTTGTTTGGTTGGTGAGTAGTGAGTAGGAACAAAACGATTCCAACTAGAACTACTGTTATATATATTCATGAAATTGGAATTTGGCCTACTGTTATAGAATTCTTGAAATGGGGCTGATTTCATATGTGTCTTATGTTTTACAGGAAGATTATGTGAACCGTCTGACAGAAGCCACTCAAACTGATAATAATGTGGATGGGTCAGAAAGGCTGCAAATTTGGAAAGAAGCTGCCGACGGTAAGTCGCGCGGCCGTTGTTATGGAACTGCCCGAATGGCGGTTAACATACGATATGGTGTGTCTTATTTGACACAAGTGACAGTTTTAAATCAGAATAGAGAGGCGAAGAGCCAAGCGATTGAGACAGCTAGAACTGAGGTTGCTATAGCACGTGAAGAGGCTGCATCAGCTAATGCACGTGCAGACAGAGCTATGGCGGAGACAGAAGATTTGAAAAGGAAATTTCAAGAATTTCAAAAAGAGATGTTTGCTTGGAAGGCGAGTCAGGCGGGTCCTTCCATTGCTCCTGCTTCTAGTGTCTATCCTAATACTCATGACCATTATGATGATGACTCTGATGAGCAGTCATTGGATCTAGAAGATATGAGTGATTGATGTTTGAGTCATGTGAATTCTCTTTTTCTTTGTTTTGGGATTTGTTCAAATTATTGTGGATTTTCACAAATTTGATATTTTGTGTTGGTCTTTGACATCTTTATGTAGCAATATTGTGGATGGACACAAGTTTAATATAGTTTCAATATTTTGATGTAACTTTGACATCTTTATGTAGTAATATTGTGGATTGGCACAAGTTTAATATAGTGTCAATATTATGATGTAACTTTGACATCTTAATTAATGTAGCAAATAAATTTTGATGTGATAATATATCAATAAATAGTTTGAAATTAAGAATAGGGTCAGTAAATTTAATGTAGCAAATAAATTTGATTTTAAATAGGAATAAATATAAATAAATGAATTATAGAAAAAAACCAAAAAAAGCTTAGCGGCGGCTGAAACCGACGCTCATGTATTTTTTATAAAAGTATAACGTCAACAAAAACCGGCGCTAAATTAAATTTTAAAAATAAATAAAACCAATAACGTCGGTTATTTGTGACGCTAACATATACGATAGTGGATAGGTAGCGACGATTTTTAGCGTCGTAATGTTTAAAAACCCCAAGTAGCGTCTCTAACAACCGGCGCTAAATGGTCAGTTAGAATATAGTGTCGCCTAAAACCGACGCTAATGCAATGAAAAGATTATTTCAGTGTCGCTTTAAACCGCCACTATGTGAACCTTATGTCGACAATAGCCGTCGCTACTCATTAAAAAATAGTAAACTAGCGTCGGTGTGACTATTTTACCGTCACACTAGCGTCACATCCGCCGACGCTAAGTTAGCGACGGCTCGTGATTATGCTTTGCTACAAGCCTTAAGATGTCCGCCCCGACCCCGACACTAGGTCGTCGCTAACTTGTATTAGCGTCGGTTTTTAACCTATTAGAGAGGGCTTTTGGCCGACGCTAATAGGCAGTTTTCTTGTAGTGTTATTCATAGAATGATTTTAAAATCATTTGAATTTGAAAAATCAAGAGAAAGAAATATTTTTAAATGCTTAAAAACAAATAAAAAATAAATTCTTTACAAAATATTAAATATATAAAATAAATAATATTTTTGTGAAATTTTGTAGAATAAAATATTTTAACATTTTTGTGAATTTTGAAAAAAAGAATCAATTCAAAAACATTAAAATCCAGAGAGAAATTAATTTTTGAATCAATTAATAAAAAAAATCAAATATTCAAATATTCAAATATTTGAAAAAAGGCGCCAAGAACACATGTTCTTGCTCGCGCGTGCTCTGCCTCCTCAGATTTGCAAAACCTCTCATATCTCTCTGATTACTCAATGAAAATGACTTTTGTAAACATGAAACTTGCTCGTTTTTGAACAAGGATAACAACCATATAAATTAATTGCATTTATATTAAGTGTGGAGTGAGAAATCAGAAGATGAACTCAAGAACCCTAATTTCTGCAAGAACACTATGAAATCCTATACACGATTCAGATATAACAATTGATTGAGGGGAAATACTCTATATATGTGCAAAAACATGTTTGTAACTTGAAAATACATTTATGATGCATGACTCATAGAGTTTGAGAGTATCAGGCTTACCTCTTGCAGCTGGTGATAGAATTATATGTTGGAGGTGTTACAGATGTTGTGTAATGATCTGGACAGCTTCAATGGACCTCAACACCCTCTTAACATTGAATGGATGCATAGAGCTGGCATGTATCAGTCCACAACATTGCAAATGAGTCAAGATACACTCAAGCATCAGAAGACCATAGACCTGCAAGATTGACCCAAGTCAATGGCTAGAGAAGACTTGAGATTCCTTTTGAAAACCATTGGACAAAGGTCTGTACCAGCCACCATTCACTATTGCTGCCAAAATAAACTTGACACACTATAAATAGAGCTTTGAACTTTGAATTTTATGTCCAACAATGGACAAATTTGAAAGTTTTGGATTTGAACTTTGAATGACACATGCCAAATGATGAGGTTTTAGACTTGCAAGGCTCTATGGTGTTGTAGCTCTGCAGAGATCATGTTCATTGCACTTTAGAAACTTGTCTTGTATGGTGACAAGGCTTGCCAAGTCATGGAGATGACAAAATCATGGGGCAAGTGCAAGACTGTCTTGCAAAACCAGTCTTAGAGGTGTCATGTTTTCATGCTCATATCTCCCAACTCAAGTTGAATTAGGATGAGTTCTGGCACTCTTTGGAAAGCTTGTATATCCTACTTTAACTTTGAAGTCCAACAATGGTATTGAATTAACTTGGATCAAGGTGAAAAATGGCCTCAAAGTTGGTGAAAAACCAAAACAAATTTTGTCCAAAATTTTCACTAAGTGTTAGAAAAAGTGGTCATTTTCATGTTTTTGTGATTTTGATCAATCCATAACTCAAAATCCATGAGGATTTGGAATCTTTTGTAGTTTACAATTTTGAAGTATGTCATGAGAGCTTTCATTTGAGCTTTGGATGGAAGCAAATGGCTTTGTGGTTTAGAAGTTATGACCTTGCAAAGTTGGTACCAAATCAATTTTGTTCCATAACTTAGAAAATTTAAGTTTCTTAAGGTTGCCCCTTTTTCAAGTAACCTCACTTTTCTTGATTTTTCTTGATGGATGATGATCAAAAACATGCATTAACATTGTTTTTGACTTAGGGGAGCCACATTTGTGAAAAAATTCAAAAAGTCAAACTTGATTTTGGACACTGTTGACTTTTTATTAGATGAATTCCAAATTGTGTGATCTTCTATGCAATCAAGTTCTTGCCCTAATTCAAACCTAATGTATGGATTCCATAGGTGTTTTAAGGTGTCTTAAATCATGTCCCAAGGTTTGGGATCATGTCTTGGTCAAAAGTCAAAGGTACAGTTGACTTTTTCTTCAAAACCGTAATTGTGGTCTAGATGAATTTGAAACTTGTGAATCAAGCTTCTTGGATCAATCCATTGTTGTAAATGGATCAATGTGTTGTATTTGAGGTCCTCAAATCATGTCTTGAGGTCTTGGTTCATGTCTTGCCTCAAAAGTCAATTTAGGGGTGAATTAGGTCAAGAAACCCTAATTCCTGATTTTTTATGAATGCTTCCTCTAAGGCTATTTTGACTTGATAATTGGGTCCATGAGGTCCCTCTGGAGGCCTTGGTCGACCAAAACCCTAATTTGGTGACACTGGGGATCTCGAGGCTTGATCAGCTTGAGATGTTGCACTCTTGTGCTTGATTCTTGAAATGGGAGTCCTCTTGATCCTTTATGGGTGTTTGAGAGGCATGCCCCAGGGGCGCCTTTTAGGCATGCTGTACCGAGGATAATTATCATGTGTCTCCAATATGGGTGTAGATGTAATCTCTGAGATCACAATCCTTTGATGCTGTTGCTCCTGAGCTGCTGCCAGGGTTTGCAGGTTGCTGTGAAGTTTTTCCAAATTTTCCTTTACAGCGTCGATTTCTTCTCTCAGCTCTCTGTTCTCTTCCTCGAGATCGTCCATTTTCTTTTGTCGATTGGCCCGAGTATTGTATGAATGTAACAGTTTAACTCTAGAACTGTGACACATACGTGAGACTTAAAGATAACAAATGTGTTATGTGAGAATGATGAATGATATGCAAAGACATATTTTTTTTTGTTTTTGTTTTCAAAAGAAACTTTAACAATTAGATTGCAAACATCACATAGTGGGGGAGACCCCCTTTTATTGAATTCGAAAGATTGCAGTATTTTACAAAGAAAAGTGCTGTATTTTACAAAGTGCTGTAAGGAAAATGTCTAAGCTCATGGATCTTGAGTTCTCTCCGAGGAGAGTTCAGATGCTGGTTCCTGTATTTTCGTTTTCTTTGATCGGGCCTCTTCAGCCGTTGTCGGGTCAACGATCCTTTGCCATGTGAAAGGAGTGAGCAAATTTCTTTGATCTTCCTGACTTTCTATAGTATGCTGCTATAATATCTCAATCAGAGCATCATTCTCTTTTAACAGTTCCTGAATCTTGGTACATTCCAAATTAAGGATATGGTATTTGTTCTTCCAAGAGTTCTTCTCACGTTGAACTTTGTTGAGAGCGACCTGGAGTTTTTCCGCATCAGACATGAAATAAAGGACATATTCCTTTAAAGGAAAAACTTCTTGATGAGGGTAAGGCATCCTCAGCTTGAGGGCTCTAGTCTGCACCTAGTGGAGATAAGGTTCCATGGAGGTACAATTTGGTCTTCCCAAAGACTCTTTACCTTTCCTGTGAATATGTTGCCAAGCATGCACTATTTCTTTCTTTAGTGCCCTGTCATTTTCACCTTCCTTGAAGAAAAGACCTTCCAGATGAACATTATGTGGGATACTCTTCATCGGGTATCCGAGTTGACGGCGAGCTAAAATTGGATGATAGTTGATTCCTCATCTAGTTCCAATGAGGGGCACGTTGGGGAAATTTCCACATCTGTTGATGATCTCTATGCCTTCGTAAATCCTATTGTACCAATCTATGTCAGAATTGGTAAGAGACATAATCCTCTGTGACCAACGTAGAGTACTCTTGTGATCCCAAAAAGCAACAAACTTGGGCAAATGGGAAATGAACCATTTGTAGAGTAATGGTATACAACATGTGATCATTCCTCCGTTGTACAACATCCTTAAATGTACAGAATGATAAGCATCTGCGAGCAAGGTTGGTACGGGGTTTCCTATTAAGAATATCTTAACAACATTGGTATCGACGAAGTTGTTAATGTTGGGAAAGAGGAATAACCTATATATGAGCAAAACAAAGACGTCTTCGAAAGCAGTTATGTTTCCTACACTAGCAAAGTATAGAGCTTTCTCCATCAGGAATTTAGCCGGTAAACCCTAGATTCCTCCTTTAATGGTCATGTGAGTCCTAACTTCTGACTCATCCAAAGAGATTGCTCTTGCAATGGCCTGATCCTTTGGAATTTCTTCCAGTCTGAAAAATGGAGCTCAATCAGTGATAGGTAAGTCAATCAGGTGGGAGTACTCTTCTAATGTTGGTGCAAGTTGATAATTCGGGAAAGTGAAGTAGTGGTAAAGCGGATCGTAGAACTGTACCAGCGTAGACAGGATTCCTTTAACCACGTTGACCCTTAACAGAGATAACAGTCCTCCATGCTTAGCTCTGAAAGCCTCGGGATTGGTAATCATCCTTCCCAATTTCCTTAAGTCTTCTAGTTTCGGAACCTTGAAGGTGTACTTGTGCGTTTTTCTTCTACCGAAATCCATAACACAACCTCTAATATTTGCAATTATTGTTTTAGTTCTTTTGAAAAAAGATTTTTTTCCTTATTTCAAAAGAGGTTTTTAATGAATACATGAATGCAGCAAACAAAAACATTTAAAAATATGGGTTTAAGGGTTCAACGTCACGAGCATGGAGTCATGGCTCGAACCATTCCCAACGGTTGTACTATTTTAGTTAATTTTTGTACTTGTAGAACGGGTTCTAAAAGGTTCCCAAAGTCATTGACCCCTCCTAGGGATATCAACAACAAGCTGATTCACTCGAGCGAGCTGTAATATCCTATGATAAATCTCTTTTGAATGTAGTATCGCGTATCAACTATTCCTGATAGTCACTGCACTACCAAATGGTCATATGGTTAAATTTCTACTAAATCCTCATGGTCACGGGTACCGCCCTGGGATAAACGATGCTTTCACGACAATCGGTCGTTCAACATCAATATTTCCACACAGGTACCTCTCCTGATTCGGTGGACTGCTAAGTTAGCTTGGTCGGGATTCACTCCCTATAAGCGTTTCCCAAATATTCCACCACTTATCTTAATGTTCTCTCAAACTTTGTACATGTGTACTAATCGCATTCCCAGTTAACAGAAATTTAAACACGGGTATCAAATAGAATAACAGTAAATGATATATATTAGAAAGTATAGAAAAATAAATGCCAAGCAAAGCCTAGACCTCTTAGGAACTCTAATCCTAAAAAATCTCTAGTAGAGTCGCCATTTTTTTGTAGCGTGCGATTTTTGTCGGTGACGCGACCACCTTACCGCAATGGTTGGAATTGGGTGCTACTTTCTGATTTCTTATTTATCCTATGAAGCTGAAAAGGAAAGGGAAGATATCTAAAACTAACCTTGCACGCAAATGTTTTCTTTAACAAATGCTAAGAGATTGGGGGGTTCGGGGTCAGGTTATACAAAGAGAAGTCATCAAGGTCCTTGTATTAAGCCCAAGAGAAGGCATGAGAACTTCTAAGAAGCCGAAGGGTCCTTGTACAACGCCCAAGAGGAGGCGGAGATGCTTTTAGGAAGCCTGTGGGTCCCCAAACCAAGAGAAGTTCAAGACATGCTATTCACAGAGAATAGATCAAGCCAGGAAGGTTCTTGAATTTGGAAGAAACTCAAGAGATGCTATTCACGGAGAATAGATCAACTCTGGGGAGTAGAGTTTCTTTGACAATTTCTAAGAGTGATAGTCTGAGAAAGGGTTCATCGAGAATGCTGCCTTTCACGTTTCCATATTGTTTAACCCCAAGAGGAGGGAAGACTGTATCTGGTAATCCTATGGGGGATCTAGTTTTGACTATATTTAAGAGTGATCAATAAGGCTTTACCTAGTGCTAGACGTAGTTGCCCGGGAAAACTCTAAATAACTATACTAGTATTATACAGTTGATATTTGGCAAGTATATAAAAAGGATGTGAAAGAAGACTTACAGTGAAGCAGCCCCACAATACAGTTATATACATATGAAAGCGATAAATAAAAGCGGATAAACACTTACTCGGTTGTAGAGCTTCCATGCTGTTTTGTTAGTTGTTCAACAAAGAAAGCTTTGATAACAATATTATATTCAAAATCAAAGGAGAAAGTGCTTTGAAAAGTTTGTTGGGGCTTACAGCTCAAGGAGGGGCCCAAGTTTTAACGATGATCGCACCGCTGTTTTGAAAACTGTACAGAGGAACTTATACAATATGTGAGGCCCACAAAGTTTTTATGTACAAGGGGGTTTGGGTCTTACACTCTATTAGAGGCCCAAAGTTTTTAAAGAAAGGAAATGGGGCTTATAACATGAGGATAGGCCCAAAAGTTTCTCCGTTTTTTGAAATGGCGACCGCGCCGAGGGTTTTGAAAACGCAGTGGGTCTTATACAATGGCTGAGGCCCACAAATATTTTGGTTTTCAAAGGGGATTGTGTCTTACACTCTATTAGAGGCCCAAAGTGTTTTATTTTAAGAAAATGAATGGGTCTTATAGCTCAAGGAGAGGCCCAGAGGTTTTGTTTTAAAAAACGACGATCGCGCCGTGATTTTGAAAATACAACGGGACTTATACAACATCTGAGGCCCAAAAAATGGTGTATTTACAAAGGATTGGGTCTTACACTCTACTAAGAGGCCCAAAGGTTATTTAAAGAAAATAAATGGGCCTTATAACACGAGGGTATGCCCAGATGATTTTTGTTTGAAAACGGCAGTCGTGCCGAGGTATTTGAAAATACAGTGGGTCTTATACAATGAATGAGGCCCAAATTATGTTGGTTTCAAAAAAGGGGTTGGGTCTTACACTCTATTAGAGGTCCAAAGTGTTTTGAAAAGTTGATGAGGGTTGAAATCAAAGAAACCCTAATTTTGTTTTCCTTAAAAAGTAAATATTTAAAGAAAATCAATAAAAATGATAAAAATACCAAATGAGTTTGAATAAACCACTTTTGATTTTTGTTTAAGGTTTGAAAAATGAGTTTTTAATTACAAGATGAATTAAAACTCATTTGGTTTTGATTTTCAAGGTAAATATTCACTTTTAAAATGTTTAAAAACAATTAAAAATGAATTTATTCACAAAAATACTAATTATATTAAATAAATAATATAAACTTGATTTTTTTGTGGAATAAAATATTTCAACATTTTTGTGATTTTTTGAAAAAAGAACCAATAAAAAATAATTAAAATTGAGGGAGTTATTAATTTTTCAAATCACTAAAAATAATAAGAAAAATAATAAAATATGAAAAAGTCGTAAAAAAAAGGATCTGGGGCGAAGGGGATTCGAACCCCAGACCTCTTGTGTGCAGGGCGTGCGCCTTACCACTGGGGTGGTGATACATCCGTGTATTGAAACACAACCACAAATATACAAGGCTTGCCTTGTATTTTGGCATGGCCCAAGGCAAGGCAAAGCAAGATTTTGGTCAGAAACGTGAAGGCCATAACTTTCTCATTTCTCCATGGATGGAGACAAAATTTATATGCATCTCGCCTAGAATTTCACAAGGAATCCAATGGTGGTGGTGGTTTTTTCAGAAAACAAATCCTTCTCAAAACCCAATAGTGGTTTTGAAATAGGCCATATTTTGCATTTTATGTGCTACCTCTTGGTACAGACATGAATTACATGATGAATTGGTTCAAACACAACACATATAACATGTATAAGAGATGCATGATCAGTGGACCTCAAAGCAAGGCATATTTTAAAGAGTTCAAGTTGAGATGCTTACCTCTTTAGGAGCTTTTTGGGCAATATGTCAAGTGCCTTGTTCCAGAAATGTTTTGATGCTTTGAACAATCTCAAATGATCCCTTAGAAGCTTTTAGGATGATTAGAACCAGCTGGAAACCTCAGGAATGGAAACTGGCCCTTTCTTGCAAAAGGGGCAAAAGTGGCCAAAATAGCAACTCTCTCAAATGGTGTTCCAGATGTGTGAAACCATTTGGGACAGTTCAAGGATGATATTTGGAGTGTGTTTAAGGTTTTATCTGGTTTGGAAAGTGACTGAATCAAGACATGGCTTGAAAAATGCAAAAAGGCCCTATTTTGAGGTTTTGAGATGGGACTTTGTGATTTTGGTGTTACAGGTCACTTGTGAGAGTTTGAATCACTTCTATATGATATTTATGAGGTGTGTGTGTGTGATTGGTTAGGTTGAAATTGCTCTCAAACTCAAAACCCGATAGTGACTTGCTTTGGAAGGCAAATTTGGAAGTGAGAAGGTGATTTTGAGGAAAGCATCTGTTTGATGGCTTTGGTGTACTCAAACTGATCACAAATGAGCTATATTTATAGTAGAGCAAGTTTGTTTTGGCTGCAATAGTGAATGGTGACTACAACAGAGGTTTGGCCAATGTTGATCAATGGGAATCCAAGTCTCCTCTAGCCATTGACTAGAGGTTAGGGCACAGGCTGCTGGTTCCCTTGGTCTTGGATATGTCTTGACTTAATTCAGTCGGAAATGGCTCAGTACATGCCACCTTGGTGCATCCATTAAATGCTCCAAAACAAAATTGGAGTCTTGTCCCCTCTTTAGGGATTTCTAGGTTTGGCATGCTATTTTTGGTTCCAAGGACTTGGGAGGCTGATGGATCAGTGTTTGTCTCTCCTTGGTCTCCCCCTGAGGTGTTCAGATGGATAGACTTATTGGTTATTTGCAAAAATTGGGCAAATTGAGCAAAATGCATAAATCTGCCTTGCCATGACTGTTTGCAGCAAGGCACATTGGCATGATCATATCTCATGGCTCAAGTGGATTTTTATGGAGTTCTTGGCCATTTTGGAAAGCTCTCATATGATACAACATATGTGTGATCATAGTTTGTTTTGATACATTTTGGATCCAAGTGAAAAATGCCCCTACATTTGGAAAAAAGTGAAGGCAGATTCTGACTTAGTGAAAATTTCACTAAGTGTTGGAAAAAAGTGACATTTTCACTTTTTGTGATTTTGGCCATTCCATAACTTGAAATCCATGAGGAATTGGAATGAGGTGTAGTTGAAACTTTTAAATTATGCCATGAGAGCTACAAATCCATCTTTGGATCAGCCCAAATGGTTGCTTGGATCTCAAGTTATGATCCTTGGAAGTTGGTACCCATGCACTTTGTTCCATAACTTAGAAAATTTCTAAGTTTTTTATGGTTACCCCTTTTACAAGTTATCCCACTTTTCTTGATTTTTCTTGATGAATGATGATTCCAATCACACATTAACATCATTTTGGGGTCAAAGAACCATAATTGTGAAAAATTTAAAAAATTCAAAGTTGACTTTTGTGCACAGTTGACTTTTTGTCAAATGAATTCCAAACTGTGCGATCTATATGAAATCAAGTCCTTGACCTAAATCAAACTTCTTGGGTTGATTTCATAGGTGTTATAGGGTGTATTAAATCATGTCCCAAGGTTTAGGAGCATGTCTGGGTCAAAAGTCAAAGGTACAGTTGACTTTTTCCTCAAAACCCTAATTGTGGTTCTGATGAATTTGAAACTTGTTGATCAAGCTTCTTGGATAAATCCATTATTTAAAATGGATCAATGTGGTGTATTAGAGACCCTTAAACCATGTCTTGAGGTCTTGGCTCATGATTTGTCCCAAAAGTCAACTTAGGGGTGAATTAGGTCAAGAAACCCTAATTCCTGATTTTTTATGAATGCATCCCCTGAGGTTAAATTGACTTGATGATTGGGTCCATGAGGTTCCATGGAGTATATTAGGTTATGCTTTGAAGCATTGGCTCATGCCCAGAGGAAAGTTTTCATCTGGAGGCCCCGGTCGACCAAACCCTAATTTGGTGACACTGGCGATCTTGAGGTTTGATCCACCTGGAATGCTGCAACATTGTGCTTGATTCTTGCTGTGGGAGTCCTCTTGATCCATTGTGGAGGTTTGAGAGGTTATATAAGCTTGAAGATCATGTCAATTCATGATTGATCCTTTGTCTAAGGCTTAGAAAGGGCTTGAAACCCTAATTTTTTATAGTAGTGAATGCTCACCCATCTTTGGGGAGACTGATAAAGTATGATGATTCATCCATATTATGATGATGATTTGCCCAATGATGGGAAATCTAAGTGGTCAAAATTTGGGGTATGACAGATGCCCCTATTTAATCTTCTTGGACCCGAAGGTGTGAATGACGAAGGTATTCGGGCATTCGGGGTGCAAGAGGACTAAATATCGGAATACCCGAAATTTCGATAGTGGTTAGGAATGGTTGTTCACGCATCCTTCTTATTTTGCTAAGCAATTATGCTTAAAAAAGGTAAAACCTTCCCCTCGATCCTGGACTTCAGCCAAGGAACTGGTCTCAGTTTCTGATGTAAACTTCCCCTCGATCCCGGTTTCCTACCGAAGAACTGGTCTCAGTTTCTGATATAAACCTCCCCTCGATCCTGGTTTCCTACCAAGGAACTGGTCTAAGTTTCTTTTGTCAACTTCCCCTCGATCCTGGTTTCCTACCAAGGAACTGGTTTAAGTTTCTAAAATAAACTTCCCCTCGATCCTGGTTTCCTACCAAGGAACTGGTCTCAGTTTCTGAAATAAACTTCACCTCGATCCTGGTTTCCTACCAAGGAACTGGTCTAAGTTTCTTTTGTCAATAAACTTTCTTGACAAGGGACGCTATGTGTAGCAATTTTCCTCAAACTTCTCACCGAATTTTCCTGGGGAGATGCCATTTGATAAAAAAAATTTGATTCCAGACTTGCTGGGGAACCCAGTCGTCTGAGTTATAGAGGTGTACAAACTTCTCTGTTTGAGACGCTATTTGCCGACTCTATCTGGGGAAAACGAGTCTCTTGAGAGACTTCTTTCGCTTGGGGATATTACATCATACTTTTCTTGGAGATCTTCTCGGAGAAATGCCATATGATGTGATCCAATTTTGAGGTGCTGATGACCTTTTCGTCAGCTGTTTTTTCGGAGAAAACTGCTGCATTGTCGAATCTCTGATTAAGAGGCTTTCTCTGGGGATTTTCCTTAATCCGGGAAAGTGAGGATATCATCTTCAATGGCGAAGAGTGATGTTTGTCGAACATTTTTTGGTCTTTCAGAGGTTCAAGTTATCAAAGTGGTCGAGGACCAACTTCAATCCAGAAATAAACTGGAGGCGAGATTGTTCAGATGCAACACTTCCTGACGAGGACAAGGGCTAACAACTCAATTGAGAGGACTTTTATCACTAGGGTACAAGACCGACTGGAGTGATAGTGATGCAATATGAATGCGAATGCAAACAATAATGCATGATGCATGTATGTATATGCTGACAAAACTGACACGACATACAAGCTGAAGGATGAACACGATTGGATACTCGGCCACTGTGGGGGATGAAAAGTATCATTGGTTCACGATAGCAATTCTGCCTTGCTTAGGAGAGATAGTCCCTGTGGGGAACAACCGTTGGTCAGGCTTAGGAGGTAATAACTCTGCCGGGGGTGTCAGATGAAACACGGTCTCTGACACAGCTGATCCTTTGTTCAGGCATACTGGTTTAGAAGGAGTACTTTGATTCTGCACTTTGAAGCTCGATTACTTCTGGAGAAGCGAGCGACGTTCTTTCGATGTTCAACAGTCAAAAGAAATGCCATCTTTATTTTAAAAGCAGAAAAGTTTTAACAAGTAAATTCATTTTGTTTCTTTTCAAGAATCGTTAATCATGTTAAAAACGTCGTTCTGTAAAGCTAAACAAATAAGAATTACAAACAAAAGCACAAGGGTTCAAATTTTATTGATAGGATGGAAATCAGTCAAGCACGTGATTCAATGGAGTATTTACAAAGTTAGAAAATGGTAATTTAAGGGAAAAGGGCTACATCGAAACATAACGACCGTTATCCTTCTACCAACTTTGAATTCTGGACATCCTGAGCTTCTGTCGAAGATGACCTTGACTGGAGTTTTCTGATGGACGGCATGAATGCTACTGAGGGACTTGCCCCTGTTGGACGTAGTTACGTGCCATTAATCCCTAACTTTTGCCTGGATTGTACTTTGAGATTTCCAATCCACCGTGATGATTTTTAATTTTGTCTCTAATTTTTGCCTGGACCGCCCTTTCGGGTTTTCAATCCACCGAGACGTTTTTTTTTCTTTTTTTTTTATTTAGGCGAAGTATTTCTTGACTACATCAACATTTGTGGGGTAGGCAAACTCCTCTCCATCCATGGTTGCAAGTCTCAAGGCGCCGCCTGAGAAAGCTTTTTTGACCTCATAGGGGCCGTCATAATTCGGAGTCCATTTGCCCCGGGAATCAGTGAGAAATGATTGTATCTTTTTTAGCACAAGGTCTCCTTTCCTGAAGACGTGAGGTCGGACCTTTTTGTCAAACGCCCTCTTCATTCTCTGTTGATACAACTGACCGTGGCATAGAGCCGTGATTCTCTTTTCTTCGATCAGATTCAGTTCATCGTGTCGACTTTGACACCATTCAGCTTCTGTAAGCTTAGCTTCCATTAATACCCGGATTGATGGGATCTCTACTTATATGGGGAACACTAATTCCATGCCATACACTAGAGAGAAAGGGGTTGCCCCTGTTGAAGTGCGGACAGATGTTCGATAACCGTGAAGAGCAAAGAGTAGCATCTCGTGCCAATCCTTGTAGGTTACAACCATCTTTTGAATAATCTTCTTGATGTTCTTGTTAGCCGCTTCTACCGTTCTGTTCATCTTGGGTCGGTAGGGAGATGAGTTATGGTGTTCGATCTTGAATTCAGCGCACAACTCTTTCATCGTCTTATTATTCAAGTAAGATCCATTATTCGTAATGATCTGGCTTGGAAAACCATAACGGCAGACTTGTCGGGTTACATTAGCGTATGATGCTGCTTCGACCCACTTGGTGAAATAGTCAATGGCTACCAGGAGGAACCAATGTCCGTTTGAAGCCTTGGGTTCAATCATACCAATCATGTCGATTCCCCATATGGAAAAAGGTCATGGGGAGGAGAGAACTTTGAGATGCGTTGGCGGTACATGGATTTTGTCAGAGTATATCTGACACTTGTGACACCTCCTCATGTACTTGTAGCAGTCGGATTCCATGGTCAACCAGTAGCACCCTGCTCTTAGAATTTTTCTCGCCATTGTGTGTACGTTGGCATGAGTGCCAAAGGATCCTTCGTGAATCTCTTTCATTAGCATGTTTGCTTCTGGTCTGTCTACAGATCGGAGCAAGACCATGTCAAAATTTCTCTTATAGAGTGTATCACCGCTCAGAAAGAAGCTGTCTGCTAGCCTTCTGAGGGTCTTTCTGTCTTTCCTTAGTGCCCCAGGTGGGCACTCTTATTTCTGAAGGAAGCATTTGATATCGTGATACCAAGGTTTGTCGTCTACGACTGCTTCGATTGCGAAGATGTAAGCGGGCCTTTCAAGGCGCATTATGTCGATCTTAGGTAGGTCGTTCCATTGACCCACACTAATCATGGAAGAGAGAGTGGCTAATGCATCAGCCATGTGATTCTCATCACGAGGGATGTGGTGAAACTCGATTCTGTTGAAGAAGGGTAGCAACCTTCTTGCATAATCTTTGTAGGGGATCAGTCCTGATTGGTATGTGTTCCAATCTCCTTTGATCTGATTGATAACCAGGGCTGAGTCGCCATAAACATCCAAGTTTTTGATCCTTAAGTCGATCGCTTCCTCGAGACCCATAATGCAAGCTTCGTATTCGGCCTCGTTGTTCGTGCACTTGAACGTAAGTCTGGCAGTGAAAGGAATGTGGGTACCCTGAGGTGTTATGATGATTGCCCCAATTCCGTTTCCATAATGATTGATGGCTCCGTCAAAGATAAGTCCCCATTGGAAACCTGGTTCTGGACCTTCACTGGGTAGCGGTTCATCACAATCTTTCATTTTTAGATACATGACATCTTCGTCTGGGTTGTCAAACCTGATTGATTCCTAATCGTCAATCAGTTGATGAGCCAAATGATCGGCTAAAATACTCCCTTTGACGGCTTTCTGAGCGTGGTATTCAATGTCGTATTCCGTTAACAACATCTGCTAACAGGCGATTCTTCCCATGAGAGCAGGTTTTTAAAATACATACTTGATTGGATCCATTTCGGAGACCAACCAAGTAGTGTGACGAATCATATACTGGCAAAGACATTTGGCTGCCCAAGCCAAAGAACAACAAGTTTTCTCAAGCATAGTATACCGAGTCTCGCAGTCGGTGAATTTCTTGCTCAGATAGTAGATGGCAGACTCTTTCCTTTTGGTTTCGTCTTGTTGGCCAAGTACACAACCCATTGAGTCCTCTAGGACTGTGAGGTAGATGATCAGTGGTCTTCCTTCCACTGGAGGTGATATAATCGGTGGATTCAATAGATAATCCTTGATACTGTCGAAGGCGGTTTGGCAGTCTTCTGTCCAAACGCAGTCCTGGTTCTTTTTAAGTAATTTGAAAATCGGCGCACATGTCGCGTTCATGAGGAATATGAATCTGGAGATGTAGTTCAAACGTCCCAGGAATCCTCTGACTTATTTTTTAGTTTTTGGAGAAGGCATTTCTTGAATGGCCTTGACCTTGTCAGGATCAACTTTAATTCCTTTCTGGCAGACGATGGACCCTAAGAGTTTCCCTGATCGGACACCAAATGTGCATTTGTTGGGATTCAAGCGGAGTTTATACTTTCTCAACCGCTCGAATAGTTTTGACAGGTGGGTCACATGCTCATCCTCTGTTTTAGATTTAGCAATCATATCATCGACATATACCTCGATTTCCTTGTGTATCATGTCATGAAAGAGAGTAGTCATGGCCCTTTAATAGGTTGCCCCGACGTTTTTTAAACCGAACGACATTACCTTGTAACAAAACGTACCCCATGGCGTAATAAATGAAGTTTTCTCCATATCCTCCGGCACCATTTTAATCTGATTATAGCCCGAGAATCCATCCATGAAGGAGAAAACTTTGAACTTTGTTGTACTGTCTACCAGCATGTCAATGTGTGGTAAAGGAAATTCGTCCTTTGGACTAGCCTTGTTCAGATCTCTGTAGTCCACACACATTCTGACTTTTCTGTCCTTTTTCGGAACGGATACGATGTTGGCTAACCATTGAGGATATTCTGACGTGGCGAGGAAACCCGCGTCAATCTGTTTTTGTACCTCCTCCTTGATTTTGATGGCCATGTCCGGGTGAGTCCGTCGCAACCTTTGTTTTACTGGCGAGCATTCTGACCTTAACGGTAGATGATGTTCCACGATGCTAGTATCCAACCCTGGCATGTCCTGATAGGACCAAGCGAATACATTGGGAAACTCTTTGAGAAGCTTTGTCAAACTCTCTTTGGCAGTTGGACTGAGCAATGCCCCAATCCTGGCCTCTTTTCTCTCTTTTTCCGAACCTAAGTTTACCGTTTCCAACGTCTCTTTGTGAGGTTCGATGGACCTTTCCTCCTATTTGAGTAGTCAGGAGATCTCTTCTGGAATTTCGTTGTCAACTTCTTCTTCAGCCCCAAATACCGGGAATTCAAAGTTGGGAGAAGGCATCGGATCGTATGTTTCAACGGGGTTTAAAACAAGCAATCTGCATGACGTGATGATTTGTTTTAGAAGAGATAGAGAGAATGCAAGAGTGTGTGCAGTGTTTTTCTGAATACTGCTTGTTTTTATTATTTTAATTGTTTTTTAGGATTACCATTTTCTGAAAAAGCAAAAAGAGAAAATAGCAATAAATGCGGAAATCACAGAACGACGTTATTTTATTTATGAACAAGTCGATTCTTGAAACTACAGCCCTATAAAACAAAACTCTGTCGCTTTGGACGAAGCGAAGAGGGAAATTTATAGAAAGTGAGCCCTATCAAAACATCTGTTTCACCTGGGCAGGGTGAAAGGTTAAAGACGACAATTACTTTGACTTATGAACGATCTTCGGAACTTCGACAACAATCCATTGGCGGCGAACTCCTCGGTGAATCACAAAGTCTGGTACCTTCCTTGATTTGTCTTTAGAAATAACGCTGATTTATGGTGGAGCAGGATCATTGGAATCTGTCTCCCAGGCAGAGTTGTCGTAGGAGGATTCCTCGTTTGTATTTTATATAGTATTTGTGCTCTTAGGTAAATCTCCCCATCCAGTTGGCTAGATGTCTTCGAGCCTGATACGAGAGCTCTCAGGAGCAGTGTACTTGACCATATAGGCGTATTTTCCACTTGGTTGTCCTAAGGTGTCCCATACTTCTTTGGAACCGGAGGAGTCATCTCTCTCGATGACGTTGACCTCAGGAAAAGCATAGTTGATGAATTCTAGTCCGGCAAGCTTTGACAATTCATCGTCGTACTTGATATTTTCTGAATGACCTGAGTGTTGATCCCATGACATGGTGGGGACACAGGTATTCTGTTCAATGATGCTCAACTGATTTTCATTGTTCGGCTGATTTTCTTGCCCCGAGTTTCCTGGGTACGGCTGCCAGAGAGGCAGGCCATCCATTGGGCCATAATAGTCGTGGTCAAAGTTCTCTCTCATCAGAGTGTCTTCCTCTAATGAGTTTGGTGGAGCACGGCATTCTTCCGGATCATAATCTCTGTATATCGTCCTGACATCTGACCTGGGTATAAATCTCGGACTCTGTATAGCAAAATGGCATATGCACCTCTTCCTGAGACATATAACCGTCCTCGTTAAGATAGGACTTCCACTCCTCATCTGTATCAGAGGGATCTTCCTCGTTGATGGTATGGACTGCTTGAGATATTGGGTGAAGGAAACCTCCACTATCGAAGAAGTCCTGAATGGGATGAAGACTTTCATCGTTAGCAGCTGTCTGGGTGCAGGTTGCAGAAAAATCAAGACCCTTCTTTGTTTTGTTATCGGTAGGAATGACAAGTTGTCCCCACCCTTTTGTATTGTTATTTTTTATCACATCGAAAGCATCTCTGTATGAGGAAATCGAAGTTCCCTTCTCTGATTGATTCTCGTTGCTCACCGAAAGTGCTTGGAACTAAGTTCCAACAACCTCCTCGGGTTCTACACAAGTAGATAATGAAAAGTTACTCACGAGCAAGGCTTGTTCTCCACAGACCGTGACGAGTTGATCATTCTTGACGAACTTCAGTTTCTGGTGCAGTGTCGAAGTGACTGCCCCAGCCTGGTGTATCCAAGGTCTTCCTAATAAACAGATGTATGCTGCCCGGACGTCCATGACCTGGAAAGTGACTTGGAAAGTGTGAGGACCGATAGTTATGGGAAGGTCGACTTCGCCGATAACTGTTTTTCGAGATCCGTCAAAGGCTTTGACGATGACCTCACTGCCCCTCACCGGGGATCCTTTGAATGATAGTCGCATTAAAGTGGACTTCGGCATAACATTGATGGTTGATCTTGTGTCTACCAGTACGCTGGCTAAAGCATCGTCCTGGTAGTTAACTGTGATGTTGAGCGCCATGTTGTGACTTTTGCCCTCTTCCGGCAAATCCTCATCATTGAATCCTAAGTTGTTGCAGGAAGTTAGAGATGATGCTATCGAACTGTCGTATTGACGCATCCTGTTCCACAACGGTCTGCTCTAAGAATTTCTGTAGAGCCTCTCTGTGGGCTTCAGAACTGAGTAAAAGTGATAGCACAGAGATCTTTGAAGGAGTTTGTAACAGTTGATAAACAATGTTGTATTCACTCCTTTGGATGAGCTTCAGCATCTCATCATTGTTTTTTGACAGGTCGGGATCATTGGACTGACTGACCGGTTGATCGGGAACTTTTGTCTGAAGTTCCTTTTCTTTGGTAAGTTCTCCAACTCCTCGGTTGAAGATTCGACCGCTCCGTGTTACTCGACTGATGTCTGCAATATTCACGACGGAGGGTAATGGAATTTCCTTTCCATTCTCAATTATTGTTGCACCGTATTTGTAAGGGACCACCTTAGCTGTTTCATACGGTAACGGTCCCGACAGATAGATAACTACAGGAACCTTCTGATTTTTCTGACTGTCGTAAGTAATTTCAATCAGTTCCTGGCTAAGAACCTTTGATTTGTCCAGTAGAGGGATGATGGCACAAACATCCTTGATTCTCTCAGGATTAGAGATTACAACCACATCTTTGATTTGATCAGCGAAGTAGTCTGGCGTCCAGTTAATGGACCTCGAAACTGGATATTGTTGAATCTCTTTGCGGTCCAACTGACCTTGAAGGGCTGCTCGCACGAGGTAACATCCTTGATTATTTTCCGAGCAGACTCTACAGCGTTCATAGTTATGTGGTGGCACTTGGCAACGTCCGCTTTAAATACAGTGTAACCTCACTAGGTCTGTTTCCATTGATCGAGCATCCTGACTTTGATGCCTAGTAGGGTTCCCATCGATCATACTGACTTGCTGCGTGTCTTCGTCCATATAGATCGGAAGCCACCAGTGGTTTAACAAGTGTTGTAAAGTTCTTTGAACGAGAGCACATCCCTGGTCACTCTCACAACATCCTTTACAGTTCTGATAATTATGCGAAGCCAGAAAACCAAGCTGGACTTGCGTAGCGTGTAATTCCACCAAGCTGGTATTCATCAAGCGAATATCGAAGATTTGAATCATGTTGATCTGATAAATATTTTTATCATGGTAGTCCTAGATCCACCCAAGATCCATCTGACGCCGGAGGGCCTCTTGTACAAAAGAGTATCCCTGTTTGTTTACCGAGCAAATCAGACAGGAATCAAAATCGTGCGATGGCAGATCATGATATTGGCTTTGCCTTGAGTGCATTGCCACCAGGTTGACATTCATCACACGGATGTCATGGCTCTGAATGATGTTGGAATTTGTACAAGTCATGTTGACCCCACGAATTCGGTGATCTTGGATCCATCCGAGATCCAATTGTTCTTGCAGCGCTGATTGCACCACAGAACATCTCTGATTGTTCTTAGAGCAGATATCACACTGGTGATAATTGTGAGGTGGTATATGCCCGTACCCGCTCTGTCTGTGATGCATCTTGACCAGATTGGTCCTCAATAAGAGTACATCATGAATTTGATAGCTGTCGTTAGACTCTCCCTCTATCAAATTGACTGCAGCTTTCTCGTGTTGAGGCAACGGGTTCGTGAGAACATTCGGATTTGTATCTTTGAAAGATAAGACCCCGCTCCTAACAAGCTTTTGTACGTCATATTTGAAACTGAGATAAGTTTCTATGTTGTGCCCTGGTCCTCCTTGATGGTAAGGACAAGTCTGATCCGCTTTGAACCAAAAAGGCGGATTTTCTGGTACTATAAGAGGAGACTTGGTTTGGACATGCCCCTTGACCAGTAGTAACGGAAGCAGTTCGGCGTACAACATTGGTATAGGGTCGAACCTTGGCAGTCGCGTTGTACGGTTGTTGTTGTTGTACGGAGGAAGAGCTTGTGGAAGAGGTTGTGTCCTTTGCTGATATTGCTGTTTGTTAGGTTGGCTCTGCGCAACCTGAGGTTGATACGTAGGAACAGGCTCAGGGTTAATAACAGGAGTTACAGCTGCTACTGGTTGGTAACGTTGCCTTTGCTTTCCGAGAGAGATATTCCCAATATCCTACTTTTTTTTCTTAGGGAGAGCACTACCGTATCTTTTTGTATTACTTGATGATCCAGCGTCTTTAACTAAACGTCCTTTTCGGACGGCTTCCTTAAGACGGACTCCCATGCCCACCATCTCGGTGAAGTCATTGGGCGCACTGGCAACCATTCGGTCGTAGTAAAATGAGCTCAAGGTTTTCAAGAAGATCTTTGTCATCTCTTTTTCTTCAAGAGGTGGACAAATCTGGGCGGCAATTTCACGCCATCTCTGAGCGTACTCTTTAAAGGTTTCTTTGTCATTTTATGACATCGACCTGAGTTGATCTCTATCTGGTGCCATGTCCAGGTTATACTTATACTGCTAAATGAAGGCAGTGCCAAGATCCCTGAAAATAGCGATCTTAGTGTGGTTTAAACCCATGTACCATTTGAGTGCGGCACCGGTTAAACTATCCTGAAAGTAGTGAATCAGTAGCTCCTGGTTCTTTGTCTGAGCTGACATGCGCCGAGCGTACATCACTAAATGACTTTGAGGGAAAGAGTTATCCTTGTACTTTTCAAAATCGGGCACTTGGAACTTGTGCGAAACTTTCACATTGGGGACCAAACAAAGGTCTGCGGCGTATTTTCCAAATAGGTCCTGACCGCGAATGGCTTGCAATTCTTTCTGCATCTCCAAGAACTATTCCTGGAACTCATTCATTCTGTCAAACATACTTTCATTTCCACCAGAAGGTATCTATGGAATCTATCCTTCTGGGACAGTGTGCACCACAAGCGGTGGTATAGTCATTATGGCAGAGACTCTTGGTGTCTCCCAAAGTTTGTAACCTTCAGGAGTTGTTGTCATGCCCATAGCATCTTCGCATTCCCGAAGTCTGTAACCTTCAGGCCCAGCGGTTCCTGCTGCGTTTTCCCGATCTTCCATGATCGGTGGAATATATCCTTCCGGGATATAGTTGAGTGGCATGCCCCAGGGACGATCTTTCGACATTTTGTACCTAGGATCATACTTCTCCACTATGGGCGTTGATGTGATATCTGAGATCACAGCCCGTTGTTGTTGCATCTGAGCTTCTGCTAGAGCTTGCATGCTGTCATGAAGCTTTCTCATATCTTCTTTCAGAGTGTAAATCTCTTCTCTCAACTCTCTGTTTTCTTCCTCGAGATCACCCATCTTTTTCTGTCGATTGGCCCGAGTATTGTACGAATGAGACAGTTTGACTCTAGAACCGAGACACAAACGTGAGATTCGTAGGGAAGAAGAATGCGTTTATGCGAGAATGGTGAATGATATGCAATGATTATATTAATTATTTTTTGTTTATTCAAATTTAACTTCGACAATTAGATTGCAAATATCAAATAGTGGGGAAACCCCCATTTTATTGAATTCGAAGATTGCGGAAATGGAAATACAGTAGATTACAAAGTGCTGAAAAAGGAAATGTCTAAACTAATGGATCCTGAGTCCTCTCTGAAGAGAGCTCAGGTGCTGGTTCTGGTGCTTTCCTTTTCTTTGACCGGGGCTCTTCAGCCGTTGTCAGGTTGTCATTCCTTTGCCAAGTGAAAGGAGCGAGCAAATTCCTTTGGTCATCCTGATTCTCTACAGCATGTTGCTCTAAAATCTCAATCAGAGCATCCTTTTCTTTTAACAGCTGTTGTAGTTTCTTACACTCTACATTGAGAATAAGGTAATTGTTCCTCCAAGACCTCCTCTCCTGTTGAACTTTGTTGAGAGTAACTTGAAGTTTTTCCGTGTCGGACATGAAATAAAGGACAAAGTCCCTTAACGGAAGAACTTCTTGACGAAGGTAAGGCATGCTCAGCTTGAGAGCTCTAGTTTGTACCCAGTGGAGGTAAGGCTCCATAGAGATACAGTCTAGTTTTCCTAGAGACTCTCTTCCTTTCCTATGAACGTGTTTCCAAGCATGCATTATTTCTGTCTTTAGTGCCTTGTCATTTTCTCCTTCCTTGAAGAAAAGACCTTCCAGATGAGCACTCCACGGGACATGCCTCATTGGGTACCCGAATTGACGATGAACTAATATCGGATGATAATTGATTCCCCCCTTAGTTCCTATAAGGGGTACGTTTGGGAAGTTTCCACAACGGTCAATGATTCTGATCCCTTCGTAGACTCGATTGTACCAATCGATGTCAGAGTTGGTAAGAGACATGATTCTCTGCGACCAACGTAAAGTATTCTTTTGATCCCAAAATGCAGCAGACTTTGGAAAATGGGAAATGAACCATTTGTAAAGCAAAGGCACACACCACGTGACCATTCCTCCGCTGTATAAATTCCTTAAGTGTACCGAATGATACGCATCTGTGAGTAAGGTTGGTACAGGGTTGCCAATCAGACATATCTTAATGGCATTGATATCTACAAAGTTATCGATGTTGGGAAACAAAAATAACCCGTAGGTGATCAAAACAAAGATGCTCTCGAAAGCGGCCACGTTCCCTATACTGGCAAAGTACAAGCCTTTCTTTATCAAGAATTGGGCTGGCAAACCTTGGATGCCACCCTTAGTGGTCATGTGAGTCCTGACTTCTGACTTGTCCAAATAAATTGCTCTTGCAATGGTTTGATCTTTTGGAATTTCTTCCAGTCCAGAAAAGGGAGAATACTCCTCCATTGTTGGTGCTAGCTGATAATCCGGGAATGTGAAACAGTGATAGACCAGATCGTAGAACTGGATTAGTGTGGACAGGACTCGCTCAATTACATAGACCTTTAACAGAGATAGCAGTCCTCCATACTTGGCTCTGAAAGCCTCAGGGTTGGTGATCATTCTTGCCAAACCTCTCAAATCCTCCAACTTTGGAACCTTGAAGGTATACTTGTGAGTTTTTCTTCTACCGAAATCCATAACGCAATCTCTTTATCTGACATTTGCAATCATCGTCTTAGTTTAATTTGAAAAAGAGAGAGACTAGAAGAAAAGATTTTCTTTTTTGATGTTTTTTAAATAAATGTATGAATGCAGCACACAAAAACATAGGAAAAACATGGGGTCAAAGGGTCGGTGTCATGAAGTCAAGGCTCTACCCCCCCCCCCCTCCCCCAAAGGTTTATACTAGTGATTTTTTGTACTTGTCTGCAAAATCATTGATCCCTCTTGGGATAACAACAGTAAGCGGATCGCCAGCGAGCTGATGTATCCTAGAGTGATCTCAAATGAGGGTAGTATCGTGTGACAACTATTTCCGATAGCTTCCGCACCACAAAATGGTTTCAGTCTACTAAAAACCTCAGCTTCTCAGATAACCCAGTCGACCATACCACTTTCAACAACCGAAGTCGTATAGGCAAGGTATCTGCAAAGGGAGTCTCCACTGAGTTTGATGGTCGACCGGGGACTCTTAGCTGGAATTCACTCCCAGTAAGATTACCCGTATTGCCATCACCTATCTTAGGTGTATACTCAATCTTTCCACATGCGGCTGTTAGATGTCAAACATGTTATATATTAGTATACAATAATTGGCATTTTTCATTAACTTTCCATGCGGAATTGTGAATTTAAGCGGTAAATTGTGTTGTAATGCCTACATTGGAATATATGTGTGGAGCTTGTAATTTGTGTGTTAATGTGCAGGTTTAGGCATGAGAGAAGCAAAAGTGTGAGACACATGGAGTGGATGCAAGTTCCACTGAAATTATTGCTGCAACAGAGCATTCGCAGTGCGAAGGATCTGGCGAAGACCCAGCGAAGGTTCGCACTGCGAACGTCAGCGAAGGCGCCAGCAAATGATGGCAGTGAGTTCCAGTTTTGAGATGACAATGAGTTCGCACTGCGAACTCCTGGCGAGGGTCCAGCTAAGGCTCGCTGGTTGGTTCGCAGTGCGAAGATGCCAGCGAAGGGAGGCAGTAAGTTCTGGAATTTAATTGTCCTGGCTCGCTAGTTTATTCGCAGTGCGAATGAGCTAGCGAATGATTCGCTGTGCGAAGGAAAGGTTCATACTGTAAACGCGCGATTTCTGCTTGGGGCGGTTTAAGTCTCAGAGGCACTTGAGGTGCCATTTTCTCTCATTCGCAGTGCGAATGGTGTGCTCGCAGTGCGAATAGTGCAGATTTCAGAAGTGTATAAATATATTTTCACTTTATTTGTTTGGGGGATCTTGTTCATTTTCAGTAGAAAACATAGTTTACAGTATTTTGATCATCAAAGAGTGTGTTTTCACTTGGAGAAGCTGAAGTCGCATCCATTCTCGATTATTCGTCGTGGATGTTCATTCATCTCCTCTCTTTACTTGTTATCCAATCTACCATGAGAAGTGGTAGCTAAACACTCAATGTTGAGGTTAGAGGTAGTTGATCCTAATTTTATGTATTGTTTTTGATCTATTGTGTATGAACAAAGTCTTTGATCAATATAGATGATGTTGTTTTCTCTTAATGATCCATGTGTGATTTGTTTTACTCTAGACATAGATTCTACAAATCATGACCTAACAATTTTATCTCTTAAAAACCAAACTCTAGACATAGATTTGGGATTTGCTATTCGCATTGTGTTGATCTTAATGATCGTTGTTTAGATTGTTAGCGTGAGACATCATCTAATGGTCTAAACATCGACACTCACGACTTCGCTTTAGACATAAACTTAGTTGGGGAGAATACGCGGTTATATTGGTCGGAAACCGAGTTCATATGCTTGATTAATCGTTTATACGTGAAAAGGATTAGCGAAACCTAACCTTAACATGCTTTTATAAAACCTTTTACAAAATCTTTGTCACCAATTAATATTTGCTACAAGTGAATGCTAAAAACAATTGAGAAACTTTTGAAACCGTTAACTTAGAATATCACAACTATTGAAAGGCACGCATCAAATATCAAACAATCTCTGTGGATACGATATAAAACAACCCCCACTATTACTCTACTAACAAAATGGCGCCGTTGCTGGGGATTGTTAGTTGATATTGCAAGCATTGCGATAGTTGAGCTATTTTAAGCTGTTACCAACTTTATCTTGAACTTGTTAATCTGTTTTGTTTAGTGTGCAGACTTAGTTTATGCGAGGGAAACTACCGGCGGACCAACTTCTTTTCGATCCTGAGATTGAGAGAACCGCTTATAGAATCAACACCAGAACTAGACGAAGGAGGCAGCTAGCGAGACAGAAGCGAGAACAAGAGGAAAGTACTTCTACACCACCACCAGTTCCACAGATAATTCCAGTTATGGAGGCAGATCCACCACCACCTGCTTCTAGGCCATGTACAAATAGTCTGAGACACAATGCTCAGTTCGCTCGCCATGCACACAACAGTCGTCATGCTGAAATGAAGACCGGTATTCTCCAGCTGTTATATCAAAGTCCATTTACGGGTATGGATCATGAAGATCCTTTTACCCATCTTACAAAATTCTATGAAATAGTGGGAACGACTGGTGCACCGGAAGCAAAAGAGGAATCTCTGTTCAAGAGACTATTCCCGCATTCTCTCATTGGGAAGGCAAAGGAATGGTATCTTGATCAGTCAACGGCCATAATGACGGATTGGAATGCATTGGAAGAGAAATTTTTGGAGAGATTTTTCCCTCACACTCAGTTTATGGAAGCAAAGACCGCCATCCGGTATTCACACAAGGAGCCAATGAATCTCTCAACGAAGCTTGGGAGAGGTTCAAATCAATGTTAAGAAAGTGCAAAGGCCATGGTTTTGATGAATTGTCGCAAATCCATATATTCAGAAATGGACTGCAACTTGTACACAAAACCTTGTTAGATGCCACCGCTGGTGGATCCTTGTTAAGCAAAACCACAGCGGAAGCCACAGCTATCATTGATAAGATGGCCTTGAACGATCATCAAGGTAGTCACAACCGTGGACCTTCTCAACGAACTCCGGGAGTGTTGGAATTAGGAACAAACGATGCTATCCTTGCGCAGAACAAGTTATTATCACAACACGTTGAGTTGTTAACTAAGCAAATGTCGAAATTGCCACAACAATTCAAAGAGATGCAAGAATCTTCAAGTAAAAATGTGCAAGTGTTAGTTTGTGAATTATGTCGAGGTGACCGTCCGACCAGTTATTGTCCTCCCGTTGTGGAGGAAGCAAACTACGCAGGAAATCAAGGATACTCCCCGACCTCCATATCAACAAGGCAACCAAGGTTACCAACAAAGGGCTAACCAAGGATATTAACAACAATGGAGACCGCAAGAAGCCGGACCATCAAACCGTCAACAATACGAAAATTACACTCAACCTCCGCAAGCTCCCGTTGGAAATACAAAGATGGAAGACACTCTCACACAATTTATGCAAATGGCAATTTCCAACCAAAAGAACACCGATGCTGCCATAAGGAATCTTGAAACACAAGTCGGGCAATTATCAAAACAATTGGCCGACCAACAAAAAGGCCACTTTACGGCAAATACGCTTCCGAATCCTAAAGATTGCAAAGCAATTCTCACAAGAAGTGGAAGAGAGATTGACATGGGTGTAGGTAAAAGAGTAGTGGAGGAGGAGGTTGTAGTTGAAAATGAGAAAGAAAAGGATAGTGAGGAGATTGAAGTAGAAAAAAATGTTGAGGGTGTTTTAGTTGAAAATGAGAAGGAAAAAAGTGAGAATGAGAAAAAAATAGAGAATGAAGAAAGAGTGAAGAGAACTAAGAAGGGAAAAGAGCCGATGAACAATATTCCGATTCAACATCTACCATATCCTCATGCTCCTACGAAGAAAGATAGTGCTCGGCACTATTCTCGGTTTATGGATATTTTCAAGCAATTACAAATAAATATTCCATTTTCCGAGGCTTTGGAGCAAATGCCTAAATATGCGAAATTCATGAAGGATATCCTTACTAAAAAGAAGAGGTATACGGATCAAGAGACGATTATGGTAGATGCAAGTTGTAGTGCCATCATTCAACGGACTCTCCCGAGGAAAGAATGTGATCCGGGACGAGTTACATTGTCGGTTACGATAAGAAATATCTATGTTGGCAACGGATTGATTGATTTGGGCTCTAGTATCAACTTGATACCTTTGTTGATTGTGAAACAATTAGGACACATGGAATTGAGGTCCACGCAAATGACGTTGCAAGTCGCCGATAAATCCACTACCCGTCCTCACGGTGTAGCGGAAGATGTGTTGGTCAAAGTGGACAAATTTTTGTTTCCAATAGACTTTGTTGTCATTGAAATGGAGGAGGATGAGGATGCACCTTTGATTCTTGGAAGGCCTTTCATGAAAACTTCCCGAATGGCAATTGACATGGACAATGGTCTCATGAAAGTGAGAGTCCAAGATGAAGAGGTGTGTTTCAATCTTTATGATGCCATGAAGCACAAGAAAGATAAAGGTGATTGTTTTCGGATCGATGCAATGGAGGAAGCAAAATTTGAAGTTACAAAGCAAATTCATGTCATTGATCCTTTACAAAGAGCTTTGGATGATTCCTTGGAAGTATTCTCGGTTGAAGAAGAGCAAGCTCTTGAAAAGTGTTTGTTAGAGCTTGAAGCTTTGGAAGAATTGCAACCTTGGGAGTATGAAGAGGAAATTCTAAAAAAAGTTGTTAATGATGAACCATCCAAACTTGAGCTGAAAGTGTTACCGTCAACCTTGAAGTATGCTTTTCTCGATGACGGTGGTAATAAATCGGTGATCATAAGTAGTATTTTGTCTGAAAACGAGGAGAACCGCTTAATTCAAGTGTTGAGGAAAAATCAGGATGCAATGGGATGGACGTTGTCCGATCTCAAAGGCATAAGCCCTTCATATTGCATGCACCGTATATTTATGGAGGAAGATTTTAAACCGGTTGCTCAACCGCAACGCCGGTTAAATCCAATCATGAAAGAAGTGGTGAGAAAAGAAGTTGTGAAAATGTTAGATGCCGGAATGATTTATCCTATTTCTGAAAGCCCGTGGGTTAGTCCGGTGCATGTGGTACCGAAAAAAGGCGGATTAACGGTGGTCTGAAACGAGAAAAATGAGCTCATTCCAACAAAAACCGTTACCGGGTAGAGAATGTGCATTGATTACCGTAGGTTGAACAAAGCTACGAGAAAAGATCACTTCCCTCTACCTTTTATGGATCAAATGCTCGAAAGGCTTTCCGGTCAACAATTCTACTGTTTTTTGGATGGTTATTCGGGTTACAACCAAATTATTGTGAACCCGGAGGATCATGAAAAAACTGCTTTTACATGTCCTTTTGGAATCTTCGCTTATCGGAGGATGCCGTTTGGATTATGTAATGCACCGGCGACTTTTCAGCGGTGTATGCAGGCTATATTCTCGGATTTGATCGAAAAGACAATTGAGGTCTGTATGGATGATTTCTCCGTTTTTGGACAATCGTTTGATTTGTGCTTGAAAAATTTGGATACGGTGTTGGAACGGTGTGTGGAAACCAATTTGGTGCTTAATTGGGAAAAATGCAACTTTATGGTGAACGAGGGAATTGTGCTCGGTCACAAAGTTTCTTCAAAGGGCCTTGAAGTTGATAAAGCCAAGGTGGACGTTATTGAGAAATTACCACCACCGATGAATGTCAAAGGTATAAGGAGCTTTCTTGGACACGCCGGGTTTTACCGAAGATTTATCAAGGACTTCGCAAAGGCCGCAAAGCCGTTGAGCAACTTGCTCATCCAAGGTAAGATTTTTGAATTTGACGAGTCTTGCCTTTTTGCTTTTAATTTTTTGAAAAAGAGTTTAACTACCTCACCGATAATCGTTGCACCTAACTGGAAATTGGATTTTGAATTAATGTGCGATGCTAGCGATTATGCGGTTGGGGCTGTTTTGGGTCAGAGGAAAACGACGCTATACATTATGCGAGCAAAGTTTTAAACGAGGCTCAAATTAACTATGCAACAACTGAGAAAGAGTTGCTTGCCATAGTGTATGCATTGGAGAAATTTCGTTCCTATTTGATTTGTTCACGAGTCATCGTTTACACGGACCACTCGGCTATAAGGTATCTGCTCACCAAACCTGATTCTAAGCAGAGGCTTATTAGGTGGATCCTTTTGTTACAGGAATTTGATCTTGAAATTCGTGACAAAAAAGGATCCGAGAATTTGGTGGCGGATCACTTATCCTGCCCGGTAAACGTTGACGTGACCAAGAATGAAATTGAGGTCAAAGAGGAGTTCCCGGATGAAAAATTGTTTAGAGTGCAGGTTAGACCGTGGTTCGCCGACATGGCTAACCACAAAGCCACCGGGTTGATACCGGACGGTCTAACGCACCACCAAAAAAGAAAATTTTTGTTTGACGCCAAGTCTTTCGTATGGGACGAACCTTATTTGTTCAAACTTGGTGTCGACAACCTCTTAAGAAGGTGTGTCTCATTGGAGGAAGTCACGAATATTCTGTGGCACTGTCATAGCTCTCCTTATGGAGACACTTTAATGGGTTGAGAACGGCCACTAAAGTCCTTCATTCGGGCTTTTATTGGCCATCCTTATTCAAAGATGCGCATGCGCATGCCCTTAGTTGTGATAGGTGCCAGAGAAGCGGCGGAATTTCACGGCGGCACGAGATGCCTTTACAGAATATGTTGGAAATCGAAGTTTTTGACTGTTGGGGGATCGTCTTTGTCGGTCCATTCCCATCTTCCTTTTCCAATGAATATATTTTGGTCGCCGTTGATTGTGTGTCTAAGTGGGTGGAGGCGATAGCTTGCGTTAAAGCCGACGGAAAAACAGTGGTCAAATTTTTGAAAAAGAACATTTTTGCGCGTTTTGGTACTCCTAGAGTGTTAATAAGTGATGGAGGGTCTCACTTCTGTAACACTCAGCTTGACAAAGCTTTGGAGCAGTATGGTGTGAAGCACAAGGTTGCCACACCATATCATCCTCAAGCTAATGGTCAAGCGGAGGTATCCAATCGTGAGATAAAACGTATTTTGGAGAAAACTGTTTCGGCCTCGAGAAAAGATTGGGCCAACAAATTAGATGATGCTTTGTGGGCGTATCAGACCGCTTTTAAGGCTCCGATCGGTCTCACACCGTTTAAAATTGTGTATGGTAAGAATTGCCACCTGCCCGTGGAGTTGGAGCACAAGGCGTTTTGGGCCTTAAAATTTTTAAATTTTGATCCAACTCTTAGCGGCGAAAAAAGAAAAGTGCAATTACAGGAATTGGATGAATTACGCCTTCAGGCATACGATTCCAATAAATTGTACAAAGAGCGTGTAAAGTCTTACCATGACAAAAAAATAATCATCAAGCAATTTGAGGTGGGACAGCTGGTCCTGCTATTCAATTCTCGGTTAAAACTGTTCCCGGGAAAGTTAAGGTCTAAATGGTCGGGTCCGTTTCGGATCCTTGAAATTAAGCCTTATGGAGCAGTTATAATTGAAGACACAACAACCAAAGAGAACTGGATTGTGAACATCCAGAGATTGAAAGTGTACCTTGGAGGTGATTTCGAGCAGAATCCCGCCATTGTTCCCTTCCGCGATCCGTGAGATTGCGGTGGACCGTCGAGCTTAGCCGACGTTAAACAAGCGCTTGTTGGGAGGCACCCCAACATTGTAAGTATTTTGCTTTTATTTTCTGTTTGAAGTTATTTTTGTGAGACTAGTGTGTGCATTGTAGTATTGTATCATGTTCAATATGGCAGCAGGACAGAACCAAAAATTTTGAAAAATCTGTCTTGTTCGCTGGCTTGTTCGCACTGCGAATCTGGGGCGAGCATTCGCTGGCCATTCGCACTGCGAACATCAGCGAACCAGCCTTGGTGGTTTTGCTGCCACATCATTAAAGTGAAGGTTTTGTTATGGGTGGGCCTGCACGTAGGCCCAAGACCCGTGTGGAAATTCTGATGACTTGGGGGGTCCAAACCCTAGTCCTTGCCTCTCACTTTCATCCAAAGGAAAAAGAGAAAAAAATACCTCAAGTCTTCCTTCCCTCTCACGTGCAATTTTCTGTCCTTCTCTCAAGTTTTTCTCTCAATTGCCAATTCTAAACAAGGTTTGAATTTCATTTCTATGTACTTTCTGTTATTGTGATTTTGTTTGGAAATTTACATGAGAAATCTTTAAGCAATTGGGTTAGAATTCTGTGTTGGTTTTCAATGCATGTCAAATTCACTGTTTGTTTTAGGGTTTAGATGACATGTAGAATCATGTTATGTGTGAAATCCGGGGCTGATAATTTTTTTCAAAGTTTTCGTGCGTTCGCTGGCTTGTTCGCACTACGAACCTGGGGCGAACGTTCGCCAGGCTTCGCAGTGCGAGAGTTCTAGTGAGCAGCCCAGATTTTTGTTTTTTTTAGTTCATTCTGATGCATGTGTGTCCTAATTACTAATGATCTGTCTTGGTGTTTTTGTGTGGATTTATTTGTCATTTGTGCAGATGGGTCCTAAAACCATGATCAAGAAAAGAAAAACATCAACATCCAGACAGGTTCCGATTCATTTCGACGACACTAGGTTCAAGGGTATTAGGCAGGCGCAGAGATACGAGGTATTGGAGACAAGAACCATCCTTGCTAAAAAGAGATTTATTCTAAATGATCAAGGGACTTATCGATCGGTAGCTGCCCTCTTGCATGAAAAAAAGTGGGATCAGCTGATAACGCCCCTTGATTCGTACAATGTGGAGATGGTTCGCGAATTCTATGCCAACGCCCTTCCTGATGAGGGAGATCTGTTTAATTGGACGACTGTTGTTGGAGGGAAAACCGTAAGGTTTGATAGAAGGACTATTAACCGAGTGCTTGGAGACCCTCTTCCATTGCATGCTAGTGAGGAAGATGATTACCACAGGAACCTTAACCGCAATAAGGATATCACACGAATGACCTCTGATTTGTTGTACCCGGGTAAAGATGTTAAGTTAAACCATTCAGGAGTTGCTGTGAGATATCATCGAGAGGACATGTTACCTTTGGCTCAACTTGTTTTACTTTTGGTTGTCACCAACATTAAGCCAAAGTCATATTCCTCTACCGTTCCAATTCCTCTGGCTCACCTTGTGCACAGCATCCTTACAAACGTAGAAATTGATGTCGCGAGGATAATAGCTGATGAAATAAGGTCCATTGTTGAGAGTGGATTAGGAGGGAATGCCTCGAGGAAAAATTCCCCTCTTGCATTTCCGTGCCTAATCATGACCTTATGTGCTGAAGCGGGTGTTAATTTACCTTCGCGTCGTCAGGTCACTATCACGTCGGCTATCGATGATCGATATGTCAACAAATTTTGCAAACCAAAGGGTGGTAGGACTGAGTCTTCGGGGGCTGCTGCTGCTACAGGGGCTGGTACGAGTGGTGGTGATGCTTTTGAGTCGCCGAATTTCTATCCATATCAGCAGGAGATCTGCCAATATAATTGGGATTGGATGGCTGCCCAACAGCGTGCCATGACTGATATTCATGATTCTTTGCAGGTTCTCCAATTGCAGATCCGTGACCCTTCTACGGAGCGTACTATAATGTCGAGGAAGCAGTTCCTCGCACATGCTGGATGGCCTGAGGCCAGGCCAGTTTTCGGGGGGGAGAGGATTCAGTTGGTCCTGCCGGAGAGGATGCTGACGAGGATGGAGATGGTGATGAGATTGAGGGAGATGGCACTGATGTGGAGGTTTCGGGTAATACTTCTGATGAGGGGGATGAGGATGAGATGGTTACCGAGGTTTTGGAGAGGAGTCCGAAGAGGACTAATTTTGTGATTTTCAGAGGTGTACACTTCCTTTGGTCTCCAAAGTGAAGTTTTCTTATATTTTGTATTTTTCAGCTTTTCCTAGTCTAGTGTATCCACATAGTGGAATATTTTGATATTGGTGTACTTGTACCCTAGTGGTACCATTTTGGATATTGTAGGTGTTCTTACACCAAGCACTTTACTTATTATTTTTGAGTAAATTATTTTTGTGCACTTCTACTTAAATTGTTAATATGTTTTCATGTTAATGTTCCTTCTTTTATGACGGAATTGTGGAAGTAGGTTGGAGACTCTGGATTTTTAAAGAAAGATTCCTCCATGATGTGAGGGCTATGATAGTATCTTAAGCATTGTGTTTCGACAAGGTACATTGTTACCTGGTTTGAGAATTTTGTATGTTTTAGAATTTTGTGTCTTGGGCGATGGTTAATGTTATTTCATGTTACAACTTCCTTTGAATGCATGTGTCATTTTAGGATCAAAAACCATAAAAGTGAGAAGCCTTCAAAGTGTTATTATATGCTAAGGATTGTTGATGAATGTTGTTTTTACTTTTAATTCATGCCTTATCTTGTGACCATGTGATTTTGTGGAAGTAGGAGAAGTGATCAAGGCACTTGTTGAAAGTGAGCACAACCATGTCCATATATTAATTCACCCGTGAGGTGTGAGCATTTGATAGCCCCTTTGAGCCTAAATAGTATAGAACTCAGTTTAGTGATGAACTTGTTTTATGTACATAATTTGCAAGTTTGGTTCATCACTAAATTTGGTGAGTTTCTAACATTTTCTTCTTGAACCTTGGAAATTGTATACTTTTACTTCCTTGCCTTAAAAAGCAAGGAGCGTTCACTTTAGGTTGAGTCGAAAATGAGTTGGGGAGAATAAAAAGAAGATGGGTGCTGTACTCCAAATGTAAAAAAAAAATTCAAGGAAGCATGTAAAGAAAAGAGTGTAAATATATTGTACAAATGAGAAAATGCTTGCTTGAATGAAAAAAAAAATTTGTAGAGTCAATAATGGTTCACGGTAGTTTGTGAAGGTGGAATGAAAAATTGGTGAAATGAAGTTGAGATGTGTGAATATGTGTATAGTGAATGTTCTTTTGCTTCGGCAATTTCGTTTCAATGGCCATAAGAAATGTCCCTTTTTTGTTTACCCGACCAAGCTACAACCTTGAAGTCCTTAGTGATCTTTTACTTCCATGATTTCTTTTGTGTTCATTGAGATATGGTATGAATTGCTTAATATTGCATCATTGGTCATTTGAGTGTATCTGTCCCGTGTTTGTACGCACGTTTGCCTTCAATCCTTTTTCGAAGAGGAGTGTAGAATGACATGCGCAGGATGAGTTAGTTGTCTCTTGAAACATTGTTTCAAATTGTTTAAGAGGCAAGTTCTTTTACATTGTAGGTTCTTGAATTGGGTAATTGTGCGTTGTTGTGATCGTTGTTTAGTTGAGCCGTTTTTCGCGTCTTGGTTGAATTGAATGCTCGAGCAAATCCTCTATCGAGGCATACTTTGCTTGAGGACAAACAAAGAGTTAGTTGGGGAGAGTTTGTTAGATGTCAAACATGTTATATATTAGTATACAATAATTGGCATTTTTCATTAACTTTCCATGCAGAATTGTGAATTTAAGTGGTAAATTGTGTTGTAATGCCTACATTGGAATATATGTGTGGAGCTTGTAATTTGTGTGTTAATGTGCAGGTTTAGGCATGAGAGGAGCAAAAGTGTGAGACACATGGAGTGGATGCAAGTTCCACTGAAATTATTGCTGCAACAGAGCATTCGCAGTGCGAAGGATCTGGCGAAGACCCAGCGAAGGTTCGCACTGCGAACGTCAGCGACGGTGCCAGCGAATGATGGCAGTGAGTTCCAGTTTTGATATGACAATGAGTTCGCACTGCGAACTCCTGGCGAGGGTCTAGCAAAGGCTCGCTGGTTGGTTCGCAGTGCGAAGATGCCAGTGAAGGGAGGCAGTAAGTTCTGGAATTTAATTGTCCTGGCTCGCTAGTTTATTCGCAGTGCGAATGAGCTAGCGAATGATTCGCTGTGCGAAGGAAAGGTTCGCACTGCGAACGCGCAATTTCTGCTTGGGGCGGTTTAAGTCTCAGAGGCACTTGAGGTGCCATTTTCTCTCATTCGCAAGGCGAATGGTGTGCTCGCAGTGCGAATAGTGCAGATTTCAGAAGTGTATAAATAGATTTTCACTTTATTTGTTTAGGGGATCTTGTTCATTTTCAGTAGAAAACATAGTTTACAGTATTTTGATCATCAAAGAGTGTGTTTTCACTTGGAGAAGCTGAATTCGCATCCATTCTCGATTGTTCATCGTGGATGTTCATTCATCTCCTCTCTTTACTTGTTATCCAATCTACCATGAGAAGTGGTAGCTAAACACTCAATGTTGAGGTTAGAGGTAGTTGATCCTAATTTTATGTATTGTTTTTTATCTATTGTGTATGAACAAAGTCTTTGATCAATATAGATGATGTTGTTTTCTCTTAATGATCCATGTGTGATTTGTTTTACTCTAGACATAGATTCTACAAATCATGACCTAACAATTTTATCTCTTAAAAACCAAACTCTAGACATAGATTTGGGATTTGCTATTCGCATTGTGTTGATCTTAATGATCGTTGTTTAGATTGTTAGCTTGAGACATCATCTAACGGTCTAAACATCGACACTCACGACTTCGCTTTAGACATAAACTTAGTTGGGGAGAATACGCGGTTATATTGGTCGGAAACTGAGTTCATATGCTTGATTAATCGTTTATACGTGAAAAGGATTAGCGAAACCTAACCTTGACATGCTTTTATAAGACCTTTTACAAAATCTTTGTCACCAATTAATCTTTGCTACAAGTGAATGCTAAAAACAATTGAGAAACTTTTGAAACCGTTAACTTAGAATATCACAACTATTGAAAGGCACGCATCAAATATCAAACAATCTCTGTGGATACGATATAAAACAACCCCCACTATTACTCTACTAACAAAATATCACACGCATTCCCATTAGCAGAAAAATAAACACAGATATCAATTAGGAAAAGCAGTATATATATTTGTCTTAATCATCCTAGACCTCTAGTCTTATGATCTTAAACAGAAAATGACTCCCCAGCAAAGTCGCCATTTCTGTGATACTTTGTGAACTCAGGGTTTTCCACCTAAGAGATGGGAACTTAAGGTTTTCACCGAAGATTGTAAGAAAGAGAACTGGGCCCCACGGTGGGCGCCATTTTTTCTGTAGCGTGATTTTTATGGTCTTGAATCACTATTGCTTGGGCCCTACAGTTCGATTCATTTTTTTTATCCTATTGAGCTGATTAAGAAAGAGAAATAGATGTCTCCAATTAACCCTGCTTACATACTGAGTTTAAACAGCTGATTGTTAGTTTACAGATGCTCTTGAGATGTGGGTCCCTCTCTTTGGTTATTTTTTTAAGAACACGGTGTCTGGACTATTTATGAGGTTTTTGGTAAGATGTTAGGATTTGGTGCTTTTGGGTTGATATCTGAAGATACTGGATTTTGGGTTTTTGATTAGTATGCTCGATAAGATCTTACAATCTTATGCCTACGTATTCCCGTTTAACGAAACAGGGAAATCAGAGCGATCATAGTTTCTCCTATTCTATGGGAGGAAAAAGGTCGTTTTGGTGTCTTGTTTAAATCCCAAGACATGAAGCTAAAGGTGGTTTGTATCTTGTTCAAAGCCCAAGATGTGAAGCTAAAAGGTTTGGATGAGAGAGAATTTGTCATCTCTAAAGGGGGGTATTTGGTCTGTTTATCACAACTGTTGGGTGACTGATTATAAAGGAGAATTACTTTAAATGGGATATGTGAATCCAACAATGCCATAATTTCCTTTATAGGGGATTTTTAACCTGAAGGAGAAGACTTTACTCAGTGTAGAGCAATGCCATCTTTCCTTAGGAATTTCTCATACTAAAAGAGGGACAGCAGCGTGGATGTAAATAATCCAGAGGCTTGCCGCTTACAACAATTAGATGAAGGAAAAGGAGTTGTTGATGTTTGTATGATGTGAGCAAGGCATAGATTTGATTCCAAAAGGTTAATTGACTCAACCGAGGTTTTCCTTATACAAAGCCTAAGAGGAGGCGATTGACCCAACAAGAGGGTGCTTTTATGTGTTGTCTCGTATGAAGCCCGAGATAGAGGCTAAAAGGGTTGACTCAACAAGAGAGTACTAACAAGTGAATGACTCAACAAGAGAGTGCTTTTATGTGTCTTGTACGAAGCCCAAGACGGAGGCTAAAAGGTTTTGACTCAACAAGAGAGTCTTTTATAATCAACAAGAGAGTGATTTGATGTCTCGTACGAAGCCCGAGATAGAGGCTAAAGGGAGATTGACTCAATAAGAGAGTCTTTTATACTCAACAAGAGAGTGTTTTAGTATCTCGTACGAAGCCCGAGATAAAGGCTAAAGGGGAAGTGACTCAACAAGAGAGTCTTTTATACTCAACAAGAGAGTATTTTAGTATCTCGTACGAAGCCCGAGATAGAGGCTAAAGGGAAATTGACTCAATAAGAGAGTCTTTTATACTCAACAAGAGAGTATTTTAGTATCTCGTATGAAGCCCGAGATAGAAGATAAAAGGGAAATTGACTCAACAAGAGAGACTTTTATACTCAACAAGAGAGTATTTTAGTATCTCGTACGAAGCTCGAGATAGAGGCTAAAAGGGGAACTGACTCAACAAGAGAGTCTGAAAAGGTTAACTCCGCCGGGGAGAGTCATTGTACAAAGCCCAAGAGGAGGCTGCCTTACCGTCGTGGATTTTGGAGATCCTGAAGCAGGTCCAAGTGTGGGGAACTTTCATGAGAGAGACCGAGTTTCTGCCTATGTTTGAAGGGAACTTGAGAATGTCTTTGAGACTCAAGGGTCTTAGACTGTCCAAGTCTAGAGTTTTATCTTTTGTATAATGCCCAAGAGGAGGCGCGGGTATTAAGGGATGGGTATCAACTCCACAACGACCGAAGTTTTGACGCTGGAAAGAGTGATCTAGCAAAGGATGACTAAGTTATGTCTTATACCTTTAAGAGGTTGTCAGGGTCCTTGTATTAAGCCCAAGAGAATGCATGATAACTTCTAAGAAGCCGAAGGGTCCTTGTACAACGCCCAAGAGGAGGTGGGGATGATTTTAGGAAGCCTGTGGGTCCCCAAACCAAGAGAAGTTCAAGACATGCTATTCACAGAGAATAGATTAAGCCAGGAAGGTTCTTAAATTTGGAAGAAACTCAAGAGATGCTATTCACGGAGAATAGATCAACTCTGGGGAGTAGAGTTTCTTTGACAATTTCTAAGAGTGACAGTCTGAAAAAGGGTTCACCGAGAATGCTGCCTTTCACGTTTCCATATTATTTAATCCCAAGAAGAGGGAAGACTGTATCTGGTAATCCTATGGGGGATCTAGTTTTAACTGTATTTAAGAGTGATCAACAAGGCTTTACCTAGTGCTAGACGTAGTTGCCGGGGAAAACTCTAAATAACTATACTAGTATTATACAGTTGATATTTGGAAAGTATATAAAAAGGATGTGAAAGAAGACTTACAGTGAAGCAGCCCCACAATACAGTTATATACATATGAAAGCGATAAATGAAAGCGGATAAATGTAACGCCCCAGTTTTGTTAGATTTATTTAATAGAGTAGATTTAATTGGTTTTGGTTTTATATTATTTTATTATTGACTTTTATTTGGCAATATATTATTTTTCATCGTTGTTGATGTTTTATCGCATTTTGAGAGCGTTTGGGAGATATTCGAGCTGAGGGGTATTTTGGTCTTTTGCTTGGGTAAGTTTATGTTTTTATATAAATAGAAAGAAATAGAGAGAAAATGAGAGAAAGAAGAAAAGAAGAAAGAAGAGAAAGAAAAAAGAAGAGGAAGAAGAGAGAAAAGAGGAGAAAGTGGGAAAAATCGGGAAAAGCTCTGTTTCAATCGAATTTAATCGGGTAAGGGTGTGAAATATTGTTATCCTAACTTTGTGTATGATTATGTATGTGTGATTGTGTGAAGGTTTTCTTGTTTTTCCATAGTTTTCCAATTCTAGGTCGAAATGAGAAAAATGGATAGAAATCGATGTTTTCACGGATGAAATTCAGAATAAATCGTGTAGTAGAGTCGTGTGATGTTGGGTCTTGATTTAGTGTGATCGTTTGATTGAATCAAATTGAATTTATAACTTTTGAGTTTTTGGTATATATTGAGGTTTTTGTGTAAATTGATGTTGTGATCGAGTAAGAGTGTTTAGATATGTCTGGTAACATTGGTATAGGTTGATATTTCATCGGGTAAGGTTTGGGTTTAATCGGGAATGGTTGTTTGCGTGTTTTTCCGCGGTTTCGATCGAGTTCGAATTTAGAATTCAATGATAAAATTATGTTTTAAAATATTTCAAAAATGGAAAATGTGTTGGATGGCTTCTTAATGGTGAAAATATTGTAGTACGTTGAATTCTGAGATCGTAGCTTTTTACGGAATCGAAATCGGAGGTCCGAAAGGCTTCCGACGATGAAAAATGCATTTTCTGGGCCCTGACACGGCCCGTGTCACACAGCACGGGGGACGTGTCAGACCACTGACTAGGGAGGGTGGAAACGTGAAAAAAATGTGAAATTTGGGTTTTTGAGTGACACGGGCCGTGTCCCACAACACGGGGGCCGTGTCAGCCCTGCTGTAGGTTTTTCTTTCAAAATTGTTTCGATCGTAACTTTTGATCCGTAAATCCATTTTGACCCCTGTTCGAAGCGTTGGAAAGCTTATGAAATATTCTTTCTAATAAAAATGAGTTGGAGGTCAGTAGATGATTTATTTAAGTCGTGAATTTGAAAAAGTGTTGTATTGTTGGATTTTTACCGTCGTATTGGTGTGCGAATGATGTGTTATCATGCTTCATGCTTTTGATATGTAACGTATAGCTTGTGTGCTGTTATATGATGTGAGTATATGTGATAAAATGTTGTGCATGATTGATATGTATTGGTGATGGATGTATGATGTCTGAATAGTGTGTTTTGTCGACTTTTAACCGACTTTTCCGGTGAACCGTAAATTGAATTGTTTGGATAATTGTGTATGTTGTTATACAATTGATGTGAATGTATGTGGATTATATGTGATGAATGCATGACTATATTGTGAAATATGTGTGCATTGCATGAGTGTATGTGGTCATTTTGTATGAGAAACATCATGACATGCATTCATGTGTCGCGATTCGTGGAGAATCGGGTGTAATATCGCGCCCCTGTTGGGTGTGAGAGATTGATTACACAAATGATCATTTGAGGATCCTCTGAACATTGCGTAGTCAATGGGTGTAATCGTTGCGATGAGTTACACTTGATTCCGTGGGAATCTTCAGAATGATTGTGTGCCCTTGTGGGGTTTGAGCAATCGGATTGTGTCTGCGTGAACAATCCAGAAACATCGGATGCCATGATAGTATGAGCGATGGGGAAATATCGTAGGCCCGGAAGGGAGGATATTTCCATTGAGTTCTTCAATTGAGCTCGGGTGATGAGTCGGTACCGCATGCATCTGCATAGAGTCGTGAGTCGGTCTCTATGAGTTGCATTTGTCATCATTGTATTTGTGCATTGATGAATAAACATATATATGTATATGTTGATGTGGAATGAGTAGAATTGTGCCGGTATGCATGGATGGATAAACATGAATATGTGTGTTTATGTTGAATGATAAGCATTATGAGGAATATGCTTGGTTTTATATATATATATATATGCCTTGCGATATATATTGAGTGAGATGTGATGATTGTGACATAGTAGACATAATATGTATGTTTATGTGGAATGATGATAATGGTGAATGTATGCATAATGAATATGCTTGCTGATATATCTATATTGTGATATATGATGAGTTGTGGTGAGAATATGTGTTATATGTTTATGTTGTAGTACATAATTATATGCATTGTTATTATGATAACATTTCTCACTTTTCTGCTGTTTTATGATGCTCTATGAGGCATTGCAGATTAGGTATCTGGCGGTCTTTTTGTGAAGTGTGTCTTCATTTTCCTTGTTGGTCGGTTGGCTCTGATATGTAGCACCGGGTAGCTAGGACGTTTTGATCTTTTTGTGATACATTTGCATATGTATCTTGCTGATGAATTTGTGTATATAAACATGATGTTGCTTGTGATTCATACTGGATGATGTATATATATGTTGATGTATATATGTGGTTGTTATTCAATATTTTAGATGTTTCCGCTTTTATTCTAAATATTGAGATGTGGGTATAAGGACTGAGATCCTTTGTTGTTTGAAAGTTACCCCACTGTTGCATATCATTTGTTGAGCAGGTGTTGTATGTTTTAATTTCAAGCATAATGTGACATGCCTTTTTATGCCGTGTTTACAATTATACTCTGATGAAATTTCCAATACATGCCTAAATGATTTATTTGATTATTTGGGGGTATAGAAAGGGGGTGTTACAATAAACACTTACTCGGTTGTAGAGCTTCCATGCTGTTTTGTTAGTTGTTCAACAAAGAAAGCTTTGATAACATTATTATATTCAAAATCAAATGAGAAAGTGCTTTGAAAAGTTTGTTGGGGCTTATAGCTCAAGGAGGGGCCCAAGTTTTACAATGATCACACCGCTGTTTTGAAAACTGTACAAAGGGACTTATACATTATGTGAGGCCCACAAAGTTTTTATGTATAAGGGGGTTTGGGTCTTACACTCTATTAGAGGCCCAAAGGTTTTAAAGAAAGGAAATGGGGCTTATAACACGAGGGTAGGCCCAAAAGTTTCTCCGTTTTTTGAAATGGCGATCACGCCGAGGGTTTTGAAAACGTAGTGGGCCTTATACAATGGCTGAGGCCCAAAAATGTTTTGGTTTTCAAAGGGGATTAGGTCTTACACTCTATTAGAGGCCCAAAGTATTTTATTTTAAGAAAATGAATGGGTCTTATAGCTCAAGGAGAGGCCCAGAGGTTTTGTTTTAAAAGGCGACGATCGCGCCGTGATTTTGAAAATACAACAGGAGTTATACAACATCTGAGGCCCAAAAAATGGTGTATTTACAAAGGATTGGGTCTTACACTCTACTAAGAAGGCCCAAAGGTTATTTAAAGAAAAGAAATGGGTCTTATAACACGAGGGTAGGCCCAGATGATTTTTGTTTGAAAACGGCAGTCGTGCCGAGGTTTTTGAAAACACAGTGGGTCTTATACAATGACTGAGGCCCAAATTATTTTGGTTTCAAAAAAGGGGTTGGGTCTTACACTCTATTAGAGGTCCAAAGTGTTTTGAAAAGTTGATGAGGGTTGAAATCAAAGAAACCCTAATTTTGTTTTCCTTAAAAAGTAAATATTTAAAGAAAATCAATAAAAATGATAAAAATACCAAATGAGTTTGAATAAACCACTTGTGATTTTTGTTTGAGGTTTGAAAAATGAGGTTTTAATCACAAGATGAATTAAAACTCATTTGGTTTTGATTTTCAAGGTAAATATTCACTTTTAAAATGTTTAAAAACAATTAAAAATTAATTTATTCACAAAAATACTAATTATATTAAATAAATAATATAAACTTGATTTTTTGTGGAATAAAATATTTTAACATTTTTGTGATTTTTTGCAAAAAGAACCAATAAAAAATAATTAAAATTGAGGGAGTTATTAATTTTTCAAATCACTAAAAATAATAAGAAAAATAATAAAATATGAAAAAGTGGTAAAAAAGAGGATCTGGGCCGAGGGGGATTCGAACCCTAGATCTCTTGTGTGCAGGGCGCGCGCCTTACCACTAGGGTGGTGATACATCCGTGTATTGAAACACAACCACAAATATACAAGGCTTGCCTTGTATTTTGGCCTGGCCCAAGGCAAGGCAAGACAAGATTTTGGTCAGAAACATGAAGGCCATAACTTTCTCATTTCTCCATGGATGGAGACAAAATTTATATGCATATGGCCTAGAATTTCACAAAGAATCCAATGGTGGTGGTGGTTTTTTCAGAAAACAAATACTCCTCAAAACCCGATAGTGGTTTTGAAATAGGCCATATTTTGCATTTTTTTGTGCTACCTCTTGGTACAGGCATGAATTACATGATGAATTGGTTCAAACACAACACATATAACATGTATAAGAGATGCATGTTCAGTGGACCTCAAAGCAAGGCATATTTTAAAGAGTTCAAGTTGAGATGCTTACCTCTTTAGGAGCTTTTGGGGCAATCTGTCAAGTGCCTTGTTCCAAAAATGTTTTAATGCTTTGAACAATATCAAATGATCCCTTAGAAGCTTTTAGGATGATTGGAACCAGCTGGAAACCTCAGGAATGGAAACTGGCCCTTTCTTGCAAAAGGGGCAAAAGTGGCCAAAATAGCAACTCTTTCAAATGGTGTTCTAGATGTGTGAAACCATTTGGGACAGTTCAAGGATGACATTTGGAGTGTGTTTGAGGTTTTATCTGGTTTGGAAAGTGACTGAATCAAGACATGGCTTGAAAAATGCAAAAAGGCCCTATTTTGAGGTTTTGAGAGGGGACTTTGTGATTTTGGTGTTACAAGTCACTTGTGAGAGTTTGGATCACTTCTATATGATGTTTATGAGGTGTGTGTGTGATTGGTTTGGTTGGAATTGCTCTCAAACTCAAAACCCGATAGTGACTTGCTTTGGAAGGTAAATTTGGAAGTGAGAAGGTGATTTTGAGGAAAGCATTTGTTTGATGGCTTTGGTGTACTCAAACTGATCACAAATGAGCTCTATTTATAGTAGAGAAAGTTTTTTTTGGCTGCAATAGTGAATGGCAACTACAGCAGAGGTTTGGCCAATGTTGATCAATGGGAATCCAAGTCTCCTCTAGCCATTGACTAGAGGTTAGGGCACAGGCTGCTGGTTCCCTTGGTCTTGGATATGTCTTGACTGAATTTAGTTGGAAATGGCTCAGACCATGCCACCTTGGTGCATCCATTAAAAGCTCCAAAACAAAATTGGAGTCTTGTCCCCTCTTTAGGGATTTCTAGGTTTGGCATACTATTTTTGGTTCCAAGGACTTGGGAGGCTGATGGATCAGTGTTTGTCTCTTCTTGGTCTCCCCCTGAGGTGTTCAGATGGATAAACTTTTTGGTTATTTGTAAAAATTGGGCAAATCGAGCAAAATACACAAATCTGCCTTGCCATGATAGTTTGCAGCAGGGCACATTGGCATGATCATATCTCATGGCTCAAGTGGATTTTTATGGAGTTCTTGGCCATTTTGGAAAGCTCTCATATGATACAACATATGTGTGATCATAGTTTGTTTTGATACCTTTTGGATCTAAGTGAAAAATTCCCCTAAATTTGGAAAAAAGTGAAGGCAGATTCTGACTTAGTGAAAATTTCACTAAGTGTTGGAAAAAAGTGACATTTTCACTTTTTGTGATTTGGCCATTCCATAACTTGAAATCCATGAGGAATTGGAATGAGGTGTACTTGACACTTTTAAAGTATGCCATGAGATCTAAAAATCCATCTTTGGATCAGCCCAAATGGTTGCTTGGATCTCAAGTTATGATCCTTGGAAGTTGGTACCCTAGCCACTTTGTTCCATAACTTAGAAAATTTCTAAGTTTTTTATGGTTACCCCTTTTACAAGTTATCCCACTTTTCTTGATTTTTCTTGATGAATTATGATTCCAATGACACATTAACATCATTTTGGGGTCAAAGAACCATAATTGTGAAAAATCTCAAAAAGTCAAAGTTGACTTTTGTGCACAGTTGACTTTTTGTCAGATGAATTCCAAACTGTGTGATCCTCTATGAAATCAAGTCCTTGACCTAAATCAAACTTGTTGGATTGATTTCATAAGTGTTATAGGGTGTATTGAATCATGTCCCAAGGTTTGGGAGCATGCCTGGGTTAAAAGTCAAAGGTACAGTTGACTTTTTCCTCAAAACCCTAATTGTGGTTCTGATGAATTTGAAACTTGTTGATCAAGCTTCTTGGACCAATCCATTCTTGAAAATGGATCAATATGGTGTATTAGAGACCCTCAAACCATGTCTTGAGGTCTTGGCTCATGATTTGTCCCAAAAGTCAACTTAGGGGTGAATTAGGTCAAGAAACCCTAATTCCTGATTTTTTATTAATGCATCCCCTGAGGTTAAATTAACTTGATGATTGGGTCCATGAGGTTTCATGGAGTATATTAGGTTGTGCTTTGAAGCATTGGCTCATGCCCAGAGGAAAATTTCCATCTGGAGGCCCTGGTCGACCAAACCCTAATTTGGTGACACTAGCGATCTTGAGGCTTGATCCACCTGGAATGCTGCAACATTGTGCTTGATTCTTACTGTGGGAGTCCTTTTGATCCATTGTGGAGGTTTGAGAGGTTAGACAAGTTTGAAGATCATGTCAATTCTTGATTGATCCTTTGTCTAAGGCTTAGAGAGGGCTTGAAACCCTAATTTTTTATAGTAGTGAATGCTCACCCATCTTTGGGGAGACTAATGAAGTATGATGATTCATCCATATTGTGACGATGATTTGCCCAATGATGGGAAATCTAAGTGGTCAAAATTTGGGGTATGACATCAGGCTTACCTCTTGCAGCTGGTGATCAAATTATATGTTGGAGGTGTTACAGATGTTGTGTAATGATCTGGACAACTTCAATGGACCTCAAGTAATGTGTTTGAAGGCTTGGAATGGATTGAATCAGCTTAGAACTTGTTGTGGCACCTCAACTGCAAACAGGCCAAAAAGCTTGAGCAAATGAGGGGTGACTTTGTGATTCAGGTGTTCCAGATGAGTTTTAAGGTCATGGATCACTCATATATGATGTATGTGAGGTGTTGGCATGATTGGTTTTGATAGAATTGCTCTCAAATGGAAAATTCGAATGTTACTTGAATGAGAAGCAAAATCTGGTTTTTTGAGAGTGATTTTGAGGAAAGCATGTGTTATGGTGCTTTGGTGTACTCAAACTGACCACAAATGAGCTCTATTTATAGTGATTCAAGTTTGTTTTGGCAGCAATAGTGAATGGTGGCTGGTACAGACCTTTGTCCAATTGTTTTCAAAAGGAATCCCAAGTCTTATCTAGCCATTGACTTGGGTCCATCTTATAGGCCTATGGTCTTCTGATGCTTGAGTTTATCTTGACTCATTTGCAATGTTGTGGACTGATACATGCCAGCTCTATGCATCCATTCAATGCCTCATGACAAATTTGAAAGTTTTGGATTTGAACTTTGAATGTCACATGCCAAATGATGAGGTTTTGGACTTGCAAGGCTCTATGGTGTTGTAGCTCTGCAGAGATCATGTTCATTGCACTTTAGAAACTTGTCTTGTATGGTGACAAGGCTTGCCAAGTCATGGAGATGACAAAATCGTGGGGCAAGTGCAAGACTGTCTTGCAAAACCAGTCTTGGAGGTGTCATGTTTCCATGCTCATAACTCCCTACTCAAGTTGAATTAGGATGATTTTTGGTACTCTTTGGAAAACTTGTATATCCTACTTTAACTTTGATGTCCAACAATAGTCTTGAATGAACTTGGATCAACGTGAAAAATGGCCTCAAAGTTGGGGAAAAACCAAAACAGATTTTGTCCAAAATTTTCACAAAGTGTTGGAAAAAGTGGTCATTTTCATGTTTTTGTGATTTTGATCAATCCATAACTCAAAATCTATGAGGATTTGGAATCTTTTGTAGTTGACAATTTTGAAGTATGTCATGAGAGCTTTCATTTGAGCTTTGGATGGAAGCAAATGGCTTTGTGGTTTGGAAGTTATGACCTTGCAAAGTTGGTACCAAATCAATTTTGTACCATAACTTAGAAAATTTAAGTTTCTTAAGGTTGCCCCTTTTTCAAGTAACCTCGCTCTTCTTGATTTTTCTTGATGGATGATGATCAAAACCATGCATTAACATTGTTTTTGAGTTAGGGGAGTCACATTTGTGAAAAAATTCAAAAAGCCAAAATTGATTTTGGGCACAGTTGACTTTTTGTCAGATGAATTCCAAATTGTGCGATCTTCTATGCAATAAAGTTCTTGATCTAATTAAAACCTAATGGATGGATTCCATAGGTGTTTTAGGGTGTCTTGAATCATGTCCCAAGGTTTGGGATCATGTCTTGGTCAAAAGTCAAAGGTACAGTTGACTTTTTCTTCAAAACCCTAATTGTGGTCCAGATGAATTTGAAACTTGTGAATCAAGAGTCTTGGATCAATCCATTGTTGTAAATGGATCAATGTGGTGTATTTGAGGTCCTCAAATCATGTCTTGAGGTCTTGGTTCATGTCTTGCCTCAAAATTCAACTTAGGGGTGAATTAGGTCAAGAAACCCTAATTTCTGATTTTTGATGAATGATTCCTTTGAGCATTTTGGATCATGTTTTGAAGTATTGGCTCATGCCCAGATGAAAATTTCCCTCTGGAGGCCTTGGTCGACCAAAACCCAAATTTGGTGACACTGGGGATCTCGAGGCTTGATCAGCTTGAGATGTTGCACTCTTGTGCTTGATTCTTGATATGGGAGTCCTCTTGATCATTTATTGGTTTGAGAGGCTAAACAAGTTGAAGATCATGTCAATTCTTGATTGATCCTTTGTCTAAGTGCTCTGAGAGGGCTCAAAACCCTAATTCTTGATTGTAGTGAATGCTCAACAATCCTTGAGGAGATTGATGAGCTTTGATGATACATCCATATTGTGGCGATGATCTTCACAATGATGGGAAATCTTGTGGTCAAAATTTGGGGTATGAAACTCGACTCTTCATCGTAAGCTACCAAGACTTGACTAAGAAGTTAGTACAACACTTCTCGTCAAGCAAGCGCCAGAAGGTGTCCACGACCACACTGTTCAGTGTTTGACAGAAACAGTCAGAATCACTACGTGAGTACCTGTCTCGATTCAATGAGGAAACCCTCAAAGTATCTCATCCAAACCAGGAACTATTTGTGGAAGCTTTTCAACATGGACTACGAGCCGGACAGTTCAATGAGTCGTTAGCTCAGAAGCCGACTATCAGCATGGATGAGATCACTACTCGGGCTGAGTGTTACATCAAAGGAGAAGAAAGTAACCAAGAGAAAAGAGCCCATAGTGAAAAGACAAAGAACAAGGAAGAGGCGTCGAACAAGAGAAAGGAGCATCATAGGGTAGCTATGCGCGAGCGACATGCTTCCAGACCATACAGACAGTCATATGAGTCGTACAGAGACCTCACCCCATTGAATGCAAGCAGGGGAGATATCCTTAAAGAAGTCGGCCATATGAACCTGTTACCGGAACCTCATCGTCCCAAAAGAGCCAACGCTATCATGGAAAGACAACCCGAGGCTTGGTGCAATTACCACCGTATACGGGGACATCACACCGAGGACTGTCAATAGCTGAAAAAAGAAATTGAAGCTCTAATCCAGAGAGGTCATCTCTTGGCATATGTGAAGGATTCTCGACCATAAAATAACAAGAGAAGTCCTCGCCGAGATGACCCAGGACCAAAAAAGTCTGGCCGGAAGAAGAGTTCAGATGCCGAAGAGGGTCACGAGACAAAGACAACTCAACACACGCTAAACACCATCGCTTGAGGGTTTGCTGGTGGTGGAGAAACAAGTTCGGCCAGAAAGAGATATGTTACGGCAGTCATGCATATCGACCAGAGATCTCCAGAAAAACCAGAATGGTATTGATAGTCCCCCGGAAGCTCAGTCGACGTATTGTATTGGGATACTTTCAGAGGAATGGGGCTCGATATGACCGAGTTATTACCATTCAAAGGCACACTAGTAGGATTCTCGAGAGAACAGGTGCAGGTGCTCGGGCACCTAGCGTTGCCGAACACCTTTGGCAACACGGCTAATGCTAAGACCATCCGAGTGAGGTACCTGATAATCAACGCTACTTCACCCTATAACATCATTATAGGCCGCCCATCATTCAACGCCCTGGAAGCTTCGCTTTCAACTCTGTATTTGACCATGAAATTCCCACTCGGAGATGGCCGGGTTGGTATTGTCAAAGGCGACCAAGGGATGGCGAGAAAGTGTTATAAGGATAGCCTAAAGTTGAAAATAAAGGAACCCGCGGGAGAAACAGATCCCAAGAATACCCTCAAATTTCACCTGGTCGACATAGACCCACGTGATGATTCAGTTGAAGACAACATAATACCCACGTCCCATGTTACACCAATTAGAGTCAACTTGTCCCCCGAAGAGGAGAAAGAGGTCGCTCAAACACTAAAAGACAATGTGGATCTTTTCGCCTGGAGACCTTCAGACATGCCAGGAATAGATCCCAATTTCATGTGCCATCACTTAGCAATCGATCCAGATATCAAGCCAGTTCCCTAAAGGAAAAGAAAGGGTGGTGATGAAAAGAGGAAAGCAATTGCAGAGGAAGTCGAGAAGTTGTTACATACCGGGTTCATCAAGGAGATCAAGTATCCGACCTAGTTATCCAACGTGGTGATGGTAAAGAAGAAATCCGGGAAATGGCGAATGTGTGTGGACTTCACAGACCTCAATAAGGTGTGTCCTAAAGATCCGTATCCATTGCCAAACATTGACCGACTGATAAAAGCTACATCTGGGTTCCTTTTGCTCAGCATTATGGATGCATACTCCGGATACAATCAGATCCAGATGAATCCAATAGACGCACCAAAAACCGTCTTCATGACACATCAGAGCAATTATTATTATGAGGTCATGCCCTTTGGACTCAAAAATGCTGGGGCTACTTGCCAGATGCTGATGGATAAGGTATTCGCTACTCAGATAGGTCAGAATCTGGAGGTCTATGTAGATGACATGGTTATCAAGACAAGCGCAAACTGGTTACATGTAAAGGATATAATAGAAACCTTTGCATCCATAAGAAGCTACAACATGAGACTGAACCCGGACAAGTGTACCTTTGGAGTACAAGGCGGGAAGTTCCTCGGATTTATACTCACCAACCGGGGAATCGAAGCAAACCCGAAAAAATGCCAGCCTATAATAGATATGAGAAGTCCAACCACGAAAAAGGAGGTCCAACAGTTGACCGTGAGACTAGCCGCATTGTCACGATTTTTATCATGTGCAGGAGACAAATTAATACACTTCTTTGCAGCTATAAGGAAGTCTAAGGAATTTGAATGGACAGAGGCATGTGAAGAAGCCTTTCAAGAAGTAAAGTATTTTTTGTCCTCGCCTCCTATCCTAGTAAGGCCCAAAGAAAACACATCTTTGGTCTTACACTTGTCGGTCACGGATAAAGCCCTTAGCTCGGTTTTAGTACAAGATTGAGATAACGGAGAGCGACCCATGTACTTTATCAGCAAAGTTCTAAAAGGGGCAGAGCTAAGGTACCAAAAGATTGAACAGTTGGCACTGGCAATAGTTATCACAGCCTAGAAGCTGAGACATTATTTTCAAGGTCACCCCATCACAGTCAAGATGAATTACCCAATCAAACAATTACTAAAAAAGCCCGACTTAGCAGGACGGATGGTCAAGTGGGCAGTAGAGCTCTCTGAGTCTGACATAAACTTTGTACCTAGAACCAGTATCAAGTCACAGACACTGGCCGATTTTGTGGTAGAATTAAGTGCACCGGCTGGAGAAGAGATCTCAAGCAGATGGATCCTCTATGTAGATGGATCTTCAAATCTCAAGGGAAGCGGAGCCGGAATAATTCTGGAAAGACCCGGAGATCTAACATTAGAATACTCTTTAGGTTTCAATTTTCAGGTTAGAAACAACCAAGCAGAGTATGAAGCTTTGATTGTCGGAATGAAATTGGCGAGAGAGGTCGAAGTAACACATTTATTAGTGAAGACCGACTCCCAGCTAGTGGTCAGACAGATGAAGAACGAGTACCAAGCGAAGGATTCCACCCTGATAAAGTACCTTCAGAAAGCTTCAAGAATATCCAAAGCGTTCTCAGAATTCAAATTCGTCCACATCCCAAGAGAAGACAATGCTCGGGCCGACCTCCTAGCCCGATTAGCAAGCTCAAGGAATTCAGGAATGAATAAGATTGTGATCCAAGAAGTTCTCGAAGCACCCAACATTCAATCAGAGGAAGTATTAACAATAGAGGATGTCCAAGGATGGTTGAGACCCATCATCAGCTATCTAGCCCAGGAAATATTACCTGAAGATGTCAATGAAGCCCGAAAGATTAAAAGAATAGCTTCCCGATACGTCATAATCTCGGACACGCTGTACAAGATGGGTAGGTCAACACCTATGCTCAAATGCGTGTCAGAGCCTGAGATTGAGCTGGTAATTAAAGAGGTCCACGAGGGAGCCTGTGGTAGCCACATCGGTGGGAGAGCACTATCCGGAAAAATCCTAAGAGTCGGGTACTACTGGACGTATATGATGCGAGATTGCATCGAGTACGTTAGCGAGTGCAAAAGTGCCAAGTATTCGCTCTAATTAAACACCTACCAGCTGAGTCGCTCCATTTGATTTCATCTCCATGGCCATTCCATCGGTGGGGAGCAGACATCCTAGGACCATTCCCAGTTGCTTAAGGATAGCTCAAGTTCCTAATCGTTGCAGTTGACTATTTCACAAAATGGGTGGAAGCCGAGGTTGTTGCTCAGATCTCTGCCGAGAGGGTTCGCAAATTTTATTGGAGGAATATCATATGCCGGTTCGGTTTTTTGGGAATCATAGTCTCGGACAATGGAGCCCAATTTGCAAGCACTTCCGTCATAGACTTTTGCAGGGATTATGGAATAAAAAACAGGTTCACATATGTGGAACACCCCTAAACCAATGGCCAAGCAGAAGCTGAAAACAAGGTTATCCTAGGAGAAATAAAAAAGAAGCTGGAGGAGGCAAAAGGAATGTGGGTCGAGTACCCACCCGAGATCTTGTGGTCATACCATACAACACCACATTCTACTACTCAAGAGACATCCTTCAGGATGGTATATGGAGCTGATGCAATGATACCGGTGGAAATTAACACCCCGACTTGGAGGCGTGAATACTTTGATGAAGTCGCCAACATGGATAACTTGAACATCTCGGCTGATCAGATAGATGAGGTTAGAGAGACAGCACAGGTCAGAGAAGTCACTGCAAAATAGAGGTTGGCAAGAAGATACGACCTGAAAGTCCGGCAGAGGGAGTTCCAGGAAGGCGACCTAGTCTTGAAGAAAATCACAGACCCAAAAAACAAGGGAAAGCATGCCCCCAACTGGGAAGGCCCATTCAGGGTACTTCAAAAACTAAACAATGGAGCTTACAAGTTGGAAACATTAGAGGGAGTAGAAATACCTAAAACATGGAATGTATCCAATCTTAGGCTATATTTCAGCTAAATATTATGTAATTCAATAACGAATAAAGGATCCGGGTTGCACTCTTTTCCCTTGCAAGGGCAATGGTTTTTAACGAGGCACCTAGACTTAAAAAATTTCTATGTCTTGTTTATAGGTATTTGACTAAAGATGGTGAGTTATAACTCAAAAAACTCCTATAAATGTGTTGACTTGCTCCACGTACATAGGTCACCCATAAGCGCTTCGCGTACAAGGGTTGATTAAACTCCTATAAATGTGTTGACTTGCTCCGCGTACATAGGTCACCCATAAATGCTTCGCGTACAAGGGTTGATTAAACTCCTATAAACGTGTTGATTTGCTCCACGTACATAGGTCGCCCATAAATGCTCCGCATACAAGGGTTGATTAAACTCCTATAAATGTGTTGACTTGCTCCGCGTACATATGTTGCCCATAAATGCTCCGCGTACAAGGGTTGATTAAACTCGTATAAACGTGTTGACTTGCTCTGCGTACATAGGTCGCCCATAAACGCTCCGCGTACAAGGGTTGATTAAACTCCTATAAACATGTTGACTTGCTCTGCATACATAGGTCGCCCATAAATGCTCCGCGTACAAGGGTTGATTAAACTCCTATAAACTTGTTGACTTGCTCCGCGTACATAGGTCGCCTAAAAATGCTCTGCGTACATGGGTTGATTAAACTCCTATAAACGTGTTGACTTGCTCCGCGTACATAGGTCGCCCATAAATGCTCCGCGTACACGAGTTGATTAAACTCCTATAAACGTGTTGACTTGCTCCGCGTACATAGGTCGCCCATAAATGCTCCGCGTACACGGGATGATTAAACTCCTATAAATATGGTGACTTGTGTTAGATGTCAAACATGTTATATATTTGTAATTGATACTTGACATTTTTCAAGCTTTTCTATGTTTAATTGTGAATTTTAGTAGTGAATTGTTGTTGTTCTTCAAACGTTGTTTATATACCTTTGGTGCTTGTAATATGTGTGCTCTTGTGCAGGAAAGTGCACTAATTGATCAAAGAAAGAAGACACATAGAATTGATGTAAGCTGCCAAAGAATAGAGGAAAACCTCAGCAAGTTCGCTTTGCGAACTTGCTAGCGAACGTTCGCTTTGCGAACACTGGCGAGGTCTCTAGCGAATAGCACCAGAATTGGACAGTAGGAAAAGGGACTAAAGTTCGCTTTGCGAACTCCCAACGAATTTTCGCTGCTTCACTCGCTTTGCAAAAGACCTGGCGAAGAACCCTTGGCTGAGGCAGTGGCAAAAGGACCCAAAATTCGCTTTGCAAATGTTTTGGCGAATAGTTCGCTTTGCGAATGAAACGTTCGCATTGCGAACTTATGTAGACAAACAAGGGCGGTTTAGTTATTAGAAGGCACTTCAGGTGCCATTTTCTTCATTCTCTAGGCGAATAGATCATTTGCAGTGAGAATGTATCAGATTCCAAGTGTATTATAAATAGATTTTTACATTTTCTTGGGATCATAACCTCACCTTTTCACACTAAAACATATTTTTCTGAGTTTTCTTCATCTAAGAGAGATTTTTCACATAGAGAAGCTGGATTTGCATCCAATATCGATTCTTCGACGCGGATACTTTTTCATCTCCTCACGAAACTTGTGAAGCAAGCTACCATGAATATGTGTAGCTAAACACATCTTGTGTCAAGATTAGTGGTAGGTAATCCATCATTTTATATGTATTGATCTTGATTGTAAGTTTGTGAACTTTGTTGATGATAAATATAGAAGAAAAACTTTGTTTACATGGTTTATATTATGTTTTAGTTCATGATTGAGAGATATGTATTAAAACTTGACCTAAGTTTCAATCCATCAATAATCATAAGGCTAGAGATAGTTTTGAAAGTTGATGTTCATAAATATTGAACTTGAAAGTTATCATATTGGTAGTTTGAGTGAGAGATCATCAAAGGATCAATATGATAAATCTCACAACAAGTGTTCGAGAGAAACTTGTTGAGAGGATATGTGGTTATATTTATTGTTAACGAGTTCACACGCTTTATCGAGTTGATACGTACGAAACGGATTATCGAACACTAGTCTTGGCATGTTTTTACCAAACCCTAAAACCAATCTTTTTACCGTTGATTTCTAAATTTTATGCAAACGATACGAAAAACCAAACTCTTTGTTACTAAAGTTTGAAACGCTTTTGACTATCGAACGACGGCAATATACGTTCAATCCCTATGGATACGATGAAACACCCCCGAAATACTTTTCAACAAAATGGCGCCGTTGCCGGGGATTGTTGTTATATTGCGAGCATTGCAATAGTTATTGAGTTTTTAAACTTGTTTAACTTTTTCTTGTGCTTGTTAATTTGTTTGGTTTAGTGTGCAGACTCCGTTTTATGTGAGGGAAGTTACCCGCGGACCAACTTCTTTTTGATCCTGAAATCGAAAGAACTGTTTGTAAGTTAAATAGCAGAACACGGCGGAGGAGGCAACTTGCTAAGGAAAGATGAGAACTAGATGAAAGTTCAACTTCGACACCAATACCACAGTTACCGCCAACCATGGCTGCTCCACCACCACCACCACCACCTGCTTCAGTTCCTTGTACTAATAGTCCGAGACATACTGCACAATTCATACGTAATGCTCAGAATGGTCGGCATACAAAAATGAAAACTGGTATCCTCTCTCTTCTATATCAAAATTCATTCACTGGTATGGATCACGAGGATCCCTTTACTCACCTGACTAAGTTCTATGAGATTGCGGGCGCGATCGATGCACCCGAAGCTGAAGAAGAGTCTTTGTTTAAGAGATTATTCCCGCATTCCCTCATTGGGAAGGCTAAGGAATGGCATCTTTACCAATCTACGTCTATCATGACGGACTGGAACATGCTAGAGGAAAAGTTTTTGGAACGATTTTTTACACACAATCGTTTCATGGAGGCTAAAACGGCAATTGCAGTTTTCACTCAGGGTGGAAATGAGTCTCTCAACGAAGCATAGGAGAGATTCAAGTCTATGCTGAGAAAGTGTAAAGGGCACGGTTTTGATGAGATTACTCAAGTTCATATTTTTAGAAATGGTCTTCAATTGGTTCATAAAACATTGTTGGATGCCACCGCGGGTGGATCTTTAATGGCTAAAAGCGCGAGGAGGCTATTTCTATCATTGACAGGATGGCTCTAAATGACCATCAAGGGAACCATAACCGTGGCTCTTCTCACAAGAAAGGGGGTGCTAGAGTTGGGGACAAATGATGCAATACTTGCTCAAAACAAATTGCTATCTCAACAGGTTGAGTTGCTAACGCAACAAATGTCTAAGCTACCTCAACAGATTAAACAGATGCATGAGTTGCCGAACAAAAATGTGCATGTAGTGGTTTGTGAGTTATGTAAAGGTGATCATCCAACCGGCTATTGTCCTCCTTGTCCTCCGGTTAAAGAAGAAGTGAATTACATGAACAATCCAAATCAACAACAAGGTTATCAAAGGAAACAACAACCTTATCAACAAGGGTATCAAAATCAACAACCAAGAGGAAATTATCAAAATCAACAAGGATATCAACAAACTCGACAAAATCATTATCAACCTCAAGGTGGGAGTTCCAAGATTGAAGAAACTCTTAGCCGATTCATTCAAATGTCCATGGCTAATCAAAAGTCAAATGAAGCATCCATCAAAAATCTCGAGAATCAAGTTGGGCAACTTGCAAAACAAGTGGCCGAGCAACAAGCGGGACCTTCTTTTTCCACCAATACTCAAAATAACCCAAAGGAGCATTGTAAAGCTATTGTTACTAGAAGTGAGAGAGAGTTGGGAGAAGGAGAAAAAAATGAGAAAAATGTTGATGAAATAATTGAGAAGGTTGTGGAGGAAGAGAAAGTTGATGATGATGTTGTAGTTGAAAATAATGATAAGGAAGAAGTTGAAAAAGAAAACGAGAAGTTAGTTGAAAAAGATAACCTTGAAAAAGAAAAGATAGAAGAAAATAAAAGAAGAGTGAAAAAGGGGAAGGAGATAGTGAATCCAATTCCGATCCAAAACTTACTTTACCCTCATGTGCCCACAAAGAAAGATAATGAAAGGCATTACGCTCGTTTCATGGACATTTTCAAACGATTGTAAATCAATATTCCGTTTGCCGAAGCGCTTGAACAAATGCCAAAATATGCTAAGTTCATGAGATATATTCTTACAAAGAAGCGAAGATATTCAGAGCCACAAACAATTGTCCTTGATGCAAGTTGTAGTGTTATAATCCAAAGAACTCTACCAAGGAAAGAAGTTGATCCGGGGCGTGTTACTTTGCCGGTAACAATTGGTGATGTCTATGTTGGCAAAGGCTTAATTGATTTGGGATCAAACATTAATCTAATTCCATTGTCCATTGTGAAGAGGCTTGGGAACATTGAAATGAAGGCAATTTGGATGACGTTACAACTGGCCGATAAATCCACAACTCATCCTCATGGAATGGCTCAAGATGTCTTGGTTAAAGTTGTTAAGTTTTTCTTTCCGGTTGACTTTGATGTTATTAATATGTAGGAAGACGAGGATGCTCCATTAATTCTTGGACGCCCTTTAATGAAGACCTCCCGTATGGTGATTGATGTTGATGATGGTCTTATGAAAGTAAGAGTTCAAAATGAAGAAGTGAGTTTTAATCTCTTTGAAGCAATGAAGCATTCTCAAGATAAACATGATAGTTTCCGTGTTGATGCAACGAAAGAAGCCATAGTGGAACTTTAAAAGCATGTTCATATAGTATCTCCCTTGGAAAGAGCTCTTGATGACTCTTTTGAAATATTTTCGGATGAAGAAGAAAGGGCACTTGAAGAGTGTTTGAAGGAACATGAATCTTTGAAGGAGTTACAACCATGGGAATGTGAAGAGGAAGTGTTAAAGAAAGAGGTGAGTGATGAGAAGTCTCAACTTGAATTGAAGGTGTTGCCTTCTAATTTAAAATATGTGTTCCTTGATGACGGTTGTAACAAACCAGTTATCATTAGCAACATCTTGATCGACAAAGAGGAGGACCGTTTGATTTAAGTTTTGAAGAAGAATCAAGAAGCTTTAGGTTGGGTTCTTTCCGATTTAAAGGGAATTAGTCTGGCCTATTACATGCACAAAATCTTGATGGAAGAGGACTTCAAAGCGGTAGCCCAACCACAACGCCGTTTGAATCCAACTATGAAGGAAGTGGTGAGAAAAGAGGTTGTTAAGCTATTGGATGTCGGTATAATTTACCTGATATCCGATAGTCCGTGGGTGAGTCCTGTTCAAGTTGTACCTAAGAAGGGAGGAATAACCGTTATACGAAATGAGAAAAATGAATTGATCCCGACAAGAACTGTGACTGGTTGGAGAATGTGCATAGATTATAGGAGGCTAAACACTGCTACTAGAAAAGACCATTTTCCACTCCCGTTTATGGATCAAATGCTTGAGAGATTTTTGGGACAAGAATTCTATTGCTTCTTAGATGGCTATTCTGGTTATAACCAAATTTTGGTTGACCCGAAAGACCATGAGAAGACGGCATTCACATGTCCCTTCAGAATTTTTGCTTACCGAAAGATGATGTTTGGCTTGTGCAACGCACCGGCAACATTTCAACGATGCATGCAAGCAATTTTCTCCGACCTTATTGAAAAAATGATGGAGATATTCATGGACGACTTCTCTATTTTCGGAGCGTCTTTTGATCTTTGTTTGAGAAATTTGGAGGCCGTTCTTGAACGGTGTGTTGAAACAAACTTGGTATTGAACTGGGAGAAGTGCAACTTCATGGTAACAGAGGGGATTGTGCTTGGCCACAAAGTCTCCTCTAAAGGCCTTGAAGTGGATCAAGCAAAAATTGAAGTGATCGAGAAGTTGCCTCATCCAACCAATGTCAAAGGCATCCGGAGTTTTCTTGGCCATGCTGGCTTTTATAGGCAGTTTATCAAAGACTTCTCCAAAGTTGCAAGGACATTAAGTAATCTACTCAACAAAGATAAGTCCATCTCCTTTGATGATGAATGTTTACATGCCTTTAAAATTTTAAAAGAGAAACTCATCACCGCACCCATAATTGTTGCTCTAAATTGGACTTTAAATTTTGAATTAATGTGTGATGCTAGCGATTAAGCCGTTGGTGCAGTGCTTGGGCAAAGAAAGGCCAAAATTTTTCATGCTATACATTATGCGAGTAAAGTTCTTAATGAGGCACAAGTTAACTATGCCACCACAGAAAAAGAATTACTCGCTAATGTATACGCTCTTGAGAAATTTCGATCTTATCTGATTGGTTCAAAGGTGGTAGTCTACACTGACCACTCAGCCATTAAATATCTGCTTACCAAGCCAGATTCGAAGCAAAGGCTCATCCGGTGGATCCTCTTGTTATAAGAGTTTGATTTGGAAATCCGTGACAAGAAAGGGTTAGAAAACTTAGTAGCAGATCATTTGTCTAGGTTGGTCAATGTAGAGGTAACTCACCGTGAGAATGAGGTCCGTGAAGAATTTTCGGATGAAAAACTTTTTTGAGTATAAGTTAGGCTGTGGTTTGCAGATTTTGCTAACCACAAAGCAACCGGATTTATACCGGAGGACCAAACTTGGAATCAAAGACGGAAATTCCTCTCGGATGCTAATTTCTATGTTTGGGATGAGCCATACTTGTTTAAGTTAGGAGTTGACAATTTGTTAAGGAGGTGTGTCACTCTTGATGAAGCCAAAAGTATCCTTTGGCATTGTCACAACTCGCCTTATGGAGGGCATTACAATGGTTTAAGAATGGCAACTAAAGTCCTCCAATCGGGCTTTTATTGGCCAACATTGTTTAAAGATGCCAACCTCCATGCAAAAAGTTGTGACACATGCCAAAGAAGTGGCGAGATTGGAAAAAGAAATGAAATGCCCTTGCAAATAATTTTGGAAGTCGAGGTGTTCGATTGTTGGGGTATTGATTTTTTTGGACATTCCCACCATCTTTTTCAAACGATTATATCTTAGTTACGTTTGACTATGTTTCTAAGTGGGTGGAAGCAATTGCGTCACCGAGGGCTGATGGCAAGACGGTGATAATTTTTTTAAAGAAAAACATATTCTCCCGTTTTTGCACTCCTCGTGTGTTAATCAGTGACGGAGGTTCGCATTTTTGGAATGCACCGCTCGAAAAGGTCTTAGAGCATTACGATTTAAAGCACAAAGTTGCAACTCCGTACCACCCGCAGACAAATGGTCAGGCAGAAGTGTCTAATAGAGAGGTCAAAAGAATTTCAGAAAAAACCATGTCGAGCTCGCGGAAAGATTGGTCACAAAAATTAGATGAGGCTTTGTGGGCGTATCGCATCGCTTACAAAGCGCCAATCGATCTAACTCCTTTCCAAATGGTTTATGGCAAGTTATTCCATTTACCCGTTGAATTGGAGCATAAGGCTCTTTGGGCTTTGAAAATGTTAAATTTTGATCGAAGTTTGGCCGGTGAAAAAAGGAAAGTTCAGTTGCATGAATTGGAAGAAATGCGCAATATCGCGTCCCACTCAAGTAAGATCTATAAGGAGAAAGTGAAAGGATATCATGATAAAAAGGTTTCGCATAAGGAAATCTGGGTTGGCCAGATGGTGCTTTTATTCAATTCCCGTATGAAATTGTTTTCGGGAAAATTTAAGTCCAAATGGTCTGGACCATTTTTTGTTAAGGATGTCAAGCACTATGGCGCAATAGTCATTGAGGACTTGAAAAAGAAAGAAAGTTGGACAGTAAATGGCCAACGGTTGAAATTATATCTTGGAGGAGAATTTGACCGAGAGAATTACAGTGTGTTTCTTGATGATCTTTGAATCATCTTGGACGGTCGAGCTTAGCCGACGTTAAACAAGCGCTTGTTGGGAGGCACCCCAACATTGTAAGTATTTATGTTTTCATTTACTATTTTTTATGATTTTAGTTATTTAGAATTGGTTTAGGAAGTGGCAGCAGATGCAGAAAAAAATTTCAAAAACCTGTCATGTTCGCTGGCACGTTCGCTTTGCGAACCTGGGGCGAGCATTCGCTGCCTTGTTCACATTGCGAACTCAGCGAAACAGACAAACATTTTTCTCCTGCCACCTCATTAAAAAGGGAATTTTTGGTGTGGGCCAGAATTTGGGCCCATGACCCACCCTTTTTCTGAAATTTTAAAGGGAACCATATTCCCTTGGACACTCTCACTCTTGCCTCTTTCACTTTCACAAACAAACACTCTCACAAGAACATCAATCTCTCACGTGCTCTCTGTTCCACTCAATTTTCCCCAAGTTTTCCTCAATTCATTAACAAGTTCAGGTTTGAATCTTTCTTTCTTTCTGTTAATTTCTAATTAGACATTGTGGTTAAGGTTATGGATTGAACATTAGAGACAATTGTGATTCTAGGTTTTCACCTCTGTTTTAAAGTTTGTATGTGTAATACCCTAATTTTTACCCCTAAGATCTCACATATCATTTGCATCTCATATCAAAAACAAGATCACCAATATCCTTGTGTTTTCCTTATTTGCTTTATGTTTATTTCTGTTTATTAACCTTTAACCAAAAATACCAAAAATATGTTGCAGTTTGCCTGTTCTTTTGTCTTTGTGTGCTTATGGTTTTGCAGGTTGTCAATGCAAGGGCATAATTTCAAATCAAGTGTGTTTGTTCAGCTATGATCCAGTTCAGATGGATGTTTGACCTAATCTTGGTCAAACTATCAAGAGATTACTTCAAGCGCAAGTTATCAGTTTTAGTGGGCTATTTCTCAAGTAGTGGTTGTTCAAAGGTAAGATGTCTTGTGTTGAGATTCATCAGTGGCAAATTTGTTCAATGGTAGTTATGCTATGGAAAGCTTGAACAACCCCTCGTCACTCTGCCAAAATCTCTACCCTCACCTTCAAGCTTTAACTTCATCATCTTCTTCATTCAAAACTTTCATCACGTTCTGCAAATTCGCAACCAATTCTTCATCCTTCAAGCTTCAACAATTCTCAACCATAATAAATCCTCACTAAACTCATTCAATTATTTTTTTTAATCCAATCTTGCAATACAATTGAAGAATCCTACCTCGTAATAATCTCGCAACCTGCAACACAAATTCGAACCGCTTCAATTCACAATAATAACGGAATATCAGACGCGTTTTAGAAAAGAAGAAGAAACGTACAACACCAAAGTTCGCGCAGAAAACATTGATTTAATTTCTTGCTTCATCCGTTGAATCTCGATTAGGTTGTAGTAATTAAGTGAGAAATTGTTCAAAACTGAGAAGACCAAGGAAATATGGTTAAAATCATCTGAGGTTTGTGAGATTTCATGCTCCACCGCTGTGATGGAGCCATTGTTCCTTTTGCTGACGATGAGATTTTTGAGCATTATGAGGTCCACAACGATGAAGAAGATGAAATAAATCAAAATCTTGTGACGGAGCAACGGATGTTGTGGCGGAGAGTTTTATCAGTGATTGGCAGTGGAATGAAAACGAGAGAGCGAGGTTCAATGGCGGTCGTTGCATGTTTTTGAGAGAGAAAGAATGGCGTGCATCTGGAAAAGAAGAAGATTGAGTTTGCTGCAACTTTTTCCCATTTTGATCCCTTTCCTTTTTTTATTTTTTATTTTTATTCCTTTTTTTTTAATTTTTTTTTGTTCTTATAAAAATTTTGGGCTGGACTGTTGGTTTTCGATTCATCACACCACCACCATTTCTTTTTATTAACCTCCCTGATTTCTTTTTTTTATAATTTTCTAATTCATTGTTTTTCTTTTCTAATTTTATTCTTAATCTTTTTTTATTTATTTACAATTTGTTTTGGATCATGAATCTTGATAAGATCTCATCAATATCAATGGATTTTGGGTGTCGATTTTATCCACCAAGAGAGGTGATTGATATTGATGATGATTTATTCGATTTAAGATTCAAATTATTGATGTTTCTTTTCATCTTATCCTCTTTCTTCTATTTCTTTTTATTTTGATCGATGAAACTCTTATGAATCTTAGAATTTCTTTGTTGAATTCTTGATCAAGACTAGATCGTTACCTATTTTCTTTTCGTGCGGTATTGCTTTCGGATGACGATCTACATATCGTTCATCTAGCATGCATTAGCACAAAGATCTATTGACCGACCTCATTGTAGGGTAATTACTCCGTAAATTACTCGGCGATTTCTTAACATAGCGCAACATTTGTCCCTCTTTATCCAATTCGGAATTTGAACTTTCGTGTTCTGGACCTTGATTGGTCGCGTCAACCCAATGTTGGTTAATCTTTTGTATTAGGTTCAAAATATTTGAAGCTTGTTGTTGTAGAGGCTTTGATTCTATCAATCTTCTAACAAGTCTTCATCAACCTTGACCTAAGTACATTGTTTAATCACTATAGTTCAAGACGCGAAACGGAATAATCGATGAAGGCTTATGGCACTAGAGCCTTGTGCTACTAATTACTAACTTCTAACTTTTTTTATGTTTCCTTCTCGCTCCCTACCTCTCTTTATTTTTATTTCTCATATATCATATCATGTTTATGTTTATGCCATTTTTCTTTTGTCCACTTGGACCATATTATCTTGTGCTTTTGTTTTTCTTCTGTCCATTTGGACTCAAAAACATTAATAAAGGATTAAACCACTAAAAGACTTGTGCTCTTAATTGTTGGACTATGGCCACTATCCTTTGCATTGGAGGACCTATACTCTTGATTATGGACTTATGGACTTAGACTTAGGATTCTCTCCCTTGTGCTTTGGACCATTATGGAGTTTGATATTCTAGCCTTTATTTGGCTTACTTATTGGCTCAAGAGGACGGAATGCTTTTCTTATTATGCTTTGAAGAGTGCCTCCATGTGGTTAGATCTTTCTTACCCTAGCTTTTATTTTATGCACTAGGATAGTCTCTTCTTCTCCACCCCTTCTTAAATTTTCAAAACCTTCCCGTTTTTTTCAAAACTTTCTTGTTTTCAAACCTAAAACCGCTTTCATAATAAAACCTTGACTTCGGTCAAGTGATTTTTTTTTAACTTTGTTTTCCTTAATAAATGTCAATCCATATTAATCATATTTTGACAATTTCAAAAAGACATAAAAAATACAAAACTCATCAAACTCTTTTTGTGCTTTGTGCACTTTTTCCCTTTAAAACTTTTTCATAAGTTTAGACATGATTCATTTCTTTAAGCGGAATTATTCGCTTGGAAATGACGACTTGTCTTTACACTTAAAATCAACCAAAAGAAACAATTTTTTGTTCTTTGTACCACGAACTACGAGGTTTTGATCCTGCATTGCACTTCGTGGGTACGTAGGCATGAGCCGATAAGTCTTTCCAAACACAAAAATATTAAAAAATACTTCTCTTCTCATCTCCTCCATCTTTTTCAAGCAAACTATTTTCAAACCAAAAAGCGGTAGATATTTCAAAGGGTTCCTATAGGGTACTATAGACGTTTTGGGTGCTAACACCTTCCCATTGCGTAACCAACCCCCCTTACCCATTCTCTGTTTGTTCTTGTTCTTTTAGAACTCCTTAGGTTTTGTTTACTCTTTTTTCCTTTTCCTTTGTGGAATAAATAAAAGCGTGGTGGCGACTCTTGCTTTATGAGTTAAGTTAATCAATAGCTTACACTCACGATTTTTACCGCTATAGAAAAGTGGCGACTCTGCTGGGAATATATGCTCCCTTGAGGGGTTTAGCCTACTTTGATTTATTTATCGCTTTTTGTCTGATTTGATTTTTATTATTTGTTCTTTCAGGGTGCTTGGTGATCTGTGTGGTGAGATAAGCCTAATACCCAGGCTTGAGTATACACCTAGGACTAGGGTGGAAAGTAGTGTGACTTGTGTGGCATTTGGCCAGACTTAGTATACACAAAAATTTCATATCCAGATGAGGTTTTCTTTGGTAATGTTCTATCATGCGCATTGGTGCAGACGATAGAATGTAACCTAGGGAGCTGTCGACTCTGGCAACCATCTCTGAGGACTCAGTTGAGGCACTCCTCCTAAGAGGTAGTAATGGCAGACCAGAAATGGTAAACCCATTATGCTTCTTGATCCGAGGACCCGAAGCTGAGGACTTTAGAACCCTTAACCCGTCTTGACCTTATTAGGACGTGGTGCGGTGGCTACTTAGGTGCAGACTTGAATCAGTTGTTATGCGATACCACACTCAGACGAGACTCTCTTGAGAATATTATTGACTACCAAGCAATTGGGAAATCGATAATATCTGAAAGATGGGTTGTAGACTCTGGGAACCTCTTTAGAACCTTGTTCGGCAGGTGTTATACCTTTAGTACATACCATTGTGGGAGGTCCTTAACCCTTGGCTCCATGCTCGTGACTCGGAACCTTGAACCCGTGTACTTTGTGTGATCTTGTTTGTGGTTGCTGCATACATGCACTCATGCATTCATGGACATTCTGTTTCAGTCGATTTTCAAGGATTTTAGAGGTTTTCCTTTTGCAGACATCGCAGATAATATTCAATAAAATGAGATGTTTACCAGTATTTCAAAAAAGTGTTATTACGATGCTTGCAATTGCTTTATATTTTAAAGATCCTTGAAAGTTGAATGAAACATTTGCATTTTTGCATTAGCATTCACATCATCCTGCATTGTTTCTTGCCTTTTCCAAGTGTCTTATCGTTTCCCCTTGGTCTTCATTCAGCCAAGCTGTCGCACCAGTATAATACTCGTGCTAATCAGAGAAAGAAGAGGATTTAGCTGATTTTCTGGCATTCGTACCAAGTTTGAGGTAGTTACTGAAGGAACATGGAGAGAACAAAAGATGATGATCTCATGTCAGGCTTTACAGTGATGACCAGTCCGATGTATAATTCTCCTCTGGACGACGATGTTCCACAAGTGGATGTTCCTACTCGATCCCGACCTGTGCAAAACGATCTGGTTAGTCAAGTTGTTGAAAAAAATTCCCGATTTTCGAGGTATATGCCAAATCCTCAGAATGTCCACCCTGTGACAGAGATGATTGACGATGAGGTGTTGACCTTCAAGGAAAGATGCGCATTTGTGAATGGAACGCCTTTATGCTGATATTAGTAGAGTGACCCGAAGTGGTTGTATGTTTTCTTCTGTGTCTCCCGAGAAATTTGATAATGTTCTTTCAAGCTCAAGCTGACACAGTTTCCTCAGATCTTTAGTTCATTTACTGAAATTATTTGTAATCTTTTATGATTGTTATTGCTTTGTTTGCATGTAGAACTTGTTTGTTTTGAATATTAATCTTAATGCAATGAGTATATTTATCTTGAAGTAATCCATTCGCATTCGCTCGTAATTTGTTTTCTGCATTTGCAATACCAACCTCTTGTTTAAACTCTTGGAGGGAGGAGGATGAAGTGAAAACACAAAATTTTTGGTTGTGTGCTTTTGAATAAGACCCTGCTGATGATGTAAGGCATTGTTTCAAATTCCCAAACATCAGAGATATAAGGAAGATAATCCCTTGTTAACCCCTTTGAGTCTTGAAGTAGGAGTTTCTTTTCTAAATGAAAAAACCCTCACATTTAACCCAAGGGCAGGGTAGTCTTCAGTTTATTTGACCAAGTGTCCAAATTTCAAAAGGAGTGTGCACCAAAGGAAACCACAGTGGTTATTCCTCATCCATGAAGGGAAAAGACAGTCACAACCCTTCCTAATGAGCCAATGTCACATGATTTGTTCAAAAAAAAGAAGAAAGAAAAAAATCAAAAGAAAAAAAGTCCGCTAAGTCGAAAGCTTGAAAACAAGTGACTTAGGCAAAAATTAGGGCATCCAGCTGGACATCAAAAATTCAAAAGAATCAGTCCAGGCAAAAGTTAGGGAAAATAAAAGAATAAAAATGTGAAAAGCAAAAAATAAAAGAAAAATCTTCATCCAAAGAACAAATATGTGTGACTACAATCGAAAGACGATAAGGGTGACTGTTTTAACCTCATTGGTTCTTAAACCATCCGTTTTATCCTTTTGAGAGATGAACATTTGTGTTAAATTAGCTGAATATAGAACTGAAGAACATCACAGAGATTGGGTGGGTACAAATAAATTTTGAGCCTAAAAATCCTTTTTTCTAAAAAAACCGTGAACCAGACCAAGTTATAACCCTCAAAAGACCTAATTGAAGTAAGGTTTATTTTGAGAGCATACTCCAAACGAGATAGTGTTCCTGACACCCATGAGTTGCACAAAAAGATCTTTGTTGGTATTGCATATGCATTCAAAAAAATCAATGTCACATCTTAACTAGTGATTCATTCACAAGGTTTTGTGACATCTTTTCAGTAAAAACTTCAAGATTAACATGTCTGATGCATTAGAATTATCATTCTCAGAATTAACATTTCCTGCTTGCATACATTTGTTTGACATCATGGAAGTTTACATTTGAGCATCAGTGATGAGCTTAATCTTTTGAGGCCTGAAACTCGGATGACGATCTACATATCATTCATCTAGCAGGCATTAGCACAAAGATCTATTGACCGGCCTCATTGTAGGGTAATTACTCCGTAAATTACTCGGCGATTGCTTAACATAGTGCAACATTTGTCCCTCTTTATCCAATTCGAAATTTGAACTTTCGTGGTCCGGACCTTGATTGGTCGCGTCAACCCAATGTTGGTTAATCTTTTGTATTATGTTCAAAATCTTTGAAGCTTGTTGTTGTAGAGGCTTTGATTCTATCAATCTTCTAACAACTCTTCATCAACCATGACCTAAGTACATTGTTTAATCACTATAGTTCAAGATGCGAAACGGAATAATCGATGAAGGCTTATGGCACTAGAGCCTTGTGCTACTAATTACTAACTTCTAACTTTTTTATGTTTCCTTCTCGCTCCCTACCTCTCTTTATTTTTATTGCTCATATATCATATCATGTTTATGTTTATGCCATTTTTCTTTTGTCCACTTGGACCATATTATCTTGTGCTTTTGTTTTTATTTTGTCCATTTGGACTCAAAAACATTAATAAAGGATTAAACCACTAAAAGACTTGTGCTCTTAATTGTTGGACTATGGCCACTATCCTTTGCATTGGAGGACCTATACTCTTGATTATGGACTTATGGACTTAGACTTAGGATTCTCTCCCTTGTGCTTTGGACCATTATGGAGTTTGATATTCTAGCCTTTATTTGGCTTACTTATTGGCCAAGACGACGGAATGCTTTTCTTATTATGCTTTGAAGAGTGCCTCCATGTGGTTAGATCTTTCTTACCCTAGCTTTTATTTTATACACTAGGATAGTCTCTTCTTCTCCACCCCTTCTTAAATTTTCAAAACCTTCTCCCTTTTTTTAAAACTTTCTTGTTTTTAAACCTAAAACCGCTTTCATAATAAAACCTTGACTTCGGTCAAGTGATTTTTTTTTAACTTTGGTTTCCTTAATAAATGTCAATCCATGTTAATCATATTTTGACCATTTCAAAAAGACATAAAAAATACAAAACTCATCAAACTCTTTTTGTGCTTTGTGCACTTTTTCCCTTTAAAATTTTTTCATAAATTTAGACATTATTCATTTCTTTAAGCGGAATTATTCGCTTGGAAATGACGACTTGTCTTTACACTTAAAATCAACAAAAAAAAACAAATTTTTGTTCTTTGTACCACGAACTACGAGGTTTTGATCCTATGTTGCACTTCGTGGGTACGTAGGCATGAGGCGATAAGTCTCTCCAAACACAAAAAATTTTAAAAAAATACTTCTCTTCTCATCTCCTCCATCTTTTTCAAGTAAACTATTTTCAAACCAAAAAGCGGTAGATATTTCAAAGAGTTCCTATAGGGTACTATAGACGTTTTGGGTGCTAACACCTTCCCATTGCGTAACCAACCCCCCTTACCCATTCTCTGTTTGTTCTTGTTTTTTAAGAACTCCTTAGGTTTTGTTCGCTCTTTTTTCCTTTTCCTTTGTGGAATAAATAAAAGCGCGGGTGGCGACTCTTGCTTTATGAGTTAAGTTAATCAATAGCTTACACTCACGATTTTTACCGCTACAGTATGCTGCTGCATGTTGAATTTTATGTGAATTTTAGAATAGAGGTGATTTTGTGAAAGGAATTCTGATGTTGGAAAGTTGGATGTTGTTAATTTTTTAAAAAAATCGCAGGTTCGCTGTCCAGTTCGCTTTGCGAACCTGGGCGAGCATTCACCAGAACCTCGCTTTGCGAATCTGGGGCGAATGTTCGCCAGCCTTCGCTTTGCAAACTCTCCTACGAACATATCAGAATTCTGAAAAAAATTTATGTTATCTCAGTTGGAATTTTGTTTTGGCTCCCATTTCTAATGGATTGTGTTGCTGCTTGTTGTTGTTTTATTTGTTGAGTTATGCAGATGGCTCCTAAGATTAATCCGGCTAAGAAGAGAAAGGCCAGCACTTCGCGACAAGTACCTATTCAATTTGACAGCGATCGTTTTAGAGGAGCCAAGCAGGCAGCAAGGTATCTAACCTTGGAGAAGAGAACAATTTTACCTGAAAAGAGATTTAACCTGAGTGAACATGGGAGTTACCAGTCGGTAGCTGCACTCTTAGAAGAGAAAAACTGGGGGAGACCGATAACTCCTGTGGATAGCTACAATGTTGAGATTGTTCGCGAGTTTTATGCTAATGCCCTTCCTGATGATGGGGACCAATTTGGGTGGACCACTTTCGTTGGGGGAAAAGTGGTGCGATTTGATCGTGGAACAATTAATACCGTTCTTGGAAATCCTTTGCCTTTGAGAGCAAGCCAGATATATGACTACCATAGAGACTTACACCTCCACAGAAACATTGCGGAAATGACTAGAGACCTTTTATGAGAGGGTAAAACTGTTGAGCTCAACCCATCTGGGGTTGCCATTAGATACCGTCGTGAAGACATGCAACCTTTGGCACTACTTATTTTGCTTTTGGTGGTAACCAACATTAAGTCGAAGTCACATACATCGACCATCCCTATTCCACTTGCCCATATTGTCCACAGCATTTTAAGTAATGTACAGATAGATGTAGCCCAGATTATCGCAGATGAGATAAGGGCTATTGTTGAGAGTGGTCTTGGTTCCGCTTCTTGAAGAACGCCCCTCTTGCTTTTGTTTGCCTCATCATGACTTTGTGTGTGAGTGCTGGGGTTAATCTCCCCACAAGTCGTCATGTTACTATCCCTTCTGCGATCCATGATCGATATGTGGATAGGTTTTGTAAACCTAAGGGGCGAGGGGTGAGACGTCTGGTGCTGGTGCTGATGCCGACACAAGGGCTGGCGATGGGTCTAGTTCTGGGTCGCAAGGTTTCTATCCTTATCAGCAGGAGATTTTCCAGTATAATTGGGATTGGATGGCGACTTCTCAATGCGCCATGATGGATTTACATGACTCCATGCAGGTACTTCAGCTGTAAATTCGTGAACCCGCCGCTGATCATACTTTGATGACAAGGGAGCAATTCCTTGCTCATGCTGGTTGGCCTGAGGCCATGCCAGTTTTTGGAGAGGGGCAGGTGCAGCTGGTCCTGATGATGTTGATGAGGAGGATGGCAATGGTGATGATGTTGAGGTGTCTGGTTCTGTATCTGGTTTAGAGGAGGTAGAGGTGTATGGTTCAGAGTCCAAGGAGGACTGATTTTGTTGTTCTGATTTTGTACTTCCTTTGCGCGTCAAAGTGAAGTTTTCTTATGTTTTATGTATTATTCTTTTTGTTTCAGTTTGTAGTACTGTACTTTATCCACTTGTTGGATTATTTTGAGATTTTTGATGTACTTGTACCCGTATGAGGTACTTATGACTTTGTAGGTGTTTTCACACCATTACATTATTATGATATTATTAGTAATATTTTGTTTTTCAGTAAATTATTCTGTTTTCAATTTTACTAATATTTCGTTTTTCATTGTTGTTATTAAGAGTTGAATTCTTCAGTTTATGAATGTTCAACTCTTAAATTGTTGGTATGCTTTTTATCGCATTATGTTGGTATGCTTGTGGAAGTTTAATATTTCCATCTTTTGGTGTTGACTTGAAGAATTTTAGGTTAGTGATTGTTGATCATCAAAGAAGATTCTTCCAAGTTGGATGGCTATGATAGTAATTTTAAGCACGATTTTGTTGGCAAGGTACATAGTTACCTAGTTCTAGAATTTAGAATGTGTTCGAACTTTTTGTCTTTGTACAAATGAAATGTTGTTTCTTGTTACAACTTTGTATAAAGGTTTGTGATAAAGGTGTAAAAATTGGTGAATGAAGTTGAGATGTGTGTGAATACCTTGTATAATGAATGTTCTTTTGCGTCGGAAACTTCGATTCAATGGCCTTTATAAATATCCCTTTGTTGTTAACCCGGCCAAGCTACAACCTTAAAAGCCCTCAGTGATCTCTTGCTTCCAGGATTTCTTAGTGATCTTTGTATCATTTGTCATTTGAGCGAAATTGCCCCGCGGTTGCAAACGCGTTTATTTCCTTCAATCTTTTTTTTTGAAGAGGAGTGTTAGAGTGACATGAGCATGATGGTTTAGTTGTCTCTTGAAACATTGTCTGAGATTTGTTTAAGAATCAAGTTATTTTGCATTGTCGATTCTAGGATTATGTAATTATTGCTTTGTTACAATTATTGTTTATTTGAGTCGTTTATCCTTTCTTGGTTGAATCAAATGCTCGAACAAATCCTCTTGTCTCAATGAGAGGCATACTTTGCTTGAGGACAAACAAATAGTTAGTTGGGGAGAGTTTGTTAGATGTCAAACATGCTATATATTTGTAATTGATACTTTGACATTTTTTCAAGCTTTTCTATGTTTAATTGTGGATTTTAGTAGTGAATTGTTGTTGTTCTTCAAACGTTGTTTATATACCTTTGGTGCTTGTAATATGTGTGCTATTATGCAGGAAAGTGCACTAATTGATCAAAGAAAGAAGACACACAGAATTGATGCAAGCTGCCAAAGAATAGAGGAAAACATCAGCAAGTTCGCAAACGTTCGCTTTGCAAACACTGGCGAGGTCTCCAGGGAATAACTCCAGAATTGGACAGTAGGAAAAGGGACTAAAGTTCGTTTTGCAAACTCCCAACGAATGTTCGCTGCTTCACTCGCTTTGCGAAAGACCTGGCGAAGAACCCTTGGTTGAGGCAGTGGCAAAAGGACTCAAAATTCGCTTTGCGAATGTTTTGGCGAATAGTTCGCTTTGCGAATGAAACGTTTGCATTGCGAACTTATGCAGACAAACAAGGGTGGTTTAGTTATCAGAAGGCACTTCAGGTGCCATTTTCTTCATTCGCTAGGTGAGTAGATCATCCGCAGTGCGAATGCATCAGATTCCAAGTGTATTATAAATAGATTTTTACATTTTCTTGGGATCATAACTTCACCTTTTCACACCAAAACATATTTTTCTGAGTTTTCTTCATCTAAGAGAGATTTTTCACATAGAGAAGCTAGATTTGCATCCGATCTCGATTCTTCGACGCGAATGCTTTTTCATCTCCTCATGAAACTTGTGAAGCAAGCTACCATGAATATGTGTAGCTAAACACATCTTGTGTCAAGATTAGTGGTAGGTAATCCATCATTTTGTATGTATTGATCTTGATTGTAAGTTTGTGAACTTTGTTGATGATAAATATAGAAGAAAAACTTTGTTTACATGGTTTATATTGTGTTTTAGTTCATGATCGAGAGATATGTATTAAAACTTGACCTAAGTTTCAATCCATCAATAATCATAAGGCTAGAGATAGTTTTGAAAGTTGATGGTCATAAATATTAAACTTGAAAGTTATCATATTGGTAGTTTGAGTGAGAGATCATTAAAGGATCAATATGATAAATCTCACAACAAGTGTTCGAGAGAAACTTGTTGAGAGGATATGTGGTTATATTTATTGTTAACGAGTTCACACGCTTTATCGAGTTGATACGTACGAAACGGATTATCGAGCACTATTCTTGGCATGTTTTTACCAAACCCTAAAACAAATCTTTTTACCGTTGATTTCTAAATTTTATGCAAACGATACGAAAAACCAAACTCGTTGTTACTAAAGTTTGAAACGTTTTTTACTATCGAACGGCGGCAATATACGTTCAATCCTTGTAGATACGATAAAACACCCCCGAAATACTTTTCAATAACTTGCTCCGCGTACATAGGTCGCCCATAAACGCTTCGCGTACACGGGTTGATTAAACTCCTATAAACGTGTTGACTTGCTCCACGTACATAGGTCACCCATAAATGCTCCGCGTACACGGGATAATTAAACTCCTATAAACGTGTTGACTTGCTCCGCGTACATAGGTCACCCATAAACGCTCTGCATACACGGGTTGATTAAACTCCTATAAACGTATTGACTTGCTCCGCGTACATAGGTCACCCATAAACGCTCTGCGTACACGGGTTGAACAAAACTTATAAGCATGTCAGCTTGTTCCGCGTACACAGTCCGGATAGTCAATTACGAAAATTATGAAATACCCAAGCCTAAGCACCCCAAAAGAAACTTGGGGCTTGTGAGTGTCAAAATCACACATGACTAACTGCCAAAGTCTTATAAATAACTGGGAGCAAGTCTCTGACAAAATGACACCTTAGTCAACATCGTAATTGGCACCTAAGACTATAAGAGTTATGGACTCTCTAAAGTGTCAAAGCTATATAGGGATTTAATAAAAGATAGTCAAGTAACGAGCTATCCAAAAAGTCTTAGGAATCAGACTATGCAAAACAAAAAGGAAAAATAATGCCCGACACTTTATAATCAGACACCTTAAGTTATTTTAACAGTGTCCGAGAGGCTGGATATACGCACAGGATTATTTTGCAAAGGAATTAAAGTGATGGTAAACGAAAATAACATTAGCAAAAGGAAAGCCACAAAAGGGCCAAATTTTGTTCAATTTTGTTCATTACAAATCCTGAAGGTTGAAAAGATAACATCAAAAACGCATCCAGAAGGATGACTAACTAAAATAAGAAAACATCAAGATCATGTAGCAGCCGAAGTATCATTGGCAACATCATTGTCGGTCGGGTTCACATTCCCGTCAGCGCCATTGACTGGGCCTTGAGATCCCTCCGGGCTATCTTTCTCCAGCTCGCCAAGATCCACAAGGCGTCCATCCTGCACCACCTTGAAGTAATCCATCTCCGACAAATCCAAGTCTGGATGGAGACAGAGAACTTGATCTTTGGCTCTATTAAAAGCTTCATCACCAGCAGACAAAATGTCGATCTGAGCTTTCTTCAGAGATTTTCTAAGATCGTTATTGGATGATAATAGATCGGCATTAGAGGCCTCAGATAGCTTCAATTGATCAGCAAGTTGGGCTAAGGCCGACTTGTGATCAGACTCCAAAGTCTCTTTCTCCTTCCTCGCATTAGCCAAATCTTTCTCCAAGTTGGAAAGCTTCTCAGACTAAGATTCTTGGGTACTCTTTAACTGAGCGATTTCATCCTTAAATTTCGACTCAATCTTTTCAGAGTCGTCAGATAATTCAAATAAACCACGGGCAAGAACGACACATCTCATCAGATAGGAACTAATGTTCTGGGTAATCTTTTGTTATCTAATGGATTTAACTTTATTAACATCCTTGGTAGCATTGAGGTGATCACGCAGAAATGTGAAGCCATCAAAGTCATTGGACCAAAACTTGAATTCCCCAGACGCAGAATTTCTCCCAGGGCCTCGCATGAGGGAGTTGATCTCCATTTCAGTTTGATGGATATCTTCATTCATTAAAACCTTCAGCTTCTTTGGATCACCTTGAGACATCTCATCTTGAACAGGAAGAACAAGAGGTTGGGGCTGACCTTTACTCGAGGAGACTTTAGTACTCGTCCCCTTGGATCGTTTTGCTGCTCAAACCTCTAACCCACTTAAATCGGATTTGGATGCTGATGCACCCATAGCCCCTCTCCGGGTTTCCCAAGCTGCCTGCATCAATCTCTTTTGCTCGACTACAGTCAGATCAGTCATCTTGTATGTAAGCAAGCAACATAAGGTTAGAATAAAATGAAGATGAGAAATATTTAAAGCAAAAGATGATGATTACCCAGAAAGGCAAGAAGTCGGTCATCATCTAAGGGCAACAATTCTTTGATCCTCATCATACGAAATGAGTCAAGAATGGCCAAGGATTGAAGTTCCAAGTCATTCAGTTTGTCATAGTTAAAACCAGTAACGGACAAGGGATCTTTGGTCCAGTAGTGAGGAAAGTGCGAATGTCCATCTAAGGCATATAACACCTATGGACATCTCAGCCCACACCGGACCCTCAAGAAACGTTCTTTATAATTCTTATAATTTGAGGTATAAGCCTGAAGGAAGCTTCGGCTAGGAATTCCACTAATTTGAACCTAACTCCAGTTATCAACTCCTTTTACCTCGAAGAAGGAGAAGAACAAGCCTATGGTCGGAATAATGTTCAAAACCTCACAAGCCCTCTCAAAAGCCTTTATAAATCCCCAATTGTTGGGACGGAGTTGGGAAGGTGCTATATGTAGCTCGTTTTTGTGACGCGACCACTACTGCTTTTGGTGCTACTTTCTGATTTCTGTATTTATCCTATCAAACTTAAAAGGAAGGGGACGATATCTCAAACTAACCCTGCGCGCAAGTTTTTTCCCTTACAAATGCGAAGAGATCTGGAATTGGGGGTTGGTTATACAAAGGGAAGCTATTAACAACCAGTGTATCTATAGTAATCTATAGGAGCCTTTATTTGCATATGTTCTATTGTTTTACTTAGTTGCTTGAGTTCATTTACTGTTGAATAGTGAAGGTTTCTATCTTGGGAAAGCTGAGGAATTGAATTTTTGTTGTTTTGGGTTTTCTATTATTTTTGGGAAGGTACTAGACCTAAAGTTTTTTATTAGTGTGCTCGCTAAGATTTCGCAATCTTATGTCTACGTATTCCCGTAAAGAGATTCGGGGAAATCAGAGTAATCGTAGTTCCTACTATTCTACGGAAGGAGGAAAAAAGTTTGGTGTCTTGTTTAAAGCCCAAGATTGAAGCTAAAGGTTATTTGTGTGTGTCTTGTTCAAAGCCCAGGATTGAAGCTACAGTTTGATTGAGAGGGCATTTGTCATCTCTAAAGGGAGATATCCCACCTATCCATCACAAACATTGAGTAATTGGTTATAAGGGAAGTTGCTTTAATTGAGATACGTAGAATCCAGCAATGCCACATCTTTCTTTATAAGTCTCCGCATGCTAAGAGAAGGACATTGACATGGACGTATATAATCAAGAGGCTTGCCACTTACATCACTTAGATGAAAGATAAATTTTAACCAGGATAAATGAGGGACTCCAGCTTGGATTTTGAATCAACAAGTGTGCCACTTACAACAATTTATCTGGGAAAATGTTTGATTGTTTGTCTGTTTTTGAAATGTGATGTACAGAAGGGATATCTTCCTACAAAGAGGACTCAATGGTCTCATCTATGGAGATGAAAGTTTTGTGCCTTGATCAAAGACCAAGGTTGAAGCTAAAAAAAGTTGAAAACTGACTCAACTAGAGGAGTATTATCTGTCTTGTATAAACCCCAAGATTGAGGCTGACTGGGAAAATCATTATATGAAGCTTAAGAGGAGGTTGACCCTTGCTGAGGATTTGTTTAAATCTAAAAGAGGATCTATACTGTTTTGAGGAATCCAAAGGGGGGACCAACTCTTACTGAGGATTGAAGAAGAGTTGATTTATCAGATGTCATGAGGCTCTGATAATTTGGGGATTTATTGATGATAATCTGATCCTGGCTGGGGATTTTAAAGATGAAAGCTACACCTTGTTTGAGGATCAGGAGAGAGTTAGAAGGGTAAGTTTGTATGTCCTATAGACTTTGACTTCTCTTGGGGATTTAAGTTTTGATAAAATGACTGGAATCTATCTTATGCTTTTAGAAAGCCCGATGGTCCTTGTATAAAGCCCAAGAGGAGGCTGTGGGGAAATTCTAAGAAGCCTATGGGTCGTTATATGAAGCCCAAGAGGAGGCTATGGGGATGCTTCTAGGAAGCCTGTGGGTCCAAGCCTGAGTAAAGTTCAAAAAAAGGGTTTCACCGGAAACAATCCTTTCCTTGTTGAATAGTTCTAAGGTTTGAAGAAATTCAAAAGAGGTTTCACTGGGAATTAATCCTCTTTGGGGAAATGAATTTCTTTGATATATTTCTAAATTTTGACAGTCTTAAGAAAAGTTTCACCGAGAATAATGTTTTTCTTTGTTCCATATTGAATAAAGCCCAAGAGGAGGCTGACTGTATTGGGGAAGTTTCCTATGAGGGAACTAGTTATTGAACTAAGTTATATTGAAAAGGATCCTTACTGTTTGACCTAAAGGATGAACTGAGGATGACCTAACTGCTGAGGGAAATTTAAACAGATATGCACAAGTATATACAGATATGTGAATTAATAGGTATATAAATAAGTATGCATTAAATTGAAAAAATGTTGGGTCTTACACTCTATTTAGGGGCCCAGGTGTATTGTGATTGGTTGTATTGATTACCACTGTATGATTACGGTTTTGAGAAATTGAAGAAAGTTTTGAGAAAACTTTGAATTTGAATTTGAATTAAAAGAAAGTTGTTGTAAAGAAAAGAATGTTTGGGGCTTATAACTCAAAGAGAGGCACAAGGGGTACAAGAGCAGTTTCACCGGGAATAATGCTCCTCTTAGTACTAGTTTAAAATAGAAAGATGATTTTGAAAACAGAGGTATGGGGCTTACAACTCAAGGAGAGGCCCATAGAGGTTGTTTATTGTTTAAAACAAAGTTTATGTACAAAATATTAGGTATTATACTCAAGGAGAGGCCCAGATGATTTATTTGAAAACAATGATCGCACTGCGATACCGACAGACGTTGCAGGACTTATACTATAGTAGAGGCCCAAAAATATTAATTTACATAGGGGGATTGGGTCTTACACTCTCTTAGAGGCCCATGTGATTATTGAAATGAAAAAAAAAGTGGGGCTTATACTCAAGGAGAGGCCCAGATGAAAACAGTGGACGCACCGTGATTCTGAAAATCGCACTGGGACTTATACTATAACAGAGGCCCAAAAATTTATTTATTTACAAAGGGGTTGGGTCTTATACTCTATTAGAGGCCCAAGTGTATTTGAAATGAAGTTTTAAAGCTTGAATTCAAAGGAAACCCTACTTCCTTTTTTTTGTATTTTTAAAAGAAAAATTAATTTAAAAATGATAAACATATCAACAAAATTCAATAAACATGTTATGAATTATGTTTAGGGTTTGAAAAATAAGGTTTTATTCACATGATGATTTAAAATCAAATTGGTTTTAAAAAAATCAAGAAAAAGAAATTATTTAAAATGTTTAAAAACAAATTAAAAGAAAATTCTTAAAAATATTTAAAAATATGTCAACTAGAATATTTTTGTGATTTTTTGGGTGAATAAAATATTTTAATGGGTGAGTGATTTTTATGCAAAAAATCATTTTAAAATAATTAAAATTGATTTAGAAAATAATTATTTAAAATAAAATAGAAAATGATCAAAAAAATGCCAAAAATATGAAAAATAGTGGAAATTGGGGAAAATGGCATGGGTGGGTGTTGAACCCACGCCCTCCAGCCAAACACACTTGAAAACACACGCTGCTACCACTAGGTGGTGATACATCCGTGTATCAAAACCACCCCATGAATACATATGGGTAGCATGATTTTTAGGCCAGGCCAAGGCAAAAACTAGATTTTGGGGCATTTGCAAGAAGGTCATAACTTCTTCATTTCTCCATGAAAATGGATGAAACAAAGATGGATCCTACCTAGAATTTCATGAGGAATCCAATGGAGGTCTTGGAATTTTCTAAAAATGCCTACATTTTAAAACCCGATAGTGGTTTCAAAATATATCAAAATTTGCAAGTTCTATGCTACAACTTCATACAAGTAATAATATCATGGCAAATTGGTTCAAACACAACACATATGATATGTATGACATGTTCATGATCAATGTACATCAAAGCAATGCATATTTCACAAAGTTCAAGTTGTTATGCACTTACCTCTTGAAGCTCCGCTTGCTAACTTTCAAGATGTTTGTGCCAGAAGTAATCCAATGTTTTGGTCACTCTTAATAGACCCCTTAGAAGCTTTTAGAATGAACAAAATCAACTGGAAACCTTTGGAAGAGAAACTGGCTCTTTCTTGCAAAAAAGGCAAAAGTGACCAAAATGGTAACTCCCTCAATTGGTGTTACAGTTGAGGGACACTTATTGGAACATCTTAGGGGTGATATTTGGAGAGTGTTTGAGGTGTTATTTGGCTTTGAAAGTGATTGGATCAAGACATGGCTTGAAAAATGCAGAAAAGTCAAATTTTGAGGTTTTGGTGGTTGACTTTCTGATTTTGATGTTGTGAGATGAAGATGAAGGTTTGAACACCTCCAAGGGATGATTTGTGAAGTGTTTGGATGGTTTCTTGAGTGGTTCAAGCTCTGGTTTTGAGAATTTCAAGTTTGATCCTTGAAACCTTGAATTTGGAGCAAGAGAAGGAAAGTGAGAAAACAAGGCTTTGGTATTGTTTTGGTGTATTGAAATCAGTCAAAAATGACCTCTATTTATAGTAGAGGAAGTTTGTTTTGAAGGAATCTTGAATGGATGAGGGATCACTCTATTATCCAATGGATATGCCCATGTAGCATGACTTGAATGCTAAGTCTCCTTTAGCCATTGACTTGAGTTGATCTTTGTAGCTTTAGGTCTTCTGATTTTTGAACAAATCTTGACTCAATTGGACTGTCATGGACTGATACATGCCACCTCTATGCATCCTTTCAATGCTTCATGACAAACTTTGGTTTTTTGGATTTGAAACTTGAATGTCACATGCCTAAGAGATAGTGTCTTGACTTGCAAGGCTCTATGGTGTTGTAGCTCTGCAGATAACAAGTGCATTTTATCTTAGAAACTTGTCTTGCATGGTGACAAGGCTTGCCAAGTTGTCAAAATGACAAAATCGTGTGTTGTTGCTAAATCTGCCTTGGAAACCCAGGATGAAAATTGCCATTTTGCAAGATCCATAACTTCTTGCTCAAATTGAATCATGGGAGGCTCTTGTACTTTTTAAAAAGCCCACATATCATACTTCAACTTTGATGTTTGCATTTGGTCTTGATTCATCTTGGATCATAATGAAAATCCCTCCAAAGTTGGGCAAAACATGAGACAGATTCTGCCTAAAAATTTTCAAGTGTCAAAAAATGTTCATTTCTTAATTTTTGTGATTTTGATCAATCCCTAACTTAAAATCCATGAAGATTTGGAATGTGGTGTAGTTGACAATCTTGTAGTATGTAGTGAGAGCTTTAATTTGAGCTTTGGATGGGAGAAAATGGTTACTTGGATCACAAGTTATGGTCTTGCAAAGTTGGGTGAAAATCACTTTTTCCATAACTTAGTGAAATTTTAAGTTTCTTAAGATTTCCTCTTTTGCAAGTAACCTCACTTTTCTTGATTTTTCTTGATGGATGATGATCCAAATCACAAGTTATCATTGTTCTTGACTTAAAGAAGCCATGTTTGTCAAAAAATTCCAAAAGTCAAACTTGGTTTTGATCACAGTTGACTTTTTGTATCAAATGAATTTTGAACTTTGTGATCCTTTATGAAATCAAGTTCTTGGGCTAGATTGAACCTAATGGATGGATTAGATAGGTGTTTTAGAGTATCTTGAAACATTTCCAAAAGTTTGAGATCATGTTTTGGTCAAAAGTCAAAGATATGGTTGACTTTTTCTCAGAAACCCTAGTTTGACGTCCAGATGAATTTGAATCCTTGCATTGCTTGTGAACTAAGTTCTTTGAATCAATTCAATCTTGTGAGAGGATCAATATGATGTATTTGAAGTCCTTAAAGCATTACTTGAGGTCTTAGCTTATGCTTTGATCCAAAAGTCAACTTAGGGTTAAATTAGGTCAAAACCCTAATTCCTGATTTTTTTGCTAAAGGCATCCCCTGAGGTTATGTTGAACTTATGAATGGACTCATAAGGTTCTTTTCGGCTTCTTGAATCATATGTTGAAGTATTGGCTCATGCCCAGATAAAAATTTCTCTCTGGAGGCCTTGGTCAACCAAAACCCTAATTTGGTGACACTGGCGATCTTTAGGTTTGATCAACTTGGAATGTTACATTCTTGTGCTTGATTCTTGATGTGGAAGACCTCTTGATACTTTATAGATGCTTTAGAGGCTTGGAAAGTTGAATATCATGTCAATTCTTGATTGACCCTTTTTCCTGAATGCTCTGAGAGGGCTCGAAAACCCTAATCCTTGGTTGAGGTGAATACTCAACAACATTTGAAAGGATTGACGGGGCATAAAAATACATCCATATTGTGATGATGATTTGCACAAATGATATAAAGTCTTGTGGTCAAATTTTAGGGTATGACAGATTCCCCTATTTAATCTTCTTGGACCTGAAGGTGCAAATGGCGAAGATATTCGGACGTTCATGGTAAAAGAGGATTAAATATCAGAATACCCGAAATTTTGATGGTGGATGAATGGTAGCTGAGTTGCTCATCCATCTTCTTTTTCTAAGTAATGTTACTTAGAAAAAGGTGTAACTTCCCCTCGATCCTAGTCTTCAGCCATGGAGCTGGTCTCAGTTTTCTTTTGAAATAAACCTCCCCTTGATCCTGGTCTTCAGCTATGGAACTGGTCTTAGTTTCTTTTTTGAAATAAACCTCCCCTCGATCGTGGTCTTCATCCATGGAACTGGTCTCAGTTTCTTTTTTGAATTAAACCTCCCATTGATCTTGGTCTTCAGCCATGGAACTGCTCTCAGTTTCTTTTGAACTAAACCTCCCCTCGATCTTGGTCTTCAGCCACGGAACTGGTCTCAGTTTCTTCTTGTCGAGTTCTTTGCTTGACAAGGAATGCTATCTGTGATGGTTTTTATCAAACTTCCCGCCGAGATTTACTAGGGAGATGCTATTTGATGAAAAGGATTTGATGTCAGACTTGCTGGGGATAACCATTTGTCTGAACTGCAGAGTGTGCAAACTTCTCAGTTGGAGATGCCATTTGTTAGAGAGATTATATCATACTTCCCTTCAAGACTTTTTTTTCGGAGAGACGCCATGTGATGTAATTCAATTTTAAGATGTTGATGACTTCCTTGAAAGCAGGACAAACTTCTCGGGGAGAGACTGTCATTTGTCGACTTTATTTGGAAATCTATGAGGGCAAGAACAAACTCTTTGTTTGTCGATTGGTAGAGATTTCTTAGAGGATGCAATGTCCATATTGCCATGAGTCTTTTGTCGAGAAGCTTTCGCGGGGAATTTTCTTTAATCCGGGAAAGCAGAATATAATCTTCAATGGTGAAGAGTGAAGTTCTAAAGGTGTATAACCAAATACCTTCTTGCCTTTTAGAGATTCAAGTTATCAAAGTGGTCTAGGACCGATTTTAATCCAGGAATACACTAGAGAGAGCTTGCTTAGACAAGATATTTCCTGACGAGGAAAATCTCAAACCAGGATTTTATCCTATATAACTGCGAAAAGGAAAACTGACAACTCTAATGGAGAGAGGACATTTATCACTTGGGGATGAATACGACCAAAGTGATTGAAATATGATATGCAAAATGAGTATGAATATGAATCAATTATGCATGATGTATGTATGAAATGTTTATGCTGACAAAATAGACACGACATACGGACTGACGATGAGTACAATTGGATACTCGACCACTCTAGGAGATGGGGGTATCACTGGAGATTTTGAAGGTAGTACTTCAGTCTAGGAATATGGATTCTTGTGTTTGTTGCGACTTTCAGAGGTACAAATCTGCTAGGGATAGTAATTCGTTCTTGCTTTTCAAGGGTAGACTTTACTGGGGAGAAAAACCAAATATTAGTTCTCAGAGGTAAGAACTCTGCCCTGGGATGATGAGTGAATCATCCATACCCGTCTTTCTGAAAAGATCTGTCTTCTGGAAAAATAGGAGTCTGTATTTCGAAGTTTGATTGCTCTTGGAACAGTTGTTGATGTTCCTCTCGTGTTCATTAATCAACAGGTAATTGCCATCTTTATTTTGAAAGCAGGAGTAAATTTGGAAACAAAAGTAAATTCATTTTTGTGTTTCAATAATTTTAATCATGTCAAAATGTCATTTTGTACAGCAGAATAAAATGAGAATTGCAAATGCTTGATCAGCTAAATGTCATTTTAATCATGTCAAAATTTCATTGATAGAATGGTAATCAGCCAAATGCGTGATTCCATGGAGCATTACAAAGTTTAGAAAATGGTAATTTAAAGGGAAAAGGGTTACATTGAAACACAACAACCAATATCCTTCTACCAACTTTGAATTCCGAGTATCCTGAGCTTCTGCTGAAGATGACTTCTTTGAGGATTTCATGACAGATGACATTGCCATTGGGGATCCAATCTTAGTCGGATGCAGTTACTTGCCATAAATCCCTAACTTTTTCCTAGATTGCCTTTATAGGTGTTCAATCCATCGGGATGATCATTGTTTATGTCTCTAATTTTTTCCTGGACTGCCCTTTCGGGTTTTCAGTCCACCGAGACGTTTTTTTTCATTCATTCATTTTTTTTATTTAGACGAAGTATTTCTTGACTATATCAATATTTGTGGGGTAAGTAAACTCTTCCCCGTCCATGGTTGCGAGTCTCAAGGCACCGCCTGAAAAGGCTTTCTTAACAACATAGGGGCCATCGTAATTCAGATTCCATTTTCCCCTGGGATCAGTAAGAAATGATTGTATCTTCTTGAGTACGAGGTCTCCTTCTCTGAAGACACGAGGTCGAACCTTTTTGTCGAACGCTTTCTTCATTCTCTGTTGATATAACTGACCATGGCATAAAGTCGTCATTCTTTTTTCTTCGATTAGGTTTAGTTCATCGTATCGGCTTTGACACCATTCAACTTTGGTTAGCTTGGCTTCCATCAAGATTCTTATTGATGGTATCTCTACTTCTATGGGGAGTACTGCTTCCATGCCATATACTAGAGAGAAAGGGGTTGCCCCTGTTGAGGTGCGGACAGATGTGCGATAACCATGAAGAGTAAATGGTAGCATCTCATGCCAATATTTATAGGTTACAACCATCTTCTGAATGATCTTCTTGATATTTTTTTAGCTGCTTCTACCGCTCCATTTATTTTAGGCTGGTTGGGAGATGAGTTATGGTGTTCAATTTTGAACTCAGCACATAATTCTTTCATCATTGTATTTTTCAATTTCGATCCATTATTAGTAATGATCTGGCTTGGAACACCATAACGGCAAATAAGATTATTTTTTATAAATCGGACCACCACTTGTCTGGTCACATTGGTATATGATACCGCTTCGAACCATTTGGTGAAGTAATCAAAGGCTACCAGGTTGAACCGATGTCCGTTTGAGGCTTTGGGTTCGATCATGCCAATCAGGTCGATTCCCCATATAGGAAAAGATCCATTGAGAAGAAAGAACTTTGAGATGCGTTGGCGGTACATGAATTTTGTCGGCGTATACCTAACACTTGTGACACTTCCTCGTGTGCTTGTAACAATCAGATTCCATTGTCAGCCAATAATATCCTGCTCTCAGAATTTTTCTTACCCTTGTATGTCCATTGGCATGAGTGCCAAATGAGCCTTCATGAATTTCTTTCATCAGCACGTTTGCTTTGTGTCTGTCTACGCATCTGAGCAAAACCATGCCGAAGTTTCTCTTGTAGAGTACATCATTGTTCAGGAAGAAGTTTCCAGCTAATCTTCTGAGGGTCTTCCTATCTTTTCTTGATGCCCCAGGCAGGTGTTCCTGTCTTTGAAGGAAGCATTTGATATCATGATACCATGGTTTGTCATCGATGACGGCTTCCATGCAAAGATATAAGCGGGCCTATCAAGGCGCATTATGTCAATCCTGGGTACGTCGCTCCATCGGCTCACACTAATATTAGAGGATAGAGTAGCTAGTGCATCTGCCATGTGGTTTTCTTCACGAGGAATGTGATGAAACTCAATTTTGTTGAAGAAGGGTAACAACCTTCTTGTATAGTCTTTGTAAGGAATCAATCCTGGTTGATATGTGTTCCACTCTCCTTTGATCTAATTTATAACCAGGGCTAAGTCTCCATACACATCCAGATTCTTTATCCTTAAGTCAATAGCTTCTTCGAGACCCATGATGCAAGCTTCGTATTCAGCCTCGTTGTTTGTACATTTGAATGCCAATCTGGAAGTGAAAGGAATATGGGTACCCTAAGGTGTAACGATGATTGCCCCAAATCCATTTCCATAAGCATTGACAGCTCCATCGAAAATTAATACCCATTGGGATCCTGGCTCTGGCCCTTTGCTTGGTAGCGGTTCATCGCAATCTTTCATTTTTAGGTACATTACATCTTTGTCTGGGAAGTCGAATCTGATTGATTCATGATCGTCAATCGGTTGATGAGCTAAATGATCGACTAGAATACTTCCTTTGACGGCTCTCTGAGCATGGTATTCGATGTCTTATTCTGATAACAACATCTGCCAATGGGCAATTCTCCTAGTTAAAGCAGGCTTTTCAAAGACGTACTTGATTGGATCCATTTCGGAGATTAACCAAGTAGTGTGACAAATCATGTACTGGCGAAGACGTTTAGCTGCCCAAGCTAGAGCGCAACAAATTTTCTCGAGCATAGTGTATCGAGTTTCACAGTCCGTGAACTTCTTTCTTAATTAATAAAGGGCAGACTCTTTTCTTTTTGTTTCGTCTTGTTGGCCAAGCACACAACCCATGGAGTCTTCCAAGACTGTTAAGTAGATGATCATTGGTCTTCCTTCCACTGGAGGAGACAAAATAGGTGGTTTCAGCAGATATTCTTTGATGCTGTCGAAAGCCTTTTGGCAGTCTTCTGTCCACACACAGCTTTGGTTCTTTCTGAGTAATTTGAAGATCGGTGCGCATGTCGCGGTCATGAGAAATATGAATCTTGAGATGTAATTCAGACGTCCCAAAAATCCTCTTACTTGTTTTTTAGTCTTTGGAGCAGGCATTTCTTGAATGGCCTTGACTTTGTCGGGATCAACCTCAATTCCCTTTTGGGTGACGATGAATCCTAAGAGTTTTCCTGAACGAACACCGAATGTACACTTATTGGGATTCAAGCGGAGTTTGAATTTTCTCAGACGCTAGAATAACTTTGATAAGTGTTCCACCTGTTCTTCTTTTGTTTTAGATTTGGCAATCATGTCATCGACATACACTTTAATTTCTTTGTGCATCATGTCGTGAAACAGAGTTGTCATAGCCCTCTGATAAGTCGCTCCTGCATTCTTCAGACCGAACGGCGTTACTTTATAGAAAAAGGTGCCCCATGGGGTGATGAATGAAGTTTTCTCCATGTCTTCTGGAGCCATTCTGATTTTACTATAGCCCGGGAATCCATCCATGAAGGAGAATACTTTGAATTTTGTTGTGCTGTCAACCAGCATCTTAATGTGTGGTGGGGGAAGTCATCTTTCGGATTGCTTTGTTTAAATCTCTGTAGTCTACACACATTCTGACTTTTCCGTCCTTCTTGGGAACTAGCACTATGTTGGCTAACCATTGAGGGTACTCTGATGTTGGCTAACCATTGAGGGTACATCTGGAAACTCTTTAAGTCACTCAATCAAGCCTTCTTTGACAGTTGGATTGAGTAATGCTCCAATTTTAACTTATTTCCTCTCTTCTTCTGAACCTAAGTTGATCGTTTCCAACGGTTCTTTGTAAGGTTGAATGGATCTTTCCTCATGTCTGAGTAATCTAGAGATCTCATCTGGAATTTCTTCGTTCTCTCCTTCTTCAGCTTCAAATATCGGGAACTCAAAGTCGAGAGAAGGCATTGGATCGTACGTTTCAATGGGGTTTAAAACAAGTAATCTGCATAACGTGATGATTCTTTTCAGAAAATATAGAGAGAATGCAAAAGTGTGTGCAGTGTATTTTTTTTTTTTGAAAAAACGCTTGTTTTTATTTTGTTTTGTTTTTTAGGATTACCATTTTCTGGAAAAGCAAAAAATGAAAATAGCAATAAATGCAGGAATTTAGAATGACATTATTTATTCATGATTTGTCGATTCTTGAAACACAGCCCTATAAAACAAAACTCTTTCGCTCTGGGCGAAGTGAAGAGGGACATTTACAGAAAAGCAAATCCTATAAAACATCCTTTCACCCAGGGCAAAATGAAAGGTTAAAATAAAGATAAGACAATTACTTTGATTTATGAACGATATTCGGGACATCGACCGCGGCCCAATTGCGACGAACTCCTCTGTGGATCACAAAGTCTGGTATTTTCCTTCCAGGATCATCTTCAGTAATGGCACTGATTTCTGGCGGATTCGGATCACTAGAGTCTTCTTCCCATGCAGTGTTATCATAAGAGGACTCTTTTATTGTATCTTCAACATTATTTTTGTTTTCAAGAGGGTCTCCGAACCCTGTTGGCTTGATGTCTTCGTACTTGATACGAGAGCTCTCAGGAGCAGTGTACTTTACTAGAAAGTCGTACTTGTTGCTTGGCTGCTCCAAGGCATCCCAAGTTTCTGAGGGGATAGATGAGTCGTTTACTTCAATGGCATTGACTTCAGGAAATGCAAAGTTGATAAATCTTTGTCCAGCAATCCTAGAAATTTTATCAATATGTCGTTCGGTATTGTCGGAATTTTCCTGGTAAGGTCCCCACGATTCTGGGAGAACAGGTGAAGTTTTCTCAAAGTCATTCAGCAGATATGCATGATCTGGCTGACTCTTTTTCCACGAGTCTTCCATTTAAGGTATCCATATGAGCAAATCTTCCATGGGATCATATGAGTTGTAATCAAAATTGTCTTTCATCGGAGTATCTTCTTCCAATGAGTTGGGTGGCGCATGGCATCCCTCGAGATCACAATCTCCATAGATCATTCTGACATCTGATCTAGGTATATATCTGGGACTTTGCTTCAGAGGGCAAAATGGCAGGTATGTTTCTTCCTGAGATATGTATTCTTCATCGTTGAAATAGGATTTCCATTCTTCATTTGTATCAGAAGAATTATTCTCCTCGATTGTATGGACTTCCTGAGAAATCGGGTGGAGAAAGCCTCCACTGTGAAAGAAATGTTGAATGAGACGAAAACTTTCATCCTTTTTTGTAGTCTTGGTAACTGCTGGAGAAAAACTGAAACCTTTTCTTGTTTTGTTATCAACAGGGATCACAACTTGCCCTCATCCTTTTATGTTACTGCTTTCCATTACATGTTGAGCATCTTTGTATGAGGAAATCGACGTTCCTTTTTCTTGATGATTCTCATTGCTCACATAGAGTGCTTGAAATTGAGTTCCAATAGCCTCTTCTGGTTCTAAATATGAGAATGATGATAGGTTGCTCGCAATTAAATCTTGTTCTCCGCATACTGTGACCAACTTGTCGTTCTTGACAAACTTCAGTTTCTGGTGAAATGTCGAGGTGATTGCCCCTGCTTCAAGTATCCAAGGTCGCCCTAATAAACAGCTATATGTCACTCGAATGTCCATGACCTGGAAAGTGTGGGGACTAATGGTTATGGAAAGGTCAATTTTGTCGATAGCTGTTTTCTTAGACCCGTCAAAAGCTTTGACTATGATCTCGCTGTCTCTCATCGGAGTACCTTGAAAAGATAACCGTACTAGAGTTGACCTAGGCATGACATTCAAAGATGATCCTGTATCTACCAGTACGCTGGCTAAAGCATCATCTTGGCAATTGACTGTGATATGAAGTGTCATGTTATGATTTTTGCCTTCCTCTGGAAGTTCTTCATCACTGAAACCTAAATTGTTGTAGGAAGTGATGTTGGAAATAATGATGTCAAACTGACCTACTGTCACATCTTGTTCTACAAAGGCTTGTTCCAAGACTTTCTGTAGAGCCTCTCTGTGAGCATATGAACTGAGCAGGAGAGATAACACAGATATCCAAGAAGGAGTTTGTAATAATTGGTCCACAATGTTGTATTCACTCCTCTGGATGAGTTTTAACATTTCATCGTTATTTTTCACAGGCTCCGTATTGCCAGATTGACCAATTTGTTGATTAGGAACTTCAACTTGAGGTTCCTTTTCTTTTGCAGGTTCTCCAACTCCTCTGTTGAAGATTCGACCACTTCGGATGACCCGACTAATATCAGCGATGTTGACAATGGATGGTAGTAGAATTTCTTTTCCATCTTCTATTATGGTCCCACCGTACTTGTACAGAATATCTTTCTCTGACTCGTATGGCACTGGGCCTGGCAGGTAGATGACCAAAGGGGTTATTTGGGCCTTTCGACTGTCAAAAATATCCTTAATTGGTTCTAGCTCGGGATTGATGGAAAATTTTCCACTGTTGAAAGGGATTCCTGAATGCTTTTGCTCTTTGAGTATCGGGATAATGGTGAAGACATCCTCGTTAATTCCATAATTAACATGCTCTCTTTCATTGAAGACTGTGATGGTTCTTTTGTCCAACAACTCTTGAATCTCATTTTGAACAAGGAGACAACCATGTCGGCTCTTGCGACATTTTCTGCAAGCTGAATGATCGTGATGAGTCGGACCAAAATAATCAAGTCTGCACAGGTATTTGTGAAATTTGACCAATGACGTTTCCATGCTTTTAACGTCATAAATTGCGTACTGCTCTGGGCAATCTTGCACCATATTGATGGACAGAGAATTTAGGCATAGTTGGATTTCTCCATGGTCCACCTAATTCTGGAGAGCTGCTCGCACTATGTAGCATCCTTGGCTATTCTCTGAACATATTCGATAACGTTCATAATTGTAAGGTGGCACCCAGCCGTATCCACTCTGTATGCAGTGCATTTTTACCAAATATGTTTCTATCAAGCGGACGTCACTACTTTGGTGTCTACCCAGATTTCTATTGGTTATGCTAATTTGATGCGTGTTTTCATTCTAATAGACTGGAAGCCACCAGTGGTCCAACAGATGTTGCAGAGTTCTTTGTACAAGTGCACAACCTTGATCGTTTTCGGAGCAATCTTTGCAGTTTGGATAATTATGTGGTGACAGATATCCGAGCCTGACTTGCTTGGCATGCAATTCTACCAAGCTAGTATTCATTAAGCGAATGTCGAAAATCTGAACCATATTGACCTGGTGATTACTACCTCCATGGTAGTCTTGGATCCATCCAAGATTCATTTGACACTGGAGTGCCTCTTGTACAAAAGAACATCCTTGATTGTCTTTTGAGCAAATTGGCAAAGCGTCGTAGTCGTGCAACGGTAAATTGTGATACTGACTTTGTCTTGAGTGCATTTCTATTAGATTGATATTCATTGTACGAATATCATGATTTTGAACAATGTCTGGATGTTGATAAGACATATTTATTCCACGAGATTTGTGATCTTGGATCCAACCCAAATCTATCTGCTCTTGAAGAGCCGCTTGTACAATGATGCACCCTTGATTGTCCTTGGAACAAACGTTGCACTGGTGATAGTTGTGGGATGGCACATGCCCATACCGCTTTTCTTGCAATGCATTTTTACCAGATTTATTCCCATTAGGCGTATATTATGGATTTGATAACTGCCGCCAGGTTCTCCTTCTATCAAGTTTACCGAAGCTTTTTCATGTTGCGGCAACGGGTTCGTTTGAACATTCGGATTCGTATCTTTGAAAGATAGAACTCCATTTCTGACGAGATTTTGTACGTCAGATTTAAAGCTGAGGCAATTCTCAATGTTATGGTCTGGTTCTCCTTGATGGTAAGGGCAAGATTGATCGACCTTGAACCAGTAAGGTGGATTGTCTAGTACTGCGAGAGGAGTTCTTGTTTAAATGTGCCCCTTGGCTAGTAAAAGTGGAAATAGTTCTGCATATAACATTGGTATAGGGTCAAACCTTGTTGATCGTGGAAAACGATTATTGTTATTGTATTACGGGCGAGCTTGCTGAAGAGGTTGTTGCTGCCTTTGTTGATACGGTTGTTGATTTAGTCGTTGTTGAGTAACCTGTGGTTGATATGTCGGGATCGGCGCGGGACTGACAACAGGAGATACTGTTGCCACCTGTCGAGGTTGATACCTTCCTTTTTCCTTACCCTACGAGATATTACTGATATCTTGTTCTTTCTTCTTTTGGAATGCACTCCCGTATCTTTTAGTATTGCTAAATGGTTCTGAGTCCTTAACCAACTGGCCTTCTCTGACTTCTTCCTCAAGGTGTACCCCCATGTTTACCATCTCGGTAAAATCACTGGGTGCACTGGCGACCATTCAGTCATAATAAAATGAGCTTAATGTCTTCAAAAAGATTTTAGTCATTTCTTTCTCCTCGAGAGGAGGTGTAATCTGGGCAGCAATTTCACACCATCTTTGAGCGTACTCCTAGAAGGTCTCTTTATCCCTTTGGGACATGGCTCTGAGTTGATCTCTGTCGGGTGACATATCCAAATTATATTTGTATTGCTGAATAAAGGCTGCCCAAAATCTCTGAAAGTACTGATCTTGGTACGGTTTAAACCCATGTACCACATGAGCACGGCACCGGTTAAGCCGTCTTGAAAGTAATGGATTATTAGTTATTGATTCTCCGTTTGGGTAGACATTTTTTGAGCGTATATTACCAAATGACTTTGTGGGCAAGAATTTCCTTTGTATTTTTCAAAGTCGGGCGCCTTAAACTTGTGCAGAATTTTGACGTTTGGGATCAAGCAGATGTCAGCGACATCTTTGCCAAACAAGTCCTATCCGCGAATGGCATGCAATTCCTTCTGCATTTCCAAGAACCATTCTTTGAATTCGTTCATTCTTTCGTATACTTCTTCATCTTTACCCGAAGTGGCATGAAGGATCTGTTCTTCTGGGATATTATGTATCACAGATTGTGGTATAAAGATTACTGTAGTAACTCTTGGCGCTTTAGTGGCCGGAAGTTTGTAACCTTCAGGAGTATCTGTCGTAGCACTTACATCTTCGTTCACCTGAAGTTTGTAACCTTCAGGTTTTGAGGTTCCCGCTGTGGCTCCCAGGTCTTCAGTGACTGGTGGGATGTATCCCTCAGGTATGAAATTGAAAGGCATGCCCCAGGGAAAACCTTTAGGCATGTTGTACTGCAGAAGATTGGCAGGTATCTCAAATGCCGGTGTAGACACAATTTCTGAGATTGCAGTCCTTTGAGGTGGTTGATCCTGGGCTGCTGCCAGGGATTCAATCATGATGTTGAGTCTTTCCAGACTGTCTTTCAGAGTGTTAACTTCCTATCTTAGTTCTCTGTTTTCCTCTTCAAGATCGTCTATTTTCTTTTGGCGATTGGCCCGAGTATTGTATGAATGAGACAGTTTGACTCTAAAGTGCGACACGTGTGTGAGACTTTGTGACAAAGATGTGTAATGCAAGAATGATGAATGATATGCAAAGGATGAGAATGATCTTTTTATTTTTCAAAAGAACTTTTAGCAATTATATTGCAAATATCAAACAGCGGTGGAAACCTTTTATTGAATTCAAAAGGGTTACAATATCTTACGGGGAAAAGTACATTATTTCATAAAGTACAGGAAGGAAAACTAGGTTTATGAATCCAAAGGAACCTCCGAAAAAGATCCAGATGCTGGCTACTGGTTTACTATCCTCTTCTTCAACCGGTTTTCCTCAACCGTCGTCGGGTCAATGATCCTTTTCCATGTGAAAGGAGAGAGTAAACGTTTCCGTTCCTCTTGACTTTCCACAACATGTTGCTCTAGTATTTCATTCAGAGCATCTTTCTCCTTTAGTAACTCTTGCATCTTGGTGCATTCCAAGTTGATAGTCTGGTATTTGTTCTTCCAAGAGTTCTTTTCGCGTTGAGTTTTGTTAAAAGCAACCTGCAGTTTCTCGGTGTCACTCATGAAATAAAGGACATATTCTTTTAAGGGAGACACCTCTTAGCGAGGGTAAGGCATCCTTAACTTCATGGCCCTAATTTGTACCTATTGGAGATAAGGCTCTGCAGAGAGGCAGTTTGGTTTCCCAAAGATTCTTTTCCTTTCTTGTGAACATGATGCCAGACATGAACAATTTCCTCTTTGAATGCTCTGTCATTTTCTCGTTATTTGAAGAAAAGACCTTCCAGGTGAACGTTGTAAGGTACATTCTTCATCGGGTATCCAAGCTACCGACGGGCTAAAACTGGGTGATAGTTGATCCCTCCCTTGGTACCAATGAGGGGTACATTGGGGAAATTTCCACATCTGTCAATGATCTTTATTCCGTCATAGACTCGGTTGTACCAATCTATGTCGGAGTGGGTGAGAGACATAATCTTCTGCGACCATCGCATACTACTTTTGGGATAAAAAAATAGAAGATTTAGGTAAGTGGGAAATAAACCATCTATAGAGTAATGGTACACAACATGTAATCATCCCTCCGTTGTACAAGTTCCTTAAATGTACTGAGTGGTAAGCATCTGCCAGCAAAGTTGGGACTGGATTCCCTATTATGAAAATCTTGATAGCATTTATGTCGACAAGATTGTCAATGTTGGGGAAAAGGAATAGTCCATAAGTGAGTAGAACAAAGTTATCCTCAAAAGAGACTATGTTTCCTATGCTGGCAAAGTATAAGGCTTTCTCCAATAGAAACCTGGATGGTAAACCTTGTATTCCTCCTTTGGTGGTCATGTGAGCTTTGATATTGGATACTTCCAGAGAGGTGACCCTTGCAATGACCTGATCCTTAGGAATTTCTTCCAGTCTAGAGAATGGATCATGGTTAGTGATAGGTAAATCAATCAGATGAGAGTACTCTTCCAATGTTGGTGTGTGCTTATAGTCGGGAAATGTGAAGTAGTGGTACACCGGATCATAAAACTGAACCAATGTAGCTAGGACTCCTTCCACCATGTTGACTTTCAAAAGAGACAAAAGTCCTCCGTACTTAGATCTGAAAGCTTCCGGATTGGTAATCAACCTTCCTAACTTTCTCAGGTCCTCAAGTCTTGGACTTTTGAAGGTGTACTTCAGGGTTTTTCTTCTACCGAAATCCATAACGCGGTTTCTGATATTTGCAACATCCTCTTAGTTCTTTTGAAAATTTTTTAAAGAAGAGATTTTTTTATGAATGGAGTAGTCACACCCTAATTTTTAACCCTAAGATCCCATCTCTTTAAGTCAAGCATCTCATGCATAGCTAACCCTTTTGTTGCTTTGTTTTTGTTTGCTTTTGAATTAGGGTTCACCTCAAAGGGCCTCAAGGGTTTAGCCAATCAAGTCTTGAGAACATCATCAGTAAAGCAAGTCCTCATACACATAGGAGGCTCATTCCCATCAAAGAAACAAGCACAAGATGGTCTCACTTTGAGCTCCACAAGGTTTCATTAGTACCTAATCAAGAATTAGGGTTTCTTCAAGACAAAGTCAGCTGCACTCATGAATCTTGGTCAAGAATTGGCCACAAGCCCTAAGACATGATCCAAGACTCATAAAGACACTCATGAAGCCCATATGAGATGTCCAAGTAGCCCAGAAGAGGTATTGATTAGTTGAAGATCAAGTTAGAGTTGCATCTATTCAAGAAAATCAACTGTATCTCTGAAAAGTCAAACCCAAAATTTGAGGACAACCCTGAGCATGACATATAATCTTGAGTATGTTTGTGATTTTTGAGTCAAAAGGAAATCAAAGGGGGGGCATAAAATCAAGTTTGAAGGATTAGGGTTTTGGAAGAAAAGTTTCTAAGTGTGAGAATCTCAATTTGTAGCCATTTTGTAACATATATAACTTCTTCATCCTTGATCCAAATGAAGCAAATTGGCTATCAAATTAAAGAGGACACAATGTACTTCAAGTTTGGAGAAAAAAAGTGTTAAAGAGATTCATGGATTTCAAGATGTGGAGGCCTAAAGTTGAGAAAAAACAAGGATGTGAAATTTTGTACTTAGAAATTTTTCTAAGTATGGAATCTCAACTTCATGGACCAATCTTCCAAGACATTTTTCACCATGATACAAGCTTTATTTCAATTTTCCTTGGTCATGAAAGTTGTAGAGGGTTTTTCTAGCTTTCTTTTGAGTACTAGAACTCCTCCATTGGATGTATACAACTCAAGTTATGGAGTCATCAAGATAGGGTTTTTCAGTTGGCAAAACTTTGGCAAATTTATGGACCAATCTTCCAAGGCATTTTTCGTCATGATAAAAGTCTTATTTCAATTATCCTTGGTCATGAAAGTTGTAGAGCTCTTTCCAAGATTTCCATCTATTACTAGAACTCCTCCATTGGATGTGTACATCTCAAGTTATGATGCTCCAAAGTTGGTGTTCCAAATAGGTCAAATTCCATAACTTAGAATTTTTCTAAGTTTTCTTTTGTAGCATGTTAGTGGACATGACTTCAAGCCATTTTTTCTCAATTGTCCAAGTATGATTTCAAGATGTTTCTAACATGAAAGTTGCTCTACCTTTTTCCTAGTTTCCATTGAACCTAAAACTTTATCATTTGAATCAAAATCCATGGAGTTATAATGGCTCAAAGTGGTGTCCACACATTGGATTCACAACAACACATAATGTCATTTCTCATGCACATCTTGAAGTCAAATTTTGGTGATTACATGAAAGCTTCAATTCATGCGTGTGGTTTGTAGTGCATCTCCCCAAACATTGCTAAAAAAGGGTCTTTTTTGTGTGACATGAATAAAGCATTATATTCAATTTCATGAAAAAAGAAAGCAAGACAAACTTATGCAGCAAACTTGCTGCTCTTTCCTTTACTCATGCTACTGTTCTGGCCTTACAATAGAGCCAAGTCACAACAAGACAAGCCCTGAACATTGACCTAACCAAGTTGTGTTTTCACCTCTTCATGCTCTGACCAAAACCTGCTTGCGAAAAGAGAAAGAAACCCTTCCTTTATTTCCTGTTTTTTCTCTTATACATGTGACAATACCATGGCATTCTTGCTTGTTTTATTTAAAAAGGGAGAGAGAAAGAAAGCCATTTTTTCATAAAAAATGCATACGCAGTGCCATGCATACTGCAGTGGCTATTTTCGTGAAAGATTATGCCACTCTATACCCCTTCCATCTCCATTAGCTTTGACCACTGTCCAACCATCTGAACAAAGCCTTAACTGAACCATCACTATCATGGTCAATCTCTTCAATTTTGGCTCCAAAAGCATCTTTTCAAAAAGGCTCCAGCACAACACTTGAGAGGAGGGAGAGGTCATTCAGCATAAAAGGGAGTTCTTAAAGTATCACGGGGGGGATTTGGTCGGCTGCTTAAAAACCATTTCCCTCATCATTCTTCTGGCTAAAAACATCTCCATCATCATCATTTCCTTACTGCCAGCATAACATTACCCTACCCTCTTTCCTTGCTGCAAGTAAGCTACCTTCATCACCATCACTATCCTCACGATAAAATCCTCTTGACTCCATATCATCACTTTCTTTTCAAGCATCACCAACCACAGCCGGCACGCAAGCTTGTGTTGACGGTTACGACTATTTCGGTTCGACCACGGCTTTACACACCACAAGTAGAGGTATTCATATCACTTCTCATTATCTCTTGATGTTATTGCTATGTTTCGCGCAAAATGTGATGTCATAGACCATCTGACCGTTGTGTGAGGATTGTTATAATTATTGTTTATATGTGATTTGCATCATTATGAGCTTATCATGTTATTCGTCGAGCATGTTACACCTATTTTTCCTTGCTGCTATTGTGTTTCAATGAGCTCCATATTAGATGTTCGTTGTGTGTGATTGAAGCTTGTGTATGGTGGTTACACCATTGTTACTTCTGTGCATGCTGTTTTCTTTTGTTAGCATACGAACATTTCGCTTTAAGGTGTGAGTCTTCATGGTGTGAATATCAACTGTTTCATGAATTTTGGCATGTTTGTTGGACTGTTGTCTTAAGGTGTGTAGTACTCCATTATCAGTAGATGATTCATGATGTTTGTTTTGGTTGTGCGCTCTTCATGCAGACACCTTGGTGTTGTTGTTTTTGTTCATGATTCTCATTACTAGTGGGACGTAAACATGCTGACGTCACTGCTTCTTTGGTCTTTCATTTATCTCGCTTTTCATGTACAGGACCCATGTTATGCTCTTGATGTTTTCCTTTTGTTGAAAGTGTTGTATGGGTGGTATCAGTAGTGAGAGTTTCTTTCCTTTCCTGGATAGTGGGAGAACTAGGTGCGGTGTCATGTTTTGTCTTTTGAGAGAATAGAGTTTCTCTCTTTTCCTGAGATTTCCACGTTTAGCCGTGTAGAGCAAGGGGATAGGATTGAGTTTGGATATAGAGTTAATGATGTTATTTGGGCCGATACACAATATTCCAAGCCCACGGCTCTTCCAAGCCAGCCATCTCACGTTTAACTTAGTTTTTTACTTTTAGTAGTTTTGTTAATCTTAATTGATTAATGTTCTTTTTTAGAATCAATAGTTTGTTTTTTTTATTTACTATTTAGAGTGTAGCTAGTTTATCTTAGTCATTAGGTTTTCAATTAAATTCTATTTTTTATTTTAGTTTGATTAGAATGAGGTTAGTTAAATTTTAATTTAATTTGTGATTTAATTTTTATGTTTGTTAAAATTCTTGTTGGTTCGAATGGTGAATTTATTCCTTGAGGCATTCATTTGCGCTTAAGCTTCGTTTTAGTGCCTATCTCGTTCGTTAATTCCTTAGTACAATCCAAGGGAAAGGTTTGTGGTTGACTATACGAGTCACTTGCATCGCATTTTGTTCATTTTGCATCTTTCACCCTTTGTCTAACCCCTGTTTTCCCTTTAGGTTGATCACTTTAAGATGTATATATCTAGATTGTTAACTCTAGTTTAGGCTATTTACCCCCTTAGGATAGTTTCCCTTAAAATGTTAACTTAGACAACTCACAGTTAGTCTCCCCTTTTTCTCTCATGAGAGAATTAGACATAAGTCGTCCCTAGTTAAGATGTAAATCTCCTACCCCATGACATAGCCGAGAAAGTTGTAGATTTTTTCCACTTGAGAGAGGTATGTGGCATACTCGTCGATCTGATATCCGAGTCAGAGCCCTTCTCTTAACGTGAAGCAAGATCCATCTTCCGCGTGTTTCTGGTGGTTTCAGTTGAGTTTTCCCTTAAGATGACGCCTTGTCTCTTCTCCTAAACCAATCAACAAACCCCATGTTTATCCTTAGTGAGGGGAACTACGAGTGCTCTGATTCTTTTAGACAAGATACCTAGGCACGAGATGTGACGTCTTGGCTAGCACACTTAGTGTATATACCCCTAGGTTTTTTCTTTTCACCTTTAGCAAACAGATAAAAAATAGCACATTAAAACAAGAGGTTCCTGTAGAGTACTACAGATATCTAGGATGCTAGTACCTTCCCTAGGTATAACCAACCCCCGAACCTTAGATCTCTTGCTTTGCTTTGCATTACAATTAGGGCTTTTGATCTTTCCATTTTCCTTTGGATAAATCAAAGACCGGTGGTGAATTATGATTTGTGATTCAAGTTAATTCAATAGCTTGGTATCTGATTCTCACCGCGACAGAAATGGCGACATCACTGGGGATTTCTTCCTAAGAGGGTTACACCCATCTTGTTTTATGTGTTATTTGTTTGTATACTTGTATTTAGTGTATATTTGTATACCTGTATATTTGTATATATCTGTCTGATTGGGTTTTTCTGTTTGGCAGGGTTGTTACATTTGAGTGGTGAGATAAGTCCTAACCCGGACTTGAGAGCACACATATGATAGGATTGTGGTGTAATCAATGGTCGGCTATTGGGAGTAGTCCTAACATGTTTGGCATATGATGACCACGCTCAGTGGAGGCCCCTTTGGGATTATTGATGTCTGATGCGAGTAGTCATATTGATGTCACTCTTTCCGACCTGAGAGTCAGTGATACTGAGGACCTTTAGTTACCCTTTACCCCACTTTGCCTTTTAGGACGTAGTGGAGTGATTATCCAGGTGTAGACCTGTGGCGGCTGTCATGCGATACTACACTCAGACGAGTTTATCTTGAGAATATTATTAACTCGCACGAGTAGTCGTGTAGGTCGATAATATCCGAAAGATTTATCGATGACTCTGGGAACTTTTTAGAACCCTGTTCAGCAGATCATAAACCCATAGTACATACTGATTAGTGGTTTTCACTCGTAGTTTTTCAGGCATTTGTGTCTATCTTTTCCGTTATGTTTTCGGTATTTGAATTCATAGTATTGCATTTTTACTTAGTGTTTGTGTTTTATTTAATCAAGTTTTTGTTTTAATATTATTCCGTTTTTAGACCGTTTGTGCTTTGATGTGGTAGTGTTTTCTTTGTGTTTCTCAGGTTTTTATAAAGTCATTAATCAGATGCGCATGTGAAAGCTGGAGTGCCAAAAGTTCAAGGAAAAGACCAATCAGAAGCCTGACACGGCTGCCCGTGTCACAGGACACGGCCCGTGTCAGGAGGCCTGGGAGATGGAAGTTTGAGCACTAAAATAGGACAAGGAAAAGATCAAACAGAAGCCTGACACGGCTGCTCGTGTCACAGGACACGGCCCGTGTCAGGGCCCCTGAGAAACTGCTTTGGCGCATGAAGAGTCAGTAGCCTGACATGGCTGCCCGTGACATGGGACACGGCCCGTGTCAGGGCCACTGGAGGGGAATTTTGTGATTTTTTAATTATTCCAATTAAGTGTCCTTTGAGGGTATTTTGGGAATGTCACATGCTGTTTAGTGATCTGACACTTTTTAAGCTGAGGAAAGCACGAAAGAAAGGGACTTTTTGAATTACGTATTATTTTGGATGTTTTCACGAGTTCTTGGAGAACGGAGAAAGGGACTTTTTGAATTAGTGTAATGGTTTTTCTTTATTTTTATTCAGTTATTGTTTCTGTTATAAACATGAGAGGCTAAACCCCCCAATGCCAGGGGGTGTCCTTGAATTGTGATGTATGAACCTATTTTGATTTAGTCAATGAGATTTCGTTTTCTTGCTTTAATCTTTTATTATGCAAATTATAAAATATTTGTTGCAATCGGTTAAATTGGGAACGATTTACGATTAGGGATTTGGTCTGAAAAACCCAATCTATCATTTTGCATAATAACACTACGGTAGATATTGCCTAGGAATGGGGATACCCTGTAGTGACTTTTATAAACCTTGTCAAAACTATTGCTTGATGTTCTTTCTTGACCGCTAAGGAATTAGGGTCAAGGGAGAATATCAAAGGTTTTTCGATTAAGGAATTTAAGAAAAATATTATTAAGGTTTTGTGAAATTAAGGTTTGAGGCATTTCTCTTTTATTATAATTTAAGGTTCTTACTAAGCAATTTATACACCTTCCCTAGCATGTTTCATAATATTCGTAAAAAGCACTTTTATTATTCTGCTTATTTTATTTTGTTATTATAATTCTCTCAACCAAACAAACCCCAAAAATCATTTTGTTTAATTGAAATAGCATCTGCACTTATAATTACACGCAGTCCTCGAGAGATCGATTCTGGGGATAACCCCTACTATTACTACATCGGTGAAAATAGTACACTTGCTATTTTTCCGATCAAGTTTTTGGCGCCGTTGCCGGGGACTGCAAAATTTTAAGTGCTTGTGTTAGTTCAATTGGAATTTTGTCACTCTGTGACTAAAAGTTTTAAATTTATTTTTCTGTTATTTTTATTATTACTATTATCTGTCTAACCTGTATATGCGAGGCAATCCCTCAGCAGAATTTTCTTTGGACGCAGAACCCGAAAGATCATTGCACGCTAGACGCCGTCAAGCCAAACAAGAAAGACTGGCAGAGTCAGTTTCAGGAACGGTAATTTCGGATCTAGAAAAAGAAGAAAGAATTTCGGTTCATTCAGAGCAATCAGATTCAGGTTTAGAAACAGGTACAGACTCAGAGTCGGAAACCATTATTATGGCTAACAATCCACCAGCAGAAAGACTTCTGGGCGATTACGGTGGGGCAAATGCACCGACTGGTAGGTTAACAATTGTGAACCAACCGGTGCATGTGCCGAATTTCCAGCTGCATCCTAGCACCATCATTCAACTTGAGAGGAGACCTTTCACCGAAAAGGTTAATGAATATGCCAACAAACATCTGCAGAGATTTCTGACTATGAGCACCACTCTCAAGATTGAGGGGCACACCGAGGAAGCAAAAAAGTTAAGAATGTTTCCTTTCACTCTGGCGGAAGAGGCTGAAGACTGGTTCTATTCGTTACCTGCTGGGAGTATTACCACTTGTGAAGAGATGGAGAAGGCGTTTCTGAATGAGTATTTTCCGGCCTCTGTTTATATCCGAAAAAGATATGATATTGTGAACTTTAAACAGAAGGACGGAGAATCTTTCGGAGACGCATACAAGAGGTTCAAGAAGGTTTTGGTAGCTTCTCCGACTCACAACATGGATCAAACTGAGCAGATGCAGGTGTTCGTCAATGGCCTCCGAATAAAGACTAAGCAGCTAATTGATACAGCTTCCGGTGGCTCATCTAATTTTACAACAGCCACTGGTGTCAAAAAGATCATTGAAGCCATAGCCGCTAACGAGCATTTGGAGTTGTATGATCAAAGTGTGAGTAAATCTGAGGGTGTGATTGATTTAAAGTTGAATAATCAGGTTGTGAGGGTAGAAGATCAAATTGCTGCAGAAGTTGAAAGAAGGTTAAAGGGTATGAAAGTGGGTACGCAAAGTGTGGCACAAGTTCAAACTGGTAAACCCATGAGTTGTGAGATTTATAGTGGACCCCATTATACTGCACATTGTGTTGCGACTACGCAACAAATTGAAGAGATAAAATTCCTGAAGCAGAATAATCCCTACGCTCAAACTTATAATCCAGGGTGGAAGAATCATCCTAACTTATCTTGGAAAGATCAAAATCAACAACAATATTCACAGCAGCAACTAGTCCCTCAGAAAGCACAATGGGAGATTTCCATTGAAAAGATGGCAGCTCATAACATGCAATTTCAGGAAGAGACCCGGAATAGTTATAGGAATACCACAGCCTCCATAAAAAATCTGGAGGTTCAATTGGGTCAGATAGCTCAACAAGTTGCAAATTCTCAAGCACCAAGCGCCCTCCCAAGCGCCACCATACTAAATCCGAAGAATCATGAGAATGTCAATGTTGTTACCATAGAAAACCAGGAAGTTGCAGAAGAAGAAGCCAGGCCAACCGAAGAGAAAAGAAAAGAAGCGGTTAAACCTAATATCAAGTTACCGTACCCCTCAAGAGTGACAAAGAAGGAGACACAAGAAAAAGACTTTGAGAAATTCAGCTCATTGTTCAAAAAGTTAGAGATTAATATGCCCTTCTTTGAAGCACTTGAACAAATGCCGCTATATAAGAAATTCATGAAGGTGGTCATTGGGAAGAGCAAACCTAGTGGAGAGGAAGTAAAGAGTCTAAGTGAGGAGAGTAGTGGGGAATCACAAGGTAGGAGAATTCCAATCAAACGGAATGACCCTGGTTCTGTATCAATTCCCTGTACCATAAAGGACCGAATTTTTAAGAAAGTCTTGATTGATTCGGGTGCTAGTGTGAGTCTCATGCCCCTCTCAATTTTCAAAATGCTGGGTATAAAGAAAATAAGTGAAACTGGAACAAACCTGAAGTTTGTCGACCTCATAACCAAATGATCATACGGCTTAGCAGAAGATGTGCTTGTGACTATTGAAAACTTCACCTATCCAGTAGACTTTGAGATCATTGATCTACCCGAGGATAAGGAGATGACTATCATACTGGGTCAACCATTTTTTATGACTAGTCGGTGCAGTATGGATATTGAGACTGGTACTCTAACCTTGAAATATTTTGAGGAAGAAATAACCTTAAAGTTGTTGGAGCTCGAGAAGCAAGGTCAAGAGGAAAGTAATCACCCCTCAGTTGGAATGATCCGAATAGTGAAAAAAGGCAAAAGCTCAAAACCACTTCTTGAAAAAGTCGCTGGAATAATCCATCAGGTTGCAGCATCTGAGTCATCTTTTACACCTAGCAAGACTCCAGCATCCAGTCAAAAAGTCAATAAGAGGAAGAAACGTCAAAGAAAGAAGAGAAAAAGACATCAAAGGGAGAATGTGGGAGTTAGATGTGAGTTGAATCACAAGGTAGCTCTTAATCCTGAATCTGACTGGTGCTCTGTTGTGGAAAGGTCAAGCAACAAAAGCAAAAAAATGTGTAATCTGAAGTACCCCCCATAGCATTGGGGAGTAACCCGTCGAGCCATGCGACGTTAAACGAAGCGCTACGTGGGAGGCAACCCACGCTTGTATGATTAATTTCTTCCTTTTTGCTGGTTATTTTGTTTTGGTTGCAGGAAATAATTTGGATCTTACATGTACAAACGATGATGTAGCAGTGGTGTTGCATTACCGTCAGCATCCCGGGAGGATCTCTGTGAGTGACCTCTCTCATTCTTGTTCTAACACATTGGGGCCAATGTGTAGTTCAAGTTGGGGGAGGATTTACTGCTTTTAGTTTTTCCTTTTTATACAGGTCATGTCTGTTTTGTGTGTTGAAAACCATTCTGAATTCTCCCCGAATTAGAACCGTTAAAATTTTTTCTTGTGAATACTGTGATTTTGAGGTGGTCAAGAAAGTATATAGAGTTTGAGGGAAGAGGGTTAGAATTAGTGACATTGGGAAAGTTTGAAAACTTAGGAATGACCCGAACACCCTAGATTCCTTGGAGTAAGGAAACGAGTCCAACGTGTAGATTTGTGCCATAGTACTTGGATTTAAGAAGTATTCCCCGATTAGTTTATAGTGATAGTCCGGCATGACTAAAAAGAATTGCATGTACAAGGTTGATTGAGAGAATGACCTAAGGCACCGGAAAAAAAATGAATAATGGCGATAAAGACAACTTGTCCTTCTAAGTTGGGTAACCCTCACACGGTTACTTAGCCTAACGGCGGTTGAGTCTCAATTGTCGTCCCAAAGTGGACTAATAAACGCCAATGAGTGAGAAAAAAAGATAATGGTGCCTAGAAAAACTTTCGATCAATTTTGTACATGTGAGGGAAAACGAAAAAAAATGCCTTAATCTGATTATCCGAATGAAAGGGGTAGAAAATCGAAGAAAAGACTTAAGCCCAAAGCATAGTTGGAGAGGTAACCGAAAAGGGGGATGTAGGTCCGTGGTTTTATCTCGGTTTGTGTTTGTGGAATACCTTCGTTAACTGACGATTACCTAGAGAACTAGTTTAACCGGTCGGAACAAAGGCTCACGTATGAGTATCGACACACCTTACCTTCACAGGTCTTTCATTGGATTTGTACCGTTTGATCTGAAAATTTTTATGCAAGCTTGTTGCTTGAGGTCAAGCAACGGTTTAAGTTTGGGGGAGTTTGATCAGTGGTTTTCACTCGTAGTTTTTCAGGCGTTTGTGTCTATCTTTTCCGTTATGTTTTCGGTATTTGAATTCATAGTATTGCATTTCTACTTAGTGTTTGTGTTTTATTTAAGCAAGTTTTTGTTTTAATATTATTCCGTTTTTAGACCGTTTGTGCTTTGATGTGGTAGTGTTTTCTTTGTGTTTCTCAGGTTTGTATAAAGTCATTAATCAGATGCGCGTGTGAAAGATGGAGTGCCAAAAGTTCAAGGAAAAGACCAATCAGAAGCCTGACACGGCTTCCCGTGTCACAAGACACGGCCCGTGTCAGGAGGTCTGGGAGATGGAAGTTTGAGCACTAAAATGGGACAAGGAAAAGATCAAACAGAAGCCTGACATGGCTGCCCGTGTCAGGGCCCCTGAGAAACTGCCTTGGCGCATGAAGAGTCAGCAGCCTGACACGGCTGCCCGTATCAGGGCCACTGGAGGGGAATTTTGTGATTTTTTAATTATTCCAATTAAGTGTCCTTTGAGGGTATTTTGGGAATGTCACATGCTGTTTAGTGATCTGACACTTTTTAAGCTGAGGAAAGCACGAAAGAAAGGGACTTTTTGAATTACGTATTATTTTGGATGTTTTCACGAGTTCTTGGAGAACGGAGATCTCTCAACCGTGGAAGCAATTGAAGATCGAAGGAATCTGATTATTAGTGTAATGGCTTTTCTTTATTTTTATTCAGTTATTGTTTCTGTTATGAACATGAGAGGCTAAACCCCCCAATGCTAGGGGGTGTCCCTGAATTGTGATGTATGAACCTATTTTGATTTAGTCAATGAGATTTTGTTTTCTTGCTTTAATCTTTTATTATGCAAATTATAAAATATTTGTTGCAATCGGTTAAATTGGGAACGATTTACGATTAGGGATTTGGTCTGAAAAACCCAATCTATCATTTTGCATAATAACACTACGGTAGATATTGCCTAGGAATGGGGATACCCTGTAGTGACTTTTATAAACCTTGTCAGGACTATTGCTTGATGTTCTTTCTTGACCGCTAAGGAATTAGGGTCAAGGGAGAATATCAAAGGTTTTTCGATTAAGGAATTTAAGAAAAATATTATTAAGGTTTTGTAAAATTAAGGTTTGAGGCATTTCTCTTTGATTATAATTTATGGTTCTTACTAAGCAATTTATACACCTTCCCTAGCATGTTTCATAATATTCGTAAAAAGCACTTTTATTATTCTACTTATTTTATTTTGTTATTATAATTCTCTCAACCAAACAAACCCCAAAAATCATTTTGTTTAATTGAAATAGCATCTGCCCTTATAATTACACGCAGTCCTCGAGAGATCGATTCTGGGGATAACCCCTACTATTACTACATCGGAAAAAATAGTACACTTGCTATTTTTTCGATCACATACCTATTGGGATGGGTAGACCATGGCTCAATGCACGTGACCTCTAAACATAGGCCCTTTGTGCTTGTTGCATGTACATATGTGTATGAGTGTTTATCTGTATATGTGTGTTTTGTGTGTTGCATATATTCATCCATGCATCAATTGTTGGTTTTAAGGAACTCAGCCGTCTTTTCCTTTGCAAATCATAGGTATCATGGATCTTGAGAAAATGAACACCAAGAAGTACAATTTCAAGAAGCCCAACTTGGTAGAGTTGAAAAAGCTTGCAGCTTTGGTGTCTTGCCCGGAAGACTTCAGAAAACGCTATGGAAGGTTGATTGGTATTCTTAGGACTAAAATGGAGGATGGAGTTCTTGACACGTTGGTGCAGCTTTATGACCCTCTTTACCATTGCTTCACCTTTCTCGACTACCAACCCGTCCCTACTTTGGAGGAGTACTCTTATTAGTTTGGACTGTCGGTATTGGAACAAGAGCCTTTCAGCGGTTTAGAGAAGATTCCTTCACCAAAAGACATTGCTGATGCTATTCACTTGGAGATATCTGAAGTCAAGGCTAACCTTACCACCAAGAGTGGGATCAAGGGCCTACCCTCTAAGTTCTTGATAGATAAGGCTTTCTACTTAGCTAGGGAGAACAACATGGATGCCTTTAAAGCAATCTTCACATTGCTTGTCTATGGTTTCGTTTTGTTCGCTAATGTGGAAGAGTTTATTGATGTCAACACCATTCGGATCTTCCTAAGTTGGAACCCTGTACCCATGTTGCTTGGTGATACTTATCACTCAATTCATCACAGAACTCTCAAAGGATCCGGTACCATCTTGTGTTGCGCGCCTTTGCTTTACAAGTGGTTTATCACACATTTGCCTCGAACAGCACGCTTCAAGGATAATCCAGACAAGCTTCGTTGGTCTCAGAGAATCATATCCCTCACTCATACTGATGTGTTTTGGTACGACTCAACCTATAACAAATGGGTCATCATTGATAGTTGTGGCCAATTTCCCAATGTGTCGTTCCTTGGCACCAGAGGTGGGATTACTTACAACCCTATTCTCGCTAGGCGCCAATTTGGGTATCCTACGGAAGACAAGCCTAGGAATATCCTATTGTCCGGTTTTTTCTATCTTAACGAGGAAGCCAGTGCAGAGACTAAGGATAGAGTTTTGCATGTTTGGGAAATAATCCATAAGAGGACTAAGAACGACCTAGGAAAGAGAAATTGTGTAGCCTTGGAACCGTTCATTTAGTGGGTTCGATCCCGAGCTCGTGATCTTAAGATGTCATACCTCCCTGAAAAACCTTCACAGCCTGCTGTTGCATCATCTTCTACCATTCCTATTGAGCGCACGGAAGAGTGTCAGGAAACTTTGGCAAGGATAAAGCTTGAGCGAGACACTTGGGAAGGGAAGTACCATACCATCTATGCTGAACAGATGGAGATGAAGAAGCAGTTGAAAGAGAAGGATGATTTAATTGAGTTGCTCGAGAGACGTGTGATAGAGAGGCATGTGGCGCAAGAGAATTTATTTTTCTCTAGCGTACAACCAACTTCCAGTACCCACGAGTATTCAAGTGTTCCTCCGACATCTGGTGCTTAGAAAGGAATTGACAAGCTGATTTTGGAAAACGCCAAGCTGAAGAGGCAGAAGAGGATGCGTGGAGCAAAGCCTTTTTAGATAGGATCACTTGGGACTCTTTAGGCCTAGCTGTTTTTCCCTCTTTGTATTTTGAGCTTCTTGAATTCTACTTTAAAAGTTGTAACTTTTCTCACTACTAATGAAATTAAGCTTCTTTTGAAAATGTCTCTGATGTGTATTTACCTTTTTTGGGTTCCTTAAAACCAACTGCATACGCATTGCATTTTGCATTTTTTTGCTAACCCTATCAAGGAACTGAAAACTTGTTTTGCAGACATTATAAGATGGATTTTGGAAAGAGAGGCACTTGGTCGTACACCTTCATGGTTCCTAATGTTAAGCAACTAAAGGAACTAGGAGAACTGATTGAAGACCCATTGGCTTTCTCAGAAAGATATGGAAGGATTCTCCCGCTTTGAAGCTTCAAAGGGCTGATGGACTGTTAGAGACGCTGGTTCAACTCTACCATCCCATTTATCATTGCTTCGTATTCCCTGATTACCAGTTTATGCCGACCTTGGAAGAATACTCTGCTTTGATGGGTCTCCCTGTCAACGACTTCCCTCCATTCTCTAGACTAGAGGATGAACTCGGTGAGAAGGATATTACAAGAGGAACGAGCCTAAGTTTGTCTGGCGTTCGAACCCACATGACTATCAAGGGAGGAATTTTTGGTTTTCCTGCTCGATTCTTGTTTAAGAAGGCTCGATATTTCGCTGATAGGAAGAACAATGTGCTCTTTGAGTCCACATTCGCATTGTTGGCTTACAGACTATTCCGATTTCCCAACATTGAAGACTTTGTCGACGCCAACGCCATCCAGATTTTTATGCTCAAGAATCCGGTTCCTACCCTATTGGCTAATGCCTATCATGCCATTCACTTAAAGATTCTGCGAGAAGAAGGACAGGTCGTTTGCTGTGTTGCCCTCCTTTATAGGTGGTTTATTTCGCACCTACCAAGAACTGCAACCTTTTGGGATGTGAAAGACAGATCAATATGGTCCAAGAGACTCATGGAGCTTACCCATTCAGATATCGAGTGGTATGATCTGATATATGGGGGATTATTATGATTCACAACTGTGGGGACTTCCCCAATGTGCCTCTTCTTGGCACAAATGGATGCGTCAGTTATAACCCCGTTCTCACTCACCGACAACTTGGTCATCCAATGGATAAAGAACCTGATCCTAGCAACTTGACAAGACTTTTCCTTGAGGAGGGGAAAATCCTGAGCTTAAAGTCAATATCACGCGTGCTTGGTGCCGCATAAACAAACAAGAAAGGACTGCAATAGAAAACCCTAACTGTATTCTCAGAGAAGCTTGCCTGGAGTGGGCCCGTGAAAAAGCCCTCGTGATGAGGATGCCCTATCCGCGTCATAAGCCTCTTGTAGTCCATACAAGTGAAGAGTTGAAGATGAATAAGGCATTGGAGGAGCTGACCATTAACAATGCAAGGATGCAAGAACAGATTGACAAGCTCATGAAGGAACTCTGTGGAGGAGAAGGACCGTCATCAGATGGATTAGATTCTTAGTTCCTTTTATGTTGTATTTCTGTTTGCTTATGTAATGGACCTTGGAGGTGTACCACTTATTTTGTAAAACTTGCAAGTTGATTGATGAAATAAGTTGCTTTAAGACATATCCTCAATATCTACAATGTTTACAAATACACTTTTGAGTTCCTTGATTCATCACTGCATCATATTTGCATACATCATTTGCATTGCATTCTTACATTTCAGGATCTCACCCTTACTTCTTCTTCAGAGACAAGTTGAATCACAAATATAACACCCGAGCCGGTCACCAGAAGAAGGTGGATAACTTTGAGAAAGGAAACCGTGAAGTCATAAGGAAGTGACTACTTTGAAGGCTGGTATGGAAGGGCTCTCTGCTTTGATTGAAACTCTGGTTGCTACTCAAAATCAATATTTTCCTCATATTTCTCAGACTCCACTTCCAAGGACCGTGATTTCTGAAATCATGTCAAAGCCCACTTCTGAGGCTCCCATTAGTGCTTCTAGCAACCCTAAGAAGTTTGGTGAGGGTTTGCCCAAAAAGAAGGAACAAGCTGCTAATGTTATTTCCCGAGAGAAACGTGAAGGATCTCGCAGAAAAAGTAAATAACACGTGGATCAGTTTGACTCGATCCCGATGGCCTATTCTAAATTATATCCTGTTTTAGTACAGAAGAATCTGGTGTAAACAAAGACTCTGCCGGCTATCCCAAAGGATCTCCCATGGTGGTTTAAGTCTGATCGTTTTTGTCCATTTCATCAAGGGGCACCCGGTCATGACATTGAACACTGCTTCGATTTGAAAGCTGAAGTACAGAAGCTAGTGCAAAGCGGTATTTTGTCTTTTGAAGATTCTGGACCCAATGTCTCAACAAGCCTGTTACCCAATTATGAAAACACAATGGAAAGATGTCTTGGAGAATACTGTCTCTCTGACGTAAATTCAATTAGAGGATCTTTGGTTGATATGCACGTCGATTTGTGTAGGTTTACCCACTATGAACATAATCATGCTTCTTGCAAAATTTGTTCAAAGAGTCCTCGTGGATGTTCTATTGTGAAGAGGGATCTCCAAGATATGTTGGATCAGAAACTTCTTCATATTACTAGAGAAAGGGTGAATGTCATGATTCCGCATCTAATATTCCAGAACCAGTGGTAATTACTTACAATGGTAAGAAATCCTCTCCTGTGCCTTGTGGATATGATTCTACCACGCTGGAGGGTGGTAAGAAAGTTCTTGTTGATGTTGCTCCTGCTTCCCAGGAAACTCCGAATTATCAATCACAGTTTCGTCAGAAAACACATCAGGGTCATGCTCAAAAGAAGTTTGATCCAATCCCAATGACTTACACCCAATTGTGACCTTATTTTGCCCGAAACTCGATAATGGCACCCAGAAAGACTAGAGCCATTAAATCTCTTCCTCCTTGGTACGATCCAAATGCCAGTTGTGAGTTTCATGATGGAGTAATGGGGCATTCAATTGAAGAGTGCAAGGTTTTCCAAGAAAAGGTTCAAGAGATGATCGACGATGGGGTGCTGATCTTCAAGGAAGGAATCACTTCTGGTAGCCTAAAGAAGAATGAAAGTAGCTTCACAAAGAATAAGGAGCAAGATGTGAGTGTCGTACATCATGGCCGATCTAGAAGAAGGTATCAGCAACCTCAACACATCATTGATGTATCTCCCGTCATCAACACACCTACTTATCAACCACAGGCTCGTCCATCATTCAACAATCAAAACCGTGTTCAAAGACAATTTGATTCGATCCAGATGACCTATGTGAAATTGTATCCATATTTGATACAAAGGAATCTCGTGCAGACACGAGCTCCGCCAGCCGCTCCGAAGGATCTCCCATGGTGGTATAAGCCCGAGGCTCGTTGTACTTTCCATCAAAGTGCACCCGGACACGATATCGAATACTCTTTTCCTCTGAAACATGAAGTGCATAGGCTAATACGAAGTGGTATTTTGTCTTTTGGAGACTCTGGATCTAAAGTGCAACCCATAAGCTCTGACTGAGACAGTCTCCTCAAAACTTTAGTTAATTTACTGCTTTTCGCATGTAATTCTCTTTGTTTGTTAATGCATTTGTTATTTGCGTGTAAGAACTTGTTCATTTTGAATGTTTAATGCAATGAATATGTTTGTCTTGAAGAAATCCATTCGTATTCACTCTTAAAATGCTTTTTTCTATTTTATAATGCCAATACTTCCCAGTCTCTCGCCTAGGCAGAGAATTGGAGGGAGGATGACGAAATCAAAAAAGCAAGATCTCTTGTTGTATGCTTTTGAATAAAAGCCTGTTGATGATGTAAGGCATTGTTTCAAATCCCCAAACACTGGAGGTATAAGGGAGATAGACCCTCGTTAACCCCTTTGAGCCTTAAAGTAGGATTTTCCTTCCAAATCTAAAAACCTTCAATTTTAACCTGGGGCAGGGTAGTTCTCAGTTAACTTGGTTGTGCGTTCATGCAAGACACCTTTCATATAAAGGTTGCACTCCCAAATTTTCCTTCGTACACATCAAGCAAGTGTCGAAGATGTCTTTCAAGTCAAATGCCAATGATGGTTCACTGTAATCATTAAGCTAGTTAATCACTTTTCTTACTCCAAGAATGAGCCGAGTCCCTTTCAAGGCAAAAGCTAAGAAAGATGGGAAGCTCATGACTTTGCCTTATACAAAAATGTTTGTATGACAACCAGAAAGAGGAAATCTTTAAAACTTTCACCATGAAAATCCTCAAGGGAAAACATTTTGGTAAGGAGGTAGTGACTGCCATTTCAAAAGTCCCTTGACTTCTGAACCATCATTACTATGATCAGTGTAATTCCAAATCTCTTGGAACCTGAATGTATAGTCTGATTTGACTGAACATAGGATTGGAGAACATCACGAAGAAGGGGTGGGTATAAATAAATTTTGAGCCTTATATCCTTTGTTTCATAAACTGTGAACCAAGCCATGTTATAACCCTCAAAATACCTAATTGTAGCAGGGTTTATTTCGAAAGCATACTCATTGAGATGACGTTTCCTGACTCCTACGAGCTATGCTTAAATTTGTGTTGGCTTTGTAAAATTAATCAATGTCATATCCTAACTAGTGATTCGTTCACAAGTTATTGCGATATCATTTCAATAAAAACTTCAAGACAAACATGTATGTTGTATTAGCAGATTCAAAATTAACATTTTTCTGCTAACTAACATTGCTTGATATCATAGAAGCTTGCATACGAGCATCAGTGATGAGTGTAATCTCTCGAGATTTGAAACTCTGATAAGTAAATGGCGAATCATTCCAAAAGATGACCATATCCAGGGGCATGTTACCTGAAGACTTTTCTAAACAGGGTCAAGTTGTTGCTTTCACAGTATGACCATCCTTAAGGGGCAAGATTAAAGACTTGGTTGTACAAAGTACAGTCAATCTGGGGCAGTTACGTCGAGATTCAACAAATCCCTCCAAGAGTTTGAAGACATTTGAATAGTTGGATACCAAGTTTTCTGTAAAATCCTCTTGAGATCACTTGTTCTCATAGTCCATGTACTCTGGGGCATTTTAGAATTAAATATATTTTATCCATTCATAACAACTATTGTCCGAAATGGCGACTACCATGCAGTTCATCAATGCAGAGCTACATTGTTCTCATATCATTCTTCACCCATGCCCCAAAGAGCTTCTGTCTTAAAGTGGTGTGATGATTCCCCAGTAAGTTTTACTTTAGGTGACCATGACAATCCCTCAGTGAATCTACTTCAAGCAGTCATGACAGGTTTGATGCAAGATTTCCCCAGTTGGTGACCTAAGAATCCCCAGTGATTGTCTTTGGATCCAACCTTCCCAGTGAAGTGGATGTTATTTCACTCCTCGATGAATTTCTTACAACTTCAATCCTCCCCAACAAGGTGGATGTTTATTTCATCCCCATGGAGCCTCAACTCTGACATCTACAGCGACTTTGATCTGAGCTTCCCCAAAGAAGTGGATATTTATTTTATCCCCTGTGAGGCCTCAGTTATGGCATTACAACTCTCTTTCATATTACTTCAGTTTGTCGTGGATATTGATTCCCCATGAAGTTTCTCTAAACATGAGTTTGATCCTTTCCTAGTGGATCTTTCTCATCTCCAACAGAGTAGCCAGATTCATCTTGACAATCCTATGAGTGAAGTCAGGATATCCATCATCCCCAAGTGGAGTGCTCTCTTTTCCCCAGAGAAGTTTAAAGCCTTGATGCAGGACTGTGGTTCCAGATGTGGCTTCCCATTCACCCCCAATGATGCTTCTACCTTGTGAAGATTGCTCGAGTATCCTTGTTGAGATGTTTATTTCATTTCCAGTTTACCTCTCTTCGTTTTGTTTTGTCAGCATAATCATAACATGACATACATTCATTCATATAGATACATGGCATCTGTGCATTTTGCATTTTTATGATGTTTACTTATCTGTTCACTTTGGTTGTGTTTATCCCTAAGTGACTAGGTTTGTCTTCTCCCTCCAAGTAGAGTCGTCGACCTTAAGCAGAAAGAGCGCATCCTTTCCAGTTTGCCCACTGAGTTTGATCCTCGTGAAAGATGGTTGCTTTAATTCTTTTCCGTTTCTGGATAAGATAAACCCCAGTTGAGTTCATTCCTCACTGGATGGAGTCTTGCTTAACCACTTCTTTTCAGTTATTTTCTGAATTGAACTTTGGTCCCTGACAATCACGATTTTGAGTCTCTCTAGACAATTAAACCTAGATCAAGCGTGCATTTATTTTGCACTTTGTCTCCCCAGGAAGAATCTACTTGAAGATCACCCTTGAAGACAAAATCTTTCTCCAGAAATTCATGCCTAGACAACAAATGGCATCTCTTCGAGAAGTTTGGTGAAGATTCAGAAGATATGTTTTATAAGTCAACCGATTTACATCTCCTTTGAAGATCCCCATTGAAATTTCCAAATCTCCAGAAATTTATGTGTCATACCCCAAATTTTGACCACCAAGATTTCCCATCATTGTGCAAATCATCACCACAATATGGATGTACCTTCATGCCTCATCAATCTCTTCAAGGATTGTTGAGCATTCACTACAATCAAGAATTAGGGTTTTGAGCCCTCTCAGAGCACTTAGACAAAGGATCAATCAAGAATGGACATGATCTTCAACTTGTCTAACCTCTCAAACACCCATGAAGGATCAAGGGGTCTCCCACATCAAGAATCAAGCACAAGGTTGTAACATTCCAAGTTGATCAAGCCTCGAGATCCACAATGTCACCAAATTAGGGTTTTGGTCGACCAAGGTCTCCAGAGGAAAATTTTCCTCTGGGTGTGAGCCAATACTTCAAAACATGACCCAAAATTCTCAGAGGAACCTTATGAGTCCCATCATCAAGTCAAAATGGCCTCAGAGGGAGCATTCATCAAAAATCAGGAAATAGGGTTTCTTGACCTAATTCACCCCTAAGTTGACTTTTGAGGCAAGACATGAACCAGGACTTCAAGACATGATTTGAGGGCCTCAAATGTACCAAATTTATCCATTTATAACCATGGATTGATCCAAGAAGCTTGATTCACAAGTTTCAAATTCATCTGGACCACAATTAGGGTTTTGAAGAAAAAGTCAATTGTACCTTTGACTTTAGACCAAGACATGTTTCCAAACCTTGGGACATGATTCAAGACACCCTAAAACACCTATGGAATCCATCCATTAGGTTTGAATAAGGTCAAAAACTTGATTACATAGAAGATCACACAATTTGGAATTCATCTCACAAAAAGTCAACTGTGCCCAAAATCAATTTTAACTTTTTGAAAATTTTCACAAATATGGCTCCCCTAAGTCAAAAACAATGTTAATACATGGTTGTGATCATCATACATCAAGAAAAATCAAGTAAAATAGGGTTACTGGCAAAAGGAGCAACCTTAAGAGACTTAAATTTTTCTAAGTTATGGATCAATATGGATTTGGTACCAACTTTGCAAGGTCATAACTCCCAAACCCTAAGGCCTTTTTCTTCCATCCAAAGCTCAAATGAAAGTTCACATGACATACTTCAAAAGTGTCAACTACAAAAGATTCCAAATCCTCATGGATTTTGAGTGATGGATTGATCAAAATCACAAAATCATGAAAATGACCACTTTTTCCAACACTTAGTGAAATTTTGGACAGAATCTGTCTTGAATTTTCACCAACTTTGAGGCTATTTTTCACTTTTATCCAAGCTAAACTAGGTCCATTGGTGGCCATCAAAGTTAAATTATGTTATGAGAGCTTTCCAACAAGTACTAGATCATCTCCAAATTCAATTTGAGTAGGGAGTTACAACTCTTGGAAAATGGCACCAAAAACTGATTTCTTCCCAAGGAAGATTATAGGTCATTTGCTCGAATTGGTTAAATTGTGAAATTACAAGTCTTGTAATCCTTCTAGAAATATTAAGGATCAAATCAAAGCAAACGATCTCTGAGCCACAAGCCTCCCAAGACAAAAGATCATCATGTATACATGTGATATCTAATGATGCAAAAGCCAAAAACTTCAAAGTTGTCATGGAGCATTCAATGGATGCATCAAGGTGGCATGGACTGAGGCAAATCCAACCGAATGAGTCAAGCCTTATCCCTACAACAGAAGACCATAGGCCTGCAAGATTGACTTAAGTCAATGGCTAGAGGAGACTTAAGATTCCTTTTGAAAACCAATGGACAATGGGCTATACCAGCCACCATTCACTATTGCTGCCAAAATAAACTTGATACACTATAAATAGAGCTTATTTGTGGTCAGTTTGAGTACACCAAAGCACCACCGCACATGCTTTCCTCAAAATCTCTTTCAAAAAACCAGAAATGCCTTATTTTGCAAGTCACCGTCGAATTTTGAGTTAGAGAGAAAATCCACTACAGCTTATGATCCAAACACATCCAATATATCATATATAAGTTGTTCAAACACTCATCCTTCATCTGTAACACCAAAATCACGAACCTCCATAGCCACCTTAGAGGTCATTTGCAGTTGAGGTACCACAGAGTGATCCAAGTGCTTTCCATCCATTCCAAGCATTTATACACCTTACATAAGGTCCAATGAAGTTGTCTAAATAATTGCATAACATCTGCAACATCTCCATCATCAAATTCGATCACCAGCTACAAGAGGTAAGCCTGAAGCCTTCAAACTCTATATTACATGCATCATCAATTCATTTTCATGTTACCAACTTGTTTCTGGTAGTTCGTAGAGTGATAACCCTCAATCAATTGCTATGTTTCATTCGTGTTTAAGATTTCATGACAGTTTTTACAAATTCTAGAGTTTCTATGTTCATCACAATTATCTCACTCCACACTTAAAATTGTGAGAGCAAGAATTGTCTCTATAAGTCAATCTATGTTTTGATGATAACAATACGTATTTGTGAAAGAAATATTTTATGTTCTAACGTGTGTTGCATGCAGATCATAATTATAGAAGATATCAGATTCAACAAGCACCAGCCAGATGAGCGACAATGATTATACGCGAAGTTATTATGTGTAACACAAGTCGCAAGAAGCAAGAATGCTTCTATATCTGATCATGAACAGTCAGATCCAAGGATGCCGATATTGCTGTTACAATGCTCTTGTGGATGCTCTTTGAAAGTGGTTGTGATTCTGAAGATTGCGAAGCTTCTGAAGAAGAGAACCGAAGTGCTGAAGACTCTCATGACTTGAAGTTCTGAAGGCGGAAGGCTCTGAAGACCAAGTGTAGAAAGACTCTAAAGACTTATATGTTCTGAATATTACAGTTCCAAAGATAAAGTGCGGAAGACTCTGAAGACGGATTCCTAATGGACGAGTTCTGAAGTTTCGGAAGACTTGAAGTAGTAAAGGATAATGTTCATAAAGACAAGTGCTGAAGTTCTGAAGACTGATTCCTAATGGACTTCTTCAAATGACTGAAGACTTGACATGTCAGATATCCTGTTAAGAAGGCTCTACTCATGCTTCATCAAATTACCATCAGAAGCCTCTGAAGTTTGGAAGTCAAATGTTACCGTTGTGAACAACTGTACACACTGCTCAAAAAGATATCCCGTCACTTCTCCCACAGCTAAAAGGAGATGTGTTAGTACAGCTCATTATTACACAACGTCTATTTTCCAACAGCCAACAATATTTCAAACGACTATATTTCTACTGGGCTATAAAAAGGAAAGAGTGCCCGCTTCTGATGGAATTGATTCAGTCCATGAATGGTGAATTGATCAAAGTCATTGTGTGAAGATAGAAACAATGATGAGTTCTCGTTGTAACACTTAAATATCAAAAGCTATCACCATTTACATATGGTCATTGTTGTTGAAGCTCAAAGATCATCATTCAAACACAACAGCAATGAATTTGGAACATAAGCTATTGATGAAGAAGACAACATTGTAAATCAGTCAAGTCATCAACCTACCTTCTCGTCAGGGCTACATTGAAGATCTGAAGCAAGGAGTTGTTGCTCAAAGCTTGCTCACCCAAGAAGACAAAGAAGAAGAAGATCTACAAGATGTCAACAACTGTCAAATCGTTATACATCTTTGTAGTTTCTTAGGATAGCAAGAAGCTTTTGCTCATATCTTGCTTGAACACTTACGTGTTCTTTGTACTTAAACTTAGGAGTAATTTGCTTGTTAAGAAGCATTTTTGTAATCTCCTGTTAACTAATTCTTTGTGAATTAGGATTCCTTGAGTGGTCAGTGTGACCGGAGACACGAGAAGATAATGGCGAGATGTCATAGTGGGAAATTCTGAAATAGGGTCAGTAGCGTTATATTCATTGTAATGAATCCCTGAACGTCTAGCTATGAAAGCCTAGCGGTAGATCTTGCGAGATTGGAACCTGTAGGTCAATGTTCGTTATATTCATGAAGTTGAATCCCTGAACGGTTCATTGTATGTTAGTCACAGTGCGGCTATGCAGTTTGTTAGTCACCAGCTATGTGCTCGTGCATCTGTAATCGAGATTGATTATAGTGGATTAAGACCTTGTGTTCAAGGCGAAATCACCTAAGGAGGGTGGACTAGATTAGCCATTGTGGTGAACTAGGATATATCGTGTGTTCTTTACTCTTACGCTTAATGTCTTTGTTTATGTTTCTATGTTGAGGATCAGAACCTTACATAAGCAAGTCAGAACCTTGCAACTCTGATAAGCTTCCGCTCTGCAAGTTCTGAATGTTGTACATAGCGTTCAGACTCTTATTGGTTCTCATGCTCTAAGAATTGTCAAGTCTGAATATAACTTCGTAAGTCAGAGTCTCTCAATGAACTCTGATGTAACGTAGATTGTCCTATTGACAAGAAGCGAAAAGTTGTTAAAAGAGTAAATACACAATTCAAACCCCCCTTTCTTGTGTCTTTCTCTCACCTTCAATTGGTATCAGAGCTCCGGTTCTATTATTGATGGATAGCAAACACTTAACAGTGTCAGAAAAAGATCCAGATGCGGTGCATAGAAATACTCTGGGTAAGATTGAAATCCACTTATAATTTCTGTAACTGTTCAGAAGATGATTGTGTACAAAATTGTAATCAATCTGAGTACTTGAGCAAATCACTGATTCTGGAAGTTTTTGCAGTTATCAAACAACTAAATCTTCTTCACTTAAGTTTTAATGAAGATTGGAGAATCAGCTGATAAGATAGATTCATCAGATAAGAAGTAGTATCTGTTGAATGCTTATCTTGGAAGATACGTGTGGATGAACCACGTATTTGCTCAAAGTTGAATCATCAGAAAACAAGAAGTCTTGTTTGCTGAAGATTAATTCTTTATGAGTTTTTGAGTTGTTTTCAAGAAACGGATTAGGTCCACCCTTGACTTTCTCGTTTAAAGCTCATTCAAAACTTCTTCATGTAAAGAAGAAAGATTGTTGTTCTGTGATTTTGAACTTCAGAGTGAAGTCTGTTAAAGTCATAAAATCTGAAGAATTCAAACTCTTAGGAATGATTCAACATCTGGATCATGAATGATCTAGAGGTTAAAATATTCTTGAAGAACTGAATATTGTTTTCTTGGGGAGTCATACAGAAAACTGAAAGAACATTCAGGAAGAAGAAATTCAATAATTCATCAAAATTTTAATTAAGAATGAATTCTAAGTCTTGGCTGAATAAACTCAAATGATTAAGTTATGATTAAACCTAAGATTCTATCTCAGTTGAATCAAATGTTATTGATCGGATTCTATTTGATAAGTTTCTCAGAATCTTCTACTTGAAGTCAAAAGGATCTAAGTGGCTGATGTCATTCAGAATGAAGAAATCAGGTTAACATTCCCTTCAGAAGTAGATATGCTGGACCAACCTCAAACAAGTTAGAATCAACATTGTGAGACAAATGAGTATTATGCAAACTATGATTGATGGCTCTGAACAAGATCTGCATCTGTTTGAAGAAACAAGTCAGAAGATGTCGTGAGATGAGAAGCTGAAGTTGATGATCAGAATCTCAAAGTCAGAATGGATAGTTCTCAGATAAATATCTTTCGTACAAGATCTTAGTCTCATTAAGGTACATCTTTCTCCTTCATTTATGACTTATTAAAATTCATGATAAATATACTTGAAAAGTCTAGTAAGAGTCAAAACGATTGTCATGTCATGATAAGTTCTGTGAAAATAGGTTATAAACCTACTTAGAAATTCGTATGTCCTTTTTGCATCTACAAGTAACTAATGAATAGTTAGTCTCACATGTAAGCCTCTCTCCATCATGTCAATCATTCTGTATTGACTACCTCTTATGGTTCTTAAGCATACCCTGACAAGTACTCTCATATAAACCCTATACTTAGGAATATCTCAGCCAATCAAAGTCTTCTTGAAATACGCATATTGAATGACATCTGTCTGTACGCATAAGTATGATATTGAAAAGTGTGTCATCTTTTTAAATAGCATGTAACCTAGTTCTACAGCTACTAGTCAATTGTGATAATTTACTGACAAGTTAGGACTTGATTTCGTGTTGGAAATAGTAAAAACCTTCATGCTTGCATTTTCGGTTATGCACTCATTAAAGAAGTTAAATAAAAATTCTTGGGACTTGGAATTGTGTCTCTTCGCTTCTCAAACTCCACTTATCACAAATACTTAACTCCTGTCTAGAATTAATTAAGAAGAATCGTATGGGTAATGTCTTTGCCTTCCCTAGGCTAACAGACTGTTACACTGCGTAACTACCCTAGATTATTCCTACCTCTCTAGAGTCTAGGTAATCATAAACCAGTTCTTCTGAGTCACCCTCGGTCATTAACCCATTCAATTAAAGTATCTTCCCTTACCTATTTAGAGTCAATCATCACGTTAAGAACCATGAACCAATCATTCATTCCTTATGGAAGAGTCCTATCAGAAGTACTCTTCAGATCAGAAATCGTGCAAAAAATCTGCAGAGTTCGATGTGGTCCAGATACTGCTCTGGATAGGAAGTTTTGTGAAACCTTCAACAACAGTTAGTTCTTATAAAATTAGAAGATTACCTATCTCAATTAGGCTAAGTTATTAATGTGTAATGGTTTATTAAGTTCACATGCTCATATTGTGTAATTGCTAATTAAGTTAATGAAGTATGTGTTACTTGTCTTTATGTCTACACATATGTATGTGCACTTATTAGACATATAAGATAAATATTCTTGAAGGAAGAAAACGTGTCTGTCAGTGATACTAATCTCTCATATGCACTTTTTACAAATCCTTGACTCCTGATAAGAATTAATTAGAGTAGTCTATGCGTGACCTCTTGGTCTTTCCAAGAATGATAAACTGTTGGACTCAACGTCAGTCTTAATCCCTTAACCTAGTCATATCTAAGCTTAAAATGTCTAGGAAATGACGAACCTGACGGTTGGAGTCACAAGCATTTATTTGACTCTCTCTATTTGTTGCCTACTTAAGGCACCTTGTTCACTCCTCTATCCATCATTCCAAACCATCTCAGTTAGTGTCTCTCTTTAGTATTCCCTCTAGAATGTCCACCTCTCATCCAAAACCTACTAAGAGTGAAATCTCTAAGTTAAGAGTCCTAAATGAATTCTATGTAAACACCAGTTCTCTCAAGGAACTTGGCTTTACAAGAACTTCGTCTGAATTAAGTTGTCAGAAATGGGAAGGTTATCTTGAGATACTTCCAGGTCTCATCTACACAGATCTTGTTAAAGAATTCTGGGCAAATACTTATGTTTTTTCAAATATGCATAACCAACACATCATTCAATCAACCATCTCCGAAATCCATGTGTTTATTAATACATCCATCATTGCTCAAGCAATCAAGTGTAATGAAAGCGGTGACACCCTTGAAGATTACAAGGAAAGAACCATCTTCAATGATCTCATCTGCCAAATTCACAATGGAAATAGTGCCTCCAATTGTGTCTCCACACTCAAACCCTCAGCTAAAGTCTGGCACAGAATAATGGAAACAAACCTTCGACCTAGAGAAGTAGGAGAACAAGTGCTAACCCATTCAGATAGACTATTCATCTTTCTTTTGATCTACAGAAGAAAATTAAACCTTCCACTAACTATGTTCAATCACCTAAAAGAACAAATTCTTGTGTCTAGAAACATACCCTCTCTTTGCATCTCGTATGGAAGAGTCATATCTCGAGTTCTAGAAATTCAAGATGTGATTACCAGGCTAAACTACTTAGGAGCAACCACTGAATGTTCACCCGTAGATCTTCCAAATCTATCGGGAAGTTCCTAAGAAGAAATAGAATTAGGCTCTAAGGTTTCTGCCCTACTATGCTATTTCCTGCTCTATGTATTCTTGTTAAAAATTATTAAATGAAATATCTTTTTGGAGTCTTAAAAATCCTTTACCATAAGATTCTACTCTAAGAACTGCATGAAAGACTTTAATCATATCCAAAATGTTCACACTACTTAAAAATATTAAATTACTTGCTCTTTATTATAATACAAAATGATACATAACTGACAATAGCGCATTAACATCCTTCAAGGATGATGCTATCACAAGAATTCAGAACTTAATAGATGCTTCCAGTTCAAGCATAGATCCCTTAGAAGTGAGAAACATTTGGACTAAATTCCATGAATGGATCTCAGAGGAAATTGTGAGAGCAAGACATTGGCTGTCACTCATGCAGAAGAAAAGCTGCATACATCAAGAACAAATGGTTCTTAAAGCTCGCTCTCATCTTCCTCGTCATCATTAGGCTCCTTTTTGTCTAATCCCTAGGAACCCGTTCTCATTAAGTCTATGTTTTGATATGATCAACCTATGCTTTAAATTCTGAAATTAGTTTGCAGCTCTATCTTATGATAATGTTTTATCTGATCTCTAAAAATGCTTGATACTAAAATGATAACATCTCTTGAATCTAGTTATGTTCACTATCATATTTACATATGCCTAAATGCTTAGATGCTCTAAACTTTTTGATGATGTCAAAAAGGGGGAGAAATATAATATGATTTTGATTGAAAAGAAAAATCTAAAAGAATGCAACTCAAACAAGTAATCAATCATATAAAATGCGTTACTGCCAACGTTTGTTATTTGATGTTTATCCGAGGAACTCTAAACAAGTTCACTAGGCATTCTAAGACAGGTTAAGAAAGAAGAAGAAGAACATAAGATAGAAGTAATCAATCATATGATAGAAGTTGTACACTTCATGAACACGTGTTTAGAATCAGATCTACCCAGTACTGTTCAGAAGTTGAGAACTGTCTGAAAGTCAAAGTTTATCTTGATCTCTGTCTCACTTGGTCCAGAAGCTGTAAGTTGTCTAAGAATATGAGATTCAGAACACAAGAATCAGAAGAAGGAAAATCTGAAAGGAGTCAAGACAAAGTCCACATCTCAAGATGCTTATTTAGAAGAATTGTGCAAATCAGAAGTCAAGAACTGTCTGAAGATCCAGATTGAAGATCCAAGAACAAGTAGTCTGATGTCTACCAAGAACCAATTAAGAAGAAAATGATTTGGTATCAGACTAAATCAACAAATGGTAATCAGACTCAGTATACATAAAGATTGGTATCAGACTCAGTCTGCTATAATATCAATCAGAGATAAGCTGTGAAATGTTTTGTATACCTTCATTGGTATCAATCTCAGCACACTAAGGAAATACTCTTCAAGTGGTATTAAAAGAATTCCTTCACTTGGTATCAGACTCTATATACTCTGGTATAAAACTCAGCACATCACTTGGTACCATACTAAAATCAAAACATATATACCGAATTCAGAATTAAGCGTTGATTGATCACAATAATTAACCTTCAATTGGTATCTGATCAAAAATCATGCTTTGATGAATCATTGAGTTATGACAGTAACAAGGTTATGAGATGAATATCTGTGTTCAAAGTCAAACTCTGAAAAAGTCATGATCCATATTGGTGATTAAAAACTCATATTCCTGAATTACGATTCTGAAGATCCCAATATCTGACTTATGGAAACTAGGGGGAGATTACCCAGAAGATTCAATTGCAAAATCTAAAATCTTCACAAAGTCTGAAACTCGAGGGGAGTTTCTCAAAAGACAGTGTCTGTCTCTGATGAATAGAGATGCTATGTTATTAGATAAGAACTGTTATGTTTGTGCTTAAATGAATCTGCTGAAAAGTAGAAATGCTTCAGATGTCTCTGAAGATTATAAGCTCTAATACTACTACAAAGGAACTGAGTTCTAAAGATCTGAAGATGGAAGTTCGGATGAACTAGTCCAGATGCTGAAGACTTGTGTCTCCTTAAAGACAAGATAGAGAAGTAGTCATTTTCTATTCTTTGTTCTGGCAACTCGAGTTGTTATTCTGTAAATCTTTGGATCATATAAGATTCTAGATGATCACAGATAAAACTTTGAGGATAACACATTCAGGGGGAACTGTTGTTCCAGACTCTGAATATGTTTGTTTGGTGATTACCTTGTATAAAATGTTCAATCAAAATACTTGGTTTTGTCATCATCAAAAAGAGGGAGATTGTGAGACCAAGAATTGTCTCTACAAGTCAATCTATGTTTTGATGATAACAATACGTATTTGTGAAAGAACTATTTTATGTTCTAACATGTGTTGTGTGCAGATCATAATTATAGAAGATATCAGATTCAACAAGCACCAGCCAGATGAGCGAAAATGATTATACGCGAAGTTACTATGTGTAACACAAATCGCAAGAAGCAAGAATGCTTCTGTATCTGATCATGATCAGTCAGATCCAAGGATGCCAATATTGGTGTTGCAATAATCTTGTGGATGCTCGCTGAAAGTGGTTGTGATTCTGAAGATTGCGAAGCTTTTGAAGAAGAGAACCGAAGTGCTGAAGACTCTCATGACTTGAAGTTCTGAAGGCAGAAGGCTCTGAAGACCAAGTGCAGAAAGACTCTAAAGACTTATGTGTTCTGAAGATTACAGTTCCAAAGATCAAGTGCTGAAGACTCTGAAGACGGATTCCTAATGGACAAGTTCTGAAGTTTCGAAAGACTTGAAGTAGTAAAGGATAATGTTCTTAAAGACAAGTGCTGAAGTTTTGAAGACTGATTCCTAATGGACTTCTTCAAGTGACTGAAGACTTGACGTATCAGATATCCTGTTATGAAGGCTCTACTCATGCTTCATCAAATTACCATCAGAAACCTCTAAAGTTTGGAAGTCAAATATTACCCATGTGAACAACTGTACACACTGCTTAAGAAGATATCCTGTCACTTCTCCCACAGCAAAAAGGAGATGTGTCAGTATAGCTCATTATTACACAACGTCTCTTTTCCAACAGCCAACAGTATTTCAAACGGCTATAAAAAGGAAAGAGTGCTCGCTTCTGATGGAATTGATTCAGTCCATGAATGGTGAATTGATCAAAGTCATTGTGTGAAGATAGCAACAACGATGAGTTCTCGTTGTAACACTTAAATATCAAAAGCTATCACCATTTACACATGGCCATTGTTGTTGAAGCTCAAAGATCATCATTCAAACACAACAATAATGAATTTGGAACAGAAGTTATTGATGAAGAAGACAACATTGCAAATCAGTCAAGTCATCAACCTACCTTCTCGTCATGGCTACATTGAAGATATGAAGCAAGGAGTTGTTGCTCAAAGCTTGCTCACCCAAGAAGATGAAGAAGAAGAAGATCTACAAGATGTCAACAACTATCAAATCATTATACATCTTTGTAGTTTCTTAGGATAGCAAGGAGTTGTTGCTCATATCTTGCTTAAACACTTATGTGTTCTTTGTACTTAAACTTCGGAGTAATTTGCTTGTTAAGAAGCATCTTTGTAATCTCCTGTTAACTAATTCTTGGTGAATTAGGATTCCTTGAGTGGTCAGTGTGATCGGAGACTCGAGAAGACAATGGCGAGATGTCATTGTGGGAAATACTGTAATAGGGTCAGTAGCGTTATATTCATTGCGATGAACCCATGAAAGTCTAGCTGTGAAAGCCTAGCAGTAGATCTTGCGAGATTGGAACCTGCAGGTCAATGTTCATTATATTCATTAAGTTGAATCCCTGAATGGTTCATTGTATGTTAGTCACAGTGCGGCTGTGCAGTTTGTTAGTCACCAGCTATGTGCTCGTGCATCTGTAATCGATATTGATTATAGTGGATTAAGACCTTGTGTTCAAGGCGAAATCACCTGAGGAGGGTGTACTGGATTAGCCTTTTTGGTGAACCAGGATTTATCGTGTGTTCTTTACTCTTACGCTTAATGTCTTTGTTTATGTTTCTATGTTGAGGATCAGAACCTTACATAAGCAAGTCAAAACCTTGCAACTCTGATAAGCTTCCGCTCTGCAAGTTTTGAATGCTGTACATAATGTTCAGACTCTTATTGGTTCTCATGCTCTAAGCATTGTCAAGTCTGAATATAACTTCGCAAGTCAGAGTCTCTCAACGAACTCTGATGTAACGTAGATTGTCTTATTGACAAGAAGCGAAAAGTTGTTAAAAGAGTAAATACACAATTCAAACCCCCCTTTCTTGTGTCTTTCTCGCACCTTCAAAAATAAATGAAATTAAGTACCACCATCGTGTTCCTTGATCAAAAGTGAGCAAGATTGATGTTTGAATCGTTTGATTTCATCACATATTCAGTGAGATAGAGAGGTTTTTGCAAATCTGGAAAACCAGAGCACGCGCGCCCAAGAACATGTGTTCTTGGCGCATTTTTTTGAATTTTTGATATTTGAATTTTAGTTAATTTAATTAATTGATTCAAAAATTAATTTCTCTTTGGATTTTAATGTTTTTGAATTAATTCTTTTTTTCAAAATTCACAAAAATGTTAAAATATTTTATTCTACAAAAATTTCACAAAAATATTATTTATTATATATATTTTATATTTTTGCAAATAATTTATTTTAATTTGTTTTTAAGCATTTAAAATTATTTCTTTCTCTTGATTTTTCAAATTCAAATGATTTTCAAATCATTCTATGGATAAAACATAATTTTTCAAACATTAATCCAAGATCACAACTTGTTTTTCATACATGTTTGATAATTTAGATCATTTTAATTGATTTTTATTCAAGATCATAATTTTTAATTCATTTAATTGATTTGGGCCTCAGTCATTGTATAAGTCCCGATACAATTTTAAAAATCTCGGCGCGATCGTCGTTTTCAAAATAATTTTCATCTGGGCCTCCCCTTGAGTTGTAAGCCCCATTTTTATTCTTTTCAAACACTTTTTGGGCCTCTAATAGAGTGTAAGACCCACCTCTTTTGTAAATTAATAATTTGGGTCTCAGTCATTGTATAAGTCCTGATACACGATTTTCAAAATAAACGGTGCAATCACTGTTTTTCATCTGGGCATCTCCTTGAGCTATAAGTCCCGTCTCTTGTATAAAAATAAACTCTTGGGCCTCTAATAGAGTGTAAGACCCATCCTCTTTGTAAATACAATAATTTGGGCCTCAGTCAATGTATAAGTCCCTCTGTGATTTTCAAAAATACAACACGATCGTCGCCTTTTCAAAAGAATTCATCTGGGTCTCTCCTTGAGTATAAGCCTCAAATTTCCTTTTAAAATAACTTTCTTCTTTATTCAAATTCAAATTCAAAGTTTTATCAAAACTTTCTTCAATTTCTTGAATAACTAACCATACAGTTGTAGTTACTATGCCTGGGCTTGCACAATTGTAAGTTCCACTATCTTTTCAATATATGTTTGTTTATATATTTCATCTGTATATGCTTGTATATATTTGCTTCGAGTTTTCCCCAGCAACTAGGTCTAGGTTTAGATCAAACTAGTGGTTACTCTTTCAACACAGTCAAAACTAGTTCCCCATAGGAAATTCCAGATACAGTCTTGCCTCCTCTTGGGCTTATATAATATGGAACAGAGAAAGGCATTATTCCCGGTGAAATTTTTCTTAAGACTGTCACAACTTAGAAATATTTGTACAAGAAATTCATTTCCCCATAGAGGATTATTCCCAGTGAAACCTCTTTTGAATTTCTTCAAACCCTAGAACTGTTCTGCAGAGAAAGGATTAATTCCTGGTGAAACCTTTCTTGAACTTTTCTTAGGTTTGGACCCACAAGCTTCCTAAAAGCATCCCCGACCTTCTCTTTGGCTTAGTACAAGGACCCATAAGCTTCTTAGAATTTCTCAGCCTCCTCTTGGGTTTAGTACAAGGACCCAAAGGCCTCCTACATGTATAGGACAGAACTTAGTCATCTCTACTAGTTCAATCCTCAGGAGAGTCAGAGTTCTAAACATCAAACCATTCTAGGGTTGTTTATCATCCCTTAAAACCAACATCCTCCTCTTGGGCTTCATACAAGTAAGACTTGGAAAGTCTTGTCTCCTCTTAGATCTCACAGAGACCCTCAAGTTTCCTAAAAACACAGGAAAAACCCTTATCATTTCATCAACATGCCAATCTCCAGCAAAGTTAAAACCTCCATAGGTTTTCAAACTCAACCTTTAAGATTTCATTTTAAGAAATTCCCCAGCTAGGGTCAAATTACCACCAACAAATCCCCAGTAGAATCAGAGCCTCATGGTCTCTGATATTTCAACTCTTCTACAAATCCCAGGAAAGAGTAAAACCTTTGGATTCCCCACCACATACAATTTGGACTTGCTCTTGGATTTCAATAATCCTCGGCATAAGCCAGCCTCCTCTTAGGCTTTGTATAATGATTTTCCTCAGTAGAGTCAGCCTCAATCTTGGGCTTTGTACAAGACAGACAAATTATACACTTCAGCTGAGTCAATCTCTTTTTTTAGCCTCAATCTTGGGCTTTGTACAAGACAGACAAAATCTCCACAGTGGAGTCAATCTCTTTTTAGCCTCAATCTTGGGCTTTGTACAAGACAGATATAAAACTCCCTAAGTAGAGTCAAACTTTTAGCTTCAACCTTGGGCTTTGATCAAGGCACTCAAAAATCAACATCCCCTCAGAGGAAATCAAAAGTCCTCTCTGTAGGAAGACATTTCTCTGTACATCACATTTCAAAACAGAGAATCAAAAAACCTAATTCCAGATAATTGTTGTAAGTGGCACACTTGTTGATTCAAAATCCAAGCCGTAATCCCTCTTTTATCCTAGTAATACTTCCTCTTTCATCTAATTGTTGTAAGTGGCAAGCCTCTGGGTTATTTACATCCAAGCCAATGTCCCTCTCTTAGCATGGAAAGACTCCTAAGGAAAAATGGAATTGCTCTACACTGAGTTGAAGTTTCCTACTTCAGGACATCACCCTTATAAAGGAAAATTATGGCATTGCTGGATTCCATACATTCCAGTTAAAGTAATTCCCCTTTATAACCAATCCTTCAACAATTATGATGAACAGGTGAGATATCTCCCTTTAGAGATGGCAAATTCTCTCTCATAGAAATAGGAGGAACTACGATTGCTCTGATTTCCCGAGTATCATTACGGGAATACGTAGGCATAAGATTGCGAAATCTTAGCGAGCACACAAATCAAAAACCTTAGGTCCAGTACCTTCTCAAAAACATCAGAAAACCCAAAAATCACCAAAACACTCTCTCAACACTCCCAAAGGAGAAACTTTCCCAACCCATGACAGATTACACCAGATAGTAGTTAAACTAATAGAAAGGCATGCCATAAAATGTCTATGGATAACCATATATACACTGGGTAATTGACAACTTCCCTTTGTATAACCTGACCCCGGACCCCCCAATCTCTTAGCATTTGTTAAAGAAAACATTTGCGTGCAAGGTTAGTTTTAGATAGCTTCCATTTCCTTTTCAGCTTCATAGGATAAATAAGAAATCAGAAAGTAGCACCCAATTCCAACCATTGCGGTAAGGTGGTCGCGTCACCGACAAAAATCGCATGCTACAGAAAAATGGCGACTCTGTTGGGGAGTCCTAGGATTAGAGTTCCTAAGAGGTCTAGGCTTTGCTTGGCATTTATTTTTATATACTTTCTACTATATATATATATATATATATATATATATATATATATATATATATATATATATATATATATATATATATATATATATATATATATATATATATATATATCATTTACTGTTATACTACTTGATGAAGGTGTGAAAAATGCAAGAAAGGGGGGTTTGAGTTGGTTTTTCAAAACAAAAATTGTTCCTTTAAAATAAACTCCTTTTTAAGACTCTCTCTTTTAACAATAATGACCTATGTTGAGAACAAAGAGATAAACATGTTATGTTTATAATAGTTCACTTGAGAAACACTCAAGTTAATCTAGTCCACCAGCCAAGGTGATTTTGCCTCTCTCAACGAGGTCTTAATCCATTATTCAATCAAATCAGTACAATGCACTAGCCAAACTGCTGGTGACTAACACAACCTCTAAAACTCTCAAGTTTTAGACTTCTCAAGTAATACAACCTCATAGGTCTTACTCAAGGAACAACCTCTAAGACTACACGTCCTAGACTTCTCAAGAAATACAACCACACGGTCTTTCTCAAGGAACACAAACCTAAGTTTGAATAAATTTCGTTTACAGACAAGTGCTTCTATACAAGCTGATAATGTAAACAAGTTTCGACCAGAATGACTTAAGAAAGATTTCAGATGGAAAGAATATTGTAGTAGCGTTTGTGTGTATCTTTCTTCAAGTCTTTTGTTTTTTTATAGCCGTGTAGAAAGAGTCGTTGAAGTGTAATCATTATAGCTCACTAGGATGGCGGCTAGAAGCGTGAGGACAGATAAAAACTTTTGCGTGATGTGCGTCCAGTTTTTGTCAGAATATCTTTGATTGTATCATTGCACTGTTACCAAGATATTTTCGCTTTGTATTGAGGTACAGCTGTACTATGTAGCTTTGTCTTCTTGGCTTCTCAACTTCAGAGGCTTTTTGCGAGCATGATTAATAAGGGAAAACATCGCTTGGTTCTTGAGATTTTCAAGTCTTCGAATCCTCAAGGCAGCGTCTTCAGAGTCTTCAGCACTTGGTCTTCAGAACCTTGTTCGCTTGATGTGTTGTCTTCATATCTTCAGAGGCTTCTGATAGTATCTAGTTGAAGCATGAGTAGAGACTTGATTTGGTCTTCAGAACCTTGATCAGGGAGCATAAGTCTTCAGCATCTGGACTTCATTCAATCAGAACCTTTGTCTTCAGATCTTCAGAACTCGCCCTTTTTTCTTTTTGTATCAGAGTCTTGTGAATCTCAGATTATCTTGAAATGAGTTTGCTTTTCAAGTGTATAGTCGAAGTATTTTCCTTTAAGCATTGTGTTCGCGCCAATTTACAGAAGCATAACCTGTTTGTTAAGTTCTCACAAATAACAAACATTAGTTGTACAAAATTGTTCATACAGAAATACTCATTTGATATCATCAAAACTTAGAGATAATATTGCAGAACCAAATCTTGTTCTCACAATCTCCCCCTTTTTTATGATGACAAAACTATGTATTTTGATGACACAATTTTGATATATATAATGCAGGGAAAATAACAGATTTTAAAGATAGCTTATCCTTCGTATGAAGTACTCCCCCTAAGTCTTAGACTTGATGAATTTCTGTGCTTGGGCTCCCCCTGACTTTAATAGGTCCTGCGCTCTTAGTCTTGATTCTCTTTTCAGCAGAGTTCTGATTTTCTTAATGAATCTTGATTTGGATCAGAATTCCTGAAAAAGAAAAGCACTCTAATAGAAATAATAGTTTATCTGTTAGCATGTAAACAGCGTTGTTTTTCAGAGATTGACTATGGAATCAAAATATCACATTTATATTACTTCTCCCCCTTTTTGTCATTGATAAAAAAGATTAGTGGTGAAAGGGTGAAAAACAAAGATCTTAAAGATAAAGGAGACATAGAGATTAGGTGCTTCCAGAGGACATCTTGTCCCATATTTTCTGAAGCATGCTCTGAAGATTAGCATTGACAGTCTTTTGTTCCTCAAAGTTTTCTCTGAACTTCTGTTGTTCTCTTCTGATTTCTCTAATTGCGCTTTCCAAACGCTTAACAGCAGGATCAGATGTAGAAACAACTGCAGCATCTTGCTTGGTCTTTTTCATGGCTTCAGCTTCTTGTGCTATTCTGGCTTCCTCAACAGTCTTTTCTGCAAGAAGTCTTGCTTCCTCAGCAGCCTTTTCTTCAACTTCTTTCTGCTTTACAGCCAAGAACTTAAGTATCTTGATCCGCTCTTCAGCTTCTGCTCTTTCCTTTGCCCGTTGAACTCCAGCAGAGATGGTTGCGTCTGAGAAGCTTACAATTCTTGCCAGTTCAATATCCAACCATTTCTGGAAGTTTTGACAAGGGCTTTCAAGCTCCAAGGGCTTGGCACTTATGTTGAAATCTTTTCTTAAGTTAGCAAACTTGTTTAATGCCTTCTCACTAAATTAACCTATGCATTCTTCAAAAGATTTTGGAGGTGGTATGTTATAGATAACCAAAGCAAGGTCAGGCTTGGCAGAATTTGGTTCAGGTGGTGTTTGCTGAGATGAAACGATCTCAGTATGAGCATGTTCATTGATTGTTTGATCAGCAGGATATGTAACTTCTGGAGTAACTAAAACCATAAGAGGTTTAGAAGTTGGAGATAGAGGATCAGAATGTTGAATTGAGGATTCAGTAATGGTTTTTTTATGAAAAGCATACGACATTGGTGAGAAAGGTATCTCTGGTTGGATGATTGAGGTGAGAGTTGTTGATGTGTATGTAGGAATTACTACAGGTGTACTGATTGAGGGAGAGGAAATTTGTGTAGTTATAGGAATAGAGATTGGTTGTGGTGGATTTGAACAGGATGGTGGCTTGAAACTGACTGGTGGATGTGAAGTGGGAATGGAGATAGTTTGTTGTGAAGATGGAATAGAAACTGATTCAACTCTAGAATCAGCAGAATCAGACTTACTAATTTTCTCTAATGCAGAGGTTAGAGTAGTATTCTTGAAGAATTTTGATTTATTCTTCTTCCTTTTCTAGGGCTCAGAATTAACAGTAGCTAGCTTTCTTTTTCTTCTGAGGGACTCTGCAAGAGTTGGTTCAGGAGCAGATTCATCAGCTTCTTTAGTTTGCTCCCACTCTTCTTTGCCAAGTTCAACTTCTTCATTCTTGACCTCAGATACATCATATCCTTGTGCCTTCATTGCATCTACAAATGCAGCAACTTCTTCAATGATGTCGCTTCTATAATAAGCAGGATAATCTAGCACTGTGATCCTGTGTTTGATTAAGTCCTCAGGGATAGAAAAAGGTTCCACTCTTACTTTATTAATTATTCTCATGTGCTTAAGTGTTATGGCGTTAACTGATTCTCCAAGTGTTGTAGTCAGATCTTCTGTGTGTTGAACTTCTGTAACCAGAGTGTCCACTATACCACTTTCATAGAATATGTCTGAAAGCATTCTTCCAAAAGGAATGTACTTAGGTATATCACTTTTATGTTCACCTGTTGTTCTTGTCTTCTTCACCATATCTCTCAGATAGTAAAATAAGATGGAGGGTAAGCACATCCTTTCCTTGGTGAGCAAATAATATAACATATACTTCTGATTTGCATTGAAATAATCTGCATCATATGATGAAGTTCTTGGATTGATGCAACCAAGAATGATCTTGTTCCAGATTTTCAGATTTACATGTCGGTCTTCTCTTCTGTATTCTGTTTTATTTGGTTGATGGTTGGTGTAGATAGTTGGGTTGATAACCTTTTTCACAAACGAAGATTTATTGACCCTTCCATAGACTCTCTTGTTCTTCAGAAATTCCAGTTTGTAAAGTTCAGCAATTGATTTTTCTGTGATGACAATTTTTCTTCCCAAGACATAAGAGACTACATGAAGTTTATCACAGACAGCTTATCTCCAGAAGTCTTTTACGAGTGCTTCAAAAACTGGACCTTTAAGTCTATCAAAGAAATTATTCCAACCTTGAGCTTTCACATCATTGATCAGATTAAATCCATTTTCAGCAATATTTTTGAAATCTACATGTAGTTCCTTGAGGATAAGTAGATTCTAAAGAGTACAGGTAACTGTGGCTTCTCTTTGAGTTACATGATCTTTGTCTATCTTAGAAGACTGTGATGAAGAAGGAATAACTGTCGTAGTTGTTGTAGACATTGTTAAAGTAATGGACGGCGTTACTGACGAGGATGATGACCCTTTCGAGGGATTCAAGGATGCTTCTGTTTCTTTGAAGAAATTGACAGTTTCTCGTTGAAAGTGATTCATCATGATGATAGTTAAGATCGGAGAGGATGAAGACCGGGATTGAGGTTGTTCGAGGGAGAGATAGAGAGAGAGAGAGAGAGAGAGAGAGAGAGAGAGAGAGAGAGAGAGAGAGATTTAGGGTTTTAGAGTTTCCTTTTGAGTGAGAGTGGGAATAGGAATGGTTTTTGAAAATTTAAGGAGATAGACACCGTACAGGGGAAAAGTGAATAAATGTAATAAAGTTTTGAGTCAATCTCAAGAAATTTACTGTTCGTTTGATTTAAATAAATATAGTGAATTAGATATAATTTAATCACATGCAGTACTTATTTGCTAATCAAATGACACGTCAGAACTGACTTAGAAGAAAAATTTATCAGAACTGAGACACATCTCACAAAAGTGATTCTGATGATTTTAAAAATACTTATTTCCTCTGACTAAACACATTTTGTTCTAAAATAATCTCATTCTGAACAGTACCCCATTTTCAGATGTTTTAAAATAATTTGAAATCTATCTTCAGCTAAGGGTTTTGTAAAAATGTCAGCCCATTGATGGTCTGTATCAATAAATTTTAAGCATAAGGTTCCCTTCTGAACATAGTCTCTGATAAAATGGTGTTTTATTTCAATGTGTTTAGCCCTAGAATGTAAAATTAGATTTTTACTTAAACAAATAGCAGCAGTATTATCACAGAAGATAGGAATGTTACTCTCATATATCTGATAATCTTCCAGCTGATTTTTCATCCAAAGCATTTATGTACTGCATAGAGAGGCGGAGATGTATTCAGCTTCTGTTGTAGAGAGAGCAATTGTAGATTGCCTCTTACTTAACCATGAGATTAGATTGTTTCCTAGGAACTGACAGTTTCCAGATGTACTCTTTCTTTCCAATCTGTCTCCAGCATAGTCTGCATCACAGTAACCAGAAAGAGTGTACTCTGATGTTTTCTCATACATCAAGCCAATGTTAGTTATTCCTTTAGATACCTTAGAATTCGTTTAACAGCAGTTAAATGAGATTCTCTTGGATCTGATTGGAATCTAGCACATAAATGTACACTAAAATATATCAGGTCTAGAAGCAGTTAGATATAAGAGAGTCTATCATACCACGATAGAGCTTCTGACAAACCTTAACTCCTGTTTCTTCTTTTCCCATTATACATGTTGGATGCATTGGTGTTTTAGTTGTATTACAGTCCATCATGTTGAATTTCTTCAGAAGTTCCTTCGTGTACTTACTTTGATGAATGTAAGTGGCTTCTGGTTTCTGATCGATTTGAATTCCCAGGAAGTACCTTAACTCACCCATCAAACTCATTTCAAATTCTGCTTGCATTAAATTTGAAAATTCTTCACATAAGGAAGGGTTAGCATAACCAAAAATGATATCATCAACATAGATTTGAACTATAAGAATATCATTCTTATATGTTTTACAGAAGAGAGTTGTGTCAACCTTTCCTCTGGTGAAATTTTTTTCTAAAAGAAATTTGCTCAACCTATCGTACCAAGCTCTGGGAGCTTGTTTTAAACCATAGAGTGACTTTTTGAGTTTAAAAACAAAATCTGATTTTTCTGAATTTTCAAAACCAGGAGGTTGTTCGACATAGACTTCTTCTGATATATAACCATTTAAGAATGCACTCTTAACATCCATCTGATATAGGGTGATGTTATGATTTACTGAAAAGGAAATTAATAACCGTATTGCTTCAAGTCTGGCGACCGGAGCAAAGGTTTCATTGTAATCAACTCCTTCTTGTTGACTATATCCTTGAGCAACAAGTCGTGCCTTGTTTCTGACAACTTCTCCCTTCTCATTTAGCTTGTTCCTGAATACCCACTTGGTTCCAATAACATGAACATTCTTAGGTTTTGGAACTAGATCCCAAACGTCATTCTTTGAGAATTGATTCAGTTCTTCTTCCATAGCCAAAACCTAGTCCTTGTCCATAAGGGCTTTTTCAACTGTAGTTGGTTCGACTAACGACACCAGTCCCATGAGTGTTTCTTCTGATGGTCTGAAGGATGATCTAGTTCTGATTGGAGTGTCCTTGCTACCCATAATTAATTCCTCAAGATGAGAAGTAGACATTCTTCTTTTCTTTTGATGTGGAGTATTCTGAGTTACATCAGTGGTATCCGGCATAGGATCTTGCTGTTCTTTAACTTCACCTGCCTTTTCTTTAGGTTCTGAGAAGCTAATTTCCAAATCTGCAAGTTTTTTAACTAGCTCTGACTTTTCAGAGTCTGGCTTGTCATCGAATCTAACATGAATTGATTCTTTCACAATCCGTGATTCTGTGTTATAAACTCTGTAGCCTTTTGAGCGTTCAGAGTATCCTAACAGCAGACACTTCTGTGCTTTGGAGTCAAACTTGCCAAGATTCTCTTTAGTATTAAGCATAAAACAAGTACATCCAAACGGATGAAAGTAAGAAATATTTGGACTCTTATTCTTCCACAATTCATAAGGAGTTTTATTCAAGATAGGTCTAATAGAGATTCTATTTTGAATATAACATGATGTGTTAATTGCTTCTGCCCAAAAGTGCTTAGCCATGTCAGTTTCTTGGATCATGGTGCGAGCCATTTCTTGTAAAGTTCTGTTCTTTCTTTCTACAACTCCATTTTGTTGTGGAGTTCTAGGACAAGAAAAATCATGGGATATCCCATGTGAATCAAAAAGGTTTTCAAAGTCTTTGTTTTCAAATTCTCCACCATGACCACTTCTGACTTTGATGATTTTGCATTTTTTCTCATTTTGTACTTGAGTGCAGAAGGAAGTAAACACAAAATGTGACTCATCCTTGTGTTTTAAGAATTTCACCCATGTCCAACGACTGTAATCATCAACGATGACTAATCCGTATTTCTTACCATTGATTGAGGCAATTTTTACTGGTCCAAAGAGATCAATGTGAAGAAGTTCTAACGGTCTAGAGGTGGAAACAATATTATTTGCTTTAAAAGAAGTTTTTGAAAACTTGCCTTTCTGACATGCTTCACAGAGAGCATCTGAAGAGTACTTCAGATTTGGCAAGCCTCTGACAAGTCCAAGCTTGTTCAGCTGAGAAATTCTTCTCAAGCTAACATGACCAAGACGTTTGTGCCAGACCCATTGCTCTTCATTTACAGAAAGAAGACATTTTACATTTTGATGTTTTAAATCTGATAATTTAATTTTGTACGTATTGTTCTTCCTCTTTCCGTTGAACAGGACAGATCCATCCTTTTGACTTACAGGTTTACAAGATGTTTGATTAAAAATAACGTCATAACCATTGTCACTAAGTTGACTAATTGACAATAGATTATGCATTAGACCTTCAACTAACAGAACATTATTAATAGAAGGAAGCTTACCATTTCCAACAATTCCGGAGCCAATAATTATTCCTTTCTGATTTCCTCCGAAACCGACGACACCTCCAGGTTTAAGTTTCAAATCTTGGAACATATGCCTTTCTCCCGTGATGTGTCGCGAGCATCCACTGTCCAGGTACCATGACTGGTGTTTCAATGGTGCCATTAAGGATGTCTGCAACATAAACTATCTCATTCTTAGGTACCCATTTTATGGGTCCTTTCACGTTAGTTTTTCCAGAGGTTCTGACACCTTTGGAATTCCTTATATTGGAATAATAGTGTGGAATTTGTTCATAGTGTTTAAGTTTGGGAGTTTTCTTTAGTGACTGTGGTTGTGTAGTGATAGATTTTGAACCTTTTTGTTCAGAACATTTCAAGATAGTGCCAGAGGGCACAAAATGTTTGGACAGAGGTATTATCTTGATACTCTTGGTCTCATCATATGGATGTGATGGTCCTGAATATCCCAGACCTCTGTTACCATTTCTGCTGACTCCATAGATTATTGAAGCCATTTTGCTTCTATCTATGCTCTTAGCGAGAAAATGTTGGAAAGCTCTATCATACTTGGCTACTTCATTAGTATTGGTTATGTTAGAGGTGATTTCTTCTTCTAACCTAGAGACTTTATTTTTTAATGCAGTATTTGAATTTTCTAGAGAAAGTAGTTTTTCATTTAATTCAAAGATGGTTTGTTTTCTTTTAGTAAGATCTTCTGAAGGAACCACAAGAGTCTTTTTCAGAGTTTTGTGTTTTCTTCGAAGAGTTTGATATCTTTCCATAAGTTCATATAATCCTATTTCAAGTTCAGAGCGAGATAGGGAAGAAAGTACCTCTCTTTCGTCGTCAGAATCTGAAGGTTCTCCTTCTGATAGAGCATCAGTGGTTTTAGCCATGAATACTACGTTAGCACGTTCTCCATCAGAATCATCTTTGGACTCTGAATCATCCCAAGTTGCCATAAGACCCTTTTTAGTTTTCTTGGGTCTTTCGTCTTTCTTAACCTTTAGAAAGTCATTTTTTATATATCCAGGTTCCTTGCATTCAAAGCACGTAACATCTCTTCCATAAGTTCTCCTTTGACCATATGTAGACTCAGATCTTCTTCTTGGTCCTTTGAACTTATTTCTTCTGTATTTCCAGAGTTGACTAATTTTTCTTGATATGAGAGATATGTCATCTTCATCTGATTCTTCTTCAGATTCTTCCACTTCCTCCTCTGCTTGATACGCCTTTTTCTTTTTAGATTTAGCTTTTAGAGCAATGGATTTGCTTTTATTTTGAGGTTCATCTTCTTGGAGCTCTATTTCATGACTTCTTTAAGAACTGGTTAGTTCCTCAAGACTTATACTATTCAGATCCTTTGCTAGTTTCAAGGCGGTCACCATTGGTCTCCATTTGACAGGTAGACTTCTAATAATTTTCTTGACATGATCCGCAGTAGAATAGCCTTTGTCCAGAACTCTGAGTCCTACAACAAGCATCTGAACTCTTGAGAACATAGTTTCTACAGATTCATCATCTTCCATCTTGAAGACCTCATATTTTTGAATTAGTGCAAGAGCCTTCATCTCCTTGACTTGAGCATTGGCTTCGTGAGTCATATGAAGAGAGTCAAAGATAGACTTTGCAGTTTCTTTGTTTGTAATTTTCTCATATTCTGTATAAGAAATTGCGTTTAACAGAATCGTTCTTGCTCTGTGATGATTTTTGTAAGTTTTCTACTATGCATCTGTAAATGCACTTCTATCAATCTTTTTGCCTGCAGAATCTACAGGGTGACTGTAGCCATCAACTACCAGATCCCATAGATCTAAGTCAAATGACAAAAAGTAACTTTCAATTCTATCTTTCCAATAGTCAAATTTTTCTCCATCAAAGATAGGAGGTTTTGCAATATAAGAATCTCTTTCATTCACAATAACACTTGTTTCAGGAGTTGGTGTAGTCATTGTTTTTCACACTTGGATCGGTACTGAACACTGTTAAGTGCTTGATAAAAATTCAACATTTTTATCACCTCAGAACCGGAGCTCTGATGCCAATTGAAGGTGTGAAAAATGCAAGAAAGGGGGTTTGAATTGGTTTTTCAAAATAAAAATTTTTACTTTAAAATAAACTCCTTTTTAAGACTCTCTCTTTTAACAATAATGACCTATGTTGAGAACAAAGAGATAAACACGTTATGTTTATACTAGTTCACTTGAGAAACACTCAAGTTAATCTAGTCCACCCGTCAAGGTGATTTTACCTCTCTCAACGAGGTCTTAATCCACTATTCAATCAAATCAGTACAATGCACTAGCCAAACTGCTGGTGACTAACACAACTTCTAAAACTCTCAAGTTTTAGACTTCTCAAGTAATACAACCTCACAGGTCTTACTCAAGGAACAACCTCTAAGACTACACGTCCTAGACTTCTCAAGAAATACAACCACACGGTCTTTCTCAAGGAACACAAACCTAAGTTTGAATAAATTTTGTTTACAGACAAGTGCTTCTATACAAGCTGATAATGTAAACAAGTTTCGACCAAAATGACTTAAGAAAGATTTCAGATGGAAAGAATATTATAGTAGCGTTCGTGTGTATCTTTCTTCAAGTCTTTTGCTTCTTTTATAGCCGTGTAGAAAGAGCTGTTGAAGTGTAATCATTATAGCTCACTAGGATGGCGGCTAGAAGCGTGAGGACAGATAAAAACTTTTGCATTCTGTGCGTCCTATTTTTGTCAGAATATCTTTGATTGTACCGTTACACTGTTACCAAGATATTTTCGCTTTGTATTGAGGTACAGCTGTACTATATAGCTTTGTCTTCTTGGCTTCTCAACTTCAGAGGCTTTTTGCGAGCATGAGTAAGAAGGGAATACATATCTTGGTTCTTGAGATTTTCAAGTCTTCGAATCCTCAGAGCAGCGTCTTCAGAGTCTTCAGCACTTGGTCTTTAGAACCTTGTTCGCTTGATGCGTTGTCTTCATATCTTCAGAGGCTTCTGATAGTATCTAGTTGAAGCATGAGTAGAGACTTGATTTGGTCTTCAGAACCTTAATCAGGGAGTATAAGTCTTCAGCATCTGGACTTTGTTCTATCAGAACCTTTGTGTTCGCGCCAATTTACAGAAGCATAACCTGTTTGTTAAGTTCTCACAAATAACAAACATTAGTTGTACAAAATTGTTCATACAGAAATACTCATTTGATATCATCAAAACTTAGAGATAAAATTGCAGAACCAAATATTGTTCTCACACTTAATACCCGTGTTTAATTTTCTTTTAACTGGGAATGCGATTAATACGCATGTGGAAAGTTTGAGAGAACATTAAGATAAGTGGTGGCATATCCGGGAAACGTTTATAGGGAGTGAATCCCGACCAAGCTAACTTGGCATTCTACCGAATCAGGCGAGGTACCCGTGTGGAAATATTGATGTTGAACGACCGATTGTCATGAAAGCATCGTTTATCCCAGGGCGGTACCCGTGACCCTGAGGATTTAGTAGACATTTAACCATATGGCCATTTGGTAGTGCGGTGACTATCGGGAATAGTTGATACGCGATACTACACTCAAAAGAGATTCATCCTAGAATATTACAGCTCGCTCGAGTGAATCAGCTTGCTGTTGATATCCCTAGGAGGGGTCAATGACTTTGGGAACCTTTTAGAACCCGTTCTACAGGTACAAAAATTGACCTATTAGTACAACCTTTGGGGATGGGTAGAACCATGACTCCATGCTCGTGATGTTGAACCCTTAAACCCATGTTTTCAAATGTTTTTGTTTGCTGCATTCATGCATTCATTAAAAACACTTTTCAAACAAAAAAAAATCTTTTTCAAAAGAACTAAAACAATAGTTGCAAATATCAGAGGTTGCGTTGTGGATTTCGGTAGAAGAAAAACACACAAGTACACCTTCAATGCTCCGAAACTAGAAGACTTAAGGAAATTAGGAAGGATGATTATCAATCCTGAGGCTTTCAGAGCTAAGCACAGAGGACTGTTGTCTCTGTTAAGGGTCAACTTGGTTAAAGGAATCCTGTCTACACTGGTACAGTTCTACGATCCGATTTACCACTGCTTCACTTTCCCAGATTACCAACTTGCACCAACACTGGAAGAGTACTCCCACCTGATTGATTTACCTATCACTGATCAAGCTTCATTTTCTGGACTGGAAGAAATTCCAAAGGATTAGGTCATTTCCAGAGCAATCTCTTTGGATGAGTCAGAAGTTAGGACTCACATAACCACTAAAGGAGGAATCCAGGGTTTACCGGCTAAATTCCTAATGGAGAAACCTCTATACTTTGTTAGTGTAGGAAACATAATTGCTTTCGAAGACGTCTTTGTTCTGCTCATATATGGGTTATTCCTCTTTCCCAACATTGACAACTTTGTCGAAACCAATGTTGTTAAGATATTCCTAATAGGAAACCCCGTACCAACCTTGCTCGTAGATGCTTATCATTCTGTACATTTAAGGAATTTGTACAACAGAGGAATGATCACATGCTGTGTACCCTTACTCTACAAATAGTTCATTTCCCACTTGCCCAAGTCTGCTTCTTTTTGGGATCACAAGAGTACTCTACGTTGGTCACAGAGGATTATGTCTCTTACCAACTCTGACATAGATTGGTACAATAGGATTTACGAAGGGATAAAGATCATTCACAGATGTGGAAATTTCCCCAACATACCCCTCATTGGAACTAAAGGAGGAATCAACTATCATCCAATTTTAGCTCGTCTTCAACTCGGATACCCGATGAAGAATATCCCACATAACATTCATCTGGAAGGTCTTTTCTTCAAGGAAGGAGAAAATGACAGGGCACTGAAGAAAGAAATAGCGCATGACTGGCATCATATTCACAAGAAAGGCTGAGATTCTTTGGGAATACCAAAATGTACCTCCATGGAACCTTATCTCCATTGGGTATAAACTAGAGCTATCAAACTGAGGATGCCTTACCCTCGTCAAGAAGTTTTTCCGTTAAAGGAATTTGTCCTTTATTTCATGTCTGATGCGAAAAAACTCCCGGTCGCTCTCAACAAAGTTCAACGTGAGAATAACTCTTGGAAGAACAAATACCAGATCCTTAATTTGGAATGTACCAAGATTCAGGAACTGTTAAAGGAGAAGGATGCTCTGATTGAGATATTAGAGCAGCATGTTATAGAAAGTTAGGAATACCTAAGAAATCTACTCACTCCTTTCACTTGGCAAAAGATCGTTGACTCGACAACGGATGAAGAGCCCCGGTCAAAGAAAAGGAAAATACAGGAACCGACATCTAAGATCTCTTCAGAGAGGACTCAGGATCCATGAGCTTAGACATTTTCCTTATAGCACTTTGTAAAATAATGTACTTTTCTTTGTAAAATACTGCAATCTTTTGAATTCAATAAAAGGGGGTCTCCACCCCCCACTGTGTGATGTTTGTCATCACTAGTTATTCTGTTTGATGAAACATTAAGTGTGATTTAATTGTGAAACCCAATTAAACATAAAGATATTATTTTTAAAGTATTTGTAGTAAAGATTTATTGTGAAGTGGGATAACATTAAAACATTAAGACTATTATGTAGATAGACTGGTGATCACAACTTACAAATCATGGGTAAAGAGTTTTCAAGGTTTATATATTAGGAGTAATACTTATACTAGATTGACCCATAATGAGAATACTACATAGAATGTTATGCAGGTGTCTTGATTAGTGACATATACACTGTCATACCCTAATTTTTTACCCTAAGATTCTGCATTTTTTTTGTTTTACATCGTCCGCATAGCATAACGTGTCGTTCATATCATAACATTTTCATCATCTATGTATCATATCCTTTATTTATGTCATCTAACCATCAAAGTAAGTGCCTTTTTGCTTGTGGTCTAAACTCAGGTTATATGTGTGTGGATTAAGTTATCAAATTATGTGTGAGTCAGGTGCTTCGTGGTCACCAAGGACCAGGGCGTTGCCATTTAGGATTTTGTGCAGTGTATTGAGATTCAAGACATGTACATGGAGGTCTATATTGTTGTCCAAAGAGATTTCACCGTGAGGATTTTGGTTCCTTGCGTTTCAAGTGGTAAAGTCAAGTTGCAGAGCTGTTAAAGGTTAAGGGTAGCTGGTACTTTTTGAGTTGTTTGCAAGTCCTGATTATATGATTCTTATGTTTGTCATTGATCAAAAGAGAAGTCAAGTTCTCTATTTAAGTCAAGATAATTTTCAGATGGATCCATTGTTGTGATATTGTTTATCTGAAATTGGTTCGGGCATCCTTATGTTCAGGAGGCATTCCTCAAGGTTCGATTCAAGGCATTTGTTCATTTGTTCAAGAAGTGACCAAGTTCGGATGAATTTATTTTGATTCGAAGGCTCCAGTTTATTTATAGAGATTGGAATTTGGTTTATGAGATTTTTGGATTTAATCGAAATTTCAAGTTTTAGTTGTCATATTTTTCAATCAAGGATCAAGAATTGCATTCATCACTTTTAAGCAAGATGGAGGTGTAATTAGCAAATTAATCAAAGTTCATCATCCATGTTACAAAAAATAGGGCCTTAGTTCCAAAAGCCCAATCAAGTACAAAATAAAATTATTACAAAAAATCACAACAAAAATAAAAATGGAATGAATCTTCAGCTTGTGACCCCTCACCAACCACACCACCCACTACCATAACAAGCATCCAAAACAACTTACAACATTACTAACATCCAGCTCCAAACGCCATAAGTCGTACGCTGCCAAACAAGTCGCAACACTCCAAAACTATAACAACGACAATACGAACTACACGACCTGCATACACAAGCAAAATCGTACACGATGTTGCATATCCTGCCTCTATCCCAACAAAACTTGATGTACCACAACGTACGCGACCTGCATCCTATGCTAATTTAGCAGCACAAACAAAGCTCCAAAACCTGCAATACTTTGAAAAGGACCATACAAACCGCTCACAGGAATTTGAAAAGAAAAAGTCTTGGTTGTTTTAAAAGAGAGTAGAAGGAAAAGAATTGAGCAGAAAAACAAAAGAACCTTTAACTCTCTAACATAAACGAAATCGATTTCTCATCTCCGCCTCACTCTCTCCAACATTTCCCCTTCATTTCCCTTCAGCAATAACCATAAACAACACGACATAACACTCTCTCATATCTCCCTCTCTTCACTCAGTCATCACCTAAAATCCTTCACTCTCCTTTTCTTCTCCAAGACTTCAACTTTCTTCAATCAAATCCCAAATCCAAACCCATTTCAAAAACACACAAATCCGCAAAACCAGGAGCGAGGAACAGAGATGAAGTGGGAAAGGAGATTGGAAACAAAATCGCAAAACTGAACGAACAAAGCCAATACCCAAACCTGTCGAACGAATCGAAGCGCAAGCAGGACGAAGGAAGAGATATTGAGATGCGGAGATTGTGAGACATCGAAGGTTGGGACTGATTGTTGTTGCTTCATTTGTGAAAGATCTTAAAATTTCTGATTTGATACTTTGACCATGCCCTTTTGCTGAGAAAACCGTGTCTTGACCATTCATTGTTCTTCAATTTATTTTTTATTTTTTGACTTTATTTCTGTTTTAAAAAAAATTTAATGTTGTTGTTGGTTGTTTCATAAACCGAGCCTGTTGTTTGATGAGGGGTGATGGGCTTCACAAAGCCCATATGATCCTCCCGGTTGATACGCACCCCTCCTTTTTTTTATATATTTCTTTTGATTTGTTCTCATATTATTTTAACATTTTATTTTCTAAATCTTTCTAGAATGATTTTCATAATACTAATCTTTTATTAATCCTATTCGCATGATTTACCTCATTGTTGATTCTTTATCTCATTTCCATTTCGATTTCATTTTGATTTGGGTCAATGATATAACAAAATATCATAGATGAAAATCTTGATCAATATGAGACCATTTTATTTTTTTTATTGGTCAATGAAAATCTAAAATTATAGATTGTCGATTTATCGATTTAAAATCATGATCAAGACAAGACCATTTCTTCTCTTCTATCTCATTTCAATTTTATTTCTCTTTCCATTTCATTTCACATCTTCTTCTTCTATTTTCATTTTTCGATCGATGAAGTCTTTTTATTCACGAATGTTGGTTATTGAAGCGATTAACCTTCATTATTTCAAATCTTTAGTGAGTGATCATCGAGGTCACTTTCTATACTTTGGGATCGTGATAGGTTACCTTCGATTAATTAACGAAAGTTTGTGATTAAGATGAGACCGTCATTTTTTCTTTTCGTGTGGCATGATTTCTTTGGAGAATGATCCTTAATATCATTTGTCCATCATGTTTTAGCACAAATATCATAGCTTGAGCGGCCTCTTATAGCATGATCTTCCTCATAGATCATGCTACGATGGTTTAGCACTACATTGGACCTGATTCATCCGATTAACAATTGACCACTAACTTTAATTTCTGTCTATATACTCTTGATTCATCTTTTTGTTAGTATATCACTGTCTGTATACTTTTGTTTATATTTATACTGTTCATACCATCATATTCATATCTTGTTCATACCTCATTCGAAAACACTCAATAAAACTATCGAAACCCTAAAACTTTTAATTGGTGGACTGTGGTTACTATCTCGAGCTTTAGACTGTGGAATTAGATCTAGGACCCTTCCCTATGCTCTTGGAGTTGAGATTTGGAGACCTTGCACCGGTTATGTTGCTTTGTCTGTATTGGCGGATCACCAGTCCAGTAGAGGGGAACGCTTGTCATGCGCCATCTTTTTTTGGGTTAGATCCTTCCATCTCTTACTATTTGCTTGATGTTGTCGAATCTGCAAAAATCAACCGGTGGAAAAGACAGAAGAGTCGCCACCGAACGTTATTTATCCCGACGCAGGGAAAGGAAACAATCGAAGAAAACCTCAAAAGGGAAAGACATGGTCCTCGCAACCATAGTCTAGGTTAGAGAGTTGGTTACGCGAGAGGAAGGTATTAGCACCCCTCGCGTCCATCGTACTCGATGGGATCCACGCTTGTTGTTCTGATCAAAGAGTGTAAGTATCTGAAGCTCGTCTGCTAACTAAAAAGGAAAATAAAAGTGACTCGGTAGGACATCATCGTCCTAGGCCTACATATTCCCTCGGGAATGGGAAAGTCAGAGTCAACGTAGTTCGGAGGACTACGGAATTGTGGGGGAAGTTTGCTCGCCAAGACATCGCTGTCTTGTGCCTACGTATCCTCAATCGTACAAGAGAGAGGAAGTCAGAGCTGTCGTAGTTTGACCTACTGGTCAGAAAGGGAGAAGGGTCTCGATTGCACTAGGGCGAGATAAAGACTCGGTTACCTGATTAGTCTTGATCGCACGGATGCGAGAGAAAAGGGAAGTTAGTGGTTAGTGTGCTCGCCAAGATATCGCATCTCATGCCTATGTATCCTCATTAGGGAATGAGGAATCAGAGCATCCGTAGTTCACACTACTATGGGAAAACATGAACGGTCTCGATCGCATGGGTGCGAGAGAAAAGATGTGACTCACGGAAGGTCTAAGGGAAACTGAATCCTACAAGTTATCATGCAACAATGGCCCTAAGGTTAGGATCAGGAGGGAAGTCTACCTAATGTTGTCATGCTTGGATTGAAAGCCTAATGTCTCTCCTACCTCCAACTTAATCAGAAATTAAGTGGAGCTAGGTATCCTACGGGATCATGTGAACAAACACAAGTAAACACAGGTGTTGCGGTGAGAATTGGAATTCAAGCTATTAATTAACTTGAATCGCAAAACTTTGAAGTTCACCACCGAGCTTTGATTTATCCAAAGGAAAGGGTAAAGATCGAAAGAAAACCCTAGTTGCGCTATGTGAAAACACAGCTAAGAGATCGGGGGTTCGGGGGTTTGTTATACTAAGGGAAGGTATTAGCACCCTAAGTATCTGTAGTACTTTACAGGAACCTCTTGTTTGTATTTGTGTTATGTTAATGTTTGCTTACTAGGGGAATCTGCTAAGGAAAAGACCTATGGTGAAGACCAAGGTACTAAAGGTAAAAACCTAAGGGTATGTACACTAAGTATGCTCGCCAAGACGTCGCATCTTGTGCCTACATATCCTGACTAAAGAATCAGAGCAACCGTAGTTCACCTAACTAAGGGTGAGGAACCATTGACTATGGCCAAAGTTCCAAGGGGAATGAGTGTGATACTCATATAGAGTTAAATAACTCTCTAAGTCTAAGTTGTGAAGGGTAAGTGAGTACTCATGATGATGAGAATCACATAGAGTTTAAGAACTCTATCTTAATTCTAAGTTGTGATGTGAATGGCTCTAATAAGGCCAAGGGGGAAAGGAAAATCATTATGATGATGCTCACATAGAGGTGAAGAACTCTAGGTGGGTCCTAAGTTGTAAGGTAAGTGGCTCTAATGAGGCCAAGGAGGGAAGTGAGAAACTATGATGATAGTGCTTATAAGAGGGGAACCTAATTAGGTTAAAGGGAGAAGAGGCTCTAATAAGGCCAAGGGATCGATCCTAATGAGGATAAGGGATGGCTCTAATGAGGCCAAAAGGGTAATGAGCTATCTATGACTTTGAGGTCAATAGAGAGACTTTCCATTGGAAGGAGAGGAATAAAGAGGGTGAAGGAGGAGAGCTAATGAGCTAGCCTCACTTAAAGGGGATAACTTAAAGAAGTTCAAGATAACAAACATCATTGAAACAGGATAAAAATATAAGCATGGCAATTACCAAGGCTAAGAATATGAATGTAACAACACTCAAAGCAAGGGTTAATTCAAAAGAGTTTAAGGTAACAACCAAAATATCACATGGGGATGAACATATCATGGTGACAAACAAAGAATATATGAAACAAAGATGTTACAACACCTAAGCAAAACATGAATTAAGTTCTCATGGTATGAACAAGATATTTGCAAAGACATTCACATGTAAACAACATATTAACATCAAGGCATCAAGGTGGGTCAATGGCATATAATGTTACAATACCATACAAGGTTCACACAACATGATTTTAGGTTTCAAATAATCAAGGTAAACCAAGGAATTATGGTAAAAGAACTAAAGAAACAAAGAAGTTTCATGAAAACCCTAAAAAGATCCTTCACTTTCAACACTTACGAATGTCTCATAAATAAATATTTTTGACAATTTCTTTTTACCATAAAAACATAAACATTTTAATGAACAATTTGCAAAAAGAATGGGTCAAAAAGGATAAAAAATGAGCAAGTTATGATCAAATGAAATCAAGGTACAAACCATAAAAAATAATGAACAAGGTAATAAAAAAGAAGGGAATGTCTCTTGTGGGACTTGAGCCCACGCCCTTGGGGATTCAGCTACAAAACTCTGGCCAACTAAACTACGCCCATGGTGTGATAACAAGGTGCAAGCATAGAGTAACATAACAAGGCAAACACTAAAATCAGAAAATGCGCAAAAGGGTTGATCCGCAGGATCAAACCCAGGCAAGGCAAGGCAAAGCGAAAGGCATGGCAAGGCTTCTACCACTGGGGTGGCTATTACATCCAAACATAATACTCTTCTAAATCATTTTATTTTAAGAACCAACCAACATGGCCACCTCGCCACCTCAGGTTGACTGGGTGCCATCTCACCATCGTCTTCTCCATCATTCTCTCTCGCTCGTGCCCTAGCTTCATCATCTTAAACCCATAATTTCTACACAATGCAACTCACTCATTTCCCAACCATTCCTTATGAAGTAAAAATCAAAGTTGGAGCATTTTCAGAGGGGAACACGAACATGGTTTTAGTTTCAACTAACAACAACTATATGATTCACAAATCATCACACAACAGTGCAACTCCACAAAACTTCAACATGTCATAACATGAGATATTCAAACCAAACAATGCAAGCATTCATATTCAGAACCATAAAATACCAAACATACTACATTTTGCCAATCAAATGAGAACAGAACAGTGCATGAACATGCGAGTTTCAAAGGTTGAAGAACCTTACCTCTTGGAGAAAGTCGAAAGCTTATTTTCAGCTACTCCAAATACAAGAAAACAACCTCCTCAGCTTCCTTAAGTCCTTTACAGCTTGTTGGAATGGCTGGATCAGTTGGAAATAAACTGGAACACAGGTCATGATCCTTCTTGCAACAATGGAGGTTGAAAACGGCAGATGATGTATATGGTGTTACAGAATTATTTCAGTGGTATTAATGAACTTTATGAAGTACTTAGAGGTGGTTTGTGAGGTTAGTTTATGAAATGCACGAGTAAAAACTCTTGGTGCAGAGTTTTTGCAAGAATGCAAGAAGTGAGAGAGTGGTGAGTTGCAGAGAGTATCAGCCTTTGTTTAGGGTGATCCTGGTGTCTTTTGGAATGAGGATCGATCCTCTATTTATAGGAGAAGTGAGAGGCTTGAGGTATGGGCAGAAATCACAACTTGCCAAACTTGCCCTTTTTCAAAGTTTCCTTCATGCAAGCTGTATGCTGAGTCATGAGCTAGCCATTGGTCAAGAATAGTGTTTGGACTGTTGATGTGTGCTGATGGGATTGGAGCAAGGCCCTAGGCTGCAAGAAAATTGGATTGCCATGCTTTCTTGGAAAAGTTTCTCTTTCATGAACCAACTTGCATCCACTTGCATAAAACCAACATATTTTAATGTAGCAACTTGTAATTTTCGTGGAAGAGGTACAAATACACTAGTCTTGCCTTTAAACATTAGAAATGTGAGAACTTTGGTGATTAGGAGTGGTTATGCATCATTATGCATATGTTGGAATCTTGCATTTCAAGAAATGGACACCAATATTCCAAGCTTCGAATCTCTTAGCTCCCTCCATGGATTGGGAAGTTTTAGTACTTTTGGGAAAGCCCCAAATGTCCTCTACAAAGTTCATGTTCACTCCAATTCCTAGATCCAAAGGGATCATGGTGAAAAATGGAGATGAAGTTGGCTGAAAACTAGGGCAAAAGTGGTGAAATTTCATTAAGCCTTTAGTTGCCTTGAACTTACAAGCCTCCTAACTTAAAAACCAAGCCTCTTTTTAAGAAGGACCCTCTAATATGTTTTGAAGTTCAAGATGAGAGCTTCAATTTGAGCTTTGAGTCATCAAATTTGGATGTGTGGTTTAAAAGTTATGACTCTTCAAAGTTTGCACAAGGAGTGAATTCTTCCACACTTAGAAAAATTTAAGAACCAAACCTTGCCCTTTTTGCAAGAAACCTTTCAAATGGTGATTTCTCATGCTCTAACTCAAGAATCAAGCATGTCTTGATGGAATATAGCTTGAATGCTTCATCTTGGGTCAAGGTATCAAAAGTCAAAGATTTGACTTTGTCATATGAAAATTAGGTCGGATGAATTCCTCAGTGCGATCCTCAATGAATTTGTAACTTTTAACTTTTCCAAACACCAAGTTAAGTTCCAAGGATATATATTAACACAATGGATCATGTCCCATGGCTTGGGATCATGCTTTGACCATGAATTATGGCACAGTCGACTTTCTCCTAGAGGAAACCCTAATTTAGGGTTAACCAGTGCAATGCTTCAATGATCTTGCAGTAACTTCAATTAACACTTTATTCTTATTGAATAAGACCTCTTGGATATATGTGAGCTTAATTGGTTGATGAACCAATCGAGACATTGACTGATTACACCAAGGTCCCTTGTGATTCTTCAAGTTAAAACCCTAATTCCACAACTCTTGATCTGATGGTCTCTTTTTGATTTCTCTTGATCCAAACACATGAGATTATGGAATATGACTTGAGGACCTCATGATTAATCTGTAAGACCAAAATGGTTGAACCTTGGAGCCTCAGTTGGCTTTATTGAACAGATGACTTTAACTAACAAACTCAATCACCTAGTGAACACTTGTGATGGATGTATGGAACCAAGGAGTGTCTTAGGAGACTTTGAAACGTGTGAGAACTTGGCTTATTGATCTTGTCCTCTTTCTTGTGCAAACCCTAGCTTTCACATAAAAGAAATAGCTAGCAAGATATTGTGGTTAGTTAACAATGCATAGATGATTAAACCCTAAATGCAAGTGCAAGATGTTATGACATCTAAGGGGTAAATTTTGGGTATAACAATAGGACAACTCAATCACAAAATGAATGATATCGTGATCTCAGCTAAGCAGCAAAACTTAGTGACTCCTCATCCTCAACTGAAAGAGAAATGCAACAGAAATGGACGATGTCGTGATCTCAACTATGAGAAAGTTGAGTGACTCTTCGTCAACCACAAGATGAAAACGATGTCGTGATCTCAACTATAAGGAAGTTGAGTGACTCTTCATCCATCACAAAGTAAAACAAACAACAGCAAAGTATCAGTGAATTTGTAACCAAGCCAAGTATGCACCTAGGAGTGAAAATCCCACATTCAACGACAAGCTGCAGGCAAAAATGCTAAACCTAGGCATGCTTCCTACAAGTTTGCAAGTGGTACCTAACGGAGAAGGTTCGTTGCCTCTTCAAAGCACGCAACAAGCTCAAGCCTCAAAGCTATCAGGCACTTCCAACAAGTAAGCAAGTCCAATAGTCAAGCATCAAACATCAAGTTTAAACAATGTCAAAATTTAACCAGAATTAAGTGTAAGCAACTATCATCAACGGTAAACAACCAAGAGAACCAGAATTAATATCCAGAAATGGTCCAAACGATATCAGGGACTAAGCACCATCTGCATCAAGGAATCTCATCAGTCCAAACAACATTATGGAAAATAGTCCATGCAAAATCAAGAGAAACAATAGAAAATCTAAACCAGGTTAGTTCTAATTCTAAAATTGTAAACCAACAACAATTATTAAAAAAAATGATTATTCATCTAAATCTACTTAGTCTGAATTCTACCAAAAATTAGTCTACAATTAATCGACTACTGATCCAAGTAAAAGCCAATTAAAATTAAGGTTAGTTTCTAATTCGAAAATCTAATTCAACAAGATTAATTCTAAATCCGAATTCTAAAGTTGTAAACTAATTCTAGAGTTAATAACAAAAGAAAACTCTAATTAGTATCTAATTAAAATCTAATCTAGCAAAACAAAATGAAGTTTAATCAAGATTAGAAATTAATTAAAGAGCAAAATTACTCTAAGCTAAGATTAAATTCTAATTCACAAAACAAGTTATAATTCTAAACAAAATTAATTAAACAAAAAAGAGTTAACAAGGGGTGTTGTAGTAATTGCAGGAGTGTGCATTCAGTCATCAGGTGCAAGGCCCATCATTTCTATCCAAGGGGTGCATAGAGAACTTGGTGTATGATGAGGAAATGTAAACATCCAGGGGGTGCAGAACTGAAACGGGTGGTGCAGAAAGAATTTCCATGGGCATTGGACTCAGGCTTCAGGCCCAGGTGATTTGGATAGTGTCGCGGTGAAAATTGGATAACAAGCTATTAGTTAACTTGTATCGCATATTTTTAATGTCACCACCGTCTTTGATTTTATCCAAGGGAAGGGAGAAAGACCGAATACCCACCATGCAATGCAAATGCACTTAAGATTCTAAGTTCGGGGGTTGGTTATACCTAGGGAAGGTGTTAGCATCCTAGATATCTGTAGTACTCTACAGGAACCTCTTGATTCATTTTATATTATCCGTTATTATTATTTGTTTGCTAAGGGTTTAAGGGTAAGTGAAAGAAGATGAGTCATCATCTTAAGAAAACCGCCACAGTTCTTTGAAAATGTTTGTATTTGTGGGGTATGGGATTGTATGTCCCTTTCTTTGAGATGATTAACATCTAATTCTCTTGTGTGGAGAATTAGGTAGGCTAAAGTTTGATTAAAAATCAAAGTTGAGGGGGACTAACCTAGGAAGTCTATCCTAGAGTTGTCTAATTGTCTTATCTTAAGTTTGTCGATTATGATGCAAATGATATGCACCATGCACAATAACGTGGTTATTATGCATGGGATTTTCCCTTGGATATTAATGCGGTTAATTTAATGTTATTTAGGCGAAGGTGCTAGCAAAGTGATGCTAGACTTGTGTCTTGTGATCGATAGGTCGAATGCGATGCCCTAAGGCGATCGACTTACATAGGTAGAAAATGGGCTCGACGTTGGATCGAGAGTTTTTATATTTTTGAAAAGGGTTTAGGCATGCAAGCATAAATCAAGTAGAGGCATAAACAATCAAATAAGGCAAACATTCGACCACTCACGAACCTATGACTAAGCACGGTGAAAGATTTCTAAACGGGGGCGATCTAAAGGTTCGGTTTTAAACTTATTGTTTTAATTAGGAAATTATGCTAGAGATTATTATTATAAAAACTTAAAAATTAATTACTAATAAAAGTTTTAATTTTAATTATTAAAGAGAAGTTTGATTTTAATTATCATAAAAAAAAGGGGTTTTAGATTAATTATTAAGAAAAAGGTTTTAAATTTATTATAAAAGAAAATTAGATTAATTATTATTAAAAGAGGGTTTTAAATTAACTTATTAATAAAAGGCTTTAATTTTAATTATAAAAAGGATTTTTAATTTTAATTATAAAAGGTTTTCTTTTTATTATTAATTATAAAAAGGTTTTAACTTTAGTTATTATAAAAAAAGTTTTAATTTTGGATAAAAAAAAAGATCTTAAGTTTTTGTTTTAAAAGGGTTATCAATGAAGATTTAAAAGGAAAAAAAGCTCCAAAGCAAAGCTATATTAAAATATAAATCAACTTAAATATTAAATGGTTCACGAAAAAAAAAGAAAAAAGGTTGAGAAAATAAAATTAAAAAAAACAGAGAAACGGAGGGGATCTCACACGTAGCTCTCTCATCTTCTCTCTCGATTTCTCTCTTCTCTCACGAAGATGGAAAGGAAATAGGGTTTTGACCCCAATCCGCCGCCGCTCAACACTCTCGTTCTCTCAATCGTCTCTCCAAAGTTAGGGTCGTTGGAACCCTCTACGCGCCGCCGTAAAAAAAATCTCGTCAATCTCACTCTCAATTTCTCTCGAACGGAAGGGGTTCTCAGAAACCCTAAACAACCGTCTCCCTCACTCGATCTCTAATCTCTCTCGGCCAAACAATCATCCAACAAGTAAAACCCCACCCCACGGTTCCCTAGCCCCATTTCATTATAGTTTTTGACGATTACAATTACAAATTGATAAGCAAGGGAAAAATAAAGAAATGCCGACGGTCGAGGATGGAAGGGCGCGATCGAGCTTTCAAGGGTCCTCCTCCAAAGCTGAGTCTTCCGCTTCTTCCTCCTTTCTCAATTTCGCGAGGCTATAGGTGCTTTGACTCCGTGAGTTTTTGAGCGATGCTGTCCTTTCCTTGCTATGCGTGTGTATGTTGTCGTTGATCTCCCTCTCCACCTGTGTATGTGTTTGATTCTGTACTCGATGTTGTTGAGTTTGCGTGTAATTGCTGCTGTGTGTGTGGAGTCCTCTGAGTTTTGATAAGGTGAGTTGATTCTGTACTGAATTGATGATGTTTGGTTGGTGAAATTTCTTGATTTTGATGAATGTTTTTTTTCGGTTTTCTGGTATGATGAGGGTCTGAATTGATGCGAGGTTTTTCTTTTGTGGTTATTGTTTGAATTTTGATGATGGCTTTTTCTCGTGTGAATGTATTCAGGTTTTTTTTTTGTTGTCTTTTTTTTTTCGTGAGAATGAATTCCTCTCTGTTTATATAGGCCTGGTAGATTTACCTCTAATTATGACCTTGAGTGTACTTGTTCTGGAAAGAAAAAACACTGGTTGTTAATTTGGTGATTCTTGCCATTTTGCAGATGATTTTATTTCCATCTTGATAGGAACATGTTTGATTTGTTTTGAAAAACATTGGACTGGTTCTTTCATGATATTTGATTTGGTTGTGGATTAATTTAAAACTTGCCGTAAATATGCGATTGTGTCGGGGAATTTCAATGCCTGTCCTTAATTCTTTCCAAAACTGTAATGGAATTTGCTCTCTTCACATTATCACGCTTTTTACTGATAAGGTTTTTTCCTTTTTCTTTTCAAATGGTGAAAACCAATGTGTGATGTTTTGGATAGTTTCTGATTAACTCAAACCTGCTTGGAACACTAATTTAACCGGTTTAATTTTCCTTTGAATGTTGTCTGATATATTTGTAAATGTGATTTCCTGCGTTCAATGCCGATTAGGAGATGTTTTGGAAAGAAATTCCTCTCATTCGAATGTGTCTGTGGATGATTTGGGAATGTCATGAACCCGCCGATTTTTGTACGATTACGTGAAGTAAATTTCCATTTTTCATCCTGATTTGTTTTTACCAATTTTAATGAGAAGGATTTCATGGAAATTTTGCTTATGTCCTAATTTACTCACACTTAATGACCCTTTTATCTTTAATTTGTGCAGGTTACTTTGTGCTGAAGCTTTCTAAGGTGTTGCTTCATACCGCCAACTCAGAACTCAGCGTCTCTTGCTGAGGGACTTGTTCATAGGATTGCTACATTTGAGGAGACAACATGTCCTAGCATGTTAAAACCACACTATGTATAGAACACCAACGAATCTTCTCAGGAGGTGCTTGGAGATGACAAAAAAAACCTTTTGAATGCAATGAAAGATGACTATGTCTATATAGCTTCTTTGTAAAATCTGTCATCAATTTTCTTTGTAAAAAATTGCTATGACTCTTGGATAGATTCCATAATATAGCTTTGAATGCTTGTAAAGAACATCTGTAAACGTAACAAATGGAAACGCCAATTTGACCCAATCAGACGCATGGCAATTAAAAGCCAAAACTGTATCCTCTGGGGTAAACTTCTCATTAAAATAAAACACTAAACCAAGGTTCCAAAAATATCCCATATCCCCTATTACTTCCCCGCACACCATTTCTTGCTTGGGTGACAGGCACATTAGCCATAGCTGGTCATCAAGCTTTGTAAACAAGCCATATAACTACTGAGGTTACCGACAATAAAATGCTTGATCAGTGTGTGGTGGAATTGGCTTTGTTCCAGTACTAACTTTTTTGTTTAATCATTAATGCAGTCTTCGTGAGTGATCAAGTTCACCGTAGCCCCAAACTTGGATATTTGCAGCCAAATTGAGCTTTAACCCTTTGAGTTCAAATACAAAAACTTGGATCTCATGATAATTTGAATCCTTGAATTTCACTTTGAAAACTTTTACGAGAAATGTCTTGTAAATGATCTTTCGCGATAGAGAGAATCGACTTAAGTATTGGAAGCAGCCATTATATATTTCTAAGAGTTTTAGAAAATACAAAAACTTCGATATAATCCTGATACAATGTTATGGCAAAAAAAAACTTCCCCGCTAAACGGTTATGACACTCCACCTTCAGTACCAATGATAACACGTCGTCCAAAAGCCTTGTACAGATTTCAAGTCTCTATTAGTGGTCAGCATATCTTGAACACTATAATTCCAATGATCTTCAAACTTGCTTGAAGAACTTGACAGCATCAAGAATATAAATATTCTTCTTGAAACAGAATACATGCGCTTCGTACTTGAAATTCAACTTCCAATTATTCCCAATTAAGGACCTAGCATCATGAGCAAACACATCTTGAATTTGAAGAGTCTACAGACAGGGGGAAGATGCCATCTTGTAGCATAACTGCCATCCAACCAGAGACCAGTCTTTTATGGGGTTTGAGAAAGAGAGGTTTGGTAGTGGTTTGGGGATCAGAGGATAGAGGCACACAAACTCACAGGGATCCACACACACTTTGTAAAAATTGGAGGACCTCCACAAACACACACATAGCACAACCTTCAAGACCTTGAACCTTCTGCAGCAGCACCTGTGTTTCTAAGTGAAACAGACAGACAAAAATCCGGATAAAGCGGTTAGTCATGCACGAATGATTGACCTAATATGCTATGCAAAGAACAAGGTGGGGATCTTAGGGTAAAAAATTAGGGTGCGACAGATAGAAATTGCTTCCTCAAAACAAAAGAGGACCCTAACCCTCACTCTCCTTCATTCTCACGCGTCGTTCACAACTCCACCGTCCTTTTTTCTCCGTCTCCTTCATTCTTATTTCCGTCTCCCTCTGTCATCATCTTCTTTCTTATTTTCGTCTCGCTTCCACCATCATCTTCTTCGTTAACCCTTCAACTTTCTCCAAATATCAATTTGATTTGTCCCAAAACAACCTCTAACATTACAACGTAGAAGAAGGATTTAGAGCAAAACTCACATATCGGCGTGACAACACGACGGCGAGGATGCAATGCTTCTGGTAAGGTTCTCTACTTCGTTCCTCTCTCCTTCTGCTTTTTTGAATCTTCCTTTCGAGCGTGAGCTTTTGTCGATGCTCTGAATCGGTGAATTCGATTTTGTTGCAGTTGTTGTGGAAATGAGGGTGATGATGTCGTGACGTTGTTGATGTCGTTCTTTTGCAGGTTTTAGATTGATGAAGATTGATGAGAAATTGAAGTTGCGAGGTGGTGATGAATTGAAGATGTTGCAGCGTTCTGAGAATGCTGAAGAGTCTTGAAGATGATGAAGATTGAATATAAATATTAAAGGTGATACCGAATCGATTGAAGATGAAGTGAGCAGGAAGCGCTGAAATTTGATGCAAAGCTTCGTTGTTGTAGAAATTCAGATAAGTTGCAGAATTGGAGAATGATCAAGATCGAGAGAGGAAAAATGAAGAATTGGTTTTTTTTGAAGTTTTTATGTTAGGATCGATGTTAGGAGTTGGTTAGCAATTTCTGTTATGAGTTTGAACTGAAGTTGTGAGTTTGTAAAGTGAAATTTTGTTATGGATTTATTGAGAGAATTCAGTTAGAAATTTTAGTTGGAATCTGTTATGGTTTTTCCATTTTCTATTATGGCATTGGTTTGATAGAAAATTGGAATAATTATGTTGTTATCACTTTCCAAATCCTTCTATGTAATACTCTTTCACTGCTATGTACATTGCACCTGTGTTTTTCACTTTCTGTTATGAACCTTCATGCTGCTTAAGAAATTCTTGCAACAAATTTCTCATTTTCAAAGCTTTTTCCATGTAGTTATCTTGGTTCATATCTATTGTTTGCAAGCCTTCACCTCGTGTGAAAATGATGGCATGGTTTTGATTTTCTGGCTTCCCCTCACCCAATATCGTAGGTCTAGGAAGCTTTATTTTGTAAATTACCTGGTCCAAATTTTGAACTGCTTCAGATGAATCAATTGATTTGGTTGGTAAAGCAGCTTTGGCTAGTGCTGAATAATAAACCTTCTCTATTTTTCGGGAAGAATCTTTGCTAGGATCTTCAACCTCGTCAATATAAGCAACTCGAAGAGATGGATACTTAGTCATGATCTTTAAAATTTCTTTAGCCCTAGAATCACCAGATCGCTTGTGACTACTATATTGTTGACATGACACTATATATGTGAACTTCATGTCGGCTAATGATTGACATTGTGTCCATAGTGACCGCTCACTTATTGGATTTTCCTTAATTTCTAGTTCTGCAGCCTTATAACCTTTCATTAATTCTTCATCCTTCGCCATATCAAGAAAAGCCTGTAGTTCCAATGCTTGTCGGAAATACTTCATTCCTCGAATAGTTTTGGTCAATGTCTGGCCTCTGTACGAAGCCCATAGACGGAGTTTTTCTTCCAACTCATCAGATTCATTCCCTTTAAGTTCCTCCTGATTATGAAACTTTACTCGCTCTAGAAAGTTGTTCCACTCATTTGGAAATATCTTTTGCAAATAAAACAGTATTGAAACACCGTCTTCATTTGGTTAATCAAAATCATGCAATGAGAAGAGAACCTCTTCTGTGTAGTATGGTGTTAAAAGCGAAAATGAAAGCATGTTGCGAACCTTTGGTGCCAGAGGCATGTCCATAAACAGTGAATTTGAGAAGAAAGAAATACGTCTTATTGCTTCTAAGTTAGAAGGTACATCCATGGCAGATTCTTTTGAACACTTTTGACCCCCACATCAACTTCAAATTCAAACTTGCATTTTTAATGAATCCCCAACTTCAATCTCAGGTTCACATTATCTTGCATTAACAGTGACAAGCAATAAGCAAATAAGAGTATCTTTAACCACAACTGGATCTTTTCCATGAATACCAAGATGCCTTTATGACCACTGATCTCGACCCGAGAACAAATCCCTGAAGAAACCTTGAAGATGAAGATAAGGCATGATGTAGAAAGAAACATGATCAGCCAGAGGTCCTTGACGTGAAAACCCCAATTCATCTTGATATACCCTGATAAATCTTGAAGAAAATGACTTGAACTAGGAACCGGCTGAATCACCTCTGCATAGGGCAAACACCGATACCAAGAAACCATTTGATCCATGTCTTAGGAACTCCATGCAAATGACTGAACGCGAAGTTATGACCTAATGAAAAATGCAGATGAATACGAAACAAAATCCAGAAAAAGGTTAGAAAAAGGTAGGGCAAATTTTGGGGTGCTACAGCTGCCCCTATTCAATCAACTTGGACCTGAAAGAATGATAGCAACGGCTTTCAGACGTTCAAGGTAGAAGGTGATTGAATACACAGAGAACCGCGAAATTTGCAAACTATGGGGAGAGAAAATGTAATTTGAGCCCAGTCACACTTCGTCAAAGGGATTTGGCAGAAAGACGGCATACCCAAAGAACCACATCGTCAAAGGGGTTTGACAGAAAAAACACAGAATCAAGGAAACACATCGTCAAAGGGATTTGACGGAAAGAAAACGGAACCCAAAGAATCACCTCGTCAAAGGGGTTTGATGGAAAGAAAACCTAAAAAACTGGCCGAAGGGACACATCTTCAAAGGGATTTGATGGAAAGAAAATGAAACCCAAGGAAAGAACAATGAACCCCATAATCGTATTGGAAAAAACACATATCCAACAGACCACATCGTCAAAGGGATTTGACAGAAAGAAAACCTGAAAACCCGACCGAAGGGACACATCGTCAAATGGATTTGACGAAAAGAAAACAGAACCTAAGAAACACCTCATTAAAGGGATTTGACGGAAAGAAGACATACTCTAAGAACCACTTCTTCAAAGGGATTTGACGGAAAGAACACGAAACCCAAGAAAACACACTGTCAAAGGGGTTTGACGGAAAGAAAACATGTGTTGGATACATCGCCGTCTTGACTGAAAGTTGATATGGGTTTCTGCACAAAGTACCAAATCTGGCTTATGCTCCGCATGCATGTTTGAATTTTCTTTCCATGGCGTAATGCTCCATACGAAATGGAAATGCTACGCGATTTGAGGATGTAAGGATTACTATATGTTGAATACCGATGTATGCTCGGGCTACTAGGAAAAGAAGGATGTACCAAGTATGATTGGACTTCACTGGCAAGGACAGGTAGAACCTGATGGTGATTGTTTTTTCGAAGATGAAATTTTTTTGGGTACCAATGGGGATTGGGTTTTGGAAAGAGGTGCCAATAGGGATTGGACTTTTAGGATGAGGTTCCAATAGGGATTGGACTTTTGGTGGTTACTGACATGGATGGGGCTTTGCTTTAAAGGGGGTGCCAATAGGGATATGGCTTTGGATTTTGGAAGATCCCAGCAAAGTGGGTTTTGGAAGGATGATACCAGCAAAGTGGGTTTTGGATGGATGCCAAGCAAGGTTAGGCCTCAGATTTTTTGTCCGTGTGTACAAGGCTTCATACAATGCTATGCTAGACGAATGATATACAATGATTTATGCAATGATATGACGGCTCGACCGATGGTTTCGAGGTAGGTCAGGTACAGCTGGCATTGGAAGGTGTCTTGTCTGGCTACAAGGATTCTGGTTGAAAAGGTTACGGGATGGTTAACATGACTTCCCGACATTCGTCTTGAACTCGAAGATTGACATAACTTACCCGAGTAGCTCTGAAAGAATTGAGACGTTCCATTGTTACCTGTCTTGCTCCAGCTTGTGGGATCTCTATAGGAATCTGCCTCGAAAGGAAACTTGGGACCTCTGTACCTGATGGTTTGAAGTGGACTGCCCCAATGTTCTGAACCTCGGAGAGGTGCTTTGGGTTAATCGCCTTCTGGAAAGGATAACTTCTGCTCTTGGGGTGACCTGCCCCAGTTTGACTGAATCTTTTGCTCAACGGAGTTTTGAACTGATTTTGCCCCTGATTGGCTGATCTGTGAAGGAGTGCCTCTGACTGACTGACCTTAGAGAGATTTGTGGAATCTCGACCTGATTGCCCCATATTATCTGAATCTTGGAATGGCTTGCCCATCTGATGTGACTTGCCCCTGCTCAACGGAGTACTCAGGTACTTTGCACCTTATCTTGATCAATCTTTCCATTGCAGAAACTCCCCTGATGTCAAGTGTTTACCCACGAGTAAAACAATTTGTTTTGAAAATATAATTCTAATGCAATGCATATGACGGTTTTGAAATCCAAGTCTGTTCACTGGAAAAATGTTGTGTTATATAGTGAATGAATCATTGTTTAGAATGTCACATCGATACCAACATGAATGGTAAGAAAAACCTTTTATGAGTCAGTTTAGATGCGATCGTTACCGAAGTATGCTTTCGAAACAACCCTGCTTCAATTAGGTCTTTTGAAGATTACAACGTGTGCTGGTTCACGGTTTGAGAAAGAAAGGATATAAGGCTCAAAGCTTTGTCTTAACCCACCCATTCTCCTTGATGTTCTCCAGTCATACGTTCAGCTAATCCGACACAGGCGCTCGCCTTTCAAAAATATTAATGAATGGTAGGAGGATAGAAAGAACCCACAGAGTTTTCGGAGTGACAGTTACCCCTTTCGTCTTTGGTGTCTGTAGTCACATGATTTGTTCTTTGTTCGAGGATTTTTCTTTTGTAATCCTTTTCGTTTTCCGTTCTTTTGGTTTTGATTTCCCTAATTTTTGTCTGGACTGATTCTTTTTTAATCTTTCAATTTTGAGGTCCAGCGGGATGCCCTAACTTTTTCCTAAGTCACTTGTTTTCAAGTTTCGACTTAGCGGGCTTTCTTTTTTTCTTTTGATTCTTTTTCTTCTGAACAAATCGTGTGACACAGGTTTGTCTGACTTATTTGAAAGAGTTGTGACTGCCTCACTCTTCGGTTGGTGAGGGATAACCATTGATGTAATTGATCCTCTAGTGGGACACTCTTTTTGAAATTTGAACGCTCGGTCAAACTAACTAACACCTACCCTGTCCCAGGTTAAGATTGAGGGTTCGTTTTCAGAAAGAAACTCCTACTACTAGGCTCAATGGGGTTTACAAGGGATTATCTTCCTTATGTCTCCGGTGTTTAGGGAGTTGAAATAATGCCTGTACAACATCAACAGGGTTTTATTTCAAAAGCATACAATCAAAAGTTTTATGCCTTTCAATTTCGTCATCCTCTCTCAGATCCTGCTTAAACAAGCATATGATATCGATAAAAAAGTATGAGTGAACACTAATGGATTTAATCAAAACATGCATATTCATTTCATTATCATTATCAATAAAAAACAAACAAGTTTTACAAATGGGTTTACACTTTAGCAAAAAGAAACTACAAATGCAAAGAAATGACATGATCTCAGTGATTGCCAGCTTCGGAGAACTGGGTTTTCCAAGCTTGATTTGCTACTGAGCTAGCCATCTTCAAAATTGCTCGTCGAAGTCAGTCTGATAATCATCTGCATAACTGTTCTCGGTGACTCCTTCCATAACCTGGACTGATGAACCCACCTGACTAGATGAAGAAGAATTGTTGATCTGAATACCCTGAGGCGTGAATGAGAACATATTGGAGTCAAGAAGTGTCTGAACTTTGCTCTTGAGCACCTTACAGTCTTCAGTTGAATGCCCCTGTGCCCCAGCATGGTAGTCACAATGGGCGTTAGCATTAAAACCTGGTGGGTACGGAAGAATTACCGAATCTATCTTCTTCGGCACTATCAATCCACCTTTGATTAAATTTGGCAACATCTGACTATACGACATTGGTAGCTGAGTGAAATACCTCTCTGGCTTCCTTAGCCTTTATTAGGCGTGCTGACGCGGCTGACGGCGATATGATCATTGACTCTGAGGAGGTCCCTGATTCGGGGAAAGATAATGTCCCTATGGAGAAAATGGTATCTGACACGAAGACCCAGAAGATTGCTGACTTTGAACAATTAATATGCTGAACGTTGAGAATAAGGTAGCGGAAATTCCTGGATGAAACTACTTTCTTCCTCCCATTCTTCTTAAGAACTGACAACTGATTCATTTCCACTGGCTGGGAAGTTTGATACGTCTTGGATCTTTCCACATTTGAGCAGGCTCTCAATGCGTTCTCCCACTATTACCAGGTCAGAGAAGTTTGATGCCCTATTTCCAATCATCTTATCGTAATACGGGCCTTGCAAAGTGTCTGTAAACAGGTCAACCAATTCCCTATCCAAAAGTGGTGGTTGAACACGAGCAGCTAACTCTCTCCATCTCTGAGCATACCCTCTAAATGATTCACTCTCCGCTTGAGATAAACCTTGAAACTACATGCGGCTAGGAGCCATGTCAAGATTATAACTGTATTGATTCACAAAGGCATTAGCTAGGTCCGACCATGATTGGATGAAACCACTCTCTAACTGCATATACCAATTCAGCGATGCCCCACTTAGACTGTCCTGGAAATAGTGAATCATAAGCTTGTCGTTGTGGACGTGCGAGGTAATTCTTCTGCAAAACATCACCAAATATTGCTTTGGACAGCTATCCCCTTTATACTTCTCAAACTTCGGCGCTTTGAACTTCGGAGGTAACACGAGGCCGGGTACCAAACACATGCTTGAAGCATTCAAATCAAGAGCACCACGACCCTCTAGGGCTTTAAGCTTCTCATCTAACACACGGTATCTTTCAGCAAACTCAACAGATCGTGGATCCTTAGATTTCATCTTTGGAACTACCCCTTGGAAATCTGGCACAGAGAAAGCAAAACTCTGATAGTCTGCAGCATCAAGAGAAGATGTATGTCCATCTCGGACAATGGGATGTTCTTGTATAACAGGATCCTCAACAGGGATCCGCACAGGCTGAGCTTGAGCAACATTGTTCACCGGAGGTGGAATGACATTCCCAGTTCTCTGAGCATTGGCCTCTCCCCTTGTCATGGCTGTCATAGCTTCCATAAGTTAGTCCAACTAATTCTTCATCAATTCAACATCGGCCCTAGTCACAAACTAATTTTGTTCTCCTAAATTCATGATTCTTCCAAAAGATGATTCAAATCCAATACGAAAGTTGGGAAACCAACTGCAGGTCGTGGACAAATGATGGATGAGCTCACTGTTCTGGCCTGGAGGAAGATATGCAAAAATGATGCAAGATGCAATGCAATGTTATGAATGTAATAAGACATGGGATCAAAGCTTCCACATATTCTGAATAACTGCTGTGCTGATGACTGAATGAGTTTATAAGTCTGCTCTGAAGAGAATAGCGGAATACCAGAATATCCGAATAATCAGAATACGAGAATACCAAATACCAGGATAATCAGAATACCAAAATACCAGAATATCATAATACCAGAATAATCGAAATACCAGAATACCAAGCTGATAAGTTCACACTATAAGAAAACCAGGTAGGTTGGAGGTCAAGGTTACCTGCAAACCTGTAAACACCCAGCCCCTCTCACATGTGGGTTCTAAAATCAAGGATCTTTAGCGTCACAGACTCTCAGGTCGAGAAATAATGATATGTTCACCATTTCTGGTTTGGCATCATCATCAATCGAGGAGGCCTCAACTGATTCTCCTAAAAAGGTCATCCTATGGCAAGTTCCCAGTTTTGGGTTCTCGGATCAAGAAGCATAATGTGTTTGCTATTTCTGGTCTGACATTATCGCCCCTTGGGAGGAGTGCCTCAACTGAGTCCTCGGGAATGGTTGCCAGAGTCGACAGCTTTCTAGGTTAACACCCCGAAATGCACAAGACGCACAAATCAGAATATCTCCCAAGAAAACCTCGTCTGGGTGTGGGTTTCGTGTAAACCAAACGTACCAAGATGCTACGTAGGCCACACTACTTTCCACTCTAGTCTTATGTGTATACTTAAGCCTGTGTATTGGGCTTATCTCTCATAACACCCTGCCCGCCAAAGAAAACAGCAGTCCAGCACAGTCCAGTATATATGGAAATAATGAATGTAAAGTAAGTAAATGCGATAAAAGCGGTAAACATGCAATAAAATCCATAAATAAAGCATATAAAACATACAGATAAACACCCCATAACCAAAAACAACCACGCGCTAGGATTGACTCGCTTAGGGAACCCTTACGTTCTCTAGCAGAGTCGCCAGCTGTCGCATCTGCGAAAATCAACTGGCGGAAAAGACAGAAGAGTCGCCTCCGAACGTTATTTATCCCGACGCAGGAAAAGGAAACGATCGAAGAAAAACTCAAAAGGGAAATACATGGTCATCGCAACCATAGTCTGGGTTCGGGAGTCAGTTATGCGAGAGGAAGGTATTAGCACCCCCTCGCATCCATCGTACTCGATGGGATCCACGCTCGTTGTTCTGATCAAAGGGTGTAAGTATCTGAAGCTCGGCTGCTAACTAGAAAGGAAAATAAAAGTGACTCGGTATGACATCACCATTCTAGGCCTACGTATTCCCTCGGGAGTGGGAAAGTCTGAGTCAACGTAGTTCGGAGGACAACGGAATTGTGGGGGAAGGTTGCTCGCCAAGACATCGTCGTCTTGTGCCTACGCATCCTCAATCGTTAGGAGAGAGAAAGTCAGAGCAGTCGTAGTTCGACTTACGTGTCGGAAAGGGAGAAGGGTCTTGATCGCACTAGGGCATGAGAAATACTCGGTTACCTGATTAGTCTCGATCGCACGGGTGCGAGAGAAAAGGGAAGTTAGTGGTTAGTGGGCTCGCCAAGATATCGCATCTCGTGCCTACGTATCCTCATTAGGGAATGGGGAATTAGAGCATCTGTAGTTTACACTACTACGGGAAAACAGGAATGGTCTCGATCACATGGGTGCGTGAGAAAATATGAGACTCACGAAAGGTCTAAGGGAAACTGAATCCTATAAGTTATCATGCAACAATGGCCCTAAGGTCAGGATCAGAAGGGAAGTTTACCTAATGTTGTTATGCTTGGATTGAAAGCCTAATGTATCTCCTACCTGCAAGTGGTACCTAACGGAGAAGGTATGTTGCTTCTTCAAAGCACGCAACAAGCTCAAGCCTCGAAGCTATCAGGCATTTCCAACAAGTAAGCAAGTCCAATAGTCAAGCATCTAACATCAAGTTTAAACAATGTCATAATTTAACCAGAATTAAGTGTAAGCAACTATCATCAACGGTAAATAACCAAGAGAACCAGAATTAATATTCAAAAATGGTCCAAACGATATCAGGGACTAAACACCATCTGCATCAAGGAATCTCATCAGTCCAAACAACATTATGAAAAATAGTCCATAAAAAATCAAGAGAAACAATCGAAAATCTAAACTAGGTTAGTTCTAATTCTAAAATTGTAAACCAACAACAATTATCAAAAAATGATTATTTATCTAAATCTACTTAGTCCGAATTCTACCAAAAATTAGTCTATAATTAATCGACTACTGATCCAAGTAAAAGCCAATTAAAATAGAGGTTAGTTTCTAATTCGAAAATCTAATTCAACAAGATTAATTCTAAATCCAAATTCTAAAGTTGTAAACTAATTCTAGAGTTAATAACAAAAGCAAACTCTAATTAGTTTCTAATTAAAATCTAATCTAGCAAAACAAAATGAAGTTTAATCAAGATTAGAAATTAATTAAAGACCAAAATTACTCTAAGCTAAAATTAAATTCTAATTCACAAAATAAGTTATAATTCTAAACAAAATTAATTACACAAAAAAGAGTTAACAATGGGTGTTGTAGTAATTGCAGGAGTGTGCATTCAGGCATCAGGTGCAAGGCCCATCATTTCTATCCAAGGGGTGCGTAGAGAACTTGGTGTGTGGTGAGGAAATGTAAACGTCCAGGGGGTGCAGAACTGAAACGGGTGGTGCGGAAAGAATTTCCATGGGCATTGGACTCGGGCTTCATGCCCGAGCGATTTGGATAGAAATTGCTTCCTCAAAACAAAAGAGGACCCTAACCCTCACTCTCCTTCATTCTCATGTGTCGTTCACAACTCCACCGTCCTTTTTTCTCCGTCTCCTCCTTTCTTCTTTCCGTCTCCCTCCGTCATCATCTTCTTTCTTATTTTCGTCTCGCTTACACCATCATCTTCTTCGTTCACCCTCCATCTTTCTCTGAATCTCAATTCGATTTGTCCCAAAACAACCTCTAACATTACATCATAGAAGAAGTATTCAGAGCGAAACTCACATATCGGCGCGACAACACGACAGCGAGGGCGCGACGCTTCTAGTAAGGTTCTCTACTTCGTTCCTCTCTCCTTCTGCTTTTTCGAATCTTCGTTTCGAGCATAAGCTTTTGTTGATGCTCTGAATCGGTGAATTCGATTTTGTTGCAGTTGTTGTGGAAATGATGGTGATGATGATGTGGCGTTGTTGATGTTGTTCTTTTGCAGGTTTTGGATCGATGAAGATTGATGAGAAATTGAAGTTGCAAGGTGGTGATGAATTGAAGATGTTGCAGCGTTCTGAGAATGCTGAAGAGTCTTGAAGATGATGAAAATTGAATATAAATATTGAAGGTGAGGCCGAATCGATTAAAGATGAAGTGAGTAGGAAGCGCTGAAATTTGATGCAAAGCTTCGTTGTTGTAGAAATTCAGATAAGTTGCAGAAGTGGAGAATGATCAAGATCGAGAGAGGAAAAATGAAGAATTGGTTTTTTTTTGTGAAGTTTTTCTGTTGGGATCGATGTTAGGAGTTGGTTAGCAATTTCTGTTATGAGTTTGAACTGAAGTTGTGAGTTTGTAAAGTGAAATTCTGTTATGGATTTGTTGAGAGAATTCAGTAAGAAGTTTTTGTTGGAATCTGTTATGGTTTTTCCATTTTATGTTATCGCTTTGGTTTGATAGAAAATTGGAATGATTTTGTTGTTATCACTTTCCAAATCTTGCTATGTAATACTCTTTCACTGCTATGTACATTGCACCAGCGTTTTTCACTTTCTGTTATGAACCTTCATGGTGCTTATGAAATTCTTACAACAAATTTCTCATTTTCAAATCTTTTTCCATGAAGTTATCCTGGTTCATATCTATTGTTTGCAAACCTTCACCTCGTGTGAAAAGGATGGCATGGTTTTGATTTTCTGGCTTCCCCTCACCCAATATCGCAGGTCCAAGAAGCTTTATTTTGTAAATTACCTGGTCCAAATTTTGAACTGCATTAGATGAATCAATTGATTTGGTTGGTAAAGCAGCTTTGGCTAGTGCTGAATAATAAACCTTGTCTATTTTTCGGGAAGAATCTTTGCTAGGCTCTTCAACCTCGTCAAAATAAGCAACTCGAAGAGATGGATACTTAGTCATGAGCTTTAAAATTTCTTTAGCCCTAGGATCACCAGATCGCTTGTGACTACTATATTATTGACATGACACTACATATGTGAACTTCATGTTGGCTAATGATTGACATTGTGTCCATAGCGACCGCTCACTTGTTGGATTTACCTTACTTTCTAGTTCTGCACCCTTATAACCTTTCATTAATTCTTCATCCTTCGCCATATCAAGAAAAGCATGTAGTTTCAATACTTATCGGAAATACATCATTCCTTGAATAGTTTTGGTCAATGTTTGGCCTCTGTACGAAGCCCATAGACGAAGTTCTTCTTCCAACTCATCAGATTCATTCCCTTTAAGTTCCTCTTCATTATGGTACTTTACTCGCACTAGAAAGTTGTTCCACTTATCTGGAAATATCTTTTGCAAATAAAACAGTATTGAAATACCGTCTTCATTTGGTGAATCCAAATCATGCAATGAGAAGACAACCTCTTCTGTGTAGTATGGTGTTAAAAACGAAAATGAAAGCATGTTGCGAACTTTTGGTGCCAGAGGTATGTCCATAAACAGTGAATTTGAGAAGAAAGAAATGCGTCTTCTTGCTTCTAAGTTAGAAGGTACATCCATGGCAAATTCTTTTGAACACTTTTGATCCCCACATCAACTTCAAATTCAAACTTGCATTTTTAATGAATCCCCAACTTCAATCTCAGGTTCACATTATCTTGCATTAACAGTGACAAACAATAAGTAAATGAGAGTATCTTTAACCACAATATGAGTTCACAACTGGATCTTTTCCATGAATACCAAGATGCCTTTATGACCACTGATCTCGACATGAGAACAAATCCCTGAAGAAACCTTAAAGATGAAGATAAGGCATGAGGTAGAAAGAAACATGATCAGCCAGAGGTCCTTTACGTGAAAACCCCAATTCATCTTGATATACCCTGATAAATCTTAAAGAAAATGACTTGAGCTAGGAACCGACTGAATCACCTCTACATAGGGCAAACACCGATATCAAGAAACCCATTGATCCACGTCTTAGGAACTCCATGCAAATGAGTGAACGAGAAGTTATGACCTAATGGAAAATGCAGATGAATGCGAAACAAAAGCCAGAAAAAAGGTTAGAAAAAGGTAGGGCAAATTTTGGGGTGCTACAGATGCCTGCTTTCATGATGCCATAATTTATGTTTTGTATATATGCTGTCATTTATTCATGCTCTTAATTTGGTTGCCTGCTCATTGTATATCTTATCTGATGCTCACTTATGGCTTTTGAGTCTTTATAATTGCCTCTGCTTGAGTCCAAGGGAAGGGCTTATTGTTGACTATACAGTCATACATTGCATTTTATTCATTTGTATCATTTACCTCTTTGTGTGACCCCTTTTTCCCTTTAGTTTAATCACCTTAGGTTGTATATATCTAGATTGTTAACTCTAGCTTAGACTATTCATTCCCTTAGGATAGCTTCCCTCAGGATAGTTTTCCTTAGGATGTTCAACTTTAGACAACTTACAGTTAGTCTCCCTTTACCTCCCAAAAGAGATTAGACATGAGTCATCCCTAGTTGAGATGTAATTCTCTTACCCCATGACATAGTTGAGAAAGATGTAAATTCTTTTCCGCTTGAGAGAGGTATGTGGCATACTCGTCAATCAGATATCCAAGTCAGAGCCATTCTCTTAATGTGAAGCAAGATCCTTCTTCCGCGTGTTTGTGGCGGTTCAGTTGAGTATTCTACTTAAGATGACGACTTGTCTCTTCTCTTAACCAACCAACAAACATAGTTTTTTCTGTAGTCTGAATTACGGATGCTCTGATTTCTCAAGATCCCTTTGAGAATACGTAGGTACAAGGTCACATTCCATGGCGAGCACACTTTTCTTTTTTACTTTGTTTACCCTTAGTGAGGGGAACTACGAATGCTCTGATTCCATTCCCATCAGGATACGTAGGCACGAGATGCGATGTCTTGGCGAGCATACTTAGGAATAGCACCATAGGGTTTCCTTTCCATTTTTACCCTTTAGCAAACAGATAACAAATAACACAGTAAAACAAGAGGTTCTTGTAGAGTACTACAGATACTTAGGGTGTTAATACTTTTCCTTTGTTTAAATAACCCTCGAACCTTAGATTCTCTCTTGCTTTGCATTGCATTGCATATTCATGGGTTTATTCGTTCTTTTTCCCTTCCTTAGGATAAATTAAAGATTGGTGGTGAATATTGATTTGCGGTTCAAGTTACTTAATAGCTTGATATTCGATTCTCACCGCGACAGGAATGGCGACTTCACTGGGGAACTTCCCCTAAGAGGGTTAAGCCCACCTTGTTTTGTATTTGTGTTATCTTACATGTTTGCTTGCTTGTATATCTGTACATATTTATATCTGTATATATACTTGTTGTGTTTGGGTTTTTCTGTGTGCATGGTTGTTACTTTGAGTGGTGAGATAAGTCCTAACCCGAACTTGAGCATACACCTATGATAGGATTGTGGTGTAATCAATAGTTGGCTGTTGGGAGTAGTCCTAACATGTCTAGCATATAATGACCACGCTCAATGGAGGCCCATTTAGGATTACTGATGTCTGATGTGAGTAGTCGTATTGATATCACTTTTTCCGACCTGGGAGTCCGTGAGACTAAGGACCTTTAGTTACCCTTCACCCCACTTGGCCTTTTTAGGATGTAGTGCAGTGATCATCCAGGTGTAGACCTAGAGTGGTTGTCATGCGATACTACATTCAGAGGAGTTTATCTTGAGAATATTATTAACCCGCACGAGTAGTCGTGTGGGCTAATAATATCCGAAAGATTTATCGATGACTCTGGGAACTCTTTAGAACCTTGTTCTGCAGATCATAAACCTGTGGTACACACCTTTTGGGATGGGTAGACCATGGTTCAATGCTCATGTTCTTCAAACCTAGGCCCTTGTTTGTTTGCATGCATATATGTGAATATGTGAATATGTGTATGTCTGTGTTTGTGCATTCATCCATTCATGCATTCATGCACCATATTTCTAACTCTTCAAGGAACTTAGAGTTATTTTGCAAACATCATAGGTTTTACCATGGATTTTGGAAGTTGTACTCCATTTTGCAATCCTTCAAATTTTAATGAAATGGGATTTTTTAGCCATTCAAAGTGTTATCCATTTTATGGTGTTTGCAAACATAACCTTTGAGTTCCTTGAAATTTATTTGCATTGTGCACAACATGCATCATGTAGCATTGCATCATTTGCATACATGCTCCTTTCCCTCAAAACTCATTCGGCATTCTATCCTTGTGTCGCTCAGCTGATTTCTTGGCATTCGTACCGAACTTTAAGTAGTTACTGAAGGATAATGGAGTGGGCAGAGAATGTGGATCCCATATCAGGCTTTACAGTGATGACTAACCGGATGTTTGGTTTTCCTCCTGACGACAATGCTCCACAAGTGGATGTTCCTACTCGGTCTCAGCCCGTGCAAGATAACCTGGTGGTTCAAGTTGATGAAAGAGGTTCTTGATTTCCGAGGTATATGCCAAATCCTTAGAATGTCCATCCTGTGACAAAGGTGAACGATCCTAGGGTTGTAGAAATCGAGAAAGGAGTTCGCGATCTCGAGGAACAATTGAAGATGATGAAAGGACTTAATGCATCTGGTCTTAAGGCTCATGACTTATGTCTAGTTCTGGGCGTGGTTATCCTCCCAAAGTTCAAAATGCCTATCTTTGAAATATACAAGGGTGTTAGCTGTCCAAGATACCATTTGGCGATGTTCTGTCGAAAGATGACCGCTTATATCGACAACGACAAGATGATGATTCACTGCTTTCAAGAAATTTTAAGTGGGGCATCCTTGATGTGGTATATGAGGCTAGAAAGGAACCATATCCAGTCTTGGGAATACCTAGTTGACGCTTTTGTGAAGCAGTACAATTACAATGTAGATATGGCTTCAGACAACGATCAGTTGATGAGTATGAGTCAGAAGGACAACGAATTCTTCAGGAAGTACGCACAACAGTGGAATGAATTGGTAGCCCAAGTTCATCCACCACTTCAAGAGAAAGAGCTGGCCAAGATGTTTCTAAAAATGTTGTCAGACTCTTATTATGTCAGGATGGTAGGCATTGTGCCATTAGAGTTCTCTAAAACTGTGGAAGTTGGAGTAACCATCGAGGACCATTCAAAAGTGGAAGAATCCAAGATGACACGAATAACCAGACTAATGAAGAGAAATCTGTTAGTGATTCCCAAGAAGAGGAAAAGAGTGTTAATGTTGATGCAATTTGGGATTCTCCTTAGATCTTTTAAGCTCTAGTTCTGGTGCCTTATCACCAATATCAATATGCAGCGCCTGTTCAATGCCAGTAACCACTACTTCGTGAACTTCCGCGCCAACAACAAAGGTTGACTCATCAGGATCAACGTCAGAATCGACAAGTTTAGAATCTGAGTTATCAGGATCAGCGCCAGAATCAGCAGAGACCTTCGAATAGTCCAGAAGGAGAGACTCGTCAGTTTGAGCCAATCCCAATGACTTACAATCAATTGTGGTCTTATTTCGCTCGAAACTCGGTGATGACACCTAGAAAGACTAGAGCCATGAAGTCTCGCCCTCTTTGGTACAATCCAAATACCAGTTGTGAGTTTCATGATAGAGCAGTGGGGCATCCGATTGAAGAGTGCAAGGTTTTCCAGGAAAAGGTTCAAGAGATGATCGACGCTGAGGTGCTAACCTTCAAGGGAGGAAGCCCAGTTGTGAATGGAACGCCTTTATGCTGATGAAGATGAAGACTCAAAAGAGTCATTTCAAAGCCGGTGAAATCAAGAGGAGAGCTCATTCCCAAGATCATCAGGTTGTTTGTTTGTTTTCTTGCATTTGTTGTTATTCTCTTTGATTGTAAACGCACAATTTGCATGTAAAAACTTGTTTGTTTTGAATGATTAATGCAATGAGTATATTTTATTGAAGAAATTCATTCGTATTCACTCATAAAATGCTTTTTCTGCTTTATAATGCTAATGCTACCTAGTCTCTTGATTAGGCAGAGATTTGGAGGGAGGATGACGAAATTAAAAACGCAAGATCTCTTGCCATATGCTTTTGAATAAAACTCTGCTGACGATGTAAGGTATTGTTTCAAATCCCCAAACACTGGAGATATAAGGGAGATAGACCCTCGTTAACCCCTTAGAGCCTTGAAGTAGGGGTTTCCTTCCAAATCAAAAACCCTTAATTTTAACCTGGGGCAGGGTAGTTCTCAGTTAACTTGGTTGTGCGTTCATGCAAGACACCTTTCATATAAAGGTTGCACTCACAAAGTTTCCTTCGTACATATCAAGCAAGTGTAGAAGATGTCTTTCAAGTCAAATGCCAATGATGGTTCACCGTAATCATTAAGCTAGCTAATCACTTTCCTTACTCCAAGAATGGGCCGAGTCCCTTTTAAGGCAAAAGCTAAGAAAGATGGGAAGCTCGTGACCTTGCCTTATACAAAAAGGTTTGTATGACAACCAGAAAGAGGAAATCTTTAAAACTTTCACCATGAAAATCCTCAATGGCAAACATTTTGGTAAGGAATTGGTGACTGCCATTTCAAAAGTCTCTTGACTTCTGAACCATCGTTACTATCATCAGTACAAATTCCAAACCTCTTGGAACCTGAATGTATAGTCTGAGTTAACTGAGCATAGGATTGGAGAACATCACAAAGAAGGGGTGGGTACAAATAAACTTTGAGCCTTATATCCTTTGTTTCACAAACCATGAACCAAGCCACGATACAACCCTCAAAAGACCTAATTAAAGCAGGGTTTGTTTCGAAAGCATACTCAATGAGATAACGTTTCCTGACTCCTGTGAGTTATGCTCAAAATTTGTGTTGGCTTTGTAAAATAAATTAATGTCATATCCTAACTAGTGATTTAGTCACAAGTTATCGCGATATTCTTTTCAATAAAAACTTCAAGACTGACATGTATGTTGCATTAGCAGTTTCAGAATTAACATTTTTCTGCTTGCTAACATTTCTTGATATCATAGAAGCTTGCATACGAACAGCGATAATGAGTTCAATCTTTTGAGGCTTGAAAGTTTGTTGAAGATGGCAAATCATTTTAAGGATGATCATATCCAGGGGCATGTTGCCTGAAGACTCTGTTGAACAAGAGCAAGTTGTTTCTTAGTTGTTGCTTCCACAAACTGACCATATTTGAGGGGGCAAGTTTGAAGACTCAGTTATGCATAATACAGTTAATCTGGGGCAGTTACGTCGAGATCCAATAAATCTCTCCAAGAGTTTAAAGACATTGGAACATTTTGGATGCCAAGTTTTCTGTAAAATCCTCTTGGAATGACTTCTTCTCATAAACCATGTGATCTGGAGCATTTGAGAATTGAAGTTATTTTGATCCGTTCACGACAACTATTGTTCGAAATGGCGACTACCACGCAGTTCTTCAATGCAGAACATCTTTGTTCTCACAATATTCTACACCCATGTCCCCAGTAAGTTTCTACTTCAGGTGGTCATGACAATTCCCCGGTAAATCTCTGCTTCAAGCAGTTATGGCATGGTTGATGCAAGATTTCCCCTGTTTGTGACCTAAGAATTCCCAGTGAATTTCCTTGGCTCCAACCTATCCCTAGTGAAGTTAATGTTACTTCACTCCTCAGTGGATCTCTTACAACTCAATCTTCCCCAGCAAAGTGGATGTTTATTTCATCCTCATGGAGTCTCAACTCTGATATCTTCAGCTGAGACTTTGATTTGAGCTTCCCCAATGAAGTGGATATTTATTTTATCCCTGTGTGGCCTCAACTCTGACATCTCCAGTTACAACTTCCTTCCAGACTACTTCAGTTCGTCGTGGATATTTATTTTATCCCCATGAAGTCTCTCCAATCATGAGTTTGATTCTTTCCCAGCGGATCTTTCTCATCTCCAACAGAGTAGCATGATTCATCTTGACAATCCCCTAAGTGAAGTCATGATGTTTATCCCCAAGTGGAGTGTTCCCTTTTCCCCAGAGAAGTTTGAAGCCTTGATGCAGGATTTTGGTCCCATATGTGGCTTCCCATTCATCCCAGTGATGCTTCTATTTTGTGAGATTGGCCGAGTATCCTCATCAAGATGTTTATTTCATCTCCAGTTTACTTCTCTTCTATTCGTTTATTTTGTCAACATAAACATAACATGACATACATTAATTCATATAGATATACATGGCATATGCGCATTTTGCTTGTTTGTTTGCTTGATTATTTCACTTTGGCTGTGTTTATCCCCCAGTGATTCAGTTTGTCTTCTCCCTCCAAGTAGAGTCATCAGCCTTAAGCAGAAAATGCATATCCTTTCTAATTCCCCACTGATATTAATCATCGTGGAATATGGTTGCTTTAGTTTTATTTTCCATTTCTGGATAAAGATAAACCCCAGTTGAGTTCATTTCTCACGGGATAGAGTCTTACTTGACCGTTTCTCTTAAGTTATTTCCTGAATTGAACTTTGGTCCCTAACAATCACATTTTGAGTCTCTCTAGGCTGTTGAACCTAGATCGAGCGTGCATTTATTTTGCGCTTTGTCTCCCCGGGAAGAATCTACTTGAAGATAACCCTTGAAGACAAAATATTTCTCCAACAATTTATGCCCAGATAACAAGTGACAGCTTCTTTATTTGAGCAGCTTGTTTTGTTCTCAGGTTTTCAGTTTGGATGGCAAATGACAGTCTCTTTTCAAGACAGTTTGTCTATCCCCGTAAATTATCAAGGCTATTAACTTGTTCTCCATCAAATGGCATTTCTCTGGAAATCCGTCAAAGAAGTTTGTTGAAGATTTTACAAGTGTTTCTCTTTATTTGAGAATTCATGTTACAAGGATGTTATTTTGCTTCTGCAATTTCAAACCACAACAATATTTCTCCTCAGTGATGTTCTTCTTGTGAGTCCATTACCCAATTTACTTCCATCAAATGGCATCTCCTCGAGAAGTTTGGTGAAGATTCAATTGGTATTTCTCTTTATTTGAGAAGACATGTTTACAAGTCAGTCGGCCTGCATCTCTTTTGAAGATCCCCGTTGAAAATTCCTAATCTGCAAAAGTTATGGATTCCCGCTGAAGTCATAGATCTCCAGTGAAGTTCCAATCCCCTGTGAAGATACTCTCCCATAAGTATTCACCATTCCAAGAAGAAACTGAGACCAGTCTGCGGTCCAAGAACCGGTACGAGGGGAGGTTTGTTTACCCTTTTCAAGCTAATGGAGCTTGATCAAAGAAGAAACTGAGACCAGTCTGCGGTCCAAGACCCGGTACGAGGGGAGGTTTGTTTACCCTTTTCAAGCTAATGGAGCGTGATCAAATAAGAAACTGAGACCATTTCGAGGTCCAAGACCCGATACGAAGGGAGGTTTGTTTACCCTTTTCAAGCTAATGGAACTTGATCAAAGAATAAACTGAGACCAGTCCGCGGTCCAAGACCCAGTACGAGGGGAGGTTTGTTTACCCTTCTCAAGCAAAGACCTTGATTGAAGAAGAAACTGAGACCAGCCTGCGGTCCAAGACCCGGTACGAGGGGAGGTTTGTTTACCCTTTTCAAGCTAATGGAGCTTGATCAAAGAAGAATCTGAGACCAGTTTACGGTCCAAGACCCGGTACGAGGGGAGGTTTGTTTACCCTTTTCAAGCTAATGGAGCTCGATCAAAGAAGAAACTGAGACCAGTCCGCGGTCCAAGACCCGGTACAAGGGGAGGTTTGTTTACCCTTTTCAAGCTAATGGAGCATGATCAAAGAAGAAACTGAGACCAGTCCACGGTCCAAGACCCGGTACGAGGGGAGGTTTTCTTACCCTTTCTAAGTGAAAAACCTTAGTCAAAGAAGAAGATGAGACCAGTCAGTGGCTTGCGATACGAGGCGAGGGGAGGCTTATCATCTTTTTAAACAGATCATTTGATTATTTAAAGTTGGCTCTATTTTAGATTCGTTGGTTAATCTCGACAGTAGATTCTCCAATAAGTTTTAAAATAGAACTTACATCAAGCCTCGACAGTAGATATTTTATTTTATTTCCTGACAAGTCTCGACAGAAGATTTCCAGTAGACCTCGACATAAGGCGTTTTCATTTTTAGATTCTCTGGTTATTCTCGGCAGTAGATCTCCAGCAGATTACGATAGAAGATGTTTCTTTCTTTCAAGAATCTCGACATTAAACTCTTTGGTTAAACTCTGATGCATCTTTAAACTTCAACAAATAGTTGTTCCCTTTTTAGATTCCTTGGTTAATCTCGACAGCATATTCCCCAGAAAATTCTGATAGCTAACACTCTTTCAATAAAGCCTTTACAGAAGGTATTCCCAGTGAGGTTCTAAGTCTCGATAATAGACTCCTCTGGTTGATATCTCTTGAAATCCCCACAGTTAGCCTCGACAGTAGGTTCTCCGAGTGGAAGTTGTTAAAAGGTTCTGTCACAAGTTCATCATCGTGTGTTTAAGATGTCTTGTGATTGTCAGTTGGTAGAAGTTTCCCCAGTGGAGTTGAGTCTCATCCCCAGTGGTGTTGGATCGTTCCCCCATGGAGTCTTGCTTTGTTGTTGGATCTTTCATCCTTTAACTGTGCGTCAGCCACATTCCCGATATAGTTATCCCCTGTGACATCATTTCCCCACAGGATCTTTGTCTTGCATTTCATATCATACCATATCATATCATGTGCATTTTGTGGCATCTTAGGGCCAAAAATTGTGCATGTTTGTATTTAAGTCTCTCCTATCACGTCGAGACGAAGATTTCAATCTCTATATCTCCGAATAAAAGAAACTTAAATAGGGGCATCTGTCATACCCTAATTTTTGACCCTAAGATTCTGCATTTTTTTTCATTTTGCATCGTCCGCATAACATAATGTGTCGTTCATATCATAATATTTTCATCATCTGTGTATCATATCCTTTATTTATGTCATCTAACCACCGTGCATACAAAGTAAGTGCCTTTTTACTTATGGTCTAAACTCAGGTTATATATGTGTGGATCAAGTTATCAAGTTATGTGTAAGTCAGGTGCTTCGCAGTCACTAAGGATCAGGGCATTGCCATTTAGGGTTTTGTACAGTGTATTGAGATTGAAGACATGTACATGGAGGTCCATATTGTTGTCCAAAGAGATTTCACCGTTGTAACACCTCAAAATTTGTCCTCTTGTTTTAGCATTAACTGACTTATATTTCATTGCATGCTTTGCATTATCATCTTTGCATATCATTGGCCTTAGCATGGGATCAAGGCATCTAAATCCAATTAAAGGAGCTTGAGTCTTAAGAGATCTTAACTGATTCATCCTCTTGTCATATGATCAAGCTTGTCAAAAGATTTCAAGGGAACCATCTTCTCCTAACCAGTGCAAAATTAGGGTTTTGGGATTCTTGAGTATAACACCCCAATGGACAAGATCTTTGAGTTTTTATCCTCACCAGATGGCATATCTCATCATTGTTTGAGAGGATACACATCATGCTCAGAGGAATTTGGATTTGAAAGATGTGTTGATTCTTCCTAGACTGGAGACACCAAACTAGGGTTTGCCATAAAATCAGTTTATTTCTGACTTTTTGGGCAAGACTTGATTCTATGGTATTCCTCATGTCCTTAAGTGTCTAAGATTGGAGAATTGTCCATTAATTTGGTTTGGAAGGGTTCCAATTGATCAATTGACTGAAAATTAGGAGAATTGGGGAAAAGTCAACTGTGCAGAGGAAAAAGTTAACTCCTGACTTTTTGAGGTCAAATTCATGTTCCTTATCTCACGTATGATCATTGGTGAAGACTTGATCAAGAATTATCAAAAGATTCATCAAAAATCAAGAAATGTGCAAAGTTGCCAAAAATAGTAATGAAGGGTTTCCATTTATGGCAAGTTTTGTCAAGTTGAATGGTCATCTTTGGAGCATTCTTTCTCCATGCTCCAAGCTCCAAATTGAAAGTTTATGGAGGCCTATCAAAAGTTCATATTTCAAGCTTCAAAACCATACCAAGAACATGTCCATTGGTTTAAAATTGAGAGAGATATGATGGATCAAAGTGGAGAGGAATCAAGGCAAAATGGCAGGTCATGACCAGTCAGCACGCAGTTATTTTCACAAATAGTTGGTGTGCAGGTTTTGTCTAAGTTTATAGCCAAATTTCTCTATGATAGAGACTTCAATTGAAAAAATGTCCAACATGAAAATTGTTCCTCTCAATCTCCTCTTCAACTTTAGTGTTGAGAGATTTTTCATCTGATCAACTCATTGAGAGTTACAATGGGTTAAAGTTAGGGTCACCACACTTGAATTTCACACGCAGATGGTCTGGTCAAGACCAAGTCAGGGTGACATGTCACTGCAGTCATGACTACACACTTTCAGGGTCATTTTCAAGCATGTTAGAGGCTCCATTTGCAAGTATTTTGAACATCAATATTATTCTCCTCCATTTCCTCTTTCCAAATGGCCTAAGAACTTGTCTTTACATCCATGGATCATGGAGAACCAATGTTCTAAACTCATCATCATGCCATCTGTTTTCTTTTATGCCAAGTAACAAAACCAAGACAAAACTTTGTTTTTCTTATACATCATGTGCATGCTTCACATCTCATGTCATCAAACCTTGCCATTTTAAGCTAAACATGAGCAATTACATACCTTGCACATGTACCATCTTTTGCCATACATGACCAAACAAAAGAACGAGAAACTTGTGAAGCAAGTTGGTGTGGCTGCAGCATCATAACATCATCACCTTCCATCATGAATTCACCATAAGATATCATGCTCCCTCCATATTGAACAAAAACCCGTGCACACTTTATTCTTCCACCTCTCACTCTCTTTTCCATTTTAAATTCACTCAACTCCTTTCAACTAACCTCACTCCCTAAACCATGGTTCTAACTGTTAACCAAGGTGGTTAACAGTTAATCCAAGGATGTAAATAGAATCCATAACAGAATTGCAACCAACTTTGGATCATTTTTCACTTCTCACCATTCTTCAATCTCTCTCTCTCTCTCTGAGTTCTCTCTCTCGAGTTTACTCTCCCTCCAACTTCTTCAATCTTCTTCAAGATTCATCATCATCATCAAGAAATCTTGGAACTCATAGCATTGAATCTTCAAGTTCATCTTCCTCTTCAAGCTTTTTCTCTCAAATTTCAGTGATTCAAAGCAGATTATAGCCATTATTTGGCTTTGTTGGAAGCACAAGGAAGCTAGGAACCTCCTCTCTGGTATTCTTTGGATCGAAAGAGGCTTCAAAGAACAGGTTCCATCTCAAACTTTTTGCTCTCATATTGCTCTAATTTGAACTTGTTTTGTGTGTTCTTGAGCTCAATAGGAGCCATGTGATCACCGGCTAGTTGATAGGCACCGTAGGTGCATAGTTTCAAAATCCTAGGGCAAACTTCATAGCTTCGATTCTCTCTGTGTGTGATTTGTTTGTGAATTTTGATGTTGGATCCGTGATCTACATGACCTGAGGATTATTTTGATCTATGATTTGTTAATTTTTGATGACCTGAAAATTTTGGCACGGTGGAGAGTGGCCGAAGAAGATGACCGGAGTCTTCTCCGGCCGATGGTGTTCATCCACCTCATAAACCCTAACTCATTTGGCCAGTTTAAAACGCAGTCGTCTGATCATTTGAATCCAACGCACCAAAACACGCCAGCGCATTAATGAAACCACCTCCCCTGCACGTACTTGTTTTCTGATTTATTTTGAATTGTGTGATTGCATGTGTGTGTTTCATTATTACTTAACATGTGCACGCGTTGTGTTCCATTGGATTGTGTTACTTTATTGATCATCTTGATCTGACTTGATCCAAGGGCTATTATTGAGTCAATGTTTGACTGCTGAACATGCCATACACCTCATCTGAGCCCGTGTTATTGGATTGGGCTTGCTTTGCTATGCGCACCCCTTGTTTATGAGTCCAATGCGCGTTTTAACTGAACAATTGCTTGTGTTGCACCTCCCTGATCTTTTCCTTGTTTTTTTAATTTTCTTTTCATGCTTGTTCAACTTTTATTTCTAAAAATACTTTCAGGCATTTAAAAATCCCACAAAAATTCATGAAGCATAATGAGACATTTAAATAATTTTGACATATTTTATTTTCTGATTTTATCATATTTTGTCATTTCTCCATGAATATTCTTTTAATTTCTTTTGTTTGTGCATCTATCCATGATACATACTTCATTTCTAATTGTTTGACATAGTTGTGGATTGAATTTTTGCCTAATAATTGATATATGCATTTATGATATGTGGAAACATGCCATGCATTTTTCATAGATTTTTTAGGTCTTTTCTTGTTGACTTTTGAATGAGATCTTTGAGCTATTTGCTTGCATGGTTTGTATGACATTGTGAAGCATCTTTGAGCATGTGTAGTAATTGCTTTTGAGCTATATTTTTGAGACATGTTTGCACACTGGTTGCACTTCAAAATGCTTGCATTTTCCAATCTTTCTTGTCTTCTTAACATGTTCTTTTGGAATTCATAAAAGCATGTTTGTCTGTGTGAATGCTAAAAGACTTGTGCTAGGGTTTTAATATGCATTGTGTGCATTTCCTTTTGACAATTGTTGAGACCTCTTAATCCATGTTGCATGAATATTATAGTTCACTTTTCTCATGCTATAGGTGTTTACCTTGAAAATTGGTAAACAACCGCTGATCTTCTAAAACAACAAAGTTCTAGTAACTTACAGGATCGATCAGATTGATCCTAGGACATGTGCTATAAGTGTATCTTAGAATATTTCACAATTGGGCAAAGTATACATTTCAACAGTGCATGTAAATAAAAGAACGTGTGTTGAAACGAAAATGAAAGTGATAAAAAGCAAAGAAATATTTAAGTCGAACAACACATCAAAGAAAAGAAAGGCTGAATGTAAAAGTTTGGTAAAAAACTGGAGTTAAATGTTGGAAAGAAATGCATAAAGATCTTAAAATGCAAAAATGTAAGTGCTTGAAAGTAAAGACTTTTTTAATGTAAAACTGCAAAGTAAAGACTTGGTACTGTAAATGACTTGAAAGGTAAAAGTTTGTGAAAAAACTTCAAAGTAAAGAATCTAAAACAGAAACTTCAAAGTAAATTGCATTGCAATAAAGGATAATGGTGATTACAATCACGTACATTCTCACTTCACTTGTTTCTCGACACACTGGATACTTTGAGTGAATATAGAGTTACTTGTACAAATATGATTTTTTCACCTCTATTCTAACTCTAGGACTAACCTATTTACAATACTCTAAAGTAACCACCATCTGACGGTTTTACTCCTAGAATACGCCACTTGGCACTTCGCATGTCTTCAACTTCTGGATCTTCGCCACTTGTCCTTTTTTTCAAATTCAAATAGTAGAACTTCCCTCCACTATTCAGTTATAACTGCAGCACATTATCCATAGCCAATTTACCTTATCGAATTGATTCTTTGGACTTAGAAATATTTGAAGTCTTAAAATCATTATATTCGACTCAGGCTTTCAACAAAGATGGTCGAAGGCCTTCTGGTCTAAGCCTTCTTCTTTAGCTTATTATTTTAAAGAATAACTTCTTTAAAAGCCAAATTGTTTGAAATGATGTAGCGTCGAAATTAGGAGCTAACAAATTGCCCCCCAAAAATGCCCTTTCGCCGTTGTTGGTAGGAAGGTCATTTTTTGATAAAATAATATTTCGACGCCTGATCATTCGACTATGAAAGACATGTTCATAACTGACCAACCCACGATCTAGAAACTATTCAGTTTCTTTCAACCATGCTTATGACGTCATGTCATGATGGCAAATCTTCAAACGTCTTTCAGCCGTATTTGTGAATAGTTTTCATCATCACCTTTCTTGGGACTAGACATTTGCAGTCTGATCATAACCACCACCATCCAACAATTTCAAAAGGAGATACGCGTCCCATTATCATATCTATTTTAACGGTGGATTCACAATCCCTTTATCTTCCAAACGCCTATAAATACCCTTTTCCTCCAACTCGCAAACTTTCGCATTCTCAGACTTTCTCGCAACTTATTTCCTCGTTCTTCAAACTCTCTCAAGAAAACCCAGAACGCACTCTCATTTTCTCTTCAACTTCCAACAATAGCGTCTTCTCAAACCATCCTCCAAGCAACAAAAGGTCAGAAAGGTAAAGCTACACCGTTCAAGCAAACCCTTCCGCCATTCGCAAATATTCCAGGACCTAAGGTGGTGAAGAATCAACAGTTCATGCCATAACCCCTTGTTGCGGAAGCAAGGAGCATTTACGAGTCTCAGGCAATGATCCCTCTCATTATTTCTGATACACCTTTTGCTTTAGGTGGCCCCTTAGCTGATGTTAAACCCACTGATGAGAAGCTTAGTGAGTTTTTCCCTTCTTACCGTAAATCAAAACCTTTAGGGCAAAAGAGCAACCCTAAAGAAAATGAAGCTTCCCCTGATAAACCCACTTTGACTAAGATGGATCTTAGGTATCTTCATGATGGTACTATATTGGTAAGAGTTGTTAACCAGTTAAAGGATTTTGACCTCTGGCTGACCAGAATGGAAAAGGTCAAAGCTGATCATTGGAAAACCATTGGAATTTATGATCTGCTTATGCTGTCGAAGACCAATATTCTTTATTGTTTGAACCTGCTGGCAGCATCACTCTACTTTTGGGATAGTACCCACTAGACATTTCATCTTCCTTGTGGAATGGTTACTCCCACACTCTTCGACCTTGCTACCATTGCAGGTCTTCGACCAGATGGGATTTCATATGATCCTGATACTGATGCAGAGGATACCATAGGGATCTCTGACTCCAAGCTCACATACACCCACTTCATAAACTACCACAAACGTGACACTGAAGAAATAACTGACAAGGAACATATTGCATTCCTCACTGTATGGTTGTCGAGGTATGTATTTTGCTCAAAATCTCTGCAGATGGCCAAGAAATATCTCACTCTGGCCAACCAACTTCACAATAACAGAGGAGTTTGTCTTAGTGGGTTGATTTTGGCAAACCTCTATGAGTCTCTCAGCGAAGGGGCGGCTCGAATCAAAGACTTGGAGGCCCAGGGTACTGTTCACTTAAATGGCCCCCTCTGGCTGCTGATGAATCCCCTGAGGAGGTAGTGGTTAAAAAGAAAAGGAAGCTTACCAAAGCTTCTTGAGCCACCACTCAATCCTCCTCAAAGGCCGCCAGACTTCTTGAGAATACACCTATTAATAGTGGTGTCAAGAAACAACTCTCCAGGGTTGCGTAAAAAACGACCGCTGGTGATCTTGAGAGTGCAAACTCAAGTCCTGACGCCGCGGCGGTACAGGTATGCATACTATCTTTACTCAGCATTTGCCTTCCCTACTCAGATTTCTTCCAATCTTATTCTCTTTACTTGTGGTTTTCAGGCTGATATAGGTGGTTCTAACCCACCATAATCTTCATTCAGCTTTGCAACAACTCTCCTGAATAGCCAAGGTGAGCCAACTTATCACCCTACCTCTGACCTTGGCTCTGGATATAGTTCACTGAGCGAAATTAACCAACTTATTCCTCATACAGTTCCTCCTCCTGAAGCAGATGAAATAAACAAAAATTCGTCTGCCAGGACCAACACTCAACAATCCCAGACCGATGGCTCTGAACATGAAGAGGATGATGTTTCTAATCAATAACCTCTCGACCATACAGAGACCATTGGCATGGACATAGAAGGAAAGCCAACTGAAGCAGAAGAAGAGGAGGTTGAAGATGAAGAAGAACAATAAGAAGAGAGGGAAAGGACTGAGCAAGATCAAACCCATACACTTGTGGCTGAAACAGGTCCTGTCAACAATCCAACTCCTGGGTCTACAGTCACTTCGACTACTGGAGGATCCCCCACTGGAGACCCACTGGCTCCCCTCAAATGGTCGAATCCTCGAGAGTATGCCAGAATGATACTTGGGAAAAAGTACAACTCTTCAGGTACTAGCCGTAGTACTTCGACCAGTTCTGGGGGTCCAGCCCCAGATGACTTTGCCAGCCCTATCCTTCAAAAGATCAAAGACAAATTCTTCAAAGGAGACATCCATAATATCTTACTTTCGGATCGAACTGCTCCTCTCTACCTGAAAGATAGCCTCCAAAAACTGGACCTCTCGACTCTTAGCAAAGATGTGTCTGAATTCCTTATGGAGTTAACTGCTTTAGTAAATCAGATGTCTGAAGAGTTGAAACTTCTTCCCAAGATCCAAGACACCATTGAGGTTACAACTGGATTAGAACATTCAGCTTGGAATGAAGCACACGCATCAGAAGCTAAGGTCGAAAGTCTGGAGATTGACCAAAACAAAAGGCAGGCAGAGATAGCGTCTAACCAAAATAACATTGATGACTGGAAGCAGCAAATTGAAGAACTGCAAAACAAGATTTCTAACGCTGAAACGCGCAACCTCGAGCTAAAAGACTTCGACGATACTGAAATGGTCAGGGAGCTAAAGCGAACCATAGACTTCCTCGACAAAGCCCAAACGCTTGAAAAGGAACTTTCAGCGGCTAAGCTCAACAAGGCTCTGTGTGAGAAACGCCTTAAGACTCACAAGGTCAACTTCCTTGAGTTGAAGTCGAAGCTCCCCTTTTGATTGTCCTATGATTTCTTGTTTGTAGTTCCTTTTTTGATCATCATGTTTTATGGCACCTTTGAGGCCCTATGTAAAGACAATCTCAAAGTTCAAAAAGGCATTTACCTAAATACTTCTGTTTACTATTAACTCTTCGACTTGCAAAATTTTCTCTTAAACTTTGCTAATCTTTGTAATTAAAGTACTCTGCCTCTTTTCTTGGAAATCATGAAAATAACGCAGCTTTTAAAAACTTAGTGTTCCAACGACACAAGTTTCTATTCCATAAAGGAATATTAATAGCATAACCCTAGGGTATATTCCCAAGAGCAATTTCACGTGTTTCCACCGTTGACTGGCCAATCCTTACAAAGCCTTGCCTCTATAAAACCCTCTTCACCTGAGCCATCTTTTGCACCTACTGAAGCAAGCATGAGTATTTCCTCAGAGAAGGCAATGACCAAGAAGGTGGCTGGGGAGCCAAAGAAAGTTGAGGCAACAACTACTACCCTCAATGACACTTCAACTGGAGCAACATCTCGCGCCAAGAAGAGAGAAACTAAGATGAAGGTGCCCAAGAAAGAACATTCCAAAGCACAAAACTCTGATGATGAAGCTGACGAAGATTATGTTGCCTTCCTCAACTCTATTAATTGGAGAGACTATGAATGATCTCTCTCCTGGGTTTCATGTTATTGTACTTGTTTTCTTTCCTTTGTATGCCATTTTGGCCTCACATGGCCTATTTTGGCTTTCATAATCTGAATAAAACTTACGTCTTAATATGAATTTCTTGTAAAATAGGCTTATATTTCTTCAAATATTTCCCATTTACCCTTAAGACTCTTAGATCACCCTCCATCTCTTGAATCTCATAAGCATTATTACTGAACGCCTTAATAATTTGAAAAGGACCTTCCCACTTAGGAGACCACTTCCCTAAAGATCTGGTCTTTTAATCCATAGGCAATATCACTTTCCACACCAGTTCCCCAGCTGAAAAAGCTTTACTCTTGACCTTTTTATTATAGGACTTCTCCACCCTTTTCTTTTGCCTTTTCAGCAACTCTAATGCATTGAGTCTTTCTTCATCTAAATCCACTAACTCATCAAGCATCATATTCTAATAAGATTCAGATGGAATCTTATGATGCCTTTGAATCCTTATGGACTGAAGATAAATTTCTACAGGCAAAACTGCATCATGACCGAAAGTCAGTCGAAATGGGGTAGTATTAGTTGCCTCTTTGGGGGATGTTCAACATGCCCAAAGTATTTGGTCCAATGTCTTATGCCAATTTCTTGGCCTTTTTCCCACATGCTTTTTTATCAACCCAATAACTACTTTATTTGCTGCTTCGACTTGGCCATTAGCTTGAGCATAATAAGGTGTGGATGTTATAAGCTTGAATCCCATTTCTTTAGAAAACTCTTGCATTTTTCGACCAGTGAAGACTGATCCTTGGTCTGTTGTAATTGTCTCTGGGATTCCAAACCTATAGATGATGTGTTTCTGGATAAATTCAATCACATCTTCTTGGTCAACATTTGGTAAAGGGATAGCTTCGACCCATTTGGTAAAATAATCAATACCCACCAAAATGTACTTATGATTTTTAGATGATGTTGGTCGAATTTCTCCAACCAAATCCAAAGCCCATCCTCTAAAAGGCCAAGGTTTCACTATAGAGTGTAATTCACTTGCAGGGACATGTTGAATGCCAGCATGGACTTGACATTCCTGACAACCCTTAGCAAATTCAATACAATCTTTTTACATGGTAGGCCAATACATGCCTTGTCAAAACAACAACCATTTCATTTTATGGCCTACCTGATGTGCCCCACATGCCCCACTATGGACAGTTGAAAGGGCTAAGTATCCTTCTGCCTCACTGAGGCACTTAAGCAATACTCCCTCAGGAGTCTTTTTGAATAATTCATTACCTAACAAGACATAACTTAAAGCTTGATACCTGATTTTCCTTTCTGTCGAAGGCATTGGATTCTTTAAATAGTCCATTATAGGTTTTCTCCAATCCTTGTCAGTTATACTATCAACTGCCAGAATTGCAAAATTGTCTTCATCAACATATCCAAGCTTAGTTTCTTCCAAGTCTGATGGGGCTAATCCTATTGACACCACCCTTCCTTTGACTTCGACTTCGATCGCATCTTGTAATTTATCTTTTGAAACTTTATACCCTGATGCAATCTGAGCCAAGTCATTAGCCACCTGGTTTTCCAGTCTAGGGATGTGTCGAAAACTAACTGCGTCGAACTTTTTCAACAGTCGATTCACAACTACAAAGTACATAATCAAGTTTTCTTTTATGCACTTGTACTCCTTGGTAACTTGTTTTATGACCAGTTTTGAATCTCCCATTATTTCGACATGAGTTGCCCCCAATTCCAACAATACTTCAAGTCCAGCAATTAAAGCTTCATATTCAGCTTCATTGTTAGAACAACGACCTTCAATTTTATACTTAAGTGTTGTTGGAATTTTATTAGGAGAAATAACGAGCACTCCTATGCCTGTCCCGTCTTTGTGGCTCGACCCGTCAAAATATAACTTCCAAGGTTCCACATCAAGATAGTTCAGAGGGGTCTCATTTGTAGAATGGTCAACTATAAAGTCTGGCATTATTTGTTCTTTAACAGCTTTTAAAGGCTTATATGTTAGAGAATATTCAGTTAATGCTAATGCCCATTTTCCAATTCGACTATGCAAAATAGGTTTGGACAACATATGTTTAATAACGTCATAACGAGAAGAAACATAAACATCAACTGGTTTTATATAATGCTTCAATTTGGTACAAGAGTAATACAAACATAAACATAATTTTTCAATCATGCTATATCTAGTTTCTGCATCATTTAAAACTCTACTAAGGTAATAGATGGCTCTTTCGACGCCATCATCATCCTCTTGAGCTAACATGCTCCCTAAAGTTCTATCTGACGCAACTATGTATAATCTCATACACTTATTGCCACAAGGTGGTGAGAGAATTGGAGGGTGGCTCAGGTACTCTTTGATCTTGTCGAAGGCTTCCTGTTGGGCTTGCCCCCAGTCGAACCCATCCTTGCTAGCTCGAAGCAATGGTGAAAAGGCATGTGTTTTCCCACTTAAGTTAGATATAAATCTCCTTAAGAAATTTATTTTACCCAAGAGAGACTGCAATTCCTTCTTTGTTGATGGCGTTTTTGCTTCCATAATGGCTTTGGTTTTGTTCTGGTTAATTTCGATCCCCTTCTTGTGGACCACAAAGCCTAAGAAATCCTCTGCCTGCACACAAAAAGCACATTTGAGAGGATTCATTTTTAGACCATGCTTTCTCATTCTTTCAAAGGAATGTCGAAGATGGTTTAAATGATCTTTTCCTGAAAAAGACTTAACAACAATATCATCAATATAGATTTGCATAAAAGTCTCAATAAAATCATGAAAGATCGAATTCATTGCTCTCTGGTAAGTTGCCCCAGCATTTTTTAGACCAAAAGGCATTACTACCCATTCATAAGTGCCTAATGCCCCTGGACATCGAAAAGCAGTTTTTGGGACATCTTCCTCAGCAATGAATATTTGGTTATAACCAAAATAACCATCCAACATACTCAAGTATTCATGTCCTGCAGCACAATCAATCAACATTTCTGCCACAGGCATAGAATATTCGTCCTTAGGTGTTGCAGAATTTAGATCTCTAAAATCTATACAGACCCTTAAAGAACCATTCTTTTTAATGACTGGTACAATATTAGCTAACCATTCGACATACCTAGCTGTACGGATGAACTTACATTTAAGTAGCCTTTCAATTTCCTCTTTGATTTTGGAAAGGATTATTGGGGCAAACCGTCTTGGATTTTGCTTGACTGGCTTTTTCCCAGGTATGATTGGCAACTTATGTTCAACAAGCTCTCTCCTCAAACCAGGCATTTCGTCATAGTCCCAAGCGAAACAATCCATAAATTCCTTCAATAGTTGGACCGTTTTGACTTTGAGTTGTGGGTCGAGACTAGCACTAATATAAGTAGGCCTTTTTACTCCCCTTTCACCCAAGTCAATTTCTTCCAAAGGATCTTGCGCCAACATTTTAATATTGTCTGACAATGGATCCTTTTCAAAACCTAAAGGATCATTATCATAGATAGCATCAAGCCTTTGGTTTTGGTCTTCGATTTGAGACCCATCAGGTGGTTCAGGTTCAAAGTCCTTACCAGGGCCTACTCCATAAATCTGAGTTGTGGCTTCGACAGCCAAGTGATTGTGTGCAGCCTCCAAGGCCGCTTGTAACTTAGATTCGGCCACATAGGCCGAAATTCTTTGTAGTGCGTCGAATTCAGTCATTGTTACTGAATTCACTTCCCCAGCCTGTGGGGTTTACTTCAGGCAGCCCATAGTATGGAACATTGCCTTCTTCCCTTATGACCTCTCTGTCCCATCGAAATCCTTCCACTGGGTGCAAGTGTAATGAGCAGAATGCATGGTCATCTGAGGTGAAATCAAATTCTGCTGGAGTACAAGGCGCAATATGCGCAAAGTTTTTGTCGAACTCAACACCGTCAACATGATTAACAGGCACCTTAAAGTACCCTTGATCAGCTTCAATATTTTCAACTGTGCCATCAGGCCTCCAGATGGTTATTCGTTGGTGCATTGATGAAGGTACTGCTCCAATGCCATGGATCCACTCCCTTCCCAGCAGAAGGTTGTAGTTAGCTTTGCTTTCGACTACCATAAACAAAGTAGGTCTTGTCACTGTACCCACAGTCAAATCAACCTGTAAGACACCTAGAGTGGTCCCAATCTTCCCTTCATAGTTAGAAAGGACCATGTTGTGGGGTTTAAGATCAGTGTCGAATTTACCAATCTTACTTAGCAAAAAATGTGGCATTAAATTGACAGTAGCCCCACAATCCACCAAGATCTTATTCACAGCCACGTTCTCTACTTTCCCTGTAATGTACAGAGGTTTCAAGTGCCCTTTCATGGCCTCAGTTGGTCGTTCAAAGAAAGCATTCTGTTTTTCGACACAACCATTGTTCATCACATAGTAGCACACAGGTTGGTGTGCTACCATTTCATCCTCAGCGTTGGCATCCAAGTTTTCCACCTCAGTTATCCTATCATATTCTCTTGGCATTACTGAGACTACATTGACAATGATGTTTAAAGAGGCATAAGAGTCTGAATCAAAATTGTGGGTCGAAGCTTCGTCCTCAACTGCTTCAACTGCAAACTTCTTAGCTTCTTCCTTCTTGGAAGTAGACAACCTTCGCCCCACAGGCACCTGGTTTTTTATTTTCGTCCCAACACCTTTATTGCTGGCCGAAAGCACATTGCTACTAGTCTCAGTCAAGTCTTTGGCCTGAGCCTCTCTCAAAGCCTTCCTTCACCTCTGTTCCCTTCTCCACTAGGACCTGGACATAGGATTTTTTCCTTTGTAATTCTCAGAGATATAGGCAGCTTTGTTGGAGGACTTGAATTCTTTCTGGTACTCAATTGAAGAACCTCTAGCCACGTCGAAATTCTTTCATCTTTGTTTTCCTTTCCCTGGTGCTTCCACTGGTTTGACCCACTTTCCAGTTGGTACATCACTGCTAGGCTTGAAAGTAGCCTGCTTAGCCCTTGGCATTTGTGGCCTTTGGCCATATTGTTTTTTAGTAGCTTTCCTTGGGTCGAAACGCCATGGCCTTTGAGCAGCTTTTTTCTCACGTCCAGATTTGGCTTCCTTCCCCGCTTGGATGCTATGAGCAGCTTCTTTGTCGAAGATAGCACTGCATCGAGGGCACAACATGACTTCAGGGTTCTTTCCTTGGCACTTGTGGAGAAAATCAACAATGGTTTCATCTTCTCTAGGATAAGCCAGCTTGTTGCTGTCTTCTTGATGGGCCTGTTCATCAATATCCATGGTCTGTACGTTAGTCACTTCGACCATGTTTATGTTAATTTCATCTTTTAAACGCATTTTGGAGAAGTTGACATCAAGGCCTTAAGCAGCCTCGTCCATCTGTCTGAAATGGTCAGCAGTCTCTTTTGTCACCATCTGCAATTTTGGTGCTTCAGCTTCAGCATGGGTCTCGACTGTGGTCTCAGCGCCGAACCTTTGAACTTCAGAAGATGTGCTAAAGTAGTGTTCAGCAGCCATACATATCAAATGCTCAAGCTGGTATCCATCCATTTCCTCGACTTCTCTAATAAACACAACATCATTGGTAAGGTCTTCAGTAACCTCCACCACTGTGGCACTTCTGCCAAGAGCTTCGTTGGTGTTAACACTATCTGAACTATTGTCAGATTCCTCAACTAGTTCGACCATGTTAACCTCTTCGGGCTCTGTGTAATTTGCTTCAGCTACTTCAAGAGGGTTGGTATCAATTTTCATCTGGGTCTTAGTCTTCTCCCCAAATTTGAGTCTGCCTTCCTGAATAGCATTCTGCACCAGATCCCTGAAAAAAAAACATTGAGAAGTTTTATGACCCAAATAATTATGGTATTTACAAAAGCCTCTCTTTTTTCTTTTCTCCAAAGGTGGTATTTTAGCACCAGGAGGCACTAGTATTTGACCATCCTTAACTAACAAATCAAAAATTTTGTCACATTTAGTGATGTCGAAAGTGTATGTTTTCTTTGGGAACCTATCATTCTTTTCGGTTTCGACAGGGTTTTTCCCATTTGAATGGACTAATAATTTACAAGAATAAGGAGGGCCTTGCTTAAGTTCAGCAAGATCTATTTCACTTTCGTCGAACCTAACAGGCTCGTTATACAATTCTTCGATGCCCTCCTAGTATTCGACGTAAGCTACCTTCTTGTTTTTGTTCACCCTAGCTTTCTCATCTTTGAGACGCTCTAGCTGTCGAACTCTGTCAGCTAACTGGGGCATATCCCTTAAATACTGGGTGTCCAGTTTTTTTCTGATAGAGTAATCAAGGCCACCAGCGGCCATTTCGACAAGTTCATGCTCAGGCACTTGTGTAAAGCACCTAGCCTTGAGTAGTCGAAACCTATTCAAGTAATCATCTATTGGCTCATTGAACTTTCGTTTTACGCTAGCCAATTCTTTCAAACTGATTTTAGTCTACCCCATGTAAAATTACTCATGGAACAAATGCTCTAACTGGGTCCAATTACAAATCGAACCAGATGATAACGTAGTGAACCATGTAAATGCATTTTTAGTGAGGGAACTAGGGAAATACTTCACCCTTAGACTCTCATCATTTGCAATCTCACCAGCTTCGATCAGGTAGCGCGTCACATGTTCGACGGTAGACTCTGTAGTATCTCCTGAAAACTTAGTGAACTTTGGTACTTTTGTCCTGGGAGGCAATTCAACTTGAAGTATATAGTCCACTATAGGCGAAGTGAAGTTTGGCCTAGAAAAACCCATATTTAGGCCATTTCGAGCCATTATTCTTTCGACCATAGCTGCCAAATTATTCTCTGCTGCTACATTATTGCGTCGAACCTGATTCACCACATGATCAGCATTTTGATTTCTGTTTACTAACACCATCCTTGGTTCTTCCTCTTCAAATATAGGTATTTGATTTATAGGAGGCTCCTCCCTAGGTGGTCCGGCCAACTCTGGATTCACAGGATTTACTTGTTGAGTGTTTTCTCTCCTCTCGACTCCTTGATTTTGGTGTTGAACAGGAGCGGGCATTCCCATGAATTCTGCTATACGCGCCATCTGGGCTGTCATCATTCGATTAGTTTGAGTAGTATTCTGGATTAATGGCTGGAAAATCTCTCCCATTGTCTGAGACAAAGTATGTACCATTTGTATGTTGCTCTCATCCATCTGTTGCCTCAAATATGCTGCAGATTCATTTGTTAAGTTGGGTCCTTGAGCAGAAAATCCTAAACCTATGGACTGGTTGTTTTGCCCCATGTTAATCCCAGAGCCTGACTCCTGCAAAGGGGAAGATATCACATTCTCTGAAAATATTGGGGGTGCAGTACGCAAATTCTGCATCATTGCCGTTGGCATGCCATAGATTGGGTTCCTAGGCAAAGGCTGTGAAAATCCTGGGGGAGGAAACTGCTTATACGTCGAACTTCCTCCTGGTGGAGTCTGAGGATTTGTCACTGATGGGCCAATGTACTCCAATACTGGTTGAGTGTAAGGCCTCACATATGTCGTCCCTGGTCCTGCTGTCGAAGGCGTTGGATCTGTCACCATGGTTAACACTGTCGACCCTCCTGTCGAAGGAACTGGAGTTGGCGCCATAGTACTTCTTGGTAATTCTTGAGGATTGATGGTGTTGTTCTGAACGCTTGAACTGCTTGGTTGAGGATTAGTCCTAGCAGAACTGGGATTCGAATTCCCTTGGCCAGATGCCATTCTCCTCGTGTTTCTTCTCTTTGGTCTATATTCGTTTGAACTGGCTACCTTTCCACTTCTCAAGTGCATACAATAAAGTTTGCCACAATCTCGACCAATGAAACAAAAAAATTTCAAAAAGGCAGTTATAAAACTTCCTTTTGACAGTTATTTAAAATCTACAAACTTCCAAATACACGTTTAGCACGGTCCCACTGGGCGTGCCAATTTGTTTACCTTGAAAATTGGTAAACAACCGCTGATCTTCTAAAACAACAAAGTTCTAGTAACTTACAGGATCGATCAGATTGATCCTAGGAGATGTGCTATAAGTGTATATATTTCACAATTGGGCAAAGTATACATTTCAACAGTGCATGTAAATAAAAGAACGTGTGTTGAAACGAAAATGAAAGTGATAAAAAGCAAAGAAATGTTTAAGTCGAACAACACATCAAAGAAAAGAAAGGCTGAATGTAAAAGTTTGGTAAAAAACTGGAGTTAAATGTTGGAAAGAAATGCATAAAGATCTTAAAATGCAGAAATGTAAGTTCTTGAAAGTAAAGACTTTTTTAATGTAAAACTGCAAAGTAAAGACTTGGTAGTGTAAATGACTTGAAAGGTAAAAGTTTGTGAAAAGACTTCAAAGTAAAGAATCTAAAACAGAAACTTTAAAGTAAATTGCATTGCAATAAAGGATAATGGTGATTACAATCACGTACATTCTCACTTCACTTGTTTCTCGACACACTGGATACTTTGAGTGAATATAGAGTTACTTGTACAAATATGATTTTTTCACCTCTATTCTAACTCTAGGACTAACCTATTTATAACACTCTAAAGTAACCACCATCTGACGGTTTTACTCCTAGAATACGCCACTTGGCACTTCGCATGTCTCCAACTTCTAGATCTTCGCCACTTGTCATTTTTTTCAAATTCAAATAGTAGAACTTCCCTCCACTATTCAGTTATAACTGCAGCGCATTATCCATAGCCAATTTACCCTGTCGAATTGATTCTTTGGACTTAGAAATATTTGAAGTCTTAAAATCATTCTATTCGACTCAAGCTTTCAACAAATATGGTCGAAGGCCTTCTGGTCGAAGCCTTCTTCTTTAGCTTATTATTTTAAAGAATAACTTCTTTAAAAGCCAAATTATTTGAAATCATGTAGCGTCGAAATTAGGAGCTAACAATAGGTCACTCAAAGTTCATCCTTACATGACTTGTATGCACATGTTTTAACTTGAAATGTGTTGTGTAATTGGGCATCCTCACTTGACCTTCTTTGAGCACATGTTTGTATCAACTCTTGTATGATCTTGCACATTCACTTTGACATGATTCCACTTCTATTTGTAATCATCTTCAATCATATTCCATGACCTATAATTGCATATTGCATGTTTCCAAGTTCATAAACTTTTACATGCTTGTTTGAATTTGTTTGCATATGCTTGCTTCTACCTTTAAACATGTGTTGACATAAAGACTTGTGTGAACTTTGTGCATACATTCTTAACTTCTAAATGTCATTTCAAATGTCATGTGCTACTGACTTGTGTCCATTAGACATGTATGATCTCATTTCATTTTTATCTTTGACTTGCATTACAAGTATGCCTCATTGTTGAACTTCAATTGTGTTTGTTCACTTCTTCTTGCTTCATTTCTTTAAATGCTTGCATCCATGACTTGTATGTTCATTGAATGATATGCATACGCATTAATAAATGTCATTCTCTTTTGACTTTGATGTTTACATATGCATTTATTCATATTCATGAACAATTTGCATCCATCTTGCATTGTTTATGCATAACATGCAATTGTTTGATCTTTTGATGCATAGTTTGACATTGTTTGGTTGCATTTGGCATGTTTACCTTAGTAGGATACATTGACATGTACCTACTGACCTTAGATGTTCCTTAACTCTTAGGACTCATCCCTTATTGGTTTTGCCTTTGTTTGCTTTTCAAGTTGTCTTCTTTAAGCAACTTGCACTTGTTTGGTTTACTTTTGATACTTGTATTCATTACTTGTAATCATTTGGTACTAACCTTTTATGTAGGGACAAAAGTAAGGTGCATGAACATGTGGATGGTTATCCATGTTCACTTCTTCTTTCATTTCTCATCTATCTTACTTGTCTTTTCCTTTTGTGAATAGCATGATATAATGCTTTGAGTACAACTTCTTCACATCCCTTCGGGATCCTAGCTCATCCTTAATTTTTTATTAAGGTGAGGTAGGATAAGCATTAGGTAGTGCTATCCCTCTCTTCTCTTTAGACTTAGGTTCTCAAACCTTGACCTTAGGGCCATCTTTTGCATGATAACATTAGAAACAATTTAGTTTCCCTTTAGTGTTTTCTTTTTCCTTGAGTCTTCTCTTCTCATCTCATAACACTTCTAAAACACTTAATAAAGTTAACATGTATTGCTCAAGAGCCTTGTACATGGGAAATGGAGAGTGGGGGGCTTCCTTTCACTTTCCTAGAGTGTTTAGCGCGCGTCCCGTCTTGGATCGATGTGCGATGCATTCGATCCTATGTTGTAGACTTGGGTGCAATGTAAGTTATGAATTAACTTCAATCCACTTCTGTCTAAAAAACACAAAACAAATTCAATCCTTTTTTATCCTTTGAGATTGTTCAAGTTGCAAACTCATTTTCAGAAAAGGGCACGTTATTTTCCTCCTCGTCGCAAACAGGCATCAACCCTAACTGCCGGGCGCGAATCTAACGTCGCTCATAAAAAACACTAAGACCTTGTTAGGTAGAACTACGATTGCTCTAATTTCCTCCTTCTGGTTAGATTGAGGATACATAGGCACGAGATGGCGATGTCTTGGCGAGCAACCTCCCCCCTTAGTTCGTGTTCGTCCGAACTACGTTGACTCTGACTTTCCCATTGCACGAGGGAATACGTAGGCCTAGGACTCCGACAATGTCCTACCGAGTCACTTCTTTCTCTTTTCTCTCTCGTTCCTTCGTTCTTTTTCGATCCTGTTCCCTTTCCTTCCCGGGTAGCAGTGGAGCTCCAGACGACGACACCCTTTGATCGAAACAACAAGCGTGGATCCCATCGAGTATGATGGACGCGAGGGGGTGCTAATACCTTTCCCTCGCGTAATCGACTCCCTTACCCATTTCTCTTGGTCACGAGACCATGCTTTTTCCTTTCCCTCAGGTTTACGCAGTGTTTCTTTTCCCTCTCTTGGGACGAATACACATTGCTGGCGACTCTGTTTCCGCGCCACTTTCACGTTTGTACCTGGATGCAAATCCCGGGAGCGACAACCGTGAGGATTTTGGTTCCTCGCGTTTCAAGTGGTAAAGTCAAGTTGTAGAGCTGTTAAAGGTTAAGGGTAGCTGGTACTTTTCGAGTTATTTGCAAGTCCTGATTATATGATTCTTATGTTTGTCATTGATCCAAAGAGAAGTCAAGATCTCTATTTAAGTCAAGATAATTTTCAGATGGATCCATTGCTATGATATTGTTTATCTAAAATTAGTTTGGGCATCCTTATGTTCTTGAGGCATTCCTCATGGTTCGATTCAAAGCATTTGTTCATTTGTTCAAGAAGTAACCAAGTTCAGATGAATTTATTTTGATTCGAAGGCTCCAGTTTATTCAGAGAGATTAGAATTTGGTTTATGAGATTTTTGGATTTAATCAAAATTTCAAGTTTTAGTTGTCATATTTTTCAATCAAGGATCAAGAATTGCAATCATCACTTTTAAGCAAGATGGATGTGTAATTAGCAAATTAATCAAAGTCCATCATCCATGTTACAAAAAAGAGGGTCCTAGTTCCAAAAGCCCAATCAAGTAAAAAATAAAATTATTACAAAAAATCACAACAAAAATAAAAATTGAATGAATCTTCAGCTTGTGACCCCTCACCAACCGTACCACCCGCTACCACACAAGCATCCAAAACAACTTACAACATTACTATCAACTAGCTCCAAACACCATAAGTCGTCCGCTGCCAAACAAGTCGCAACACTCCAAAACTCCAACAACGACAATACGAACTACACGACCTGCCTACACAAGATAAACCGTACACAATGCTGCATATCCTGCCTCTATCCCAATAAAACCTGATGTACCGCAACGTACATGGCCTGCATCCGATGCCAATTCAGCGGCACAAAGAAAGCTCCAAAACCTGCAATACTTTGAAAAGGACCATACAAACCATTCACATGAATTTGAAAAGAAAAAGTCTTGGTTGTTTTAAAAGAGAGTAGAAGGAAAAGAATTGGGCAGAAAAACAAAAGAACCTTCAACTCTCTAACATAAACGGAATCGATTTCTTATCTCGGCCTCACTCTCTCCAACATTTCCCCTTCACTTCCCTTCAGCAATAACCATAAACAACACGACATAACACTCTCGCATATCTCCCTCTCTTCACTCAACCATCACCTAAAATCCTTCACTTTATTTTTCTTCTCCAAGACTTCAACTTTCTTCAATCAAATCCCAAATCCAAACCCGTTTCAAAAACACACAAATTCGCAAAACCAGAAGCGAGGAACAGAGATGAAGTGGGAAATGAGAATGGAAACAAAAACGCAAAACTGAACGAACAAATCCAATACCCAAACCTGTCGAACGAATCGAAACGCAACCAGGACGAAGGAAGAGAGATAGAGATGCGGAGATTGTGAGACATCGAAGGTTGGGGCAGATTGTTGTTGCTTCGTTTGTGAAAGATCTAGAAATTTCTGATTTGATACTTTGACCATGCCCATTTGCTGAGAAAACTGTGTCTTGACCATTCATTGTTCTTCAATTTATTTATTATTTTTTTGACTTTTTTTCTGTTTTAAAACAAATTTAATGTTATTATTGGTTGTTTCATAAACCGAGCGTGTTGTTTGATGAAAGGTGATGGGCTTCACAAAGCCCAAATGATCCTCTCGGTTGATACGCACCCCTCCCTTTTTCTTTTTTATATTTCTTTTGATTTGTTCTCATATTATTTTAACATTTTATTTTCTAAATCTTTCTAGAATGATTTTCATAATACTAATCTTTTATTAATCCTATTTCCATGATTTACCTCATTGTTGATTCTTTATCTCATTTCCATTTCAATTTCATTTTGATTTGGGTCAATGATATAACAAAATATCATAGATGAAAATCTTGATCAATATGAGACTATTTTATTTTTTTATTGGTCAATGAAAATCTAAAATCATAGATTGTCGATTTATCGATTTAAAATCATGATCAAGACAATACCATTTCTTTTCTTCTATCTCATTTCGATTTTATTTCTTTTTTCATTTCATTTCACATCTTCTTCTTCTATTTTCATTTTTCGATTGATGAAGGTTTTTTATTCACGAATGTTGGTTATTGAAGTGATTAACCTTCATTATTTCAAATATGTAGTGAGTGATCATCGAGATCACTTTCTATACTTTGGGATCGTGATAGGTTACTGAAATTCTGGTACATGTGCAGAATTCAGATGTCCTATAACCTGTCATTCGACATCTGGTCTGACATGAACACACATGGCAAGGTATATAACAATAAGCACGGTACTGAAAAGATAAAAACAAAGCACACAGAATTGTTAACTCAGTTCGGTCTAACACACCTACTCTGGGGGCTACCAAGCCAGGGATGAAGTCCACTATCAGCAGTATCAATTCAAAGCTAAACTCCCCATTTACAGCTTATCACTTAATCACTACCCAATGACCCTTCTACCTAGATCATCTCTAGATATGAGAAACCCTTCTCACTCCCAATCATCACAATGATGTCTAGCTGTCAACACTCCGCCACTGCATCAACGGCTCTTTACCTATACAACAATTCAACACGGAAGACACACTTCCAAGACACAACTTAGAGTTACTTAAAAGCTTCCTCCAAGAACAATACTCCTCTTACTTAACAGCTTCGAGGATTGTAACACCCCATTTCTACCCAACATTTATAAAGAAATCAGAGTGATAAAATTTCAACATAAAACAGGAAGTCACATTTTTCAACTTTAAAATCAATAACATGATAGATAATCATGAAAGATACATAGCAAGTTCAAGGAAAAAAACTCATAAATTAACAAATAGCCTCCAAAATAACTCAACCTTATAAAATACGACGCATCGGATTCATAATCAAAATAATAGCATCTTTATCCAACATAAACAACTTTAAAATAAGCAACAAGGTGTTCTTTGACAATTTAACTTAAAAATTCAGCATGTAAACAAATAAACAAAATAAGACACGCGTCATCCCCCCGAGTGCTACGTATCAGAGCGACAATCACTGACTCGAACTAAGGTAACCGGCTATTCCTCTTGATTACCTGCACGTTGCCAACATAGGGACAACATTCAAACAGAAGGGGTGAGATATCGAACAATATAATCAGATATATGATAAGTAATATATTAGATAAAATTATACAATCACCACTTCACAACATCTCAATCAACGTAAAACAGCAGCACAACAACAACTTTTACTTCATCATTAATCAACAACACAACAACAACTATGCAACATGAAATGCGACTCGAAATGCACATGCATGTGGTACCATTGGAGCAGAACTCCCAGCTTAAAAATTTGCCAATTAATATTGACTTCAACAAGGCATAAGCCTTCCACTTAATATTTTTCCAATCCAGGTCAGCTTAATGTTTTGCCAATCCAGGTCAGCTTAGTATATTATGCCATGTGACTCAAATATGAACATCATAATCACAACACTAATACTTATCAATCTGCACAACAACAACTCAACATTGGCCATAGGCCCACAGCTTAATTCTTGCCAATAATTAGAGGCAATTCAACATCGTTCACAGCTTGATAATTTCCAACAATAATATCACAGCAACTAGGATATATAATTATGCATCATCTAAAATATATCACAATCCATCATTTAATCAATCGGTAGTTTTCGACTAAAAAAAATCGGTTAATTGGTTCCATCATATTCTATGTCCAATGCTATTGAATTATATAACAATTTCTCAATTAAAATGGACAGAACAAACACACCACATCAGAACATAACAGAAACAGGAAAAGAAACACACAGCAGCATGCGTGACGGTCGTCACAACACCATCACGGTCGTCACGACACCATCCCGGTCGTCACAACACTATCACGGTCGTCACGACCCCAAAACCCTTCGTCTCAGAATCTGTTCGTTCCAGTTTCTTTCCAAATTCACAACCTTTCCTCAGATTCATATCAATTTCAATTTGTCCAAGACAGTGAAACAGAACTACAACAAAATTACACCCTAAAGTAACACATACCAGTTTCTCACAACCAATTCATCAATCGTAATGCATTTCAACATTTCTACGACAATCATTTCGACACAGACATAAGAAATTCTACAAACAATTCATCAACAGAAAACCAAATTCAATATTCACGACATCGATTACACAAAAACAGAGGAGAATTCTATAAAACCAATCCCACATATTACTCATCAATTATCCCATTATAGAGTCAGAACCCCACCCTTACCTTGGATTGAAGGTCGCTCTAAAATCTCCGATCGAATTCTCGCTCTCTCGCAGCCTCTACACGATCTCTTGCAACCCTTGTTTTCTCCTCTTTGCAACTTCACATTCTACTGTTCTATTCCTTTTTCAGCAACTTTGCAACTTCCACGTACTTGATCTTTCCTCCACTTCTAATTACCCTAAGTCTATTCAACTTAACCCTTATAATTCTTACTAACTCTTATTGGGCTCAATTCCACACCTCACCTTTTACCACTACTACCCATCTTATAAGCCCACTAACTTATTATAATTCTAGTAAGCTAATACTATATTATTTCTACCACTTAAATCGACTTAGTTAAATTAATCAAACTAAAACCAACATAGCCACTTAACACAACATTCCGATATTTAGAAAATCACCACAAATCAACACAAATAATATGAATATAGTTAATTAAATAATTAATTAAATAACCGGGCGTTACAACTCTCCCCCACTTAGGATATTTTCGTCCTCGAAAATTTACCTTGTTCAAATAACTCGGGATAGGATTCCCGCATCTTGCTTTCCATCTCCCACGTCATACTTTCTCCGGCAGCTCCTAACCAGACAACTTTCACCAATGCAATCTCCTTTCCTCTCAAGGTCTTCATTTCACGATCCGTGATTCGCCCAGGCATCGTCTCAATAGTAAGATTATCCCGTACTTGCACATCATCCATATGAATCACATGAGATGGATCTGAAATGTACTTCCGAAGTTGTGACACATGAAACACATCGTGCAAATTCAAAAGATTAGGCGGTAAAGCCACTCTATAAGCAACATTCCCAATTCTATCCAAAATCTGATACGGACCAATAAAACGATGAGTAAGCTTCTTAGACTTCAATGCACGCCCAACACCGGTCACAGGTGTAACTCTTAAAAACACATGGTCACCTGCTTGGAATTCTAAGTCTTTCCTTCGCTTGTCATGATAACTCTTCTGCCTACTTTGGAAGGATCTCATCTTTTCTCGGATCAACTTCACCTTCTCAGTAGTCTCTCGAACAATTTCAGGTCCAAGTACTACACTTTCTCCAGATTCATGCCAACATAAAGGAGTCCTACATCTCCGACCATATAGTGCTTCAAAAGGGGCCATTCCAATACTAGAATGGTAACTGTTATTATAAGTGAATTCTATCAAGGGAAAATAAGTATCCCACGAACCTCCTTGCTCAAGAACACAAGCTCTCAACAAGTCCTCCAACGACTGAATAATCCTCTCAGTTTGACCATCTGTCTGAGGATGATACGCCGAACTCAACCTCAACCTAGATCCCAACGCCTCTTGTAAACTCTCCCAAAAATCAGAAGTAAACCTCGGATCTCTATCCGACACAATACACAAAGGAACACTGTGCAGCTTCACAATTACCCGAATATAAATCTCTGCCAACTTCGATACCGGACAAGTGATGTTAATAGGAATAAAATGAGCCGACTTCGTAAGCCTATCAACAATCACCCAAATCGAATCATATCCTCTTGAAGTGTTTGGTAATCCCGTTACAAAGTCCATTGAAATGCTATCTCATTTCCATTCTGGGACTTCTAACGGTTGCATCAACCCCGCAGGCTTCTGATGTTCAACTTTCGACTTCTGACAAGTTAAACATGCATACACAAACTGCGCTACATCACGCTTCATCCCAGGCCACCAAAACAAATTCTTTAAATCTTGATACATCTTTGTATCCCCCAGATGAATACTCAATTTACTTTTATGACCTTCTTCAAGAATCGCTTTTTTCATTTCCGCATCATCAGGAATACAAATTCGATCACAGAATCTTAACACACCATACGCGTCCATCTTAAAATCGCTATTCTCAGGCTGATCGATTCCAACCATCGAATCGACTAGTTTCACATCTAACTTCTGAGCTTCTCTAATACTATCCAGAAAATCATTGTTAATCTTCAACATTCCTAACATCACACTCTGCAGTGTCACTTCGCAAACTAAACTCATATCTCTGAACTGTTCGATTAATTCTAACTCTTTAACCATCATCGCCGACATATGCAAAGTCTTTCGGCTTAAAGCATCAACCACAACATTAGCTTTACCTGGATGATAATTCAACCCGAAATCATAATCTTTTAATAACTCCAGCCACATTCGCTGTCTCATATTCAACTCCTTCTGGTCAAATAAATACTTTAAACTTTTATGGTCACTAAATACTTCAAATCTAGAACCATAAAGATAATGCCTCCAAATCTTCAGCACAAAAACAACTGCAGCAAGTTCTAAATCATGCATAGGATAGTTCTTCTCATGAGTCCTCAATTGCCTCGACGCATAAGCAACTACCTTACAATTATGCATAAGTACACCTCCTAAACCCATTTTAGAAGCATCACAATATACCACAAAAGGTTATCCTGGGTTAGGTAATGCCAAAACCGGAGTCGACGTCAATCTCTTCTTCAATTCCGTGAAGCTTTCTTCACATCGAACGTCCCACACAAACGCTTTACCTTTACACGTCAACTTAGTTAACGGAAGTGCCAACTTCTAAAAACCTTCGATAAACCTTCTATAGTAACCAGCTAGTCCCAAAAAGCTTCTTATCTCGGTAGCCGACCTTGGATTTTCCATTGCAACACAACGTCTACTTTAGACGGATCCACAGCAATGCCACTACCCGAAATGACGTGACCAAGAAAACTAACTTCCTTTAGCCAAAATTCACATTTTGACAACTTTGCATATAGCTTCTTCTCTCTCAAAACTTGCAATACTAGTCTTAAGTGTTCTGCATGCTCTTCTTCCGATTTGGAGTAAATCAATATGTCATCAATAAACACCACTACAAACCGATCCAAATACGTATGAAAGATACGATTCATGTATTCCATGAATACCCCCGACACATTAGTAACACTGAACGACATCACCAAATACTCATAATGTCCATAACGCGTTCTAAAAGCCGTCTTCTGAATATCATCATCTTTCACTTTAATCTAGTGATAGCCCGACCTCAAATCAATCTTGCTAAACACACAAGCACCTACCAAATGATCCATCAAGTCATCTATTCTCGGAAGCGGATACTTGTTCTTAATCGTCACTTTGTTCAACTGTCTATAGTCAACACAGAGCCTCATACTCCCATCTTTCTTCTTCACCAACAACACTGGAGCTCCCCACGGCGATACACTTGGCCTCACAAACTTCTTTTCGATCAAATCCTCCAATTGTTTCTTTAATTCTGACAATTCAGATGCAGACATCCTGTATGGTGCCATAGAAACAGGTCTGGTACCAGGTACAAGGTCAATTGCAAATTCAACTTCTCTTTCTGGCGGTACTTCAAGAATTTCGTCAGGGAAAACTTCAGGAAATTCGCGCACCACCTGCAACTCATCAATTATAGCTTGGTTCTCAATAGATAACGTTGCCATCAACGAGAACACCTGAGCTTCTTCTTACATCAACCGTTGCAACTGTCTAGCAGACAACAAACCAGTTTCCTCTTCAGGAGTAGAAAGCCTCAAAGTCTTGTTATAACAATTAATATGAATATAGTTACATTCTAACTAGTTCATACCCAAGATTACATCCATCCCAGTTAACGGCAAACACACCAAATCAACATCAAAGTCTCTCTCGAAGATCGACAAAGGGCACTTTAAACACACAAGAGAAGTAGTCACCGATCCCTTAGCCGGAATCTCGACGACCATCTCTCCATTCATAGAGGACAATATAAGACCCAATCTCTTAACACAATCAGTAGCAATAAAGCAATTAGTAGCACCAGTATCAATCATAGCAATTAAAGGAGTACTATTAATGAAACATGTACCTCTGATGAGTCTGTCCTCGCTAGTTGTCTGAGTCCCAGCCAACGCGAACACTTTCCCACCGGTTTACGCCTTCTTTGGTTTCTGACACTGACTACCAATGTGTCCTTCCTCACCACAGTTGAAGCTAATCCTCTCTTTATGCTTGCACTCAGATATGGAATGCCCAGTTTTACCACAACGGAAACACCTCTTCACCTCAGCAGTACACACATTACTCTTATGACCAGGTTTCCCACATTTGAAACAAGTTATGCCAGCAGGAGCATCTCCCCCACTAGTCCTTTTGCCATCAGCTACTTTCTGCTTACCCTTTCCCGCCGGAGCATCATAAGGCTTGCCACGATTCTGTTGGTGCTTGCCCTTCCTCTCATTAATGATCTTATAATGAGCATTGTAATCTTCTTCAAAAATCCTGCAACTATCAATCAAATCCGCAAAAACACGAATCTTCTGATATCCAACTCCTTTTTAATCTCCGGGCGCAACCCACTCTCAAACTTGATGCACTTAGAAAATTCAGCATCATCTCCGTTATAGTGCGGATAAAACTTAGCCAACTCAACAAAATTTGCAGCATAATCGGTAACCGACATGTTTCCTTGCTTCAGCTCAAGAAACTCGATTTGCTTCTTACCACGAACATCCTCTGGGTAATATTTCCTCAGGAACTCTCTTCAGAACACAGTCCAAGTGATACCTTCACCTGCAGCTTCCAACATCTGACGAGTCTCTAGCCACCAGTCATCAGCCTCGAATGCTAGCATATGAGTCCCATATCAAACCTTCTGCACTGGAGTGCAGTCCATCACACGGAAAATTCTCTCTATCTCTTTCAACCAATCCAACGCTCCATCAGGATCATACTTTCCCTTGAAGGTAGGCGGATTCTCCCTCTGAAACGTTGCCAAACTACGAGATCCAGCATTCTCATCAGTGTTCGGCAGGTTCTGCACAGCTTGGGCCATTGCTTACATAGCAGCAGCCATCGCAACATTGTTCCTTCCAGCCATCTCAACTTGTCACTTCAACATAAACAAAAGTTAGGACTAGTTAACAATACTCGATTGTTAAACAACTACGACTCGACAACTTGGCCGGACGGACCGACCTGCTCTGATACCACTAATGTAACACCCCATTTCTACCCAACATTTATAAAGAAATCAGAGTGATAAAATTTCAACATAAAACAGGATGTCACATTTTTCAACTTTAAAATCAATAACATGATAGATAATCATGAAAGATACATAGCAAGTTCAAGGAAAAAAACTCATAAATTAACAAATAGCCTCCAAAATAACTCAACCTTATAAAATACGACGCAGCGGATTCATAATCAAAGTAATAGCATCTTTATCCAACATAAACAACTTTAAAATAAGCAACAAGGTGTTCTTTGACAATTTAACTTAAAAATTCAGCATGTAAACAAATAAACAAAATAAGACACGCGTCATCCCCCCGAGTGCTACGTATCAGAGCGACAATCACCGACTCGAACTAAGGTAACCGACTATTCCTCTTGATTACCTGCACGTTGCCAACATAGGGACAACATTCAAACAGAAGGGGAGAGATATCGAACAATATAATCAGATATATGATAAGTAATATATCAGATAAGGTTATACAATTACTGCTTCACAACATCTCAATCAACGTAAAACAGCAGCACAACAACAACTTTTACTTCATCATTAATCAACAACACAACAACAACTATGCAACATGAAATGCGACTCGAAATGTACATGCATGTGGTACCATTGGAGCAGAACTCCCAGCTTAAAAATTTGCCAATTAATATTGACTTCAACAAGGCATAAGCCTTCCGCTTAATATTTTGCCAATCCAGGCCAGCTTAATGTTTTGCCAATCCAGGCCAGCTTAGTATGTTATGCCATGTGACTCAAATATGAACATCATAATCACAGCACTAATACTTATCAATCCGCACAACAACAGCTCAACATTGGCCATAGGCCCACAACTTAATTCTTGCCAATACTTAGAGGCAATTCAACATCGTTCACAGCTTGATAATTTCCAACAATAATATCACAGCAACTAGGATATATAATTATGCATCATCTAAAATATATCACAATCCATCATTTAATCAATCGGTAGTTTTCGACTAAAAAAAATCGGTTAATTGGTTCCATCATATTCTATGTCCAATGCTATTGAATTATATAACAACTTCTTAATTAAAATGGACAGAACAAACACACCACATCAGAACATAACAGAAACAGGAAAAGAAACACACAGCAGCATGCGTGACGGTCGTCACAACACCATCACGGTCGTCACGACCCCAAAACCCTTCGTCTCAGAATCTGTTCGTTCCAGTTTCTTTCCAAATTCACAACCTTTCCTCAGATTCATATCAATTTCAATTTGTCCAAGACAGTGAAACAGAACTACAACAGAATTACACCCTAAAGTAACATATACCAGTTTCTCACAACCAATTCATCAATCGCAATGCATTTCAACATTTCTACGACAATCATTTCGACACAGACATAAGAAATTCTATAAACAATTCATCAACAGAAAACCAAATTCAATATTCACGACATTGATTACACAAAAACAGAGGAGAATTCTATAAAACCAATCCCACATATTACTCATCAATTATCCCATTATAGAGTCAGAACCCCACCCTTACCTTGAATTGAAGGTCGCTCTAAAATCTCCAATCGAATTCTCGCTCTCTCGCAGCCTCTACGCGATCTCTTGCAACCCTTGTTTTCTCCTCTTTGCAACTTCACGTTCTACTGTTCTATTCCTTTTTCAGCAACTTTGCAACTTCCACGTACTTGATCTTTCCTCCACTTCTAATTACCCTAAGTCTATTCAACTTAACCCTTATAATTCTTACTAACTCTTATTGGGCTCAATTCCACACCTCACCTTTTACCACTACTACCCATCTTATAAGCCCACTAACTTATTATAATTCTAGTAAGCTAATACTATATTATTTCTACCACTTAAATCGACTTAGTTAAATTAATCCAACTAAAACCAACATAGCCACTTAACACAACATTCCGATATTTCGAAAATCACCACAAATCAACACAAATAATACGAATATAGTTAATTAAATAACCGGGCGTTACAAGGATCACACTAACAAACTGTCTAACTCACATGTCGAGTGGTACAAGAACCAACCCTAATAATAGAACTTTTACATCTTTGGTTCAGTTCAATTCTAGGTTACAATGCATCTATATATAACCTATTCCCAACTGGATTTGGGCCTTCAAAATCGCAGCTTAAAGCTGTTACAAATTTGCAATAGATCTTGCATACAAATAGGTCTTCAATCTTTAACTTCCTAAAATATCTCCATATTTAGAAAGTGTATATTTTTCAATATTCTTCTCAATTTCAAATTTGAATCTTCAGACCTTTTAATTCAGTGCCACATAGAATTTGCATAGTATTCCCTGAATATTCTGCATCTGTTAAGACATAACAGAATCTTTAAATCACTTCAGTTCTGGCGCGATGTCGAATGGACCTTCACGGGACATCTTAATACGACATGTTGTTCCAGATGTTGAAACCACTTCAACTCAACATGTTCCATTGCACAATAGGACTTCTTGCTCAACCTGTACTTCTTTAGCAAGATAAAATATCCTATCTAACATATTGCTGCTATTATTTGTTTTACAAAATTAATGGCAACCCTAAAACTTAAAGAACTAACATTCTCCCCCTTTGGAAAATTTTGGCTAAAACAAATATATAAACATTACAACTCAGATTACAACAGCAATTACAACCTTATACTACTGTCAGTAGTCATCAGTAACTACTGAACCTAACAGTAACCATCAGTAGCTACTGTGTACAGCAACCATGGAGAATCATCTTCTTGGGAAATCTTGAATGATGTTAGGACATCATGTTTGACAACTCTTTCCAGCATACTCTATGAGCTCCATAACATCACCTTTGAGCACCACAGCACAACAACTTCAGGTAGCACATTAGGACCTAGGAAGTAGAAAGTCCTGAAGTCATTTGGTGCACATGAGGAAGAAGATATCTGACACTCCCCCTCAATACAAAACATTTCTTTTTCCTTCCAGGACAGACCCAGAACAAATGTAGAAGACTCCTCCAGAAAAGAAACGTCTGTCTTGACATAAAAGATCAATGGTGACATAAGAGATTTCTGCACACCTTATTTGATCAGACGCCCCTAGTCGACCTATGGCATAAGATGAAACTTAAGAAGTGCCTATCTGCCAACCCAGGTAACTCAGAACACAAGTCACAACTGTGTTCATAACTCAGGACACAAGTCACAAAGACTCAACACCAACTTAAGGATAGGACATCCTCTTCGACATCTCTGAGACACATCTGGAACTGCAGACTCCAGACATAGCATCTGCGCAAACCATTTAGCAAACCCTTTCTCCCCCTTTTTAGCCAAAAATTGGCAAAGAAAGCCCTCACAGAACCAAACCCAAGTAGTGCTCACCCAAAAACGAACAAAAGCCATAAGACTTATGAAACAAGAACACTCACTGGCTGAAGGAGAAAAGAATAACCCCTATAAATAGCTGACCAGTTACTTTAGAATTAACGAGCTTTGAATATGTCAAAGTTCTTGGTCAAAGAAACGCTATTTTAGGTACTAAAAACTCCATCCAAATTCAATGTCTACCGTCCAAAACAGTCTTGACCGCCTTTATTGCTTCTTAACTAATTCTTACCATAAAGTGTACCAATAAAGTTCCATGCATAGTCAAAGACACGTGTTTCACCACCACCGTCCAGAATAATTCCTTGTTTGGCTCAAGAAAAACATGTCCTGTACCATGTTCTGACATCTTATCAGACAATGTCTGCTTGCTCACAACATTATTAACCCAAGACTCCACAGAAAATTATACATTCCAAAACACAATCACATTTTCTTTTCTGTTGGATTCTGAGACGACTTCTATCGATCAGTACAACTCATAATCCCTTCTAGATTCCTTCAGAACAGCAGAGAAAAATAAATTCTCCCAGATACACCAATTCTGCTCTTCAAACTCCTCCTGCATAAGCACTAGCTTCACGCAGCTAGGATAGCACACCAGCCTTAGGAACACCCAACCATACTCAGTAGTACATGTCCCATCATGCTGTTTGACATCACTCTGCACAAACTTGGACAACACACAAGCTTCATAAAAATCTGCACCCTTGCAGTAATATACCATAGACAACAGCCTTAACTCCCCCTGACATGAACAACCATTGCTCCTTATGAAGATGAACACTTGACACTAGATGATAGCACAATGATATTGCCACATTCTCAACATTAAGAACTGCCACTTCTTGTATTAGTTGAGCATAATCTCACCATGTTTATTTCAGATACATGGTCTGCCAAGTCCAATATAAAAGCCCACTTGATTTGGAATTTCTCACATATTCCATAACAAATGTCTTTAGATTACTTGCAACACAAGATAAGGACTGCCACCACCTTTTACTTGTATTAGAAGAAACCTCCTTATCTTCAGCCATTCTGATCAGATCACACCACTAACAACAACCTTATGTCCTTACATTCACAAGCACCTAATGAAGTTTTCATCATGAAAGTAGTCATGTATTGCCAGAACAAACTACTTAACACCAAGATCAGAATCTGCCCATTCTAATCCACATTATGTCAGAACTGCCACTTCAGACAATAATGCTGCTTCTTCCAACTCCACAAGCACAGTCTCAGACCTTCATCCAGGATACACAACAAACAATGATGTTGTAACATTATGTAGGACATCAGCATTAGATAAAAGATCACACCTTCTGCATTTTATTCAGGTAATCACAACCACCTGATCACAACAGAGAGAAATAAACTCTCACACAATTCAGAAATCTGAATTGCATCCACACATCAAATAACTACCAAGCTCCCAACAAGGTCTTTACCATCAGTCACATACACATCTCCATCAGACTCATACCTAGCTCCCGACAAGGTATTTGTTATCCAAGAAAGATTCACAAACAAACAGCAGATGATGCTCACTTCTTCATTCACACACTTCTGATACAGTCAGCTGATAAGGCTACCTCAGGTTATCATCTTCAAGTATCAAGCTACTCAATCACAGCCACTCAGATAAAATAAATTCCTGAACCATAATGTCCAGACTGCAGACTTGCATAATTCTCTAGACAAATACTTAGTCTCCCGTCAAAGTATTTACCCTTATGCATAACATCAATAATAGACAAATACTAAGTCTCCCGTCAAAGTATCTACTATTAGTCAGAATAAGATTACCTTCTTACACAAGGTATAACAATTTGTTGACATCTTCTTCTGCACACGTCTGACAACTTCTGATTCTTCTTTATGACAAATTGTCATGACATTTATTCACAAGTTACTTTAACTTTGATCAGTGGCTTGATCTTGGACTTCTTTCTGCGCAAAACAACCTTGGCTGAACAAGCAACAACCATCTGAATTGATGTTCCAACATCAGCATTCCATAACCAATTTGCCTCTTCTAATCCTTCAGCCAAACTCATCCCAGACAATTTGGATGATACTCCAAGCACATAGTCACCAATCAACCCCACTGGTTGATTCAATCCACAGTGCTTAACCCTTGAAAGTTCTCCACTACACCAGAACAAGAGTTTCATGCTCTCATAGACTTGATAAATGTCATCAAGTTTGAGTAAACAACCTCCATCCTGAATAAGAGAAACATCATCCAGACAGCTTGAGAAAATAAATTCTTAATACAATGATGTCAAGACATGTCTTTAAGGTCTTCCAAAACACCAGGTACTCTCCCTCAGAATCTGCCAAGAGCACTTCAGAGAATCATACATTCTCCCCTTTAATAGTAGCACCGACTGTGATTAGATCATATCAATCCTTAAGCACACACAGTCAATACTAATCTAGCTTCACAAGATCATTCAGATAATGCTTCCAAATAACAGAGAAAGATCGTGACTTTTTTATCTTTGACCTTCATGTCCAAGAAGTCTGCTAGAGATAATAATTCTTGAATCTCAGGTTCTCCACTCCTGCAGCAAGGACCAGAAATAAACTGACCTCAAGAGTAAATATCATGTTGATCACACCTTGACCAACTCACACATCTAAGATAAGTTCCAGGGCCAGAAACTTCTTAGACATACCACCCTGATGCCTCCTCTTCCAGATCAGGAGTAGGTTCTAAACCCATGTGATCAAGCCACATTAGTTTAGCACCCAGAGCATCTGCTATGCCATTCCTTTAGACAACAGAATTCTGCACAATTCTGACGTGATGTTCTAACACAAGATAGGACATCATTCCAAGGAACACATCAAGATATCAAAGATTAGAGATTAGCCTTTTTAGGAAAAGAAGCAAAAGTAAATTACTTTTCACTATCTTCAGATCTCTTCCTTACAACTTCACTTATCAATGCCTTTATGAGTGGACTTGAACAATAATCTTCAAGTATCGTTGACAAAGTAAGTTGAAGCAGTCTTGCATATATCCCATCACCATAGGATATACACTCAGAGATGAATAACCTTCTCAGTTACAACCTCAGGAGTTTTCAGATAGATACGCAGCGGATCAAAACACAAACTCCTCAAAACCTTCAGGTGTCACATATCAGCCCTAGCATCATAATCCAGGTGACACCATAATACCACAGGTTTGAAAATAAATCAAACCTAACATAACCACAACACAACAGCTTTTCAACCAAAACTCCAAGCCTTCAGCACGTGCCACAGCCTGTCACGAATAGTCCATCCTCCACTTCTAGGGACCATTCTCACAACTATATGAACTTCTCCAAGTCCAAACAACTTTTCAGTAGAAAGCTTCTACCTTGACCATGAACCAGAAAGTATATTCCCTCGAATCTCATCCAGATCCAAAACAGAATGACCTGCTCTGATACCAATTGAAATTCAGGTACATGTGCAGAATTCAGATGTCCTATAACTTGTCATTCGACATCTGGTCTGACATGAACACACATGGCAAGGTATATAACAATAAGCACGGTACTGAAAAGATAAAAACAAAGCACACAAAATTGTTAACCCAGTTCGGTCTAACACACCTACTCTGGGGGCTACCAAGCCAGGGATGAAGTCCACTATCAGCAGTATCAATTTAAAGCTAAACTCCCCGTTTACAGCTTATCACTTAATCACTACCCAATGACCCTTCTACCTAGATCCTCTCTAGATATGAGAAACCCTTCTCACTCCCAATCATCGCAATGATGTCTAGCAGTCAACACTCCGCCACTGCATCAACGACTCTTTACCTATACAACAATTCAACACGGAAGACACACTTCCAAGACACAACTTAGAGTTACTTAAAAGCTTTCTCCAAGAACAATACTCCTCTTACTTAACAACTTCGAGGATCACACTAACAAACTGTCCAACTCACATGTCGAGTGGTACAGGAACCAACCCTAATAATAGAACTTTTACATCTTTGGTTCAGTTCAATTCTAGGTTACAATGCATCTATATATAACCTATTCCCAACTGGATTTGGGCCTTCAAAATCGCAGCTTAAAGCTGTTACAAATTTGCAACAGATCTTGCATACAAATAGGTCTTCAATCTTTAACTTCCTAAAATATCTCCATATTTAGAAAGTGTATATTTTTCAATATTCTTCTCAATTTCAAATTTGAATCTTCAGACCTTTTAATTCAGCGCCACATAGAATTTGCATAGTATTCCCTGAATATTCTGCATCTGTTAAGACATAACAGAATCTTTAAATCGCTTCAGTTCTGGCGCGATGTCGAATGGACCTTCATGGGACATCTTAATACGACATGTTGTTCCAGATGTTGAAACCACTTCAACTCAACATGTTCCATTGCACAATAGGACTTCTTGCTCAACCTGTACTTCTTTAGCAAGATAAAATATCCTATCTAACATATTGCTGCTATTATTTGTTTTACAAAATTAATGCCAACCCTAAAACTTAAAGAACTAACAGTTACCTTTGATTAATTAACAAAAGTTTGTGATTAAGACGAGACCGTCACTTTTCTTTTTCGTGTGACATGATTTCTTTGGAGAATGATCCTCAATATCATTTCTCCATCGTGTTTTAGCACAAATATCATAGCTTGAGCGACATCTTATAGCATGATCTTCCTCATAGATCATGCTACGGTGGTTTAGCACTACATTGGACCCGATTCATCCGATTAACAATTGACCACTACCTTTAATTTATGTCTATATACTCTTGATTCATCTTTCTATTAATATATCACTGTCTGTATACTTTTGTTCATATTTATACTGTTTATACCATCATATTCATATCTTGTTCATACCTCATTAAAAAACACTCAATAAAACTATCGAAACCCTAAAACTTTTAATTGGTAGACTGTGGTTACTATCTCGAGCTTTGGAATGTGGACTTAGATCTAGGACCCTTCCCTATGCTCTTGGAGTTGAGATTTGGAGACCTTACACCGATTATGATGCTTTGTCTGTATTGGAAGATCACCAGTCCAGTAGAGGGGAACCCTTGTCATGCGCCATCTCTTTTTTGGTTAGATCCTTCCATATCTTACTATTTGCTTGATGCCTGCTGATCAGAAAAATAGCAAGTGTACTATTTTAACGATGTAGTAATAAGTGGGGTTATCCCCAGAATCAATCTCTCGAGGACTGCTTATAATTTGTACGTGCAGATGTTATTTCAATTAGACAAAAGTTCCTTTTAGAGGTTTTGATTTTTGTTATAATTCTAATGACAGAAAGAAATAAGCAGAAATATAAAATGACTTTAACAGTTATGAGAAATTATGCTAGGAAGGGTGTATGAATTACTCAGCACGAACCCTAAATTATCATCAAAGAGATATGCCTCCAAACCTTAATTTTACTGACCCTCAAATATTTTTCTTAAATTCCTTAACCGAAAAACCTTTGATATTCCCCCTTGACCCTAATTCCTTAGAAGTCAAGAGAGAACATCAAGCAATAGTTTTGACAAAGTCTTTTAGTCATTACGGGGTATCCCTATTCCTAGGCAATATCTACCGTAATGTATTCTGCAAAACAATAGATTGGTTTTTCAGGCCAAATCCCTAATCGTAAATCGTTCCCAATTTGTACGATCGAAAAAAGTATGAAATAGTTTGCATAATAAAAGATTAAGGTAAGAAAGCATAAACTCATCAAATAGTTCATCAACGGTTCATTACATCACAATTCAGGGACACCCCCTAGCATTGGGGGGTTTAGCCTCTCATAATATTCAAAACAAAAACAATAATAAGATTAAAAGTAGACATTACAATTTGATCGGAGTGAAAATGATCCTTCAATTGCTTCCGCGCATGAACGATCTTTTTCTCCAAATCTCCTTGATCGCCTCCCACTATCGTAACTTTGTTCGTGAAGTAAAAAGTGTTTCTCTTTCTCTCTCCACACAGTCTAAGTAATTCCAAAACACTCAAAACTGTGCGAAATTCCCAAAATGCCCATCAGGGCACTAAACTCAACAAATGAGAAAAAATCACAAATTTGGTACTCCCGGGCTTGCTGACACGGGCCGTGTCGTGTCAGCTCTCTGACTTCAGCCCAATCTTTAATTTCAAATACATGTTGCTCCAGGCCTGCTGACACGGGCCGTGTCAGGCGACACGGGCACCCGTGTCAGCCCACTGTCTTCAATCCAACATCATTCCGCATTTTGCAATTTTTTCTTGATTTTTCGCTCTGATTCTTCCTGAATGCTTATTTGAATCTGAAAACACTAACGAACACAACCAAGGCATAAAATGTGGTAACAAAGATATAAAACAAATAAACAATAACAACAGATAAACTAAAACAAATAGTGAAATAACGTATGAAAATGACCGATCAAACTCCCCCAAACTTAAACCGTTGCTTGATCTCAAGCAACAAGCTTGCATAAATGTTTTTCAGATCAAACGGTACATATCAAATGAAAGACTTGCGAAGGTAAGGTGCGTTGATACTCATACGTGAGCCTTTGTTCTGATCGGCTAAAACTAGTTCTCTTGGCAGTCGTCCGTTAACGAAGGTATTACACAAACACAAACCGCGATAAAACCACGAACCTAAATCCCCCTTGCGGTTACCTCTCCAACAATGCTTTGGGCTTAAGTTTTTTCTTCGATTTTCAATCCCTTTCATTCGGATAATCAGATTAAGGCATTTTTCTTTTTTCCTCACCTGTACAAGATTGATCGAAAGTTTTTTTTCTAGGCACCATTATCTCTTTTTTTTCTCGAACATTGGCGTTTATTGGTCCACTTTGGGACGACAATTGAGACCCAACCGCCGTTAGGCTAAGTAACTGGGTGAGGGTTACCCAACTTAGAAGGACAAGTTGTCTCTATCGCCATTATTCACTTTTTCGGTGCCTTAAGTCATTCTATCAATCAACCTTATACATGCAATTATTTCTAGTCATGTCGGACTATCACTATGAACTAATCGGGGAATACTTCTCAAATCCAAGTACTATGGCATAAATCTACATGTTGGACTCGTTTTCTTACTCCGGGGAATCTCGGGTGTTCGGGTCATTCCTAAGTTTTCAAACTTTCCCAATGTCCCTAATTCTAACTCCTCTTCCCTTAAACTCTATATACTTTCTTGACCACCTCAAAATCACAGTATTCACAAGAAAAATTTTAACGGCTCGAATTCGGGGAGAATTCGGACTGGTTTTCAACACACACAACAGACATGACCCGTACAAAAAGGAAAAACTAAAAGCAGTAAATCCTCCCCCAAACTTGAACTACACATTGGCCCCAATATGTTAGAACAAGAGTGAGAGAGGTCACTCACAGAGATCCTTCTCTGGATGCTGACGGTAATGCAACACCACTGCTACATCATCGTTTGCACATGTAGGATCCAAATTATTTACTGTAACCTAAACAAAAACAAACAGCAAATAAAAAGTAATTAATCAGACAAGCGTGGTTTGCCTCCCACGTAGCGCTTCGTTTAACGTCGCATGGCTCGACGGGTTACTCCCCAATGCTATGGGGGGTATTTCAGCTTACACGTTTTGTTGCTTTTGTTGCTTAACCTTTCCGCAACAGAGCACCGGTCAGATTTAGAACTAAGAGCTACCTTGTGATTCAACTCACATCCAACTTCCACATTCTTCCTTTGATATTTTTTTCTCTTCTTTCTTTGGTGTTTCTTCCTCTTATTGACTTTTTCACTGGATGTTGGAGTCTTGCTAGGTGTAAAAGATGACTCAGATGCTGCAACCTGATGGATTATTCCAGAGACTTTTTCAAGAAGTGGTTTTGAGCTTTTGCCTTTTTCCACTGTTCGGACCATTCCAACTGAGGGGTGATTACTTACCTCTTGACCTTGCTTCTCGAGCTCCAACACTTTTAAGGTTATTTCCTTCTCAAAATATTTCAAGGTTAGAGTACCGGTCTCAACATCCATACTGCACCGACTAGTCATCAAAAATGGTCGACCCAGTATGATAGTCATCTCCTCATCCTCGGGTAGATCAATGATCTCAAAGTCTACTGGATAGGTGAAGTTTTCATAGTCACCAGCACATCTTCTGCTAAGCCGTATGACCGTTTGGTAGTGAGGTCGGCAAACTTCAGATTTGTTCCCGTTTCACTTATTTTCTTTATACCCAGCTTTTTGAAAATTGAGAGGGGCATGAGACTCACACTAGCACCTGAATCAATCAAGACTTTCTTAAAAATTCGGTCCTTTATTGTACAAGGAATTGATACAGAACCAGGGTCGTTCCGTTTGATTGGAATTTTCCTACCTTGGGATTCCCCACTACTCTCCTCACTTAGACTCTTTACTTCCTCTCCACTAGGTTTCTTCTTCCCAATAACCTCCTTCATGAATTTCTTATATAGTGGCATTTGTTCAAGTGCTTCAAAGAAGGGTATATTAATCTATAACTTTTTGAACAATGAGCTGAATTTCTCAGAGTCTTTTTCTTGTGTCTCCTTCATTGTCACTCTTGAGGGGTACGGTAACTTGATCTTAGGTTTAACCGCTTCTTTTCTTTTCTCTTTGGTTGGCCCGTCTTCTTCTTCTGCAACTTCTTGGTTTTCTGTGGTAACAACATTGACATTCTCATGATTCTTCGGATTTGGTATGGTGGCGCTTGGGAGGGCGCTTGGTGCTTGAGAATTTGCAACTTGTTGAGCTATCTGACCCAATTGAACCTCCAGATTCTTTATGGAGGCTATGGTATTCCTATAACTATTTCGGGTCTCTTCCTGAAATTATATGTTATGAGCTGCCATTTTCTCAATGGCAATCTCCCATTGTGCCTTCTGAGGGGCTGGTTGCTGCTGTGAATATTGTTGTTGATTCTGATCTTTCCAAGAGAAGTTAGGATGATTCTTCCACCCTGGATTATAAGTTTGAGCGTATGGATTATTCTGCTTCAGGAATTTTATCTCTTCAATTTATTGCGGAGTCGTAACATAATGTGCAGTATAATGGGGTCCACTACAAATCTCACAACTCATGGGTTAACCAGTTTGAACTTGTGCCACACTTTGCGTACCCACTTTCATAGCCGTTAACCTTCTTTCAACTTCTGCAGCAATCTGATCTTCTACCTTCACAACCTGATTATTCAACTTCAAATCAATCACACCCTCATATTTACTCACACTTCGATCATACAACTCCAAATGCTTGTTAGCGGCTATGGCTTCAATGATCTTTTTGACACCAGTGGCTGTTGTAAAATTAGATGAGCCACCGGCAGCTGTATCAATTAGTTGCTTAGTCTTTATTTGGAGGCCATTGATGAACACCTGCATCTGCTCAGTTTGATCGATGTTGTGAGTCGGACAGGCTACTAAAACCTTCTTGAACCTTTTGTATGCGTCTCCGAGAGATTCTCCGTCCTTCTGTTTAAAGTTTACAATATCATATCTTTTTCGGATATAAACAGAGGCCGAAAAATACTCATTCAGAAACGCCTTCTCCATCTCTTCCCAAGTGGTAATACTCCCAGCAGGTAACGAATAGAACCACTCTTCAGCCTCTTCCGCCAGAGTGAAAGGAAACATTCTTAATTTTTTCGCTTCCTCGGTGTGACCCTCAATCTTGAGAGTGGTGCTCATAGTCAGAAATCTCTGCAGATGTTTGTTGGCATCTTCATTAACCTTTCCGGTGCATTTGCCCCACCGTAATCACCCATAAGTCTCTCCGCTAGTTGATTTCCAGCCATGGTCACTGTATCTTCGTCTGACTCTGAACCTGAGTTTGAGTGCTTGGACGGTTCAGCTTCAGACGCTGTAAGTTTTGCTTGTCTACGCCTCTCGTGTAGCGTTCTTTCAATTTCTGCGTCAAAAGGAAAATTTGCTGAGGATTCTCCTCGCATAAAAATGTTAGACGCAGATTAGTAGCAACAGTAATAATCCAAAAGTAAAAAAAAAATGAAAATAAAAGTAACAGAAAAATAAAATTTTAGTCACTGAGTGACAAAATTTCAATTGAATTAACAAACACTTAAAATTTGGCAGTCCCCGGCAACGGCGCCAAAAACTTGATCGGAAAAATAGCAAGTGTACTATTTTAACGATGTAGTAATAAGTGGGGTTATCCCCAGAATCGATCTCTCGAGGACTGCGTATAATTTGTATGTGCAGATGTTACTTCAATTAGACAAAAGTTCCTTTTGGGGGTTTTGATTTTTTTTATAATTCTAATGACAGAAAGAAATAAGCAGAAATATAAAATGACTTTAACAATTATGAGAAATTATGCTAGGAAGGGTGTATGAATTGCTCAACACGAACCCTAAATTATCATCAAAGAGATATGCCTCCAAACCTTAATTTTACTGACCTCAAATACTTTTCTTAAATTCCTTAACCGAAAAACCTTTGATATTCCCCCTTGACCCTAATTCCTTAGCAGTCAAGAGAGAACATCAAGCAATAGTTCTGACAAAGTCTTTTAGTCACTACGGGGTATCCCTATTCCTAGGCAATATCTACCGTAATGTATTATGCAAAACAATAGATTGGTTTTTCAGGCCAAATCCCTAATCGTAAATCGTTCCTAATTTGTACGATCAAAAAAAGTATGAAATAGTTTGCATAATAAAAGATTAAGGTAAGAAAGCATAAACTCATCAAATAATTCATCAACGGTTCATTACATCACAATTCAGGGACACCCCCTAGCATTGGGGGGTTTAGCCTCTCATAATATTCAAAACAAAATCAATAATAAGAATAAAAGTAGACATTACAATTTGATCGGAGTGAAAATGATCCTTCAATTGCTTCCGCGCATGAACAATCTTTTTCTCCAAATCTCCTTGATCGCCTCCCACTATCGTAACTTTGTTCGTGAAGTAAAAAGTGTTTCTCTTTCTCTCTCCACACAACCTAAGTAATTCCAAAACACTCAAAACTGTGCAAAATTCCCAAAATGCCCCTCAGGGCACTAAACTCAACAAATGAGAAAAAATCTCAAATTTGGTACTCCCAGGCTTGCTGACACGGGCCGTGTCAGGTGACACAGGAACCCGTGTCAGCCTTCTGTTTCTCTTGCGCAAATATTTCTCCCCTACAGGTGTGCTGACACGGGCACCCGTGTCAGCTCTCTGACTTCAGCCCAATCTTTAATTTCAAATACATGCTGCTCCAGGCCTGCTGACACGGGCCGTGTCAGGCGACACGGGCACCCGTGTCAGCCCACTGTCTTCAATCCAACTTCATTCCGCATTTTGCAAATTTTTCTTGATTTTTCGCTCCGATTCTTCCTGAATGCTTATTTGAACCTGAAAACACTAACGAACATAACCAAGGCATAAAATGTGGTAAAAGAGATATAAAATAAATAAACAATAACAAAAGATAAACTAAAACAAATAGTGAAATAACGTATGAAAACGACCGATCACCTGCTTTCATGGTCCCTTTATTTATGTCTTGTATATATGTTGTCATTTGTTCATGCTCTTAATTTGCCTGTCTGCTCATTGTATATCTTATCTGATGCTCACTTATGGCTTTTGAGTCTTTATGATTGCCTCTGCTTGAGTCAAAGGGAAGGGCTTATTGTTGACTATACAGTTATACATTGCATTTTATTTATTTGTAACATTTACCTCTTTGCGTGACCCCTGATTCCCTTTAGGTTGATCACCTTAGGTTGTATATATCTAGATTGTTAACTCTAGCTTATACTATTCATTCCCTTAGGATAGCTTCCTCATGATAGTTTTCCTTAGGATGTTCAACTTTAGACAACTTACAGTTAGTCTCCCTTTATCTCCCAAGAGAGATTAGACACGAGTCATCCCTAGTTGAGATGTAATTCTCCTACCCCATGACATAGTTGAGAAAGATGTAGATTCTTTTTCGCTTGAGAGAGGTATGTGGCATACTCGTCGATCAGATATTCGAGTGAGAGCCCTTCTCTTAATATGAAGCAAGATTCTTCTTCCGCGTGTTTGTGGTGGTTCAGTTTAGTATTCTACTTAAGATGACGACTTGTCTCGTCTCTAAACCAACCAACAAACATAGTTTTTTCCTTAGTCCGAACTACAAATGCTCTAATTTCTCAAGATCCCTTTGAGAATACGTAGGCACAAGGTCACATTCCTTGGCGAGCACACTTTTCTTTTTTACTTTGTTTACCCTTAGTGAGGGGAACTACGAATGCTCTGATTCCATTCCCGTCAGGATACGTAGGCACGAGATGCAATGTCTTGGCGAACATACTTAGGAATAACACCTTAGGTTTTCCTTTCCATTTTTACCCTTTAGCAAACAGATAACAAATAACACAGTAAAACAAGAGGTTCCTGTAGAGTACTACAGATACTTAGGGTGCTAATACCTTCCCTTTGTATAACTAACCCCTAAACCTTAGATTCTCTCTTACTTTGCATTGCATTGCATATTCATGGGTTTATTTGTTCTTTTTATCTTCCCTTGGAAAAATTAAAGATCGGTGGTGAATATTAATTTGCGATTCAAGTTAATTAATAGCTTGATATCCGACTCTCACCGCGACATACACCTTTCTGTGGGAAAAAAACAAGCATAAAGAAAAAAGAGGAACACAATCACAACACAAGAAATTAAGGTGGAAACTCCAAAACCTTTCTGCTTGCTTTTGAATTGTCGTTCGACAGTTTTCGTAATTCTGAGTTTGGTTTAAAATGTTTCAAACATAGAAACAGATAAATAAATATTAACACAAAAAGAATTCATTCTTCATAGAGAAGAAACTTATCCAGCATGCATATAATCCACTCCTCACAAACTTAAACATATCGACCAGTTATACTCAACCTACAATACTCCTCAATATCGTCCAGCATCGCTCACAACAGTGTCCATCTCTGACACACTGAGCTGAGAGACAACCGTATTACTCTCGTCAACACTCTCGCACCCGACTCAAACAACACGGAGGCATTAAGTTCTGATACCCATAAAGATTGTTAGCTCTAAATCTATCTCTAGCATCCAGAAACTAACAGATAATCATCCCTAATCAAGGTTTGTGATATTTATCTCTAACACAACCCAAACCCCGAGTATAAAGCAAAAAATCAAGGGCAATCACCAATAAAGATTTGTAAAGCAGATTTTATACAATGCCATGGGCGATAAATATACATAAGATCAAAGTATATACATATACAAAACCCAATAAATGAAGAATACACAAAGAAGAAGAGAAATGAACCAAAAAATCTCCCAGTTTGTCGGCGCCGATCGATGATCAATCCAACCCGGATCATCCGTGTGCAAGCTCAATAGTTGTTTTCTAAGCTAATCCTATGAAAAAATGATGTTTGATGGAGTGGGATCAAAAAATACCCAAACCATACCCTAAAAAATGCTAAAAAGTGACTTAAATAGGGGCTGAAAAGACGAGAATCACGCTAAGCGCGCTATGAGGGCGCTTAGCGCCATCAGCAAAACCACAATTCTTATTTCCTTCACAACTTTTGAACCGTAACTCCGATTGACGCACAGTCGGAAGCGTTGGAAAGATTATTCAATGATCTATACAACAATGACAAAATATACTTGCTTGAATACCTACAAATATGAGATAAAATAAAATTAGAAAGAACATAATTTATTACAACCGCGCTAAGCGCGATCTTACCTAATATACACTTAAACCGCCTTAAAGCGTGCTAAGCACGGTCAAGGAACTAGGGTTTCTGGATCAGGATTGATTTTATAATGTTTGATTGAGTTCAACATGTATGTTGAACCAGGAGTTTAAAGCTGATGCTTTTCTTTGTGTAAATATGAAGTTATTTAAGTGATTTCATCTGATGAACAAAGGAGCACTGTTTATCTATGACAGGGGGAGTTAAGTTCTTGTCCATGGATTGTTGCTGCAGTGGTGCAGTCTTTATATTGATTTCTTGGGGATCAAGCAGTTTGTGTATCTCTTAGGAGGTTGTGATGTAAGACAAGATGTCGTGACATTGTGCTATTGGTTTTGATCGTGTTAGAATTGGCAGTTGCTTATGGCTCTGTCTTTTGAAGTCAGTGGATTGAATTGGTTTTGTACATTCTTCTTAGGAGTGTCCTGAGAGACATTGAGTTTGTCTGGGAGAATTTATTTTTCTCTGTAGATTGAAGTAAGAATCAATGGGAACTTTATGTTGATGAATAGAAGATATCATGATCAAGTTTTACTAATTCTGGCTTAAAGGAGTAGGTTTGGATATATGTACATTACGGCTTGGAAGGCATGAAAATTGTGTGCAATATTTGTGTTTCCACCTGTGTGTTATGTGCATCTGAGTTTTGTGTGCTTCCACTATTATATCTGTGTTTCCATGTGTGTATATTTACTCCAATTTTTGTCAATTTTTGGCTAAAAAGGGGGAGTAAAGTGTGTTATGTCACATGTCTTGACATGATGCCCAACATTGTGATATGACTTTTCTACTGCTAAGAGAAGAGTAGTGTTTTGTTGTTGCTTGCTGAATGCAACTATTAAGGGGGAACATGATAGTCTGTGAGGCTGGATGTACTGGAGGAAACTGTTGTTGTTGCTGCTCTGATAAGTTGTGTGCAAAAAATGTCAAACAAAGCTGATCTAACATTTTGCATGATGAAGAAAATCCAGATGTGAGACTTATTTATCTTCTGCTGCATGTGCTTCTGGTGTGTGAACATGGGTAGTTCATATTGGTTTTATGTTTTGGATTTTCTGGTGATTTGGGTTTTTCTCTTAAGGGGGAGAAATGATTGCATAAAATAGGGGGAGTAAAGGTCTTGTTTTTGTTGCAGTTTATATCTTCAGGTTTATCATGCTTTGGTCGTTTTAGCCAAAATTTGCAAAGGGGGAGATTGTTAGTTCCATGGTTTTATGATTGACTAAATTTTGGTAAAACATGGTTCTATACTGATGTTGAGCAAGATGTTATAACATCTTCATCAACAGTCATGACAATACTACTGTCATGTGTTTAAGACAGATGTCGAAGACATATGTCGTGACATCTTGGTCTGATACAGCAGGCGCTGCTGTTTTATATCTCCTGACAGATTTGATTTGATTTGATGAGATCCTTTTGGATATACCTTGTCATTATGCGCATGTCAAGGAGATTTATTAGGAACAAAGTGCAGATTTGTTTTGGTTTCATAAAAAGGATCTTGGAGACTTTTTAGGAAACTTTGAAGATTTGTTCCTATTTTTGTGGAGAAGATTTTACAGATGGTTTACAACAGAAAGATTGAATTTGATGAAGAGTCCAAGCCCATATTGCAAGAGTCTATATAAAGAGACTTACCAAACCTAATAAAAGCATAGAAGGTTATCATTGAAGAAACCGTGTGTGCAAGAATAAGGGTTTAGTGTTTTGAGAGTCGTGTGCTTTTTTGTATTGTAAGTCACCATTTGTATCAGTTTGATACATTGTGGTAGACATAGTTTTACATATTCAGAAACTTGTAGGTAATGAATTATATATTATTCTTGGTTGAAGCTTTTAAGCAAAACAGAGTAGTGTTCGTGGTCAAGAGTCTTGACCTAGTATTGTTCATAAAAGAAAGAGGGTACATCTTTCTTTTTGGTTTCTTGTGGCATTCCCTGGGACTAGGAGTGTTTGTTTATCACTGCGGTGATTGGGAATGAGATGGTGATTTCTCATATCTAGGAGTTCCTAGGTAGAAGTTGCACTGGGTAGGGATTAAGTAAGGGGTTGTAAATGTGGGAGTTTAGCTCTGAATTGATACTACTAATAATGGATTTCTTTTCTGGCTTGGTAGCCCCCAGATGTAGGCGAGTTACACCAAATTGGGTTAACAACTTTGGTGTTATTTATCATTCTGCAATTTACAGTTTCTGCATAATTAAAGATTGGTAATATTGTTTTGTCAGACTTAAGATGTCCTAACATCTGTCATGACAGTGTTATGATTTTGTTATATCAGAATGTTCTTGATTTTAAGAGAACGAAATGTTTCTATTCTGTCCTTGTTCAGTTTTAGCAGAGATCAATGTCTCAACATTTAATAGGACATCTGTGATCTGCATGCCAGAATTTTATCTTTGATCTTTAGGTGAGTGTTTAACCCAATGTGAATGCTTCCCACTCTTGATGTCCCATCAGTAATATCAGAGTCGTGGTTTAAGTAAGGGACCGACTCCTTGTGTCGAAAGTCTTCCTGACACTATGGTCAGGCGGCGTGTTTTGTTGAAGTTCCTATGACAAGATAATGGTGTTTCTCAACGGCGGTACAAGCATGTGGATGAAAGAGCTTCCGCTTGAGGGGGAGCATAGTGGATGAACTCACACTTGAGGGGGAGATTATTGGGAAACAAGTGTGAGTTGTGTGGAAAAATAAGTGAGTTCTAACTCCCACACTACTTAGAAAAGTGGAGGTTAAACACTTTATAAGTAAGATGACTCATACACCTACCACCTTAAGGTTTTGGGTGAATACGCGGTCTCTTTCTCACTTATTTGGGTGAGTATTTGATCTTTAGGTGAGTGTTTGACCTAATGTGAATGCTTCCCCCTCATGATAACCCGTCAACATGATCTATGTTTTGTATTTAGTATAAACATGAGGGAAAATGGTAATTATTCTCATAAACATTATCACAAAAAATGCTCTTTATTTTCCAGGTCACATGACATTTTTGTGACTTAGATAGCAATAATGCGTCGCTAGATACCGTTCATTGTTTATAATATCAAATACGTGATTCAATATAATGACCAACATCATGAGAACCAACAAGGTCACACATATAAGGACAAATTAATGGGAGAAAATAAATAACTGAAATTTACTTGATTTTGCAGTTTTGCAATGCACTAATGTTAATTAGAGAAACATGGTACACCGTTAGGTATTGTGTGCTTAAGTGCAATATAGAACACTATATGGTATGTTGTAAATGTAATAAGGAACATCGTAAGGTACAATGTACCTAATTAAAATACATAACACCGTAAGACATAACACACTTAAGTAAAATACTATACATTGTAAGGTGCAATGTGCTTAGTGGACCTATTCGACTTATAGCCCACACAAGCATTTCTATAAATAAAACCCTTGAGCTGAAGTATTTGTTGCTTGACCAAAATTTGGTTTGTGAAACTCTAGCCATATTTCTCTCTCTTAAATTCTTTATTCATAATAGTTAGCATTGATATTGAAGGCACTATTTCGTGTGGACTAAGTAGATATTTTGTTGTTCATTCACTACTCGTGATCATTTTCGATTTTGCATCAATTGTTAATCGCCATAAGAGGTAATTGTTCTATCACTGATCATGCTTATTCGTAAGGATCTACTTAAGGGGAATTATTTTCATTGCGTCTTTTAATTGTGATTTCCCTTCAAGAGGAATTTCCACAATGCAATCTCTAGAGTTCCCCACATTAATGAATGGATAATAGGGAAATATACCAACCAATTTCAAATTCACATGACAATTATCAGTGATCATCTCCAGGTTTGCGGACCGCCAATCACAATGATATTTAATCATCTTAACCATATTTAGTATTCATATAACAATGATGAATGACCTCCTCTGAATCTACAACTATCTTGTCATGAGGGTATATTAACACCATAACCATCTTATACCTATCCACACAAAGAGAAAAATTAAGTATGAGAAAAGGTGTTGTCTACCTATCAAGTAATATATATTTCCCCCTTGTTAAATACAAATATTCAAATTATTAAGTTACTTTACTTTTACTATTCATAATTGATTTTAATGTTGTGACAATTAAGTTTGATTTGATTAGTTTGTTACTTGGGCTACAAGTAACCCATTGTATGTATATATACATTGATCAATGAATGCAAAGATAAGCTTAGATGTTTGATTTCAATACCATTCTCAATTCTTATTATGGTATCAATAGTGTGAGCAACTAAAAGATTCATCATCTTCTTTTTCACCAATTATTTACATTGAGCTTCATCCATATCTTCAACAATGGTGTTAATGATCATGAAGAATATTCATCTAAAACACGAAACAACAACAACACCATCATCAACAACAATGATAACAATCACCACAACCAGAATAACAATAATCAACCCAACAAGAATCCAACCCTTGATCAATCATGTCCCTACCATCTTTATCACGCCGAAAAACTGGTTTCATTCTTGTTTCTCCTCGATTATTAGAAAATAACTATGAATATTAGAGTCGTTCGATGAAACGAGCTCTCTTGAGCAAGAAAAAGAACATATTCATCAACGATAAACTAACAACACCCCAAGAAGATGATCCTTTATTTGATAAATGGGAAATATGCAATAACACTGTACTTTCATGGATATTTGCATCTTTATCACCTGATATTGCTCAGAGTACGATTTATGTAGACAATGCAGCTCAACCATGAACAAATCTTCAAAATTGATTATCCAAAAGTGACCATTTTTGCATATCTGACTTACTTTAACAAATCCATTCCATGCGACAAGGTGACTAATTAGTGAGTGCATATTTTAATGAGTTAAAAACCCTTTGGGAAGATTTGGAGGCACTTATGATTCTTCCTAATTGCACTTGTGGAATACGTCTCACCATAAAAAAATAATGGGATATTTATTATTTCATTTGTTTCTTGTAAGGTTTGAATGACAACTTCAACAATGTTAAATCTCAAATTCTCACGGTCGAGCCTCTTCCTGATGTCACAAAGGTCTTTTCTTCCATCTTGCAACAAGAACACCATTTAACCACCCCTATCACTTTTAAATCTTCCAAGATTTTTCTTGCCAACACCAACAATCTTTAAGTCAATGGAAGATTCCAGCAAAAACAAGGAAAAGGTCGTGGCAAACCCACCTTTCAAGGCAAAGGTTAATCCAATTCCAAAGTTTGTTCCCTTTGTGGCAAAATCGACCACACTTTTGATACATGTTATTTCAAACACGAGTTTCCACCTGGCTTTAGGTTCAAAGACAATAAAGGTTTCTCCAACAATGTTGATACACGTGATGAAGATCATACTTAAGCAACACATAATGTTGACATCCAACCAACAAGGTTGAAATCATATCTGATGTGTATAACAAGTTGGTAGAATAACTAGGCAAAATTGAGGACTCAACTAACTATGATCCTCACATCATCCCTGCACCATCCTCATTAACCCTCAACCCTTTTCTCTCATTTTATCCAAGTTGGGCATCTCCATTGATTATGTTACAACTTGAAGGGGAATGGGGTATTAGGTTACCTTACTTTTAGTATTCATAACTGATTTTACAATTATGACAATTAAGCTTGGTTTAATTAGTTTGTTACTTGGGCTACAAGTAACCCATTGTATGTATATGTACTTTGATCAATGAATGCAAAACTAAGCTCAATTGTTTGATTTCAATACCATCATCACTTCTTATTACATAATTAATGGAAAATCCCTAAGTTTTTCTTAACTACTTATAAGATGACGCCTCCACCCATATAGGTGGTACCACTATCCCCATTGGCAGAGCCAACTAACAAACATTCAATTTATAGTACTAGAGAGACGCAAATGGCATATAAGGCGCAACAATGTAAGTAAAGTATATCAACTATGAAAACAAAATCACCAAGAATTAGCGATCATAAAAGATAAAACTCACAAAGTAAGTGAAGAGACAAAAAGGACGTGGAAGAAGTATGAGCTGGCTCTATAATGAATATATGTTAAAACATTAATTAAATCAGTTTGTGATAGTATTTTCAAGAAGAATCCCAATAGCCATAAATATGAGCGACGAGAGAAACAAACAAACAAATAAAGAATAATAACAAGTGATGATCCTTTTTTATACGCATCCTCATTTGATTCTGAAAGCTTAAACATCTAGAAATCCAACAATTCAAAACCAATTATCCAAAAGCCTAAGAATAAGCCCGTACATGAGAGGCATACCGGTTGAGGGAATCTCATTCTCTCATAAAGATCGTTGTTTCATTTATTGATTCTACAAGATAATCAATTCACACCTTAACCTAAACTATTTGGCCACATGACTACGATCCACATGGAAGAAAAAGAAATGATAAAGGTCAGGTTGAGTCCTAATCACTCACTAACAATAGACAGGGCATATGTGACAATGAGGTATGAACATACACCAAGACCCTAAAAAATGCAAAATATAAAAAACATGAGGTCAACAACATGTGTCTAAAGATTATTTATATGAATCCAAAAATAGCCTAGTTGCCTAAAACAACTACCCAAGTCTCCTCCTATGTATCTCGCTAAAGGTCACAATCACGATCGTCATCTAGAGAATAACAACTCCATCTAAATTCTAAATTATGCAAACCCCAAAACAAAGCTATAATATGGCTCTGTCTGCTAAGGCTTCAGGGGGTGTTTTAGATTAGGTCAAAGCCAATCCATATAAGAATATATGACCCATACCTAAGGAAGTATGGCAGACCATAGAACATACACCTCTTACGATCTGTAATATTATAAGAACCATAAGTTTCATGGACACATGCCCTATGAAGCAATTGTTATGATACAACTATCCCAATAATATTATATGTTCTATAACCCTAAATCTTATCCATAAAGCCTGACAAATAGTTTATACTCAGATACACATTTTACTTGATCATTGAGTATTTGCAAGTACATCCATTACCGCCAAAATCAAAAGACAACGACAATCGTTAAAAAGTTCATAATTGTCTCGTTAACGAGTTAAATCCATTTTATATATTATAAATATTTTTATAATTTTAATATATAATATTGAGAATAATTTCATGCGATACAAAAAATTCTATTTATACATTTCACGTATTATAAAAGAATTATAATAACATCATTTCTAAGATTTAGGAACAAAAAATGGTTGTTTATTAATTATTTGTATTAATTTCTGTTCTTACTTTTTAGCTCTTAACTAGTAGAAGACCCGTGCGCCCGTACGGGTAAGTCTCAACGTATAATTTAGTCGACGATAAAAATTTCATTTGAAAATAAGATTATAAGAAAAACTAATTTTAGAATTGAAATGTTGTCAATGTAATATATATATATATATATATATATATATATATATATATATATATATAACAATATTAAAATCTCAACAATAGAGAATTTTGTATTTGAATAAAACTTCAAAATAGTACAAAGACTTTAAATAGCAAAATGATAAACCGTCCAACAAAGAGTATTAAAAAGTGAAATTCTAATCATTCTTTAGAACCTCATGTTAGTTGGGGAATTGATCTATTCTTTCGAATCACCTACATAATGTCACAAATACTCATTAACAAAAAAAAAACTGACATACATGATATTATGCTATATGTATTTATTGAAACTTAATTACTCATTGAGCTAACAATTTTTTGCATATGTTTTAATACTAATGTGTATGCTGTCAATTTATCAATACTTGCATTAATGGTAGTGTAAAATGTTGGTAGTGTGAACAATAAAAACATGCGGCTGCCATCTACATGCTCATCATTGCCGCAGGACTCCATGTGAATTTAATGCTGCAATGAAAAACGAACCATACCAATTAATGTAGAGATTCATGGCTACACGTATGCATGTTCCATTAATATTTGTTTGATACATAGTTGTTGTGTTCACACAATCAGACAATATAGAACATGCTACAATCAGACAATATTTGTTTAAAGTGTATCAACAGTATTCACCCAATCTCTTAAAAAATGTTATATATAATGAAAGAAAAACTTTTTATTAATTAGTGTTCTACAATACTAATATTGTATGTGTATTCTTAAAAATATGATGATTAGTAAAGTAGAAATTCAATACTTACATGCAAGAACTTTGCCTAAGACACCCTTCTTGGTCACGTCTGCTAGAAGGCAATCAAAATTCATTTTAAATATTCTAGCAATGATATCTGGCATATCTCGTGACTTCAAATTTAACATCATGCTAAATTGGCTGTATGAATAACATCATGCTAAATTGTCCACCATTTAAATTTCACGATTACCATGATCTGCATCAACTTTAAATGTCCAAGCATCGCAGAATGCACAAAACAACATAGTATTTTCAATCTATGATTTTAATATTCACCATGTATTATCTATGGCTTTAATATACACCATCACGGAATGCACCAAACTACAACATGCACAATACAATAACGATCATGGATGCACAATACATGAACAACCATTCAAGATGCACAATACAACAATGATATTTGGAAAAGAAATAGAAATACCTTGAATTATAGCATGACCAGATGTATATTTGCGTACAACAAGTTCAGGATAATATCCTTCAATATGTTTTGCCTCAAACACACCAAAGCAAAGGATGTTGGTAAAAACATATAATACAAAAAAAGTCAACTAATTTAGGATAATATTATTATATTGATATGTCAATAAAAATGGTTTGTTTCATAATACAGTCAACAAATTGATTTCACAAAGGTTATTTGTTGGACATAGTTGAAACCAAACTTCTATCGTTGGAGAAGTTTTCAACATAACCAAAAATTTGTTTGACATTGACAGCCAAAAGCAATACAGTTGATGTAGACATGTGCTTTTTAATTGCTGCAGAGACAACCTGAAGCTTTGTATAAGATAGCACAAAGTGTAGGTAAAAGAGGTACCACATTTGTAACCGTGTACAACAGACGTCTATTCTCACCCATTGGTCAACAACACCTATTTTGCACCAGTCATTCTGCAGATCTATTTGCATCAAACAATGTTAGAAATTTGCATCTCATAGAAGACGATTTGCAACAATGAAATATTAAAATAAGCAACATTATAGACAAATTGTAGAACTTTTCCTTTTGGAATGTGTACTTGCTAGAATCATAAGCTATGACATGTTCGCCTGACTATGTAGGTGAGTACTTTATATTCATGATATATAACTACAAATACTAGGTTACAGTGCTAGTATGTTAAAGTTGGCAAGGCAATTTGCAGCTATTGTGTTACAAGTTATGAATAAGTGTTAAAGTTCGATTGATATAGAACTATAAATATTTTTATAATTTTAATATATAATATTGAGAATAATTTCATGTGATACAAAAAATTCTATTTATACATTTCACATATTATAAAAGAATTATAATAACATCATTTCTAAGATTTAGGAACAAAAAATGGCTGTTTATTAATCATTTGTATTAATTTCTGTTCTTACTTTTTACTCTTAAAATCTCAGTTCCTGTACATTTTTTTTAATCTTCTTTCCTTTCCGGTCCAAACAACATTGCAAGTAGTTGCTGGCTCACAGAATTTACTCCTTTTCACAACATTATTGGGACGTCGTAAAAATTCCCATATTTTCATCTCCCATTCCTTCCCTTCTAACTCGACGTAATAAATTAGATGCGCTCAAAGTCAGTGTCCATTAACCAACAACAATCACATTCATTCACGCACACTATCGTCACAGACTGAACTAAAAAAAAACAACAAAACTCATCAATTTCCATTATCACTTTCAGATCTCACTTTCGATGGAACTTTCGCTGTTCGATCTCGGCGATTCGAGTTGAGATGCAGCCGAATTTGTTTCCCTTTGGAACCGCGCTGAGTAATCCGTTTATTTTCAATGGTGATTTGAGTGAAGGAGGTGGAATCGATAGTTCTAGGGTTTTCGTTTTGCTTCCTTTCTTCTTGCTCTCTCAGGGAGGAGCAATGGATTTGTCTAAGGTCGGTGAAAAGATCTTGAGTTCTGTTAAGTCTGCCAGATCGCTTGGATTGCTTCCTTCTGTTTCTGATCGGCCTGAGGTGAATCATCTTTCACATGATTTCAATTTGTCATAGATAATTATAACTATAGATAATGCTGTATGATACGATAGTTGACCGGTGTTAGATTGTTATTACGGTTAAGTTACGTAATGGTTTTGCTTCTGATGCATTTAACGAGAATTGGAGTAGTAGTTTTGGGTTTTGGTGTAAGAATTAGTGTAAGTGATTTTCAAGAGATTTATAAGTTAAAGTTATCAATAGAGAGAAGCCAGTTACATTTGACATTGGAAAGTTATAAAGATATGAATAGAACCCTGACAAATTTGAGATCCTGTGAGGTAGTCTGCCTAGCACGACCTCAAAGACGGCTCTGGATATGAATGTACATATATATTTTAATTTTATATTGAGTTCCATAACTTTTTGATTGTGGTTTGCTTACACGTGGTTCATCTTCAACCACGGTAGCTATAATTTACTATTGGTATTTTATTAGTAATAATTATAAACTGATATTTGCGTCCTTGATTTTTATATTAAATGATCGAATCATTCTTCAAATTCAAAATGTAATGCTCTTTTATATGTTCTTTGTAACTCTTGTCTATTGCAATAGTTTCTTATTAGTGAGGATGAGGAGTTTGTTAACCTAGATAATTACTTTTGCTCACAAAGCTGTATATTCTGCATTCTTGATTGATAACTTGGTCGCCTACAACTACAAGTATTTTGAATGTCTCTAATTGTTCAGTCCTCGCCCCCAACAGTGAACCTAACTGTGAATGTTCTCTGGTTATCATTATATTCTTATTTAAGTATTTGTTAGTTTTTGAGACTTCTTGTTTTGTCTGTAAGTTGGAGTCATATTTTTTATGTTTTAAAATTTTGTTGAACAGGTTCCAGCTCGAGCGGCTGCCGCAGCTGCCGTAGCTCGTGCTATTGCAGGGTTACCTCCTCATCAGAGGTATAGTCTTTCATCAAGTTCAGCAGAGCTGAGTTCAATATATGGAAGCATACCTCATGGCCCTGCAGTGGAGGAATTGGAGGATGAATTCTACGAGGAGGTGAGACTTGCCTGTATCAATTTAGTGTCAATTTCATAATGTTTTTCCTGCAACATGAACATCCCTTGTGTTGGGTGACGGAAAATATTTTGATTTATGGAGGCTAGGTTAGGAGAGATGCTTTTTCTGTATGTCCATATTCATAAGAAGATGCAAGATATGCATTTTTAGAATTTAGAACATACGACTTTTCTTTGTAAGGTGTAGTTTTGTAGCTTTGGCCATTCATATATCTCTTCATAACTGCTCACTCCAAACTTTTAACATTTCATTCATATTTGGTTATTCCATTGTTTAGAACTTGTACTTCTGGGAATGAAATCCATATTGATTAGAAACCACAGTTTCTTTGTTTCAAACTACCTTTTCATTTTTTCACTTAATTGAAATCTTATTCTAATTACTCATTTCATCACTGTGAATTATGAGGTGAACGGATTCTTTCCTGGTGTTTCTCAAATCTGTCATAAATATCTTAATGCAGGATTTTGATCCAATTAGGCATGTTTTGGAGCACGTTCCATCTGAAGAAAATGAGCTATCATATTTTGAAAAGCAGGTACTAATGTCTCTTAGTCTTGCTATCAATTGAAAATGTTTGTACTCTTATATAAAAAGGTGAAATGTTCTGTATTCTCCGCCAATTCATTCTTTTGCTCAATGAATAATAGTGGTATTCAAATAGATATGTTTGGCTGAAAAAGATAGAGAATCTGGGAAACCATTCCTTTATTTAAACTATTTAGTGGGAAGAAGAGGTTTGCAGTGCTGTTAAAGGAGTGTTATTTTTCTAGTCGATTAAAGCAAGTAGGGGTGGAAATAGACTAGTTTTACACAAATAGGCAAAAGCTTGTTTAGCCAGCTTAAGCATGACCTGTTACTTATGGTCTATCACAGGTTCTTTATTGAGAATTGGGTAAGCCTGGGTAGGCCAAGAATCTTAAGATTTTCTAATTAAAAAATAGATGTAACCTCAGTAAAATCATTATAAATTTCTAACAATATGTATGGTGTATCTTAGTAGTATGTAAATAGGCTTGCTAGTTGGCCTTTTGGAAAGCTAAAGTCCAGCATGTTTTCAAAATTGGCTTTGGCAAACGAAGCAAAAAATAAGGATGGGCTATAGACTTTGAGAAACCACATTGCCTATTCTTGGTCCACCTATTCCAGGGTTGAGTCACTTCACAATCTCAGGCTCTCAGCTTGTGTGGCTGGAGTCTTCAGGTCCTTCTCAAAGCTTGTTTTTCTGACTTGTTAAGATATTTCTCTTTTCAATTTGATGCACATTGATAAGTATCTGAGCACTTGGGCAACACTTCCTTAAAAACTAGCTATCAGCTGGGAAGAACCATACCACTGGAATACTCCACCAAGCATCCGACACTACTCGATATGGGACTTCGACATCTCATAATACCGAATTCCCCATCATAGCACTGCCCCGGAAACCAACGTCCCGACGACTGACTCTAAGGAGCTTAGTCGACCTTTCTGGTGAGCCCCTCCATAGGTAGCTCTTTCCAAGCCGTCAACATCTGTCTCTTATACCAATTGATAAGTATCTAAGCCCTTGGGGAACCCTCTCTTAAAAGCTTAGCTATCAAGGGGGAAGGGCCAAGCCACTCAAATACTCAACCTAGTACCCCATACTACCTGATGTGAGACTTGGGTACCCCATAATACCAAAGTCCCTACCATACTTCACTATGATATGTCAACTTGTTTTTCATCTAGGAATTAAAGCAAAGTCGTAAAAGTTAGCATACTAACTTCAGTTCATATTTACTAGATGAACAAATTAAATACTAGATTAAACTATACTCCCCCGTAATGATTTATAAACAAAAGACTAATATTTCACACTTATTAAGAAAGTTTAAATTTTTGTGTTTTTTTGAAATATTTTATGGAAAAATGTAAAAACAATTTTAATTGGTTGTTGTTTATGGAAAAAATGAGAGAGAAAACAAATAAAATGCAATTTGCATTTAATTTACCTTGGAAAAGATGCATTTTTTTATAATTTGTAACAAGATAAATATGTGTTTTTTTTTTGCTTATCAATCGTTACGGGGGGAGTATATCCTTACTCCACATAGTGAGATAAAGCTTGGTGGTTGCTGCTGTTGTTTTAAACTTTATATCCTTTGTTGTCTTTTATTGTTTATTTTGCTCATGCTAGTAATCTTATTATAGTTGGTGTTTATGAAGGGCTGTTCACAAAGTTCCACTATTATGGGTTTTTATGTTGCTAGTTTTCTAATATTGTGACTACTTGTGGCGTATGCTCAGAGAATATCAATAATTTTTTGCTCGTGTGAATCTAGTTATTTGATTGAGTTAGGTTGCATTGTCATGCTATATGTTATCAATTCTCTTGATAGGATGCTTGTATTTGTTTGTCATATAGGCTGCCCTTAGACTAACACAATTGGATAAAGTAGCAGAGCGTTTGTCTCGCCATGTTATGGAGCATCATGAAGTAATGGGTAAGTTCAAGAGTTGAATTCTTAGAATTGACTACATCCTTTGTGAAGTTTTCGTACACAAGGTTATGCATGTTAGGTATCTGTTTAACACTTGTTTTCTGCTGTCCACTCTCTTTTACTTGTATATTTCAAAGTTGAAAATTCCTTTTGCCTTCGTTACGGGTATTATTATTAATGGTATTTCTTACTCAATAAAAAAGTCAATTAATACTTGACTGACTTACAACCATGTTTAGATCCTCATTATAACATAATGAATTAATATATTTGGAAGAATGCGGTATCACTTCTGGTGTAAATGATCAGCAATTTTAGTCTAAGTTCATTGGAAAATTAGAAAGTAGGGTGCATGTAACTTCCCTGCAGTTGCTAACTTACCATTGTAGACCAGTTGCTTTTTAAAAAAGTTTTAGAATAAGGATCTGATACTTACTTTTGGCCAGTGAAGGGGATGAATTTGGTCAGGGAATTGGAGAAAGACTTGAGAATTGCAAATGTCATCTGTATGGTGAGCAACATAAGAGTTTCAACATGTATTGATGTTACCTTTTTTCTCTGTCTTGATCTTACCGCATTCTTTTAAATGATTTTACAGAATGGAAGAAGACACCTGACATCTTCTATGAATGAGGTTTCTAGGGATTTGATTGTGAATTCTTATTCAAAAAAGAAACAAGCACTAATGGTATTTTCCTTTCTTATTTTCCTTTCTTTTTGAACTTAAACGGACCATAACTTTGTTTTTATTTTTATGCATTATTTTCTCTTTTCTGACTTTCTTAGTTTATTATGTGTTTTGAATACTGATTTCTTGTCATTCATGAGTTGTTTTTGGGATTATAAAGTAGATTAGTCTAGGATAGTGTGCAAAATGCATACTTACAATCAGACCTTAATATAGCTTGTGGTAGTAACTTCATGAGTTCATCTTTTCCCATCCATAGGACATGCTTCCAGTCTTGACTGAACTTCAACGTGCATCAGACATGCAATCAACACTTGAATTCCTTGTAGAGGAAGGGAATTATTGGAAGGTGGGCTTCTATATATGCTTTAACTTGAAGATTGTAGCCAATCAGTCCCTACTTGAAAATTGTAGTCAATCACTCACTACTTCTAATATTTTTATTTTACACGATCATTATGCAGGCATTTCAAGTCCTATCAGAGTTTTTGCAACTCTTAGATAGTTTGTCAGAGCTTTCTGCAATGCAGGAGATGAGTCGTGGTGTGGAGGTGAATATTAATTAAACTATTTTGAAAGATTAAGCGTGATATGTTGGCACTGCTGTATTCTTAAGGCCTCCCCATGTATTGTACTTATGTTACTGTACATATTCATTATGAAACTGTAGGGTATTTGTGTAATTACTTGTTTTAGTTAAATCCGCCATATTATTAATGTAGGTTTGGCTGGGAAGAACTTTGCAGAAGTTAGATGCTCTTTTATTGGATGTGTGCCAGGAATTTAAGGAAGACGACTATATGACAGTGAGTATCTGTTTATTTTCTAATGGGAATGAGTTTATTTTCTAGTCAATATCAAAAGGAGGAAGTGTTGAGTATTCATTCAGTGCTCAAAATAATGAGCATACATACTTTTCATTTTTGTCTCTGCTGTGGGAATGTGACAAATTAAAAACTATTTCTTAACTTATGACTAGTTCCATAAATTCATATAAAATTGAACTGGTTCTATTTAAAATTGGCTTCTAAACTTTGATATCTTGATGGGTGAAATTTGGCGATGCCATATATTTTGCCATGGTGAATTTCAAATAAATTGAGGGGGAAAAGGATGACAAAGGTTGCAATTCAAATGAAAACCAGTTTTATGTACGATTTTGTTTGAATTAGGTTTAGCTTCAAATTGATATTTGATATTTCCTATTTGATTATTGGAAATATATTAAAGTGATGTAATACAAGAAGAGATGATACATGTAACTGATGTGTTTGCATTGGTAGAGGGGAAAGAATGACAGAAGGTTGTAATTCAAAAGAAAACCAGTTTTATGTATGATTTTGTTTGAATTAGGGTTTGGATTCAAATTGATATTAGCTATTTTCTATTTGATTATTGGAAATATATTAAATTGATGTAACACAAGAAGAGATGATACAGGTGATTGATGCGTATGCATTGATAGGGGATACCACTGGTCTTGCTGAAAAGATACAAAGTTTCTTCATGCAAGAAGTCATATCAGAGACACACTCAGTGCTAAAGGCTATTGTGCACGAGGTATGCAAATATGTTTTCTTCCCTGACTTATTTTTAGTTTCACCAGATTTTGAAATTGTCTAAGAAGCAAGAGAGTTAATGGGTATGAAGCTCGGACATCATATTCTACTTCAACTCTATTTTGGACCTTATTCTATGATAGCAATCCACATTTGTTCATCCAAAAGAACCATGTCTGAAAACAGACTATTGACATCTTTTTCCATGCTGTGTGTTTGTATCTACTTTTACAGGCTGAGAGGTTGGTTGATTAGTGGCAGTTGCACCCACTTGCTCAATCCTCATAGTCATGCCCAATCTTTACTTTAATATGATGTAATCGAGCTGTTTTTGAAAAATGTGGACAAATTGGACACCGGGCATGAATAGTTTATTATGTATAGTATATGAAAATCATTAGATGTTATTAAGAGTCCCACATCAGATGAGATATGACATGAATATATGTTTATAAGTGGGGACAATTCTCACTTTACAAGCCCGGTTTTGTAAGATTATGTTAGGCCCAATCCAAATTTTATGTTGGTATCAGAACCTATTCAAGATCCGTAAGGCCACTTGCTATCAGGTTTCCACTATCGGACCACCCACCATTTATATCCGCACACTAAGCCCAATAGTGCGGATTATAAGGGGTCTAGTAGTGTAAATAAGGGATAGTGTGGTGTCTTCTATGATATTGTCCAAACTTCATCTCATATAAGTTTCATAATATAAGTATTTGCCATCTCTTAGAATTGTGGTTTGGGTCTAACTCAACCTTATAAAACCGGCTTGTAAGGTGAGATTGCACCCACTTATAACACATGTTCAAACCACGTATTGTCCGATGTAGGGCTCTTAACACACTCCCTCAAGTCCAAGACTACTGGGCTTGGTGCATCGATATAAATGGTGGGTGGCCCAACAGATCTTGAATCATACTTTGATAGAATTGTGGTTTGCCTAACTCAACCTTATTAGAATAATCTTTATTAGAATGATCTGACTCATGCCTACAAAACCAGTTTGTAAGGTGAGATTGCACCCACTTATAAACATATGCTCAAACCACGTATTGTCTGATGTAGGACTCTTAACACATTCCCTCAAGCCCAACATTATTGGGCTTGGTGCGTTGATATACGGTGGGCAGCCCATCGTCCGATCGATAGACTCAGATACCATATTAGAGTATGAGGGTGATAGAAACTGGTATGTATGGTGATTGAATTAAAGAAAAGAAAACAGAATTGTAGAACAATCCTTTGCAAAACTTGTCTAGAAAAACAGTTTATATTATTAATATAAAATTAACATACAGTACATCAAAGAAAGTTTAGAGCGACAATGATAGAGTAGATATAAAGCAATTCTTATCAAAGAAATTCGAGAGCTTGGTCTCTCCCACCCAAAACCACTCAAGAACTATCCATCCCCAGTTTCTCCTATCCTTTCCCTATTTATTCCTAAATAATATAACTGTCATAATAACTTCTCATAACTGCCTATAGTTGTCATTAGAAGATGTCTAACAAAGAGTTGGATTTAACTCAACCTTACAAAACCTAACTCTGATACTATATTAGAACGACCTAACTCATCCCTACAAAATCGACTTATAAATGGAGGGATGTCACTTTATAAACCTTACAAAACCGGTTTGTAAGGTGATGATTGCTCCCATTTATAAACATATGTTCAAGCTACATATTATCTGATGTCTGACTCTTAAGAATATATATTTTATTCTCTTTACATTTATATGTAAAATGCTAAAACTCTTTAATTTCAACATGGTGTCAAAATGGCACCATCCTAAACATGTCTTTCACTTTTGGTTGCTAATTTCTGTAAAATCGGGAGATCTATTTTATTTCCATGATTATTCCTTACGATAAGTCCTATTTCTTGTGTTTTTCCTTTGCCACCTTCTCTTTTTTGGCGCATCTTTGTCAGCGGGCTTTATTGGCATTGCAACCACCACCTTTTGTCAGACCTGTCTTCTCTGTCATTCGATATCTTTCTGTTTTGTGCCACATCTTCTCAGTCAATGTGTACGGTGTTCTCCCAATACTAGCATGGAAGGTGTCTGGCCTCAGCTCCTATACTAGCTTCAGCTTTTACTCTGGATGAAATTTGGCTCTGGCTTTGTACCATATGCAGTCTAGCCTTGGCCTCTGATTTTGTTTCGGATGTAGGCTGGCCTTTGTTGGTTTCTGCCTTGATGCAGTGTGGCCCTTGTTGGTTTTTGTTCTAGATTTACCCTCTGTTAGAATTCTAAATTATCATGAGTTGATTGAGAGAATTCTCAACTGAAGTCTCTTGTTTTCTGTTATATATTTTTCTGATATGAATTTATAGTGGGTGTGATATCTATATATATATGCACACAGCTTAACTAAGTCAGTTAGGTAGTTCCTAGAATCTAGGGATTAGTTAGAAGCAATTAGGTAGGCAGGTGTACTGTGCATATAGTGCACAGTAGTTACAATAGGGATTAGTCTTTAACAGCTCCTTTAATACCCTCTGACCCCACTATAGTCTCAAGTGTAGTGTGGCCTCCTGTCTCCAATCCCATGTAATATTTTTTTGGATTTTTTCTTTTTCTCAAGGTTTTATTTGAAAATGTTCAAGCTTATAAGTTATACTTGAGGGGGTAGTGTAGAGGTTATGAAAACTTGTCTTAATATCTTGATTGTATTATCGAGTATTTTGGTGTGTCTTAGACTAACTCTTTGGGGGCATTTGATTTGCTAAAGAATGAAAGACCGGATAAAAACGTAAGGGGCTATTGCACTCACTTCTTCTAAGTTATTTTGAATGACATACACATGTCTTCTATTTTTTAAACAAACACTCAACACCCTTATTTGTTGGAAAAGTTGCATTCACCTCCCCCGGGTTTGTTTAAATGACACTCTCATCTGTTCTATAAAAACAGGGGAGAGGTTGTGTAGACTAGGGGAGGTCATTTTTTTTACCAAGTAGAGCGATGCATATGTTATTTATACATATCTATGGTGAAGTGAGTGCAATTTCCCTAAAAACAAAATAGATGAAGTAAATCACGAAAGTTTTAAATTTTTTTACTAAATAAACCAGGGGACTTTTGTTTTTATCCAACAAAGGTTGATCTAGTTTGTAAGGATGCAATGCATAACCCACAACAATATGAACTGAGATTCTCCCTGCGATATAAGAATCTAGTTAGTGGGTAATATTAATATGTTAGCTTTTATATACATAAATAAATTAGGCGGACTCTTTTTGTCCCATGTGCAACATCATCTAAAAGTAAAAAAGTACCCAACTGTTTTTTCTTGCTATCATTGGTTTAACTTCTTCTTGAATCCTTTTCTCTTCCAAATTCTCTTTGTCCATCTTCTCTTCTCTTCCTCTTCTTTCCCTCAAAATTACTCGTCCTATGCATCAGCCATTGCGACTTAGCTACTTGTGATGTTGCTTTTACCCCTTCCTTTGTGGGCATAAAACATACCCTTAGGATGTTGTTGCTTTTACCCCTTCCTCTGTAAGACTACTGCTGCACATTAATGGGTAAGACAAATATACACCTCCATAGGAGTGTATAAGGTTCTTTATTGGATTAGTATTAGGATGGAGTCTAGTGCTAGCATGAATAAGGTTAGTGCTCTGTCTTTTGTAACATCATCCAAAACATTGTCTTGTATAAAGCGAATACCATTTTCAAAGCATTTAATTTTTATTCTCTCCTTTTCCTCCATGTGTTGCAAGCAATATCCGTGCCAGAATAATTAAAAACACTGCTACAGCTTCCTTCAAGCCATGTATTTCCTTTTTTGTAGATTAATATTATATTTTTCTCTCTCCAAGATATGTGATTAAAATTGAGTGTGGAGCTGTAGTTCGCACTATAAAAGTAATATTCTTTATAATTGCCATCTAGACATTTTTAATTATGGTATCACTGTACCATTATCACATTATCACTTTTCATTTCACATAAACATATGCATACGTGGTTGCTGAGGCTTAGTGTTGTTATTCTTGGTTTACATAAATTAGTTCAAGTGAGGATTGAAAGAACTTGATTTGTTAAAATGTACAAGAGTAAAATACATGACCATAATAATTGATATTTGAGGCCCCCGGAGGCCAAACCAATGGTACTGTTGATAGTAATGGATTCACATTAAAATTTGCTTTGCTTGATTTCTCTTCCAAGTTTGAACTAAAACGCAAAAGATTCTTTTAATTGGTATGCTGATTATTTTTTGTAGGATGAGGAGGGCCTTGCGCAAAATAGTAGGTACTTCTTTTCTGCAAGCATATTTACCATCCTTTCAATTACTTAGGAGTACTACTCCCTCTGGTCCTTATTATAAGAAAAAATTTACTTTTTAGATTCAGTGAATATTAACCATTGCATTTGGTCTATCTAATAGGCCAGATACATTAGTTATTCAATGAATCTATAAGGTGCTTTTTTTTTCTTACAATAAGGTCCGGAGGGAGTATTTTTAAGTTATTATTGGCTTCTTAGTTGTTATTTCATTTCCAGGCTTACTTACAGCGATCTATGCCTTCAGATACCTGATTCTAAGTTTAGACAGTGCTTACTAAGAACATTGGCTGTTTTATTTGACCTTATGTGTTCATACCATGAAATTATGGATTTTCAGCTAGAGAGAGAGGTAAATATCTGGTTCCTCTCATGTAAACATTTTCCCCTTTCATAATGCAATTTCCGTCACTGCTTTGTGCAATCAAATATTCATGTGGACTTGTACCCCTCCAAAAAATAAACACCTGGACTGATTTTAGGCAAGTTTTGGCCTTTGTGTTTCTGTTTTTTTGCAATGGGTTAAAATGAAATTTGTTACTGGGTTTCCACCCCAACATCTTAGTCTTAGTTTTATGAGCTTTTCACATCCAGAAAATATCTCAAACAACATGTAAGTTGGATAAATCCTTGATTTGGTTTTGATGAATCGAATAAATCCATTATTCAGTTGTTCAGTAATAGGGATATTGTCAAATATTAGATATTTTGAATATGTATCCAATCTTGAGACCAGGAAGAAGCTATTCACGATTACACGGTCATCAGTTGTTTGTTATATGCTATATGTTATTCACTTTTCTTCATTTGGTTGATTTTATTCCCAGGGCTCACCAGCACAAACTTCTGATAAGTGCAATGAAGACATTTCTTGTAGTTTAGGTGTGGCTGGGGAAACTAATTCAGATGTCAGAGCATGTAACAATTCTGTGTCCAGTTCTGGGGATGTGATACATGGGTCACCTTCTAGAAAAGCACCTTCAACTATCAGTTCACTGACCGAAACTACTGGTTCACCATACAGCGATTCTCACGATCCAGTGAATGAGGTTAGTAACGGGGAAAATTCAGCATCAAGCATCGATTCCCCGTGGTACCATCTTCGGAAAGAAGCTACAACATTTGTTTCTCAGACCCTTCAAAGAGGACGCAAGAATCTGTGGCATCTCACTGCAAGTCGCGTCTCAGTGTTGCTTTCGTCTGCTGCAGCTTGTTCTACAAGCATTCATCAATTCTTGAAAAACTATGAAGATCTGAGTGTATTCATTTTGACTGGGGAAGCCTTCTGTGGAATTGAAGTAGTTGAGTTCCGGCAGAAGTTGAAGGTTGTTTGTGAAAACTATTTCATAGCATTTCATCGACAAAATGTGCATGTAAGTGTCATCAAGGCTTCTCATTCTCTATGGTTGTTAGAGTCATTTAATGTTTGATTGTTATTTTTTATGCAGTGCCTTTTGAGCAATGTATAATATACATATAGTACAAATACAATATTATAAATTGCCTCTTGGTCTGTATTGATTTTTAGTAATCTTTGGAGAACCAGAAGGTCCATAATCCTGGAAATTGCTGTGCTGTTACTCTGTGGAATACTAGGCAATTTTGATTTGATAAACTATTGCAAAATGTAGAAAGTATAGATTTCATAAGTGTGAACCAATTAACTGGTTGTACTTCCCCCAGGACTCCAAATTTGTTATGCTTAATAGTCAACGATTAGCCTTAAAGTTGCTAAATTCCTGTTTATGTTTGTTGATTTTCCAAGCTCTGTACCTGAACGATGTACATAATACATTATCTTGTATAAATGGTTTAATTTTTCTGGTTCTCTCTTTTTAGGCCTTAAAAATGGTTTTGGAGAAGGAGACTTGGTTAAAATTGCCTCCAGATACTGTTCAAATTATCAGTTTTGCTGGGCTTATTGGAGATGGTGCGCCGTTGATTTCTTTATCTAGCAGTAAATCAATGAAGGCTACCGCAATACATTCTAATAATAAATCAGTGAACATGGTTCTCACTGGTACAAGGAAGAGTGGGTTCTCTCATTGGATTAAAAATGGAAATCCTTTTCTGCCAAAATTATCAACCTCCAAAGAAGGTCATGGTACACCCCAACCTAATGGGTCAAGTTATGGTGAATTTGATGGAAGCTCAGCCAACAATTATCATGGCGATAGAGTCTCCCCCAGTATGAATGACTCTAGTCAATTGAATGGTGCCAATTCTGTTTCAGAAGATGAAAATGAGGATCTTCTTGCTGACTTTATTGATGAAGACAGTCAACTTCCAAGTCGAAGTTCTAAACCCCGTCTTTCTAGATCTCACTCTTCACATGGTAATGACGAAGAGAGTACAACACAAACTGGGTCTTCTCTTTGTCTTTTAAGGTGGATTGCTATACATTTTGCATTAAAAATCAATTATTTTCTACCATGTAATTTTTCTATTATTATTGTGAGGGATTTAATGAGATATTGTCTCTTAAAATGTTAAGGTCTATGGACAAATATGCAAGGCTTATGCAGAAACTAGAACTAGTAAATGTTGAGTTCTTTAAGGTAGGATATTCTGCATTTAATTGCGTTGCACTACTTTACACACTCCTCCTCTTTCCTTTTCTTATGCTATATTTTCCCTCTAAATCTTTTCCCTGATTCAGTATATTTTTGCAGGGAATATGCCAGTTGTTTGGAATTTTTTTCTATCTTATACATGAAACATTTGGTCAGCAGAATACTAATTCAAGTGGAAAAAGCTCAGTTAACTCTCTTAATTGTAAGTGGGCATAGTTTATTCATACTCAATTAGTGGCCAAATCCAATTAGTAATTAGTTATTGAATTTAATTGTGACACGCAGATCGCTTGAGGACAGCGTTATCTAGAATAAGCCAAGATTGTGAGGAGTGGCTTAGGCCCCACTCATCTTCACCAACATCTTTAAGTTCATCATTTGTACATGCAGAGTTGACACCTACCAATCCTCCAAATATGAATTTTGGCCACCCCTCGGGGACTGCTTTTGGTCTTAAGGTATATGTTTTTTGGAAAAAAATTTTGCGCGTGCTTTATGTAAAAAAATATTTTCACGACTAAAATTGTGAGTTTGTGTTATACTCTACTATAAATTTTTTTCATTCTTTATTCTTAGAATTTGGGTTAAGCCTAACTCATCCTTGTGTGGGATGCTTCCCATTTATAAACACTTTTTTCAAGTCATATCTTATCCAATGTGAGGCTCTCAACACCTATCGACGTATCGACATAATTGATGTTTTTTTATGACTGTTTTGAAAAAAAATTGCATGCTACTTTGTAATATTTTTTTGCATCTTATTCTCCTTGTTACTTGTTAAGAGTCCCACATCGGGTAATATATGGCCTGAACATGTGTTTATAAGTGGGGACAGTCCTCACTCTACCAACCAGTTTTGTAGGGTTGAGTTAGGTCCAATCACATTTCTTAACATGGTATCAAGAGCTTTGTTTAAGATCCGGTGGGCCACCTACTATGGTTTCCGCTATTGGGCCATCCACCATTTATTTCCACGCTCCAGTTCACATCGGATAATATATGGCCTGAACATGTGTTTATAAGTGGGGACAATCCTCACTCTACCAACTGGTTTTGTAGGGTTGAGTTAGGTCGTCCAACCACATTTCTTAACATTACCACTTACCACGTTTGGTGGTTATATTCTTCATTTACCATCAAAGCTTCTTATGATGCAAAAGAAACATTGCAAGATGAAAAATTATATACCAAGGAAATTTCCCCCCTTTCCCATCTTGTTTTATGTAATTGGAGTTAGCATGGCTTGTAAACTCCAATGTTTTCTTGATTTGTGCAGTTTAGGTTTTGAATCATAGATGGTGTTGCATATTTCATGCATGTCTCTGCAATTTTATTTTTATGTTTCAGGAAAGATGTGTGGCTGTTGACACTATATCTGTTGTTGCTCGAATATTGAATAGATCCAAAGCTCACCTCCAATCAATGCTCTTGCAAAGTAATTCAACTGTACTAGAGGATTTCTTTGTTCATCTGGTATGTGGACTCTTAAACATTAAAATTGCAGTGGTTGAGTTCTTTAGGAAATTGGTTTCAACAGATATTTTTTGTCTTTATTGACTATTCAACCAATGGAATTGATTGGGGAAGGTTTGAAATGTTGTGGATTGGATAAAAATGATTTTATAGTGATATATATATATTGTTATTCATGTCTGAGCCTTATTTGGTGTGGAGTATTTGGAAATAAGGTAATGAAATAGGACCAATATATGTACCTAAACTGGGGTAACAATGGCATAGTAATATTAGTCTTGTGAAAAGTTATTTGTAGAGTACCCATACACAGTGTGCTTACAAGGAGTAACAATGAACAATGCTGGTCGTGAATTCTATGGTGGCTTTAAGGTTACTTGTTTAAGGAACTATTTAAGTATTTACCCATCATGGTAGAGTGGGAAAGCAGTGTTCATCTAATTTCCGTGGAGTCCCCTAAAAAAAGCCTCAGGAGTTATCCCCACATTCTTTGGATGTGAGAATAATCCTAACTCATGTTACTCGCATGAGTCGCAGTACACCCTACAGAATTGAATGCGGCATTGTAGAGGGCAGTTTAACTGTTTTGATGAAGCTTGCTTACTACTTGAGCCAAGCTTTATTGAGCATGTTTTTACATATAATTAAGACATCAGCTTTTAGTGAAAGATCTTGTTTGGATTTTATGGGTATTTAGGATATATATTTTTATTGGATTGTTTATTTCTAGTTTATTCCATTTTATATCATTTAAGGTGAAAGAAAAGTATGGATAATAACGGGTTTTAATATATAAGGATATCTTTAGGTGGATGCTGTACCAGATCTTATAGAGCACGTGCATCACACAACAGTAAGACTACTGCTGCACATTAATGGGTAAGAAAAATATTCACCTCGATAGGAGTGTATAAGGTTGCTTTAGAAGTTTTCTTTCCCAAAACTACTCAAGGGACACTATTATAGTCAAATGAGCTTAATTTGAGAAATATTTTCTATTATCTGGTTTGAACTACAAAAATTATCTGTTATGTGCACAAAATATATATTTTCAAATATATTGCTTTATATTATTTTTTCAATTATGTGAAATATTGTATTGGCATTAACGAGTCATTTTCATTTTTAGGTTTCCTTTAATTTAAAGGAAAAAATGATTCAAAATTGTTTTTTATTTTTGGCAAAATTTGTTTTGTTATATTTTAAAGGATGGAAAATTGTGTTGTCAAATACAATTAAGGGATTGTGTCTTGGTGCTCAAGTTTGTCAGTGGGCTCCTTTTTTAATTCTGGTCACTTTACCAACACTATTGATAATGGGTTACAAGATGTCAAAACACCATTGTCAATCTAAATTTTAGTGTTTTCTGTTTTTATTGCTAAGTCATCTTAGCAAACTTGTTTTGACTAAAAAAGTTTTGGTTTTCTAATATTTAGTGGACTTCTTACAGGTATGTTGAACGTGTTGCCAATTGTAAATGGGAAGTAAAAGAGCTTGGCATGGAACATAATGGGTATGTATTTTTTGATCATCTTCATATTTGAATACCAAATCATTTTTTTTCCTTTTTATATTACTAAATTGGCAGTTTCTTGTTTTATATCAAAGATATACAATATATTGCATCATGCACTGGTGAAATTTTATTTGCAGTATTGGTATTGGATTGGGTGGCTGTCATTCTTTGAGTTTGAACATGCCATGGTGTTTGTATAAGTTGAAAGAAACGAGCGAAGAATAATTCTCAATTGTATTCATTTGTACAAGGATTTCTCTCTATAATAGAGGTAGAGATAGAATCCTAAATTAATTAGAGAAATCCTAAATTGATTACGGGATACTATGAGTAAAATAATAATAAATATACAAGGAAATAATATATATACATCACAAGAATATTCACATAATATTCCTAAGAACATTCTGCAACACTCCCCCCCTTCAAGCTGGCTTGAAGATGTCTTCCATTCCATGGACAGCTTGCTGGCTATGTTTGGACACGTATGAGTGTTGCATGCATAAATTGGCTCACAAAACTAATAGCAAAGGCTATGTTTGGACGCGTATGAGATGGGTATATCCGCCTTTTTTTTTTTTACCAAAAGTTGAATACACTAGGTATGTTTGTAAGACCTGCGATGTTGTACGGGACATAATGTTAGGCAGTTAAGAATCAACACGAGAATAAAGTAAGTGTAGTAGACATGAGGATGTTGCGCTGAATGTGTAGTAGATGTGTGGTAAGATTAGACATAATAAGATTAGAAATGACAATATTAGAGAGAGTGTCGCAGTAGCACCTATAGTAGAAAAGATGGTGGAAAATAGACTTAGGTGGTTTGGGCATGTAGAGAGAAGACTTGTAGATTCTGTGGTAAAGAAGGTAGATCGGATGGAGAAGAGTCAAACAACTAGAATAAAGGAAGACCTAGAAAATCTATAAGAGAAGTTATTAAGAAAGATCTTGAGATTAACGATTTGGATAGAAGCATTGTCGTAGATAAAACATTATGGCAGAAGTTGATCCATGTAGCCGACTTTACTTAGTGGGATAAGTCTTGGTTGTTGTAGTTATATACATATTTCACCATAATTATATTTTCTTCTCATTCTTCATTAATTGCTTATAACTTGACAAAATGCAACTACTTATACAATTCCGTTGTTTGAATATTTTTAAAGATGAGATTAATAAATTGACCTATTCTTTTCCATTCCCTCCAAATTGGACTGGAAAGAAAATTGGGGCGTTGGATGGAATAGAAAATAATGCATTCCTTCATTTTTACTTCTACTCCATCTTATTTTAATTCATGGATAGAATGTTTATCTTGGAAATAAGCTGTGCATTGTTTCTTCCGCCGACTTAAATGGCATTGATAGGTATGTTGATTTGTTGCTGGGGGAGTTTAAGCACTTTAAAACACGACTTGCCCATGGAGGAATTCGTAAAGAGGTATAGCTGCTGTTATACATTATCATGAAACAATACTCATCTAGTGCATACTTGACAATTTATTAAAAACAGTACATATTTATGTATGAAAACCAGGCTGTTAAATTGTATAGAAAGGTGACTCAAAATTTTGTATTGAAGAGAAGCACAGAAAAATAATATTCTTAGTGTCTAAACATGACTTTTGACTCGCAAATTTTGCTCTTGTATATGCAGACTCAAGACATATTGTTGGACTACGGGCTTGACATCATTGCGGAAACCCTTGTGGAAGGACTTTCACGGGTGAAGAGATGTAATGATGAAGGACGAGCTCTAATGTCATTGGATCTACAGGTTATTTCTCAGCTACATATTTTCTGTGCTTTCAATAGTTTTTGCATTTGAAATTTATGTGGTAGATTATTACTACATTACTCATTGTAACAGCCTAATTTAATCTTAATCCACTTTAAAACTTTGTAATTTAAGTAGTTTATCTATGTTTTTGGTCTTGAAACCTGTTTGAATTTTATTTTTGAGTTTTTAAGTTTTAAAATCTTACTATTTTCAGTTTTGGAGAGGACTGAAAGAAAAAAAACTATTTTTGCTAAATGTAGGACTTAAGGAAGAAAATGTTATTGTGGGGGCTGATTTCATAACACATTTGTAAGGATAAAATATATTTGAGCCAATTAAAATTCACTAGTATGTGGATGATGTTTAGTTTAGCTTTCTTTAAAAAATAATTAAGCTGTCCACCATATTTTATTTTCAGATATGAATATGAAAATTTGTTTGGTATGAATTTCGGTATTGTTTCCTATACTTTTGTGCTTTTTTTTTCCTTTTTCTTTTTCCTTGGATGTTGATTTCTATTGTTACACCTTTTAGGTTTTGATAAATGGGCTAAAGCATTTTGCGTCGTTGAATGTAAAGTCCAAGCTACAAATGGTCGAAACTTTCATTAAGGTAAGGAACTATGCAAGTGGGAAAACATTCCCACTACTGATCATAAATTCTGATAAGTCTTAGTTACATCATTGACATCTTTCCCATCGACTTTTAAACCAGGCTTACTACCTTCCGGAGACAGAATATGTGCACTGGGCACGTGCGCACCCGGTAAGAATAGTTCCTTTCTGCAGCATCATTACTTTGCCCAATAAGTAATTGTTGCTCAGGTCTTAACCAAACATCCCATCCCTTGCAGGAATACAGTAAAAGCCAGGTTGTTGGATTGATCAACCTTGTTGCCTCTATGAAAGGTTGGAAGAGAAAAACCAGGTTGGAAATACTGGAAAAGATTGAGTGAGTAAGTAGGTTTCTTTTGTTGTGTATGAAGTTAGGCATATAGAATCTTCTACCCCTTTTCCTCGTGTAAAGGTAGTGTATATTACATGGTATTTGATCCCTATGAATTATTTAACATTTTCCGAGTTCAAGCTTCAAGTGTCCTGTAGATATAGCCCTATGAAAATAAGTTGTAATTGTACAATAATTTTTTTTTTAATGTTTTACATAACTCAGCTAACTCTGATCAACTTGCTCTCTCTAGATCGTCCCCACCCTTTTGTTATTGTTGATTCATTAAGAATACAATACAACTCGGAAGTTGTAATGGATTTCATGATAACGTCAATATTGCAATGCAACTTTCTTAATATAGGCAGATACTATAGTACCACATATATGCAGTGTTTCCCCATCTATTACTTCTCCCATCTTTTTTATCTTGCCCCTGCGTTTTGCAAACATGGGTGCATAGAGAATGGGAGAGCCTGTTCAACTCTGTTAACGTGGGATTCAGCACTTTCCATTTTACGTCCATGGATCCAAGAGAACAGAGAGAAGGGTAGTCTGCCTGAAAATGGAAAGCGGAAAGGAGAAAGCCAGGGAAGGCAATACTATATAAAATAGTGCTAGCAGGAACATACTTTCTAACGGGAAGGTTTTAAGTTTTACTGGTATAGCATTTTCATTCTGTTGCAGTGTTCAATAACATTTTGCAAATTGAAAATTTACCATTTAAATTGAATTTTTTTTGTTATATATCATAACTAAGTTTTATGTTAATATAAATTATATAATGTCATTAGATTAATGTCAATCTTACTGATATGAACTATAGGATCATGATGACAATCAATAAAAAAATTATTTAGGAATAAATGAAATATATACTAATGCAGTTGATGGTTAAGATAAAACAAATACTGATGTAATTCAATCTCTTTTGATAGTTTGTTTGAAGGAGAGTAATTTTATTGGAGATTCTCCAGGGTAATTTAAAGAATTTGATGCCTTTCTAGTTCTCCCATCTTTGCAGGATGGTGAGGAGGAAATGCATGTTTAGATGTGAGGTGGGATTGATAAAATCATGGCAAGTTAGTGTGATTTTGCTACAAGCAGCTTTTCAAAATAACGATAGTTTACTGTGATTTTTCAGTTTCACCGCTCATGCAAACATGTTTGAATAGATATTGCATGTGTGGATCTGAAGGAGGCGACAAACATGTAGAAGAAAAGGCACGACACTAATATATACTCTCTCCGTCTCAAATTATAAGTTATTTTGTCAAAAAATTTGTTTCAAATTATAAGTCATTTTACATTTCCAATGCAATATAAATGACATCTTCCTCAATATACCCTCAAATATTTATTATTGTTTATTATTTCAACTCTTTTAATTTCTCTCCTATATAATTATGAGAGGCATTACTGTAAAGTTATACATAATTGATCTTTTCAATAAAGTAATAATTAAGTTTTTTAATTTATGTGAAAAATTCAAAACGTCTTATAATTTGAGACGGAGGAAGTAGTTTTTAAAAATAAATATTTTTTTATTTAATCGGAAGTTTTGGTAAAATAAAAATACATCTAAACAATAAGATAAATGGGTCACATGCTTCCCCTTAATTAATAAAATTAAACGACATTCGTAATTTTTTCTATTGAAAATAACATCACCCCAAGATATCATGCTAGATTATGATAAATGTGAAGTTAAATATTTTAATCTTGAATCTATTGCCACTCCAATTTAAAGTTAAAATTGTTATGATTAACAAAAGAGGTGGTAGGTTTGGATTTGATGGTAAATTATGATGTATGGGTTGTCTCGTTGCCCCACTCCGAGGAGTTCCTACAAATACTTAGACTTTTAAGCTATTGATAGTTAAACGTGAAAGGTCTTTAGAGCTAAAACAACAACTACTTATATGTCTATAACTTTCTCTTGGGTGAACTTGTTTTTGGGTGATAAATGCTCTCAGATTTCTTTTTTACTTTGATTTGACTGTTTCTGTTTTTTTTTAGGGAAATTTGACCTTTCACTATTCAAGCACCCTCTTTGTTGGGTCATTATGGGTGTGTTTGTTTTAGATGAAGTATGAAAGAGAGAAGTTGGTGAGAGAGAACTTGAAAAGAGATGTCCCATTTCTCTTGTTTGGTTTGGTGAGAAAGGGAAGAGAGAATGAAATTATGTGGATCCTATTACTTTTTTCAATCTCTTCTAAAGGGTGTGTTTGGTTGTGAAGAGAGTATGAGAAGAGAGAAGAAGATAAGAAAGAGTGTGAAAAGAGAGAAAGTGATGAGAAATATAGTAGATTTGATGTATTGTTTGATATAAGATAAAAAGAAGAGAAACAGAGAAAAAAGAAGTATTATTTATTTGGGAAAGTACAAATACGCCCCTAAATAATAAAGGATATATACAAATCAATTTAATTTTATATGATTTTAATTAATAAATTAAATAATAATTATAATCAAAAGAAACCATATTATTTATATTTTTAGATATTTAACTAATTGAATGAATTTAATTTTAGAAGATTTAAATAACTAAGCCTATTAATTTTGTTTAAAAAATTAAGAGTAATATAAAGTTTTATAACTATTGTGTAGGATTATTGTAAAAGGGTAATAATGAAATTGAAACAAAATTGAGTGTTACTGTTGATTTTCTTTGCAGTTTAGCTAAGACTAAAAAATGCTGTGGGACCCACCAAAAATTAATTTCTCTTCTTAACTTCTCTTCCATCCAAGCACAAGAAATTAGATCTTTCTCTTACGCTTCTCTCTTCGATGTCTCTCTCTTTCCATATTCTATTACTAACAAACACACCCAAAATGAGAAGAAAAGAGAAAGAGAAACAATTTTTTTTTTATTCTATATTTGCCTTTGCATTCTCTTAATGAAATTAAATATATTATATTTTATATATTGTTATAACAAGGATAGTTTTGTTTTTTTTTTAATTTTACACACTTCTTTTTTTTTCTATTTCTCTTATAACAAGCACCCTTATAAATCTTCTTTACTTCTCACTTATTTCTCTCTTCTCACATACTCTCTCACTTATTTCTCTCTTCTCACTTTCTCTTTACAACCAATCACATCCTATAAGTAGTTGTTGTCCCAGACCATAACAGTAACACCTTAAGCTTGGTCCGATGTAGTCAAAGTATGACTTGTAGTCTAAGTTGTCTTTTCAAATGCGCGCCAGACTTCACAGTACACTATTGAATCTTCGACGTGAATTAACTTTCAATTCTGGTTTTAATATATTTTGGCTTTTTGTATTCTTTACTTTTTATTGTTAGAATGTAATGGAACTTTAATGGCTCTGTCGTCCTTCCTTGCCACGTTGAGCTTATACTTCCTCCGTTCTAAAATAAAAGTCTTTTAAGGTTGTTGTATATATATTAAGAAAAATAATGATTGAGTAATCAAATATAACAATTTTACAAAATTATCCTTAATTACTATTGGTTGTTTTAAAGGTATAATGTGATGTAATATCTTGAAAGTTGTGTAAACAATATTTATTAGGGGTAAAGTTGGTAAACATTAATTATTGTCGTCTTGAAAACGTAAAAAGACTCTTATTTTGGGACAAATTTTTTTAACTAAAAAGACTCTTATTTTGAGACGGAGGGAGTAATTCGAATGGCGATGGCCTATGAATAGTCATGCCATGATTATTGTCTAAGAATTGTAACTACCATCATGACTTTAATTATATAATTCCTAGTGACACGACATTAGTTTGTTGGTGGTGGGTGCCCGATCTCGATGTGTGGAAATATTTAGAAAAAAGATAAGGGTAACGTTAACTTATGTTCCTACAAGTTAAAAAACACATTTATAAAAAATTTGTATTGAAAACATCAATAAAAAATTAAATTTTTTATTTTTATTAAAAACAGTGCACAATTTTCAAAATATTATTTTTACATTTGATTCTTAACTTGTACCCCTATGACACAAGTTAACATTACTCAAAAGATAAATATGAAAAAACAAATTACTCCAATGAGTAATAATATGAAAGAAACAAATTTATGATGACTTATACATATGTTGGAATTTTGTCCTCTGAATTTATAGCATGTAAAATAGTATTTAAACTAAGCATGAGTTTGTTAGTTACAACAATACATGTAATACAAAGTGTAACAAAGTTACCTTTCTCATGCAATAAATTAATTATTTTCATCATTAGATACTTACATTTCTTCATACTATAGAAAATTTACATTACGTTAATTCCTTGATTAACTTCAGTAGGAGTTATATGTTTCATATCATTATTATTAGAAGCAAAAACATCCGCTGCGCCTCTAACAATTGACGTCAGAGCAAACAGCAAAATTTAGAATGATAAAATTTTATTTTTTTGAAGAAAATGACTTCTACTAGCGGAACCGTCAAGGTTGGGAAATATGAAATAGAGAAGTTTAATGGAAAAAATGATTTTTCCTACTAGAGGATGCAAATGAAAAATTTACTTATTTCACAAAAGTTGCACAAGGCATTAGCGGGAAAAGAAAAGAAACCTGTGAGTATGAAAGATGAGGTTTGGGAAGAGCTAGATCTTGAAGCACGGACAGCGATAATCTTATGCCTTGAGAGAGATGTTGTTTTTTGGTTAATGAAGAAGCAACGGTTGCCGCCGTGTGGTCAAAGTTAAAGAATATGTTTGATAGGATTATATCATACTTAAAGGATATAGAAGTAAAGATTGATGAAGAAGATCAAGCACTCATGTTACTACTTTCATTACCAGAGTCCTATGAAAATTTAGTCCAAACATTGATGCTTGTAGGTGATACTCTAACCATGGATGAGACAAGAACATCACTTTTACTAGATGATCTTCGAAAGGTTGCTACAAGTGGGATGTCGAGTAGTGGAAGAGAACATAAAGAACAAGCTCAAGGGTTGTTTGCTACTAGAGGGAGGACAAATGAAATAGGACAAGGTGGGAGAAGGAAGTATAAATCAAAATCTAATGCTCCTACAGAAAAAAAAGGTGCTTTAAATGTGGTGAGCTTGGACACTTTAAAGCCAATTGCCCAAATAAGAGGGTATTATTTAAGAAGCAGACCAACAACAGCAACAACTCCAAAGGTAAGCAACAAGATTTATCAAAGGTGAGTTATGTCTCGAATGATGAGGAAGATTGTTTTTCTGTCCCAGAGAAAGACCATGACATTTCCGATAAGTGGATGCTTGATCCAGGAGCCTCACACCATATATGCCCAAATAGGAAGTGGTTTACTACCTACCAAAGTACAAATGATGGAACTGTTTTAATGGGAAACAACCATGCCTGTAAAATTATGGGGTATGGTACAATACGAATCTAGATGCATGATGGAGTGGTAAGGACTTTGAGGAACACGAGACATGTCCCTAATTTGCGGAAAAACCTTATTTCTCTTGGTGTATTAGAAGAAATTGGTTGCAAAATAATCTTGGAAAGTGGAGTCTTAAGAGTTATACGTGGTTCATTAGTTGTGATGAAGGGAGTTCGTCATAGGAATCTTTATCCTCTTATATGTGAAACTGTCACAGGAGATTTGGCAGTTGGAATCAATAGAAGTAAAGATCAAACAGAATGCACAAGGATATGGCACATGCGCCTTGGGCATATGTCAAAAAAGGGTTTATCACTGCTTAGTGGGAAAGGTTTGTTTAAGAACATGAAGAAACCATGTATGGAATTTTGTGAATACTGTGTGTATAGAAAAACACATTGCTTGAAGTTCTCTACAAGCAAGCACAAAAGCAGAGGATTGTTAGACTATGTGAATACTGATGTTTGGGGTCCGACTAAAGTTACTTCTAAGGGTGGTTCTAGGTACTTTGTTACATTTGTTGATGATCATTCTAGGTATGCTTGGATTTACTTTTTTAAGCATAAGAATGAGGTATTTGATATTTTCAAGTGCTGGAAAGCAATGGCTGAGAACAGAATAGGTAGAAAGTTAAAAACTATAAGGTCTGACAATGGTACAGAATATACGGAGGGAGCTTTCAAGAAGTTTTGTGATCAAGAAGACATTGTTAGACTCTGGACAGTCAGAGAAATACCACAACAGAATGGAGTCGCGGAGAGACTGAATCGTACACTTCTTGAGAGAGCAAGATGCATGTGCTCTAATTCTGGGTTAGGTCGAGAATGGTGGGCAGAATCAGTTGCTACATCTTGTTACATAGTAAATCGATCCCCACATTCTAGTTTAGATGGAGACACGCCTTATATAGTATGGTCCGGTGAATATGTTGATTATGATAGACTAAAAATTTTCGGATGCACAGCCTATTATCACGTCAAGGACAATAAACTTGATAATAGAGCAAAGAAAGTTATTTTTTTTAGGATATGCAAAAGGGGTCAAAGGCTATCGCCTTTGGAGTTTAGAAGATTCGAAATTTGTGATTAGCAGGGATGTTACCTTTGATGAAAAATCTATGGTGCCTAATGATGGTGATGTTAAAATATCAAATCAAGTAATTGAGATAGAATCTAAAAACCAACCAGATTCTAGTCATGTTCAGGTGGAGCATCCCGTTGTTACTCATAATGAGGAAGAGGATGAAATTGATCATGAGGAGGTTCAAGAGGAAAATACACATATATTACAACAACGACAACATGAATATTTGGATACCACTAGGTCAGAGAGGAATTATAAACCAGTTCAAAAGTTTGGGTCAGACAAACCTCTGAAGCATTATGGGCAGGTAAACTTGGTGGAATATGCACTCTCGACTGAAGATGATGAGCCGACCACCTTCAAACAAGCTATCAAAGACAAGGATAGAGATAGTTGGTTGGTTGCTATGGAGGAAGAGATGCAATCTCTTTACAAGAACAACACCTGAGAGGTGGTCTCATTGCCTGTAGGAAAGTCTGTTATTGGTTGTAAATGGGTGTATAAAAGAAAAGAAAATCATACTAAGTCGTGAGGTACAAGATATAAGGTTAGACTAGTGGCAAGGGGTTTGCACAAAAGGAATGAGTTGACTACAATGAGATATTTTCTCCGGTGGTGAAACATACTTCTATCCGGGTGCTATTAAGTTTAGTAGCTCATGGTGATCTTGAGCTGGAACAACTAGACGTAAAGATAACCTTCTTGAATGAAGACTTAGATGAGGAAATATATATGTATCAACCTGAGGGTTACAAGGTTGAGGGTAAAGAGAGCCAGGTATGTCGCTTGAGAAAATAACTTTATGGGTTGAAACAATCTCCTAGACAATGGTACAAGCGATTTGATTCTTTTATGATAAAACAAGGTTTCTCTAGAAGTAGTTATGACAGTTGTGTCTATATTCAGAAGCTTCATGGAGGTGATTATATCTATCTATTATTGTATGTCAATGACATGCTTATTTCTTCAAAAGGCAAGGTGGAGATAGATAAGATGAAGTTTAAACTTGGTAAAGAGTTTGAGACGAAGAATTTGGGCGCTACAAAGAAAATATTGGGTATGGAAATTAGAAGAGAGCGGACAAACCAAAAACTGTTCTTGACTCAAAAAGGATATTTAGAGCGCGTTGTTGAAAGGTTTGGAATGAAAGGTGCTAAGTTGGTGGTTACTCCATTAGCTCCACATTTTAGGCTTTCTGGTAATCAGTCTCCCACTACAGCAGAAGATAAGGCAAACATGGGAAATGTACCTTATGCTAGTGCAGTTGGCAGTTTGATGTACGCTATGGTGTGTACACGTCCAGATATTTCACAAGCGGTAAGTGTTGTTAGTAGATTCATGGTGAATCCGGGAAAGGCGCACTAGGAAGTAGTGAAATGGATTTTGAGGTACTTAAAAGGTACTATTAACACTGGTTTGTGTTCTAGTGGAGATACATATGTCAAATAAGTGGGTTTGTTGATTCAGATTATGCTGGTGATCTAGATAGACGACGATCTACTACTGGTTATGTGTTCAAAATACACGGTGCTCCAGTAAGTTGGAGATCTATGTTACAGTCTACAGTGGCACTATCTACTACGAAAGCCAAATATATGGCCGTAGCAGAAGGAGTAAAGGAAGCGTTATGGCTAAGGGGTCTTCTATGTGATTTAGGTGTTAAGCAAGAACGCGTGAGACTGATGTGTGATAGTCAAAGTACAATTCATTTAGCTAAGAATCAGGTTCATCATGCTCGCACCAAGCATATCGATGTAAAGTATCATTTTGTAAGGGATGTCGTAGAGGAAGGTCATATTTCTCTTATGAAAGTACACATTGAGAATCCTGCAGATATGTTAACCAAAGTTGTATCGGGTAGCAAATTCCAACATTGCTTGACCTTGCTAAGCATTATTTCCTATTCGTCTAAAATTTGAATATTTCAAATTATGAACGAGGTGGAGAATTGTGGAAATATTTAGCAAAAAGATAAATATGGAAAAGCAAATTACTCCAATGAGTAATAATAGGAAAAAAAAATTTATGGCTTATAATTACGTTGAAATTTTGTCCTTTGAATTTATGGCATGTAGAATAGCATTTAAACTAAGAATGAGTTTGTTAGTTACAACAATACATGCAATACAAAGTGTAACAAAGTTACCATTCTCATACAATAAATAAATTTTTTTGCATCATTATATACTTACATCTCTTCATACTATAGAAAGTTTATATTACGTTAACTTCTTGATTAACTTCAGTAAGAGTTATATGTTTCATATCATTATTATTAGAAGCAAAAATATCCGTTGCAGCTCTAACACGATGATCTTTTGAATTTTATCTGTTATATGGTGTACTTCCTCCGTTCCAAAATGAGTGATCCGTTTGTAATAAAAAAATGTTCTAAAATGAATGACCCATTTCAACTTTCAATGCGTATTTTCCAATTTTACTCTCTAATTAATATTACTTTCATCATTTCCAATACACGATAAGAGTATTTTAGTAAAAATATATTTCTCTCGCTTTCAATTATTCATTTTTTTTAATCTGTGTGAAATGATCAACTGAGTCACTCATTATGGGACGAAGGGAGTATATTTTTGTCTTCTGGTTCCCGTATGAAGGGTATAAATAAAAGTAAATCATCTTTATTTATTCTTTTACTTTCTTTCTCCATTTTTACTATCTTTCACACTTTTCTCTTGAAGAGGATTCTCTTATTTTCAAACATTTTCAATTTTCTTTTGACAATAACCTTCCTTTTGTTGCGTTGTTATTACTATTTTAATTAGCACTTCTCTTCTTTGAAACCTATCATAGTGGTGGTTCTCTCATTTTGGGGGTGTTAGCTGGCCATGTTCCTCCTCCCCCTTGTCAATGATCGATCGGGGAGAAAGACTTCTCTTTGGTAGATTAATGATATTATAGATTTTTAGCTTTAAACCCTTTTACGCAAAGAGGAAATACGAGTATGAGAGGTTACCTTACTCAAACTCACTATTCTCTTTGTGTAAATATGCGCAATAATATAATTTATTATATATTCTGCTTATGGACCTTTTTGTGGAATATCATACACGTGATTTATACCCCCTGGGTTGATAAAGTATGTCAGGGTACTTCCATTTACTCTGACATAGATGAGTCAAAGAGCTATGAGATGGAAATGGAGATATGTGGCCGCTTGGAGATTAGGTCCCCGTCTTTCCTTCTTTTTCAGACCAAATATGTTTGAAGTTTCTCCACTCCATTTCCCGATGCATAACACGGTCTTCTGAGAGATGGTGTTCTTCCTCCTTTCTCAAATTTTTAATGGGATATTCTTCACTACTTCGATGTTGTGCCACCATAATCGCATCCTCAATATTGGGCGTTTTTTCAAGCATTCTAAACAATGTGTTGTTACTTGAATATCCAAGAATCTATTTAGGGTTTTCTTCTTCTTGTTTTTCATTATATGGGATTCTATCGCGTCTCCGTACATCATGATCTCTTTTAAACAATCTTTTAAAATAGTTGAAGTTTTATTTTTTTACAATCAGCTAAGAATTTTAAGGATAAGTATGTTCTAAAAATCTAACAACTTGGACTACTCATATCCCTAAGAGCTTCTTCTTGAGAGTTCCACTAAAACCAAACTTGATCATGTATAGAATCATCTTCTTTTATGCGCTTTGGTGTGTTGCGTAAGAGTTGACAAATTTGAACCGACCAATTAAAATTGACTGACCCGTTGTCTTTTTTATGCAAATGGATCAGGTCGGGTGTCGTGTTGATTCGGTTGCTTAATTTGGATAGTATAGGGTTGCTTCGGTCGGGCTTTGATGCTTATTTTGGATCCAACGAAAACCGAAACCGACCGAACTTAATTAATTTATATTTCATTTATTTTTATTACTATATGACCGACTCACTGTAAAAACGAGATTCATAATGTTGCAGGATATTATCATTTTTATAATTTAATAATGACATGTGTACTCCTAAAAGTATAAGACTTGCAATATAAAATTTTGAATATTATTTAGTTTATGATTTAAAGTATGATAATAATCAAAATTAATATCAAATAATATTGAAAATATTATCTCGCAATAATAATTTTATAATAAAAAAATAGTTCTATTATGGAAATTTGATATTTTTTTTAAAAAGACATTTTTTTAGGTTTGTTCTAACAAATATTAAACCGACTAAACCGCCAAACCGACTTAACCGAATCCGACGAAAACTGAAATTTTATCGGTTGAAATTGAGCCATAAAAATGAAATCGTGGTTTACGTCGAATTTAAGTTTTGGGCCCAAAACTGATCGATTGTCCAGCCCTAGTGTTGTGTATGTTAGAGGAGGGGTAACGATCTAGAGGAGGGGGGTTGAATAGTCGTCAAATAAATTTTTCTTATTAAAATTCTGCTTTTGAAAAATATTTTTCTATGGCAAGCAGAAGCGAATCCGGATCGACTCTCGTCTATCCGAACTGTTATTGGTAGAATCAGATATGCGTACAAAGCGTAGTAAAACGAATGCTAAAGATTCGAAAAATAAACCAACAAGTTCTATATATTATGCTTTAAAGTAATTACGAATGCTTATGGCCAAGTCAAAGTGAAAAGGATAAAAAAAATTGCAAAAAAGAAGTCCTCTGGTACAAATTTCCCGCATCTAACACGGTTGGGCCGTGCAGCCACAAAACATGCTGACCAAGCACTATATCTAGTACAAAAGACTAGAGGCCAACACACTTGAGGTGTGCAGACTTGCACTGGCCTTGTTGGCTTACACTACCATCCCGTGTTGTTTTACACACCTGTGCCAGACCTAATTTCAGTTGTAAACTATTGATGTTTTGTAACGTTTTCTGACCTTTGGCGATTCCTAACTGTTCCAAGGCAATGCTTAATGCTCTTTACTATCACTTATGAGAATTTAGGAAATTTGAATGTTATAATTCAGTATAAGTAAGTTAGGATTCATTGGATAAAAGGGACCTTACCTTATGCCCTAGTTTACATTACTAGTTCTTATTTTTTGCAAGTTTATTTTGGATGCAAGTTTATTTCAATTCAAAGTTGCTTTACTCTCTCCATTGGAGCTTTTCTTCAATTCAAGTATTATATTTCTTTTAATCCATATTTTATTCATTCACTTATTATTATCATTTTATATTTTTGATCATGTATGCAATGTATGCTTCGTTTGTTATTGTTATTTCGATGTCTGAGTAGTCAATTAGAAGTTTAGGGGGATGAGGATTACCTCATCATAATCCTCATGTAGATTACTAAATAATTTTTTTATGATAACTTAAGAAAATTTATTTAAATGTTTTTGATCTTAAATATATTTAATTTCACTACGAAACTAAGAATACCATAAATATCGCCTATACACTGAAAGTGTGTAGCTCGATATCGAAATTAGAAACACCAAACTGTTGGATTGAGGCCGCGAAAGTGTCTCTAAAAGAAGAGAAAGTGATTTTATTTTTGGCTGCTCTGAAAACGGACTATGAACAAATAGTGTACGCCGTCGAAAGTGGGTAGCACATATTCGATCATAGCAAGACAACAGCCGACGAAAGTGGGTGTTGCCTACCTTTTTCCATTTTTTTTTCTTCACGAAACTTACTTTATTCTCATAAAAAATTAGGTTTTGAAAGGGATTATAGGCATGAATATATGTCCTGAACTCTGCTTGTTTTAATTATTTTATTTGTAAAAGTAAAAATCATTCACATCCAGATATCAGTCGCCTTAGCTTTACACTGATAAGATAGAAATCAATATTTAAATAATTGGACTCTGAGGTTTGACAACCTATTTTACTAATTCGATACTGCCGTATAGTTGCGGTGTGTCAACAAAATTAGTAGAAAAAAATATAATAAAAATGTGATAAATTAGCACCTGTTAGAAGAATAACTAGAGTTTTTCGAGTTCATTCTCTACCAAGTGACTTACCTTTTACTAAACAAAAATATAAACTTTAAAGGAATTTTTCCCCTTGGTTATTTCTAGAACCAAACTCAATTTTGTTTCCTATAAAACTCTCTAAATCTTTTGATACGAGATACAATTATAAAATATCTTTCTTAGTGAGATTCATTTAATTTTTTTTTTCACTCATGAAGCCATTTCCAAGGAATTAATTAAATATAAGATATTTGAGAAATCTGTGGACATATTCTTTGACCAGCTTTTCTCGACTTATCACTTACCCTTTGATGTTGCAAATTATTCCTCCTCATCTGATTCTCCAAATATTTCTTCATATGATGCTTCTGATGATTCTTCAAATGTTACTAAATTTTCCTTTTTTATTTTTTCCGCGTATTTATCTATTAGGAAACATTTTCTTAGACTATCCTCACAAACAGAGAATTCTACCTCTACAACAGATATAAGATTAGTTTAATATACGTAATAGAAAAAAAGATAAATTTTATTTTGGAGTTTTAAAGAATATAGAAGAATTAGACGATACTTTATTACATTTGTGACACAACTTACTTAATACTAAGTAAGTGTGTTATAAAAATTTAATAATTAGAACAAATTAATAGTAGGGTTATGACACTTACCAATAGTCCTAGATCAACAAATTTTTCTTTTTTGTTACTATAAAAAGAAACTCGTCCTCTTGTAGGAGCAAAATAACAGAAAATATTTATTTCTTCAGTCAAATGATTTGAACAATCACTATCAACATGAATTTTTTATTTCCAGCTATCGAGCATATATGAATCAAAATTTTATTTTTGAACTCTGACACCCAAATCTTTTTGGGTCCTTTTACGTTAGTGGAATAAAAATTTCATTCCCATCCCTTTCTAAAAATAAGAAATTAGAAAGGGACTTAAGAGAGGGATACAAGTTTGGTAAAGGGAGGAGAGGAAGTCATCATCAAGCTTCATCCAAGTCTTGCATGTGAGTGATTGTTGGAGATTCTTAAAGAACCTTCATCCTTTAAACCTTGATCATCACCTATCTCCAAACTTCATTAATTTTTTAAAACATCTTCTCATTAGGTGAGTTGTAATAGGTTATGAATTGGGGTTAGAACCAACTTAGGGATATACATGTAGGGAGGGATAACATTGTATGAATAATTGTTCTTGATTGATTTTGGTATGGATTTTCATGTGGTATGATGATAATAATTGGTTGAATGTAATTATGTGAACTTGTGAATGTTATTATGCTAAACTTGTTGCATATGTAAACTGTTCATAAAAGTAAATTTGCTCCTTGTGATGAAAAGAAGTTAGTAGTACCATATGCATGAATTAGGGCAATGACAATGATGAATGTTAATGGTTATGTTTCTTGCCATGATAAAGGTTGCTATAGGCTTGTATGGGTGATTTGATATAGGTTCAAGAAGGTTACAAGTAGGAAAGACTGAGTGTGAAAATCTCCAAATTATGGGCCTGACTCGGGCCATGTCGTATGACACAAGAAGGTCGTGTCTCCCGCGGAAAAACTGCATGGGGAAGAGGCCCTGAAGCTGATACAAGTCGTGTCTAGTAACACGAGCAGGCCGTGTCAGCCATCTTGGGGGCCTGGGAACAACACGGGTCGTGTTGCCCAACACGGTCAGGCCGTATTCCGCCCCTGTCTCGACACCTCCAAACACCCTTTCAGACCCTTTCTACATTCTGCATTGTATCCAATCCCTTAGTACACATGTAGTAATCAAGTGTGACTGTTTTGTGCATGTGAACTCGCATTCAAAATCATCCAGTTAAATGGAAGTTTTGTGAACCCCTGTGGATTAGATGTTAAGAACTAGAGAATATACCCCTCTTAGTTAGTAATGAATAAGATTAATAGAGGTGAGAGAACCTTAAGAGGATGTCATGACTTAGCGTAGTAACATTGAGCATAATGACGCACCCTCGTTTTTAAGCATAGAGAACGTTACATAGAGAATGATCAATTATAGGATGGTAGTGGGGACACCTATGTGATTAGTCACCATTTTTGTTATAGTTATGATTATTTTAACAATAATAGTATGTGAGTTATCTGCATTTTTCATACAATTTAAGTAATTTAGTGGTGAGTTTCTTTAATTCCGTAATTGTGTATGTTTTAACTATTCTTGGTAATTTTTTAAAATCTTTTGGGAGAAGGTTTTCATGTTTTTGGAAAGTTTGGAGAAAAAGAGAAAAGTGATTAGATCAAAGTCCAAGCCAAAACACAAAACATAAGCCTAAGGAGAAAAAGACAAGGCACTTCTGCTTATACGTGTATCAAAAGGACCAATATGCGTATGCAGAAGCCTAACCAGCCAAATACGGAGCCTTACATGTATTAGGCTTAGAAAAAGTACCTTCTACTGATACACATATGAAGGGTGTCTATACATGTATCAGATAGGCGGGGTAGTACGACAAAGGCCCTTACACTTATCAGAAAGCACCACCCAAACAACCCATATGTGCATATGTTTACCCATACGTGTATTGGGTGTTGCAATAGGACCCATATGCATATGAGGAGAGCCAATACACATATGCACTTAATTGGACGCCCAAAATTGTAAAAAAGCCCAATTTTAATTAGTGATTTTTGGAGGGATAACTCTTGATTTTGGAGTGTACTTTACGAATTAGGAGTGGGAGAATATTGTAGAAGCAAGGTGGAGCATCATCTTCAAGGGATTTCACCATTTAAGACTCTTCATCTTTAATATTTGTGTAATACTTAACAATTTTACGATGCTTATTGTAATTACTATGAGTATTTAAACCTTTTAATGTTATGGATGAGTCTCTGTTCTTGAATTTGTTGGTTTTTCTGAATTGAACCTTGTAGTGACTTATATTTTATTTTCTATTTAATTAACTTCTGTCTGAGTTTAATACTATATCTTTCAGTCAAATTGAGAATTGATGTATAGTTATCTGTGAGGAAGGAATTTCCACAGTAACGCTTGATTGAAGTATTATGTATAAGATATCACCTAGGACTAGGGATACCATATAGAAACCGACATGTTCTTAATAATCAAATGCTTAATTTCATCTGTAATTCACTATGGTCATATGATTTAATTTGAATTTAAAGATTTATTCACTAAGGACTTAGGAATAAACACACTTGAGAACCGATAATCGGTAGAAATAAAGTAAGTTGTATACAAGGTCAATTTAGGATTGTTAACGAATTCATGATCAAACCCTAATTCCTAGCATGTTTTACTCATATTATTTTCTACTATATTAAATTTGATCTTATTTAATCTTTATTTACTCTATTAAAATACAAACCCTCTCAATAACCCCCAAATTGATTTTGTTTAACTTAACTGAAACTCAAACACTATGATATCATGCAGTCCTTGAGATCGATACATTAGGATTTCCCAATATTACTACATCGACAGATTAATAAACTTTCTAATTTATCTATCACCATTTTAGATTCTATGTATGGTTACTAATAAATGGAAATCAAGTAGTGTCAGAAAACTGAGTTCAAACAATAAATAGTTATGACTGGGAAAAGGAGGAAATGGTGAGGAACTACTGTGACCTGGATCCGACTCGAAGGTGGAGTCATTAGTCGAGGAAAGTCGCTCCAAAATTCCTCTTGCTAAGGAACTACAGTGACCTGGATCTGACTCAAACATGGAGTCATTAGTCGGGGAAAATCATTCTAAAAGTCCTATTTGTGAGTCTGCTCGAGAGACGAGCAATTAGCTGGGAAAAGTCGTTCTGAAAGTCCTATTAGATTTGTGACCTGGATCCAACTTGGACGTGGAGTTATTAGCTAGGGAAAGATAAATTAACGAGAGAAGTGTGTATGTGCCCCGAATCCTGCTCGAGAGACGTGCAAGTAGCCGGGAAAAGACAAGAAACTTCATGAATGAAGTCTGTGACCCGCATTTCACTCGAGACACAAGTACGTATCTGAGGAAAGACTTTCACTTTGCGAGGTAAATATGTGATCTGGATCCTACTCGAACATGGAGTTATTAGCCAGGAAGAGATTTCGCCTCTATCCTTGAATGAGCGACCCATATCTCACTCGAGAGACAAGTAATTAGTCGGGGAAATTCCTTCACGTTTCTATGAGATTTCCAAGATAATTGAAGCGTAAGGTAAGACCATTCAGTGACATTTATTCTTATGATGAGATTATTTGAATCTCTTGCGCTTTGCTTGCACGACTCAATGATATGCAAGCTAGGTAGTTGTCTAGCTAGTGACTTAGTACACCTTGTAGAGCCGAGAGGACTCAATGGTGTAGTTTAGAACTCACTAGGATTTAGTAATCTCACCCCACTCATCGAAACAGGATTAAAGGCAAGAGTAGAAAGGCATGAGCTACATGATGATGTTTCAGATGTCCATGTAGTTCTTCAGCTGTATTTTCAATCTTGTAGCACTTTGGACACCAAATGTATTTTTATGTACCATACCATGTTTTGTATTGTACTTGTTATTTGGTATCACTTTGGTGCTTGTGTATGTTTTCAGTACCAAGTATAATACCATGTACTTATTATTCTAGAGAAATATGTATGAGGTATTACATACTTTCTATAGAATTTTGAACATATAAATAAGATGAAGCAAATATATTTCTTATTTTAATTTCATGATATTTTTTATAGAAGTGGGAATGAGGATAAACATTATTACTTTCATAACTTTTTTTTAACAAAACAAAATAGAGCAACATGACCATTTTTATTACAATAATTACATTTAGGAATATTACAGTTAGATGTCCTATTTGCATGACATATTTTACTAACATTTTAAACATTATTTTGAAGTTCATAGCCTATACCGACTTTGTTGGTATTGGTGTGGAGTTTCGACTTTAGATGTATTCTTGATGATACCATATATAACCCTATTAGCATCGGTCTCTCTGCAATGCATTTTAAAGGGATTTGCACCAATCATCGGTAATTTGACACAAATGATTCTCATGTGTTAGTATTCTCCAAACGCTACTTGAAGCTTAATGTACCCCCATGGTTTTGTGTTGGTTCTATCAAAGACTTAGAGATTTTCCACTCTAATAAGGTTGTAGGATTTGCTCTAGGCCCAACTTGTTGTACATTTATGTGTACTTTATGTTTCTTGTCATGTTGTATTTCTTGAACACATTCCTCTCTCTCTCTCTCTCTCTCTCTCTCTCTCTCTCTCTCTCTCTCTCTCTCTCTCTCCCTCTTTTTTGATTCTCGTATTACTAGTAGTTCAGAACTCATCCATACTGATCATTTTGGTCTTAATGATGATATTTATAGTAATTGTAATTTTCAGAACTACAAGTCTGATACTATTGATAATTCTGATATTGACATTGATATATTCCCCACAGCTACCCAACAACCTCCCATGACTATTGATCCTCCTTCTTCTCCTTCTTGTTATTCGTCTCATGATCGTAAGTTTACTCAGTTTCCTGATTTATCTATTCCACTTACTCTGTTTCATTTTCTTCGTTTCTAACCTCTAGTTATATTTTTTCTGAGCCCTCTTCCTATAAAGAGGTTATACTTTTCCCTCTTTGGTAGTAGGCTATAACAGAATAACTCTCTGCTATGCACAAGACAAATACTTGAGAGTTAGTAAGTCTTCGTCCTAGAAAACGTGCTATTGGATCTCGTTGGGTATACAAAATTAAAACTAAGTATGATGGGTCAGTTGAGTGCTATAAAGCACATCTTGTTGCTAATAGATTCTCTCAACAATATGGTATGTATTATGAAGAAACCCGCACTCTAGTGGCCAACATGAATATTATTCACACTCTTATTTCAATTTCATCGATTTTCCATGGGAAATTTTTTCAAATGGATGTTAAAAATGCATATCTAAATGGTGATCTTCATGAGGAAGTCTATATGGTCATCCTCCATGTGTTTCTCATAATCAAGGAGAAGTGTGTGAGTTGAAGAAGACTCTATATAATTTGAAACAAAATCGACGAGCTTGCTTTGAGAAGTTTACCACTATTATTACATCTCAGGGTTTTCGCTCTAGCGATCATGATTCAACTTTATTTGTTAGGACTACTTCTCATGGTCTTATTTTACTTTCATTATATGTTGATGATATTATAATTACAGGTGATGATGTTAATGAGATTTATAATTTGAAATTAAAATTAGCCAAACAATTTAAGATGAAGGATTTAGGTACTCTTCACTTCTTCTTAGGGATTAAAGTTGCCTACTCTCTTAAAGGCTACCTTCTATCTCAATCTAAGTATATTTCTAACATCCTTGAACAAGCTCGACTTTCTGATACTTGAGAAGAAAATAGTCCTTTTGAATTGAATGTGAAATATACTCCCTCTAGTGGTGTTACTCTACCAAATCTCACTTTGTACAACACTTTGGTTGGTATCCTAGTTTACCTTACGATTAATAGACATTATATTGCTTATGTTATTCATGTTGTCAGTCAGTCAGTTATTTCTCCCATTACAGTTCATTGGGAAGCTATTCTTCACATTCTTAGTTATCTTCGAGGAACCCATTTTCAGAGCCTTTTATTTCCCTCATAATCCTCATTGGAGTTGCGTGCTTATTCTGGTGCTGATTGGGTTGGTGACTCCACAATCGTAAGTCTACCACAATTTTTGTATATTTCTTGGAGGCTCTTATTTCTTGGAAAAGTAAGAAACAAAGTATTGTATCTCGCTCTTCTATAGAAGTTAAGTATCGTGCTATGGCATCAACCACTATTGAAAAAGTTTGGTTGCGTTGGTTACTTTTGAATATGGGTGTCATTTTTTATGAACCGACTCTTATGTATTGTGATAACAAAAATTCCATCCAAATTGCTCACAACTAAGTATTTTATGAACGTACCAAACACATTGATATTGATTGTCACTTCACTCATCACCGTCATTAACATAGAACAATTACTCTAACATTCATCTCTTCCTCTCCGCAGGTTGTTGATTTGTTTGCGAAGACACATTTCATTAAACATTTTCGTTTCTTGATTGACAACTTCTCGATACTTCCTGTTAATGCATCATGATTTGAGACGAGATATTTGATAATATTATTATATACTATTATATATTAGTAAGAGTAGTTTAGTCTTTTTCTATTATTTAATATTTATACTCCATTGTAATTCTTATTCTGTACACTTTTTCATTCTAATAGGAAACCTAAAATCTCATCTCTTTTGTTAAGAATGTATATACACATAAATAATTTTATCTTTGATTAATAAGTATTTGTTAAGTTAAATGAATATAAAGTGAACCCAAATCCAAACCAATTACTCCCTCCGTCCTTCAATGAGTGATCCATTTACCAAATATGAATGTTCCATTTCATTTAACAATGCAATTTTTCTTTTTCAATTCTACTATTCAATCATTACTACTTTCTGTTAGATCTGTTCATAACCTTATGATTTCTATCGATATAGAAACCAAGAACATAATTCTAAACTAATCCCTATGAGTCAAATATGTCATCGACTCACATCCCTTAAACCCATACTAGAATTCAATCAGAGAATAAAAGCGAAAATGTACCTGACTTTACCATTGAAATCGTTGAAGGTTAGAAGGCATGTGATCTTCCGATTTATAGAGTTCCTTAGAGTTTCTTGAATCTCTTCTGATGAGGATGAAGAGAGAATCATGATAAACCGTGTTTTGTTGATCTCTCTATAAATGAGACCATAACCCATATAAATAACGTATGGTTATTTCTTAGTATTCAATATTATAATTTGGTCCATCAACAAATTAGATATTGACTTATGTATCTACACAATAACCTTTCATGACACATATGCCCCTAGCCATAAACTTAACATTAATTAGACCAATTTAGTTTTGGCTAATTAAATAATGGATCAAACAGATGTAATATTATTCTTGTGAGCCAAAGTTCTAACAATCCCTCACTAGTCACATATGTAACTTTACACATGTGTTAGAATTTATGAGCTCAGAATTTTCCATTATATTATTTAATCATATCCAAATTATCTCGTCTATTAATCATGCCAATATACATAATCAAAGTGATTTTTGTTATATTAATCATAACTAAACCCTTCAATGATCATTAATAGTGACACAACTAAATAACATAGATTCACCATGAAATGCGTAGCATGAAAATCACATGAAGTTATTCTGTACACGCCGATTTTTAACTGGTCCTACTTTACTTTAGTGAGATCATTCAATAACCTTATTGTACATAGCATAAATAGCTCAATGTCAAACTTTATAAACCTAAAATATTCAAAACCATAATATGGATACATAATACCAAACTTAGAACATAAAATTCATAAATGAATATCTACCACTAAACTAAAGATTCCTCAAACTGTAAAACTCCCCTATGAGTAGTGTGCTAATGAAATACCTTTTGTTATAAGATATGCTATCATGGTGTTTGCCCCTAAGTATTCTATGGAAATTTGTCCACTTTTTACCCTTTCCTTAACAACTAGGAATTTGATGTCAATATGTTTTGACTTGGCCGAGTTACTATTATTGTTGGAGTATATGACAGATGATTTACTGTCATAATATAACTTAAGTGGTCTTTCAATTCCTTTCATAATTTGCAGCCCAGTGACACGGTTCCTCAACTAAATCCCCTAGCATATAATATTTTGTTCTCTTTAAATACCTCATAACCTTTTTGACTGCTTTCCAACAATCCATTCCCGGATTGCTCAAATATTTTCCTAACATCCCAATAATGAACCCAATATTCGGACGCGTACAGACTTGGCATACACCAGGCTCCCTACAGCTGACGCATAAGGAATCTTTTTCATTTCTTGAATTTCTAAGTTTTCTTTTGGGAACTGACTAAGACTAAATTTGTCTCCTTTTGCAACCAGAGTATCCCCTATTTTACATTCCTACATGCAAAACCTTTTAAGTACCTTTTTTATATAGCTCATTTGTGATAATCCTATAATACCTCAAGACCGATCTCGTTGCATCTGAATTCCTAATACAAAGGAGGCATCACAAATATCTTTCATTTTGAATTTTCTTGATAGAAATTTCTTGATTTCGTGCGTCATACCTATATCATTAGCGGCAAGCATTTTGTCATCAACATACAAGACTAGGAAAATGTACTTGCTCCCACTGAATTTGTGATATACACAATCTTCAACAACATTCACCTCAAAACCAAATGAGAGAATTACTTCAAGAAAATTGTAGTACCACTGTCGAGATGCAAGCTTTAGTCCATAAATGGATTTTGTCAATTTGCAAACTGAAATTCTGGCATGCAGATACTAGATGTCGAAACAGATATCACAACACTCAAATCAAAACAGCTTAATCACACAAATACAAATGCAGAGATTTAAATGACAGAAAAGTAAAATTAACACCAGTAATTGTTAACCCAGTTCGGTATAACTCACCTACATCTGGGGGCTACCAAGCCAAGAAGGAAATTCACTATGATAGTATTAGTTCAAAGCTAAACTCCCCCGTTTACAACTTCTCGTCTAATTACTACCTTATGCAACTTCTACCTAGACACCCTCTAGATATGAGATCCCTCTCTCACTTCCTAATTAGTCACAATCCCAGTGACAATTCAACAACTATCACAAATAGAAGTACCATCCCTTCTAAGTACAATACTTTGTTTTGCTTAAAAGATTCAACCAAGAACAATACACTCTTGCTTAAAAGCTCTATAGTGAACAATTAACAATTAACAACCAGTCTACCTCAATGAATTAGAAGATACATGAGTGACATACAATTAACACGCTATACTCTAAAGACCAACCAAAACACGACAAATCCTTATTCTTTTAATCTTCACGTGATGTACACCAATAATAGCGTTAAGTCTTCTCTTTAAATAGCCTTCTGTCCACTTGGGCTTGGGCTTCTTTGACGCGCAAAAACATCAGCAATCAGTTTTAACTCACTGCAAAGAATCCTGCACAATAATAGGAACAAAATACAAACTTTTCTAAAAAGGCTCAAGGATCCTTTTTACAAAAACTAACAGAATTTGTCAAAACAGAAGTTCCCACAATATTCTCCCTTGGATAATGTAAACGTGTGAATTAAAACACACTCAAAAATCACATTGAAAATACCAAAATAGTCATGCCCTAACTTTCTAGTATAACATGTCCTGGCACATGTCACAACATCACGTTGAACATGATGTCTGACTGTCATGGAAATACATCTGGTTTAACATCTTGCTAACATCATGTTGTTTTACCAAAATGTAGCCAATCTAAAATTCACAAAACTTACTGTTCTGGACTGAACCAATGGCTAGACATGGCCTAATCCGCTTCTGCTCCAGAGCGGTCCAAATTTCCTAAGTCCAATCCACAGAGGGGAAAAAGTTACCTTTCTGTCCCTCCAACCGGGCAAGGAATGCAACATTCCTCCCCGGAATCACTGCTCGTTACGCACGACTTCATTACTCCCCGAACAACTGTGGGCAGGTGCCCGGTGTAGCACCCCAAAATTTGCTCTCTTACTTTTAGTACTAACTGGCTTATGTTTCATTTCATTTTACATATTCATATGTGCATATCATTGGTTCTTAGCACGGGGTCAAGGTGCCTGAGGCAGTTCAAGAGGAGAAGATGTTCTCCAAAGGGTCAAGCAAAAGTCCTTGTAGTGTCCAAGAGGTCAATAGGAGAATTGGTTATTGATGCCACCATTATTTGAGTCACTAAGGGGCCTTGGGCCTCAAGAGATCCTATTTGGTCTATCACATCATCAAGAGTTCACAATTGGTAAGAGATCTCAAGTGAACCACTCTCTCCTAACCAGTGCAGAAATTAGGGTTTGGAGATTCTGGAGTTTATTGCTCCAATGGGCAAGCTCCTTGAGTTTTTATCATCACCAAATGGCATATCTCATCTTTGTTGGAGAGGATACACATCATATTCAGAGGAATTTGGATTTGGAGGATGTGCTAATTCCTCCTAGACTGAGGGTACCAAAATTAGGGTTTGCTATAAAATCAGTTTATTTCTGATTTTTTGGGCAAGACTTGATTCTATGGTATTCCTTGGGTCCCTAAGTATCTAGGAATGGAAATTTGTCCATCAATTTGATTCATAAGAGGTTCAATTGATCAATTGATTGAAAATCAGGAGAATTGGGGAAAAGTCAACTGTGCAGAGGAAAAAGTCAACTCCTGGCTTTTTGAGGTCAAATTCATGTTCCTCATCTCAAATATGTCCATTGATGAAGATTTGATCAAGAAATATCAAGAGATTCACCAAAAATCAAGAGATGTGAAAAGTTTTCAAAAATAGAAAATAGGGTTTCCATTTATGGTAAGTTTTGGCAACTTAAGTACCCATCTTTGGAGCATTCTTTTTCTGTGATCCAAGCTCCAAACTTAAGGGTTATGGAGGCCTTTCAAAAGTTCATATTCCAAGCTTCAAAACCATACCAAGAACATCCCCATTGGATTAAAATTGAGTGAGATATGGTGGTTTAAAGTTTGGGGTTTCTAGGACAAAATGACCAGCCATGGCAAGTCATGGGCGAGCCAGCACGCCCTCAATTCTACAAACACTTGGTGTGCATGTTTTGTCCAACTTCAAGGGGAAATATCTTGTTGATAAAGGCTTCAAATGGAAAATTTCTCAACATGACTTTTGTTTCTCTCAATCTCCTCTACAACTTTTGTCTTGGAAGTTTTTTTATATGATCAACCATTTGGGAGATATGATGAGTCAAAGTGGGTAACCTCAAGCTGAAATTCTCACACACACATGGCTAGGTCGTGACCAGGTTGGATGACACACAAAATCAGTTTCAACCACACAACTTTGAGGTCACTTTTAGGTCCCTTAGAGGGCTCCATTTCACTCCATTCCAACACCAAAGTTGTCATTCACATGGCCCTCTATTCAAAGGGTCCAAGAATGTACCAAGTGGACATGTGATTCTCAAGCTATGAACCTTCAAAATAGTGGGTACGAAACTGAAGTATGCATGGCAATGTTATGATTGGATGCAATCAAAACTTTCCATATTTGCAAGCTGGGTAACTTAGCAATGTTCAGGCCCAAAACACCCACCAGAATAACCCTAATTCATGCCTATAAAAGGACCTGAAGACTGAGTGAAAAAGACACGAATTTGGAGAGAAAAAAGAAGTGTTATGCTGCTGAAATTCTGAATAAAACCACACACATTCTTTTGCCTTTATTTGGCCAGTAGGATCCATCAAGGAGCAAGGATCTCTCTCTCTTTTTCTTGAGGTGCAAGCATCAACCAAACCGCAGGTATAAGTTTCTTTTTCCCCTTTGAACTCTGCTGATAGCATGACCATTTGCTGTGTTTTAACTTGTTTTGAAGTCCACTTGGGACCTTGTGTGAATCTGGCTAGTGATAGACACCATACGTGTGTAGTTTATTTTCCTTGGGCAAACTTTATCTCTTCGAATCTCTCTGTGTGCATGTTATTTTTCATTTTTGAGATTGGATATGTGATCTACATGATGAAAGGATCATTTTGGTATAAGGTTCATGAATTTTTGGGCACCTGTGTTCATCCCCACGGTGGAGACTCACCGGAGAAGACGACCGGAGTCTTCTTCGGCCACCTGAATATTTAACCCTTGCCTGAACCCTATTTTTTCCCAGGTTATAACGTGGCCGTTGGATTGGTTTGATCTGATGGTTTTGAGGGTGCCAGCGCATTAATGAGGCACCCTCCCCATGACGTGTTCCTTTTTTTATTTTTTGATTTTTGTTTATTGATTGTGTACGTGTGCAGCATCATAGGATAGCATGGAGTGCATTCTGATACATTTGATTTATTTATTTATTTTGATCATCTATGTTGACTTGATCCAATGGCTCTAGTTGAGTCAACATTTTGACTGAGGCTCATGGTATGCGCTGCAGGCCAGTCAGGGTTATGGGCTTAGTGCCTTTGCTACTTACACCCCACAATTTCAGGCCCAATGCATTTTTAACATGATTTTTGCTTACGCTGCACCCCCAGCCCATTTATTCTATTTTATTTTTCTTTTTGCTATTTGTTTCATTTTTATTTATTAAAAATACTTCTAAGCATCATAAAATTCCCAAAAAAAATCATGGAGCATTATTACACATTTAAATAATTTTTGAATATTTTATTTTCTTATTTTTGCATATTTTAATGTTTTGTTTGGAATTTTATTTTAATTTCTGTTAGGTGTGCATTTAGTCATGGTATTTGCATTTTCCCATTTTTGTTTGACATAGTTATAGTCTGAATTTTCACATGAAACTTGATACATGATTGTATGATACATTGAGGCATTCCATGCATTTTTTATAATTTTTTAAGGTATTTCCTATTGACTATTGAGTGCCATATTTGGCCAATTTGTTTGTGTGGTTTGTATGAGATGTTGAGGCATCTGTAATCATGTTTGGTGATGAGTTTTTGCACACTCTTTTGACACATGTTTGTACACTGGTTGCGCTTCATATAACTTGCATCTTTCATTTTTCTCAAACTTTTAATGCCACTTTTGGTTCATGTTTGCATGTGTGTTTATTAGTGAACTCATGCTAGGGTTTAGATATGCTTTGAACTTGTTTCCTTGTAATGTTTGTTGAGATGTTTTGACATCATTTGCTAGGCACCTTATAGGTCATTCTTATTCATTCTCCTTGAGTTTTAAGGTCATCTTGCATTCCTCCTAAGTTCATGAACATCTGACAGTTGTTTGAAGTTGTTTGTTCTTCTTTTTTCTATGTGTTTCAACATGAGATTTGCATGAGCTTTGTATGATCATTTTCACATCTTACATGTCATCTCACATGTCACATGCTACTATTTTGCATCCACTTCCATGCTTATTCCTCTTACATCTTCATTCTTTGCTTATGTTACAAATATGTTTCATGTATGCACTCAAGTGGAATTGTTTTCATTTCTTCTTGCCTAGTCATCCTCCATGCTTGCATTCATGACTCTTATGCCTTTTTGAGGACATTTCCATGCATATTTTAAATGTCATTTGCTTCTGGGTTTAATTTTTGCATATGCATTGTTGCATGATCCATTTGTTTTCATTTCTTATAGTTAATCCATAACTTACATTTGCATGATCTGTGGGTGCATGTTTTAATTTAGGTTGACCTTTGTCTAGTACCTTAGCCTTGGCATGTTTCATTGGCCTATACCTACTACCCTAGGAAGTCCCTTAGCCTTTAGGACCTCTCCCTTTTGGTGTGAGGGTAACTTGCTTCTTAGGTTGTCTTCTCAAGGCAACCAGTTTGTTTTGATTTATCTTTCAGTACTTGCTTTCAATTACTGTTACTGTTCGGTGCTAACCTTTCGTGCAGGGGCAGAGGTAAGGCACTTGAGGGTGTGGATAGTTATCCATGTTCACCCTCACTCTTTCTCTCATCTTCTTTTCTTTTTTCCCTTTAGACTTAGGTTGTTCTCAAACCTCCCCTTAGGGCCATCTTTGCATGATAACATTAGGATAGAATCCCCTTAGTGTTTTTCTTTTCTTTTGAGTCCCTCTTCTCATCTCATAACATTTCTAAGATACTTAATAAGGTCAACTTGCCTTGCACACAAGCCTTAAACATAGGAAGTGAAGATTGAGGGGTCCCCCTTCATTCTTCTAGAGTGTTAAGCATACGTCCCATTGGGGACGACCATGCAACGCATTCATTCCCGTGTCATAGACTTGGGTTCAAGGTGAGTTATAAACTAACTCAAGTCACTTCTGTCTTAAAAAATACAAACAAATTTCAAATCATTTTTGTCCTTCGGGATTGTCAAACTTAAGGCTATTTTCAAAAAGGGCACGTTACTTTCCGTTTTGTCGCAAACAGGCATCGACCCTAACTGCCGGACGCGAACTTAACGTCGCTTATAAAAAACACAAAAAGAACTTGGTCCGAACTACGTTGACTCTAAATTTCCCATTGCACAAAGGGAGTACGTAGGCCTAGGATGAAGATGTCCTACCGAGTCTGTCTTTGTTTCCCCCTCCCCCGTTTCAGTTCAGCCATAGATTTTAGGATAACTCACCCTTAGAATAGACAACAAGCGTGGATCCCATCGAGTATGATGGACGCGTGGGGGTGCTAGTACCTTCCCTTCACGTAACCGACTCCCGAACCCGGGTTATGGTTGCGATGACCACTCCTTTCCCTCTTCCTCAGGTTTACGCGGTGTTTCCTTTCCCTCTCTTGGGATAAATATACATTGCTGGCGACTCTGTTTTCCGCGCCACTTTGGCGTTTGTACCTAGATGAAAATCCTAGGAGCGACAGCAGGCGACTCTGCTGGGGACTCTAGTTCCCTAAGCGAGTCTGTCCTAGCGCTTGTTTGTTTTTGTTCTCTTTGGGTGTTTTTTTTGTTTTGCTTTATTTGTTGTATTTTATTTTTACCGCATTTACTGCATTGCATGTTATTATTATCTATTGCGCTGCATTGTTTTTCTGTTTGGCGGGTTGGGAGTTCTGAGAGACAAGCCCAATACCCAGGCTCGAGCATACACATAGGATTAGCGTGGAAAGTAGTGTGACTTGTGTGGTATTTGGCCAGGCGTAGTATACATGAAAAATCCACATCCAGACGAGGTTTTCTTTGGTAATGTTCTATCCTGCGCATTGGTGCAGACGATGGAATGTAACTTGGAAAAGTGTCGACTCTGGTGACCATTCCCGAGGACTCAGTAACGGCACTCCTCCCGAGATGTGATAATGTCAGACCAGAAATGGAAAACCCATTACACTTGTCGATCCGAGGACCCAATGCTGGGAACTTGCTATAGGATGACCTTTTTGAAAGAGAATCAGTGGAGGCGCTCCTTGATTGGCAATAGTACTGTACCCCGAGGGATGAATGTACCATTGTTTCTCGACCTCAGTGCCAGAAGCTGAGGACCTTTCATTTGCTAGTACCCACATGTGAGAAGGGCAGGGTGTTTACAGGTTTGCAGGTAACCTTGACCTTCAACGTACCCGGTTTTCTGGTCAAGATGTTTATCACTGTGGTATTATGGTTATTCTGCTATTCTGGGTATTTGGGCAGATCCTTGAGATTATTCAGTTTATTCAGTGCAACAGTTATCCAGTCTGTGTGGCATCCTTGATCCCATGTGTGCATGTGCATCATCATTTTGCATCCTAACATGTTTATTCATTTGCAGGGTTGCATCCTAACTTTGATTCTGGTTTTTGAAGACTATTGAGAATGAGTACTGAGAAGAAAAAGAATATCATAGTGTACAAGTTCCCATCACTTATTCTGGATCCTGTTCGCAAGATTGTGTCTATGGCAGAACCTGGGGTATTGGCAGACTTTAGAGGAGAGTATGGAAGAATTTTGAATTTTGCTCGCGACATCATCGAATACGAGTATAGGGCTTTGCACACTCTGGTGCAATTCTATGACCCTCACCTGCGATGTTTTCTATTCACTGATTATCTTTTGGCTCTGACATTGGAGGAGTTTGCTCTCATTCTGGATGTTTCTATCAAAGAAGAGGCTCCTTTCTATCCTTCTAAAGAACTTCCTGATTTAGAAAGGGTCTCCGAGGCTTTGCATTTGGATCCATCTTTGTTGAAAAACAACGTTGCCAGTAAGGGAGGGTGTAAAGGCTTTCACGTGAAATTTTTGGTAGAACAGGCTGCTGTACATGCTAAGGCTAGATGTTGGTCGGTTTTCAACGCTATCTTGGCTATGTGTGTCTATGGAACGGTGTTGTTCCCAAATGGGAAGAATTTTGTGGACATGCACGCTGTCCAGATATTTACCATGAAGAATCCGGTACCTACTTTGCTTGGAGATCTGTACCACTCAGTGCATTATAAGAACGAGAAGAGGAGGGGAGGACCCCTTAATTGTTGTGCGCCAGTCTTCTACAAATGGTTTGTAGATCGCCTTCCCAAATCTGGGCCATTTGTAGATACTCAAGGAACATTGGATTGGTCCAAAAGATTAATGGGCTTGAGGGCAGATAATCTAATTTGGGTTAACCGTGGCTTGTTGGGCCAAGATATCATGATTAGTTGTGGAGGTCTCCCAAATGTGCCTCTAATAGGAAGGAAAGGGGGAATTAACTACAACCCTATTCTTGCTATTAGGCAATTCGGGTATGCCTTGAAGGAGCCACCAAAAGACGAGGATGTCCAAGAATCTCTATATCTGAGTGGGGAAATCAATCTAGAACTGTTAAAAGAAGCTGCAAATACTTGGGAAGATCGTCATAAGAAGGGGAAGACTTCTTTTGGGAAGAGCAACAACAGAGCATTGTCTGCGTACGAAGATTGGATTCACAAAAGGGTAGAGAAGGAAATTTTGCCATTCTCCAAAGAACCACCATCTTACCCCTTGCTGATTGAGCCTCCTAGTACAATTGAGATAGAGAAGTTTAATAAGTTGTGGGCTGAAAAGGAAAAGCTGCGAGAAGAGAACGGTGAACTACAAAGAGAGATTTACCAGTTGAAACATGAGAGGGGTGAGGCTGTTCATGTCGCCAAGTTGAAGACAGAGCTTCTCGCTAAGAAAGAAAAGAAGCTAGCAGCCGAGGTCATGGCCAGACAAAGGGTAAGGCAAGCTCTAGATGGTATCAGTAAGGTCCTCAAGTCTAAGAAGGAGGAATTGGCCAAGGCATTGTAAAAAATTCACAAGTTCAATGCTCACCGAGACACTGCAATGGCTGATAATAAGCGAAAGGAAGACGATTATCTAGCTCAGATTGATCAATTGAAGTTGAAGCTCAAGAAAAAAGATGTTGAGATCCTATCAGGGGTATTCCAGAGACAAGCAGTCGAGGGTCGACTCAATGAAGCCATAGCCTCCATAGAGGAACTGAAGATCCAAGCTGAAGTGAAGAGACCTAGAAATGAGGGTACTAGTATGAATGGTGTTTTTAGAGAAGACGTTTGGGAGTTGCATTGCCGATACTTAAAAGGGATCATGCATAGGAGAGATGTTCTCATGCAAGAGCTAATTCAGAGACCGAAGCATCCCGACACCAAAAACCTGTTCAAGGAAATTCAAGACTGGAGCAAAGAGCATAATGGATGGGGGGGATTGGCATTTGTGGACTTTGATGACATGTCGTAGTTTTCTATTTTCTTTTATTGTATTTGGATCACCACCAGGCTTGTTGGTTGGGATCTATGATTATTGTGTTCAGACTTATTATTTTGGGTTGTGATTGTTGACAATTGGTTATCCTCTGGTTTTTCTTAATACATGAGCAGAAGTTCCGTTCTATCTTGTTGTTAAACTGGAATCAAGGGGTGGATCGCCCTGCGAATATTCAAACATGTTCATTCGCATTTGCATATTCATGATCATTTTGCATAACAGGTGTTTATCTCTGGTGTTCTTATCTTGTTCTCATCCGTAGCGCAGGATTGCGGATCAACACATTCACCGGTATTCTACCAGACAAAATTAGAAGAAAGTCATGGATCAACTACAAGCCGAGATGACTGAGATGCGGACCCGCATGACTCAATTCATGGATTTAATGCAAGGTGTTGCTCAAGGCCAAGAGCAGTTAAGGACTCTTGTTCAGCCACTGATTTCGAGAATTGATGAAGAGGGTGTCCTTCATGGAGGAGTTTATACTGGTGTTACTGGTAATAATGTTCAGAATGGCCCTCCGGGCGGAGGTATTCCTGTTACTGGTGTTATGATCCCTCCGGGTGGAGGAGAAAATGTTGTGGTTCCCAATTTAGTGGGAGGAGGTAACAGTGTCTGCGCAATTCATGGCCGTCAGCATGATGATCTTCAGGAAGATGCATTCTCTATGCCAGGTGGGGATGCTGGCCCCCAGATTGACAATGATTAGAGATTCAGGTTAATTGAGGAACAACTAAGGGGTGTTGTGAATCAAGATTCTGTGGGTATGGATCTGGAGGATTTGGGGCTGGTTCCAGGTGTCATTATCTCACACAAGTTTCAGACTCCTACTTTTGAAAAATACAACGGTATGACTTGCCCAAGGACTTACGTGAGGGCGTACGCAAGTAAAATGGCTGCTCATGCAAAGAATGAGAAGTTGATGATGCATTGCTTTCAGGATAGCCTATCTGGGGTATCCCTGGAATGGTATATGCAGCTAGAGAGGAAAGACGTTCGTAGTTGGAGAGAGCTGGCAGGGGCTTTTATCAAACACTATTAATATAACACTGACATGGCTCCAAACAGAACACAACTGCAGAACTTGTCACAGAAGAACAATGAGAGTTTCAAGGAATACCCCCAGAGGTGGCGGGAATTGGCAGCGAGGGTTCAACCTCCCATGTTGGAGCGAGAAATGATAAGTATGTTTATGGCCACCTTGCAAGGTCATTACTATGAAAAGCTGGTTCCGTGTATGACTGGAAAGTTTGCTGATTTGATCTTAGTAGGAGAAATGGTGGAAAGCAGAATTAAGGCGGGAAAAATATCAGACGGTGATGAGTCCTCATCTGGAGGGGGTAAGAAGCCATATGCCAGTGGTTACAAGAGGAAGGAGGGAGATACAAACTCTGTGTTGTCATACCGTGGTAGAGAAGGGCCTCGTCAGAACTTCAATCAGCAGGTGGCTTCTGTAACCATCCCAGCAGCACCCCAGCAGCCAGCAGTACCTCAGCAACAAAATCAGGCTCCTCACAGACCGCAGCCTACGCTTAGGCGGGATAGGCATTTTGACACCCCACCTCTTCCCTACTCTCAATTATTTCAACACTTATTACAGTTACAATTAATTCAGAAGAGGACATTGGCTCCACCCACTGGCAATCCACCTCCCGGCTACGACGCCAACGCCCACTGTGAGTTTCATTCTGGGGCACCCGAACATCATATTGAGAACTATAAAGCTTTTAAGCATCAGGTTCAAGATTTGGTGGATTCAAAAGCCATCAATTTCTCCAATGATGCTCCAAATATGAATCAGAACCCGATGCCGAATCACGGTGGGCCAAGGGTTAATGCTATTATTAAAGACTGTGAAGACTTGAATTTGATTTCAAATGTGAACGAGGTCCAAACTCCTTTGGGTGTAGTGAAGGAAAGACTGTTGAAGGGAGGGGTATTTCCTGGTTGTGATGAAGGCTGTGCAGGGTGTGTGTCGCAACCAGACGGTTGTGATTTATTAAAAGAAGGTATCCAGAGAATGATCAATGAATGGATATTACAGTTTGACAGGGGTTGTAAGCAGAGGAAAAGTACTGGCAGAAGGATTGATGTCGCCACAATAACAATTCCATTCAAGACAATAACCATATCAGCGCCAGCGAGACCAGCGCCGGTCATTATCACTGTCCCTGGGCCAGTCCCGTATGAGAGTACCAAGGCCATCCCGTGGAACTATGGGGCTGAAGTATTTATTGATGGTAAGAAGCAGGAGTTGGTAAAAACATCAGCTGTGAGTACAGGGGTTGAAAATCTTATTGAGGCAGGGGCTATCACTAGGAGTGGTAGAGTCTTTATTCCGTCCGAGGATCAAGGTGGCAGGTCGAAGCAAGACAAAGGTAAACAGGTGATGGATGAGTCTATACAGAGACAGGAAGCGAATAATTCTATGACGAAGCAAGTTGGGGATACTTTCTCAGAAGATGTAGAAAAGTTTATGAGATTGATTAGGAAAAGCGATTACAAAATTGTTGATCAACTTCACCAAACTCCATCAAAGATTTCCATCCTATCTTTACTGTTGTGCTCTGAGGCACACCGAAATGCATTGCTAAAGGTTTTGAATATGGCCTATGTACCGCAGGAAATATCTGTCAATCAGTTAGAAGGGGTTATGGCTCATGTGAATGCTGGTAGTGGTTTGGGTTTCACCGATTTAGATCTGACTCCGGCTGGGAGGAATCACAACAACGCCCTGCATAATTCAGTGGAATGTCGTGGTTCCTTAATGTCGCATGTGTTAGTTGACACTGGGTTGTCTTTGAATGTGTTTCCAAAGAAGGCTTTGATGAAGTTAGATACTCGTGGGTTGATTTGTACGCCGAGTGACTTGGTGGTACGTGCTTTTGATGGTTCCAAGAGGTCAGTTTTTGGAGAGTTAGTTCTGCCGATCAAGGTGGGTCCTGAGATCTTTAACACCACCTTTTACATAATGGATATTCAGCCTGCCTATAGTTGTTTGTTGGGTCGCCCTTGGATCCATTGTGCTGGGGCAGTAACATCTACGCTGCATCAGAAGTTGAAGTATATGGCGAATGGACACGTTGTGACAGTTTGTGGTGAGGAAGAAATCATGGTAAGTCACCTATCGACCTTCAAGTATGTAGAGGTAGATGGTGAAGTACAGGAAACTTTGTGCCAAGCCTTTGAAGCTGTGAAAATTCCCGAAGAACCCCCAAAGGTAGCCAGTCAGCCTGAGGTGGTTGCCCAACCTGAAGTTGTCAGGCAACCAGAGGTTTCAATGTCCTCTTTCAAAGAGGCGCGCGCTGTAGTTGAAGCTGGTAGTTCTCAGAGGTGGGGCCGTGTCATTGATGTTCAAAGGAAGCAGGATACCCATGGACTAGGGTACAAGCCACCCCGACGAGCTCAAGAGCCTCCCAAGTATGCTGGCCCGATTCGGTTCACAAGTGCTGGGGTTTTCTTTAATCAGGTTAACGCTATTGAGGATGAAGGAGATAGTGACTGTGACATGGATGAGTGGATCCGTCCCTGCACCCCTGGTCAGAGTTTAGGCAACTGGTCTTCCGAGAAAGTCATCCAAGTGACTCACCCGGAGTAATTTGCTTTTGTTTTCTGTTATGTTAAATCCTACGTTCCGCCCAGGACGTGGTGATAATTATTTGTAGGGCTTGGATGTTTTATTTGCTACTTTTATCATCAATAAAGGACGTTTTTTCATTCAAATATTTTGATCCCTGTTTTTCTATTTTTTACTTTTTGCATTAACCCACATCAAAATGGCAATGTGTTTTCTTGTTTGTTGCACTCATAATAAACATAAAACATCCATCATGCAGGTTTTTATGTTCAGATTCCACCCATCATGACTTAGCTCTGGCTCGATATGACTTTGACAATCCTATCTATCAAGCCGAAGAAGAGATTGATGAAGACTGTGACCTGCCAGAAGAATTAGCCAGGCTGCTGAAACAAGAGGAAATGGTTATTCTACCTTATCAGGAGGAAGTTGAGACTGTTAATCTGGGAACCGAGGATGTTAAACGAGAAGTAAGGGTTGGGACTGCTTTGGAAGACACTGTTAAAGGAAGATTGGTTGAGTTGCTTCGAGAGTATGTGGATATCTTTGCCTGGTCTTACCAAGACATGCCTGGGCTTGACACTGACATTGTTGCACACCGGTTGCCGCTTAAAGAGGGTTGTACTCCAGTCAACCAGAAACTGAGAAGGACGAAACCAGATATGGCTGTCAAGATCAAGGAAGAGGTTCAGAAACAGTTAGACGCCGAATTTCTTGCTGTGACAAATTATCCTCCGTGGGTTGCTAATATCGTACCTGTACCTAAGAAGGATGGGAAAGTCAGGATGTGTGTTGATTACTGAGATTTGAATAGAGCAAGCCCGAAGGATGATTTCCCGCTCCCCCACATTGACGTGTTGGTGGATAACACCGCTCAATATTCTGTATTTTCCTTTATGGACGACTTCTCTAGGTATGACCAAATCAAAATGGCCCCAGAGGATATGGAGAAGACTACGTTCATAACACCATGGGGAACATTTTGCTACAAGGTAATGCCCTTTGGGTTGAAGAATGCTGGGGCAACCTATCAGCGGGCAATGGTGACTCTCTTTCATGATATGATTCACAAGGAGATCGAAGTCTATGTTGATGACATGATTGCGAAGTCACAGACAGAGGAAGAACACCTGATGAACCTTCAGAAGCTGTTTGAAAGGTTGAGGAAGTTCAGACTGAGATTGAATCCGAACAAATGCACTTTCGGTGTGAGGTCTGGTAAATTGCTGGGATTCATTGTTAGTGAAAGAGGTATCGAGGTTGATCCTGCAAAAATAAGAGCCATACAAGAGATGCCTGAGCCAAGAATAGAGAAAGAGGTTCGTGGTTTCTTGGGGAGGTTGAATTACATTGCTAGGTTCATCCCTCATCTTACGGCCACGTGTGAACCAATTTTCAAGTTGTTAAGAAAAGATCAAGAGGTCAGGTGGAATGAAAATTGTCGAGAGGCGTTTGAAAAGATAAAGGAATATTTGCAGGAACCTCCAGTCCTTATGCCACTGGTGCCCGGGAGACCATTAATTATGTATCTTACGGTTCTTGAGAATTCGATGGGTTGTGTGCTCGGTCAACACGACGAGATAGGTAGGAAAAGACATGTTGTGCACTCGCTTGGGCAGCCAAGCGTATGAGGCAATATATGTTAAACCACACAACCTTGTTGATTTCGAAGATGGATCCGATTAAGTACGTGTTTGAGAAGCAAGCACTTTTTGGAAGGATAGCCCGTTGGCAGATGGTTTTGACAGAATACGATATTCAGTATGTTTCCCAGAAGGCCATTAAGGGAAGTGTTCTGTCAGAATATCTTGCTGAACAGCCGGTCGAGGATTATCAGCCAATGAAATTTGAATTTCCAGACGAACATGTTATGTTTCTAAAAATGAAAGATTGTGAAGAGCTTCTGCCTGATGAAGGACCTGAGATTGGGTCTCAATGGAAGCTGATTTTTGATGGGGCTGTAAACTGATATGGTAATGGAATTGGGGCAATCATTACAACCCCAAAGGGTTCTCATATACCTTTCACTGCCCGGTTAGCATTCGTGTGTACCAACAACGAGGCGGAGTATGAAACATGCATCATGGGGTTAGAAGAAGCAATTGATTTGAGAATTAAGAACCTCGATGTCTATGGTGATTCCGCGTTGGTAGTTAATCAGATTATAGGAGAATGGGAGACTCGTCAGGCGAATTTGGTGCCTTATAACAACTATGCCAGAAGGTTGTTACCTTTCTTTGACAGGGTGGATTTTCATCATATGCCCCGAGCTGAGAATCAGATGGCTGATGCGTTGGCGACATTGGCATCCATGTATAAGGTGAACCGTTGGAATGAAACTCCTTCGATTAGAATCATGCGTCTGGATAGACCAGCTTTTGTGTTTGCAATTGAAGATGTGTCAGATGGCAAATCGTGGTATCATGATATTAAGGTTTTTCTGAAGAGACAGGAGTATCCAGAGGGTGCCTCCACCAAGGATAAGAAGACTCTGAGAAGGTTGGCAGGAAACTTCTTTCTGAATAAGGATGATGTGTTATATAAAAGGAACTTTGTTATGGTTTTGCTACGTTGTATTGATGAACACGAGGCAGGTTTGTTGATGGAGGAAGTTCACGAGGGTTCTTTCGGTACTCATTCCAGTGGACACACCATGGCTAGAAAGTTGTTGAGGGCAGGATATTACTGGATGACTATGGAGTCCGATTATTTCAAGTACGCCCGAAAGTATCATAAATGCCAAATTTTTGCAGATAAGATGCATGTACCGCCTACACTTCTAAACGTGTTATCATCTCCTTGGCCTTTTGCAATGTGGGGCATATATATGATTGGAAAGATTGAACCCACTGCTTCCAATGGGCATCGTTTCATTTTGGTTGCCATTGACTATTTCACAAAGTGGGTGGAAGCAGCCTCGTACGCCAACGTAACCAAGCAAGTGGTAGCCCGGTTTATAAAGAAAGACATCATCTGTCGTTATGGGGTCCCGGAGAGAATCATTACCGATAATGGCTCGAATTTGAACAATAAGATGATGAAGGAACTATGTCAGAGTTTTAAGATCGAGCATCATAATTCCTCTCCATATCGTCCAAAGATGAATGGGGTTGTTGAGGCAGCGAATAAGAATATCAAGAAGATTGTGCAGAAGATGGTGGTAACGTATAAGGACTGGCATGAGATGCTACCTTATGCCCTACATGGTTACCATACTTCTGTGCGTACGTCAACTGGGGCAACCCCTTTCTCATTGGTATATGGTATGGAAGCAGTTTTACCCTTAGAGATCGAGATTCCGTCTTTGAGAATTCTGACAGACGTAAAGCTTGATGAAGCTGAGTGGGTGTGTTCCAGATTGGATCAGTTGAACCTTATTGAAGAAAAGAGATTGGCAGCCATTGCACATGGTCAGTTGTATCAGAGCAGGATGAAGAACGCCTTTGACTGGACAGTGCGTCCTCGGAGTTTTCAGACAGGTGAATTGGTTTTGAAAAGGATCCTTCCTCCTCAAACAGATCACAGGGGCAAATGGACTCCAAACTACGAAGGGCCATATGTGGTAAGAAAGGTTTTCTCTGGTGGAGCCTTACTACTTTCAACTATGGATGGCGAAGATTTTACGTCCCCGGTGAACGCAGACGTAGTCAAAAAATACTTCGCATGAAAGAGACCCGCTGGACATAAAAATAAAGTCCAGGCAAAAAAGGGGCATCCCGGCGAACCATGAAAAAGAAAAGGTTCGGGCAAAAGTTAGGGGTAAAATGTAAAAAAGAAACATGTAAACCCACAAGGTTGAAAACCTGAAAAGGTAACTTTGGCAAAAATTGTTATTTCCTTGGTTTTATGGTTGGCATTATTTTGCTAAAACTCATGTAGCAGCAGATGTTGAATCTTATTGTTTTAAGTGGCTGCTTTCAACATGTCGAATGAAGATGTTTCATGGCAGCTCATAGGACATCGCGCTGTGAAGTCAGTTTTATTGCAGATTCTATTACTATGATTTGTAACTGAATATTCTGTGAATATTTGGTTATCCTATGTGGCATCCAAAGCATTTTTGGATTAGGGTTATTTGTTGGTTTTCGGATTTGCTGATGTTTCTAATTATGGAGACATAATAGGAAACTTTGGATTGAAGACCTATTTTATTGGAGTTAATTTTGCAGAATTGTGAGCAGTCTAATTGCTGCGTTTTTGAAGTCCAAATTCAGTCCAAATTACAAGCTATAAATAGACTGATGTAAACCTAGTTTTGGGTGTCAAACTTACATGTATTTTTAGGGTTGTGTGCTTGTGTTTTGTGAGCCTAACTGGTATCTTATGATAACAGTATAAGGACTGTAGTGTAAGTTGTGTAAGGTTACTCATAAGCTTTTAAGCATTGAGTAGCTGTGTGTTAATTCTCATAAGCTGTGAAGTATTGAGAATTTGTGTTTCGACCATTGTTACTTGTCTTGTAAGGAACCAGTCACGGGTTGCGATTGAAGAGGGATTTGAGGAGGGCCTCATACCTAAGGGGGTCTTAGGTAGAAGTCATAGGAAGGGTAATGATTAAGTGAGCTGATTGAACCGGGTGTGGTTATCAGTGAATTGATACTATCGAATATTGATTTCATCCTTGGCTTGGTAGTCCCCAGATGTAGGATAGTTGGATCCGAACTGGGTTAACAATTTCTGGTGTTCTTTACATTTTCTGCACACTATTGTTTTAAACTTGTTCATTGTTGTTGTATATCAGTGTCTCGACATCTCGATAGAACATCAGATATATAGGCCAGAATTTCAATTGGCATCAAGAGCAGGCACCCTTAGTTATTTCTGGGTGAGATTCAGGGAAGGTACTTTCTGGTACAATGGACAAGGATGGATGAGCTCTGAATAAACCACCTCTGCTGGATGGTTCAAACTATGAGTATTGGAAACCTAGGATGATAGCGTTCATCAAATCCATGGATGATCAAGCATGGAAAGCTGTCATCAAAGGATGAGAGCCCCCTAAGGTTAAAGATGACAAAGGTAACCCTACTGATGTGGTGAAGGAAGAGGAAGACGGGGATGATACTGACTACAAAGGGTCTGTTGGAAATTCTAAAGCCATGAATGCATTATTCAATGGTGTCAACAAAAATATCTTCAGGCTGATTGAGCATTGTACTATTGCCAAAGAGGCTTGGCAGGTCTTGAAAGTTGCTCATGAAGGGACTTCAAAGGTGAAAATGTCAAAGCTTCAGCTTCTCACTAGCAAGTTTGGGACTTTGAAGATGAAAGAGGATGAGAGCATTCATGATTTTCATATGAACATTATTGAGATAGCTAATGCCTCTAGTGCCTTAGGAGAAAAGATGTCTGATAGCAAGCTGGTCAGGAAGATTCTAAGGTCTCTACCTAAGAGATTTGATATGAAGGTCACTGCTATAGAGGAAGCTCAGGACATTGACAAGATGAAGGTGGATGAGCTTATGGGATCACTCTAAACCTTTGAGTTAGGAGTCAGTAAAAAAGCTGAAAAAAAGAAGAGTATAGCATTTGTGTCAAGTGCTGATGACTCTGATGATGAGGGAAAACTGGTCAAAGATGAAGATGTGTCCAAAGAGATAGTGTTGCTTGGAAGACAATTTAATAAAGTGTTGAAAAGGATGGACTGGAAGTCAAGAGAAAATGTTTGAAACAAGTCTCTCGACATCAACAGAGACCAGGATGGAGGCAGGAGAACCAGAACTGAAGAGGACTCTAATCAAGGGAAGAGGGTTCAATGCTATGAATGTGAAGGATTTGGGCACGTAAAAACTGAGTGCCCCACTTATCTCAAAAGACAGAAGAAGGGATTATCTGTGACATGGTCAGAAGATGATTCTGATACTAAAGTTGATGAGAAATCTGCAAAGTTGGTGACAGCATTAACAGGAGTATGTGAGTCAGATGAAGAATCTGAAGAGCTTACTTTTGAAGAGCTGGCTATCTCTTACAAGAAGTTGTGCATTGAACATGAAGAAGTATGTCAGCAGAAAGAAGAACAAGCATGTGTTATTGTTCATTTAAAAGCTGAGAATACTGAGCATGTGTCTACTATAGCTGATCTACAAAGTGAAGTAAGTGTTTTGAATTCAAAATTGGACAACATGATAAAAAATGTCAGAATGTTAAATGGGAGTTCTGATATACTTGATGAAATTTTGAAGTCAGGAAGAGATGCTAGAAATGTCAGTGGTATTAGATTTGAAGGTACAAATGAATTAGATGAAGGAAAGAAATCTGAGGAAGTCCCCGTTCAAGATAAGGGAAGTTTGAAGATGTTGAATAACATGTTGCAACATCCTCCCAGACATCAGAAGAAGTTCATAAAGAAAAAGAATCAAAGATGGACATGCTACCATTGTGGGAAGTTTGGTCATATAAAAGCCTTTTGCTACAAGCTACATGGTTATCCCAAACCCATGCAACAGTATAGTAGGAAAAAGGGCAGGGTTGAAACAAAAAGGATATGGACTTCAAAGGATTTTGTAAAAGAACATAGGGACTACAAGTCCTTCAGAGTCTCTACAGATGAAAAATGGTTCTTTGATAGTGGATGTTCTAGACATATGACAGGTGTTAGTAGATATATGTCAGATGTTAAGTATCATGCTCCTAATGAGGTGATTTTTGGTAATGGATCAAAAGGAAAAGTGCTTGGTGTTGGAAGAGTGTATTGTCCAGGACAGCCAATTCTGGAAGAAGTATTGCTTGTTGAAGGGTTAGATACTAACCTAATAAGCATAAGCCAGTTGTGTGATCAAGGTCTTAGGGTCATCTTTACAAACTACGAATGTTTAATAGTGGATGAAAAGAATTCTGTTGTTATGAGAGGTGAAAGAACCTCAGAGAATTGCTATTTGTGGAAAGATGAAAGCACTATTGTGGAAGTGTTAAACCAAAGAACTTGTGAATGACACGTGTATAAGGACCCATTTCCAAAACTTATAAATAGCCCAGCTGACACATTCCAACTTCAATCCTACAATGCAAAAACTTCATCTGACCTATTCTTTCAAAACTCTTCTCCGCTAGGGTTTGCTCTTACCTTCTTCAATACTGCATTTTGTGAACAACAAAAAATGTCTCAACATCATGATTCTCCTGCTGATTCAAGAACTTCTCAAGTCAATGATGAAGACTATGATCCTCACCGAATGATCAAACTCACCGACCTTGTTCTTGATATCGCCCCGTTGAATGTTGTTCCTGCTGACACTAGAGGTGAGCAACCAGCTTCCCACTCTGTAAATGAAAGTATGAAGTCTAAACCCCTGTCATCTAGGAAGAAAGACAAAATGATTACTAGGTTTTATTCTGATAAGATAAGCCCTAGAAAAAATGTTACTGACAAGGACTCTAATAGGAGGGTGGATGAAACTAAGAATGATAGTAGGACTCTTGATGATAATGTTTCCAGTAGAGATCATAATCTTAGAATATTTGCCACCATTGCTGTTAGTGAAGCTGATAAAGATGTCGGGTCTGATGTCCCAATATCCATGGCTGGAAATACAAATAATAGTCTTACTGATAGGACTGAGAGTTGTATACCAGTTCAGGTAGCTAGGGAAAGAAGTAGCAAGAAGCAGAATTCAGTATCCCTTTCTACTGCTGAAGCTGAGTACATAGCAGCTGGTAGTAGTTGTGCACAACTGGTATGGATGAAGCAGATGTTGTCAGAGTATAATGTCACACAAGATGTCATGACATTATTTTGTGACAACCTGAGTGCTATTAATATCTCCAAAAATCCCATTCAACATAGCAGGACTAAGCACATTGACATCAGGCATCACTTCATCAGAGAACTTGTGGAGGACAAAGTCATAACTCTTGAGCATGTGAGCACATAAAATTAGCTTGCTGACATATTTACCAAGGCTCTGGATGCAGTTCAGTTCGAAAACCTGAGGAGCAGACTTGGGGTGTGCATTCATGAAGACCTATAGCAATCAATGTGCCTTCTGGCTACCAGATTGAAAAGACTAAAGGAGATTCTGGTAGTGCAGTGTGTGCATGACGTTTGGGCATGTGATATGGTGTGCATCTACTCTCTGATGCAGTTTACTCTGGATTATTTTTACTTTGACTTGTTCTACTTGCCTTTGTCATATTTATGGCTAAAAAGGGGGAGTAGTAAGTGTGAGGGGGAGCATCATTTGTTTTGTGCTTGTGATATTGAGAGGGAGTATGTGTGCTGCAGGTAGATTATGTTTGAGTATGTGTGCTGCAGGTAGATTGTGTTTGTGATGCTGCAGTTGCTGAGGGGGAGAATGTGAAATGTTGCTGCTATTGAGGGGGAGTTTTGCCAGTTTACTATGATGAGTGTTTTTGCTGTACTGTGTGGTTTATGCAGCTGAAGGGGATTTATTTTTTTTGCTGCAGATGAGGGAGTTTTTTTTTTGCTGGTACTGATGTTGTTTGAGTGTTTTTTTTCCGCTGCTGATATTGATGGTGTTTGAGTGTGTGTGGAGTTTTAGCCAAAAATAAGCCAAAGGGGGAGATTGTTATTTCCTTGGTTTTATGGTTGGCATTATTTTGCTAAAACTCATGTAGCAGCAAATGTTGAATCTTATTGTTTTAAGTGGCTGCTTTCAACATGTCGAATGAAGATGTTCCATGGCAGCTCATAGGTCATCGCGCTGTGAAGTCAGTTTTATTGCAGATTCTGTTACTATGATTTGTAACTGAATATTCTGTGAATATTTGGTTATCCTATGTGGCATCCAAAGCATTTTTGGATTAGGGTTATTTGTTGGTTTTCGGATTTGCTGCTGTTTCTAATTATGGAGACATAATAGGAAACTTTGGATTGAAGACCTATTTTATTGGAGTTAATTTTGCAGAATTGTGAGCAGTCTAATTGCTGCGTTTTTGAAGCCCAAATTCAGTCCAGATTACAAGCTATAAATAGACTGATGTAAACCTAGTTTTAGGTGTCGAACTTACATGTATTTTTAGGGTTGTGTGCTTGTGTTTTGTGAGCCTAACTGGTATCTTATGATAACAGTATAAGGACTGTAGTGTAAGTTGTGTAAGGTTGCTCATAAGCTTTTAAGCATTGAGTAGCTGTGTGTTAATTCTCATAAGCTGTGAAGTATTGAGAATTTGTGTTTTGACCATTGTTACTTGTCTTGTAAGGAACCAGTCACGGGTTGTGATTGAAGAGGGATTTGAGGAGGGCCTCATACCTAGGGGAGTCTTAGGTAGAAGTCATAGGAAGGGTAGTGATTAAGTGAGCTGATTGAACCGGGTGTGGTTATCAGTGAATTGATACTATCGAATATTGATTTCATCCTTGGCTTGGTAGCCCCCAGATGTAGGATAGTTGGATCCGAACTGGGTTAACAATTTCTGGTGTTCTTTACATTTTCTGCACACTATTGTTTTAAACTTGTTCATTGTTGTTGTATATCAGTGTCTCGACATCTCGATAGGACATCTGATATATAGGCCAGAATTTCAAATGGGTATCCCGATGGATTGAAAACCTGAAACGGGTGATCCAGGCAAAAGTTAGGGATTTGAAAGCGAAAGGCTATGGTCTGCGTTCGATCTGTGAAGCACTGTCGATACTTGGGAATTCTGAAAGGAAGGAATTAGTACAGTTGGTCTCTTCAAAGGTCAAGATATTTGTGGATAAGCAGGACATATGGGTCATAGCTGAGTTGAATCATGGTGGATATCTGTTCCCGCATTGCCGACATATGTATTTTCTTTTTCTTTTGCGCAATTACCTCTTTTTAGGAGTTGCTTCCAATTGTAAATGCCTATTTACAGGCCACTTTTCTCAATAAAATTTTTATTTCACTCAAAGAGTTTTCCATTGTTTGTTTTACTTTTACTGTTTTGTTTGCAAAAACGTCCGATATTTTGATAAACATTGCATATAAAACTTCGAGCTTTGCGGAGCATAACGAAAAACAGTAGAAATTGCTTAGGCATTAGTTATGGTGGGTGGTAACTGAGATAATCATGTTGTGGCATATTCTGTTTAGTGTTATCTGATTTTCAGGGCAAAAGGATTGTACTTCCCCAGTAGGGTTGCTCTCCCCAGCATTGAGATTGCGCCTTCCTCAGTAGAGCAAACTCTCCCCAACAGAAGACTTGGGGAATTTGTTCTCTGGATCAAGACGTTGGTTCCCCACAGAATCAGGGTGTCCACTCTCCCCAGCCAGTCAGGAAGTGTGCTTTCCCCGACAACGTTATGTTTTAATCCCCAACAAGGTGAGGGTAAAGTCATTCTCCCCATCAGCAGGTCAAGTTCAGCAATATCCCCAAGCAGGATGGTATTATGGACTGTTTTCTCCAAGCGGGATCTGGTAGAAATTTGCGCCGTCATTTGTGCAGCCGTCGTTGGCATCCCCAGCAGGTTCTGAGCCCAATTGTTATTGGCAATTTTTGGTAACAGACTTCTGGTTCCGTTATTGGCACTCATTCTCAACTCCTCTAGCAGAGGAGAAATCTCAGGTTTTGGATGTTACCTTCAGTAAAGGACATGTGTAATCCCCGACAGAGTGGATGTTCTTCCGGATTTCATCCCCGATAGAAGTTGTTGATCCAAAGAGTCGGGCAGTGTGATCCTTCTCAGCAGGATTCTTGGATTCAGAGGACAATTTATTTTTGTCATCCCCAGCTGAATTGGTCTCTTCTCTCCAGCATTTATTTTGCTGGAGGGGTCCTTTTTGCATATCATAAGCATTTGCATTGCATCCTTAGACATGTAGCATTTCCATTTCATATGGAGCATTGCGCCACAAAATTCAAACATTTGCATTCGAAGCATGAGCCAGGTTTGATACTTTCTTTGCCAGTTCTCTTTCTCAGCAGAGATGGCATAACTCGGGAGATTTTGGTTTATCCTCGGTGAGATCGTCGAGGGACGCGTTCCTTATACCTATGCTCCCCGGCAGAATCTTTTATTTAGACTTCTCATTTCCCCTGCGGAGTCATCTTATCCGTGGATTGGGAGTTCGTTAGGAGTTTGCCTTTGTTGGGCCTTTCTCTTTTGTGAAATCCAGTTCTCACCTGGTAGTCAGTTCTCGCTTGACGTATTTTGTTTACCATTCTCTCTTTCTCAGTAGGGGTGGTATAAATCAGAAGTTTTGTTTCACGTTATCCCCAGCGAAGTCCGCTTTCTGTAGGTCTTCCCTTGTGAGTACGGTTGAGGTCGTATTCGTATTATTTCTTGAGGGTAGAGTGATTGAGGTCAGTCTTCCTTTGTGAGTACGGTTGAGGTCGTATTCGCGTTATTTCCGTGGGTAGAGTGATTGAGGTCAGTCTTCCTTTGTGAGTACGGTTGAGGTCGTATTCGTGTTATTTCCGTGGGTAGAGTGGTTGTGGTCGGTCTTCCTTTATGAGTACGGTTGAGGTCGTATTCGCGTTATTTCTGTGGGTAGAGTGATTGAGGTCAGTCTTCCTTTGTGAGTACGATTGAGGTCGTATTCGTGTTGTCTTTGTGGGTAGAATGATTGCGGTCAGTCTTCCTTTGTGAGTACGATTAAGGTCGTATTCGTATTATCTTTGTGGGTAGAATGATTGCGGCCAGTCTTCCTTTGTGAGTACGATTGAGGTCGTATTCGCGTTGTTTTCGTGGGTAGAGTGATTGAGGTCACTCTTCCTTCGTGAGTACGATCGAGGTCGTATTCGTATTATTCTTGTGGGTAGAGTGATTGAGGTCAGTCTTCCTTTATGAGTACGATCGAGGTCGTATTCGTATTATTCTCGTGGGTAGAGTGATTGAGGCCAGTCTTCCTTTGTGAGTACGATCGAGGTCATATTCATTTTATTCTTGTGGGTAGAACGGTTGTGGTCGGTCTTCCTTTGTGAGTATGGTTGAGGTCGTACTCCTTATTTTTCAGCACGCTTCATTTCGTTATCCTCACCATTTGCAAATTTCAAGGGTTCTTTCGGTATTCAATCCCCGTGTATCCTAGAATGTCTGAACGCCGTCGCTATCATACCTTCAGGACCAAGTTGATTGAATAGGGGCAGCTGTAGCACCCCAAAATTTACTCTCTTACTTTTAGTACTAACTGGCTTATGTTTCATTTCATTTTACATATTCATATGTGCATATCATTGGTTCTTAGCATGAGGTCAAGGTGCCTGAGGCAATTCAAGAGGAGAAGATGTTCTCCAAAGGGTCAAGCAAAAGTCCTTGTAGTGTCCAAGAGGTCAAGAGGAGAATTGGTTATTGATGCCACCATTATTTGAGTCACTAAGGGGCCTTGGACCTCAAGAGATCCTATTTGGTCTATCACATCATCAAGAGTTCACAATTGGCAAGAGATCTCAAGTGAACCACTCTCTCCTAACCAGTGCAGAAATTAGGGTTTGGAGATTCTTGAGTTTATTGCTCCAATGGGAAAGCTCCTTGAGTTTTTATCATCACGAAATGGCATATCTCATCTTTGTTGGAGAGGATACACATCATAGTTAGAGGAATTTAGATTTGGAGGATGTGCTAATTCCTCCTAGACTAAGGGTACCAAAATTAGGGTTTGCTATAAAATCAGTTTATTTCTGATTTTTTGGGCAAGACTTGATTCTATGGTATTCCTTGGGTCCCTAAGTATCTAGGAATGGAAATTTGTCCATCAATTTGATTCATAAGAGGTTCAATTGATCAATTGATTGAAAATCAGGAGAATTAGGGAAAAGTCAACTGTGCAGAGGAAAAAGTCAACTCCTGATTTTTTGAGGTCAAATTCATGTTCCTCATCTCAAATATGTCCATTGATGAAGATTTGATCAAGAAATATCAAGAGATTCACCAAAAATCAAGAGATGTGAAAAGTTTCCAAAAATAGAAAACAGGGTTTCCATTTATGGTAAGTTTTGGCAACTTGAGTACCCATCTTTGGAGCATTCTTTTCCTGTGATCCAAGCTCCAAACTTAAGGGTTATGGAGGCCTTTCAAAATTTCACATTCCAAGCTTCAAAACCATACCAAGAACATCCCCATTGGATTAAAATTGAGTGAGATATGGTGGTTTAAAGTTTGGGGTTTCTAGGGCAAAATGACCAGCCATGGCAAGTCATGGGCGAGCCAGCACGCCCTCAATTTTACAAACACTTGGTGTGCATGTTTTGTCCAAATTCAAGGGGAAATATCTTGTTGATAGAGGCTTCAAATGGAAAATTGCTCAACATGACTTTTGTTCCTCTCAATCTCCTCTACAACATTTGTGTTGGAAGTTTTTTTATATGATCAACCATTTGGGAGATATGATGAGTCAAAGTGGGTAACCTCAAGCTGAAATTCTCACACGCACATGGCTAGGTCGTGACCAGGTTGGGTGACACACAAAATCAGTTTCAACCACACAACTTTGGGGTCACTTTTATGTCCCTTAGAGGGCTCCATTTCACTCCATTCCAACACCAAAGTTGTCATTCACATGGCCCTCTATTCAAAGGGTCCAAGAATGTACCAAGTGGACATGTGATTCTCAAGCTATGAACCTTCAAAATAGTGGGTACGAAACTGAAGTATGCATGGCAATGTTGTGATCGTATGCAATTAAAACTTTCCATATTTGCAAGCTGGGTAACTTAGCAATGTTCAGGCCCAAAACACCCACCATAATAACCCTAATTCATGCCTATAAAAGGGCCTGAAGACTGAGTGAAAAAACACGAATTTGGAGAGAAAAAAGAAGTGTTATGCTGCTGAAATTCTGAGCAAAACCACACACATTCTTTTGCCTTTATTTGGCCAGTAGGATCCATCAAGGAGCAAGGATCTCTCTCTCTTTTTCTTGAGGTGCAAGCATCAACCAAACCGTAGGTATAAGTTTCTTTTTCCCCTTTGAACTCTGCTGATAACATGACCATTTGCTGTGTTTTAACTTGTTTTGAAGTCCACTAGGGACCTTGTGTGAATCTGGCTAGTGATAGACACCATACGTGTGTAGTTTATTTTCCTAGGGCAAACTTTATCTCTTTGAATCTCTCTGTGTGCATGCTATTTTTCATTTTTGAGATTGGATATGTGATCTACATGATGAAAGGATCATTTTGGTATAAGGTTCATGAATTTCTGGGCACCTGTGTTCATCCCCACAGTGGAGACTCACCGGAGAAGACGATCGGAGTCTTCTCCGACCACCTGAATATTTAACCCTTGCCTGAACCCTATTTTTCCCAGGTTATAACGTGGCTGTTGGATTGGTTTGATCTGATGGTTGTGAGGGTGCCAACGCATTATTGAGGCACACTCCCCATCACGTGTTCCTTTTTTTATTTTCTGATTTTTGTTTATTGATTGTGTACGTGTGCAGCATCATAGGATAGCATGGAGTGCATTCTGATACGTTTGATTTATTTATTTTTTCTGATCATCTATGTTGACTTGATCCAATGGCTCTAGTTGAGTTAACATTTTGACTGAGGCTCATGGTATGCGCTGCAGGCCAGTCAGGGTTTTGGGCTTAGTGCCTTTGCTACTTACACCCCACAATTTCAGGCCCAATGCATTTTTAACATGATTTTTGCTTACGCTGCACCCCCTGGCCCATTTATTCTATTTTATTTTTCTTTTTGCTATTTGTTTCATTTTTATTTATTAAAAATACTTCTAAGCATCATAAAATTCCCAAAAAAAATCATGGAGCATTATTACACATTTAAATAATTTTTGAATATTTTATTTTCTTATTTTTGCATATTTTAATGTTTTGTTTGGAATTTTCTTTTAATTTCTGTTAGGTGTGCATTTAGTCATGGTATTTGCATTTTCCCGTTTTTGTTTGACATAGTTATGGTCTGAATTTTCACATGAAACTTGATACATGATTGTATGATACATTGAGGCATTCCATGCATTTTTTATAGATTTTTTAAGGCATTTCATATTGACTATTGAGTGCCATATTTGGCCAATTTGTTTGTGTGGTTTGCATGAGATGTTGAGGCATCTGTAATCATGTTTGGTGATGAGTTTTTGCACACTCTTTTGACACATGTTTGTACACTGGTTGCACTTCATATAACTTGCATCTTTCATTTTTCTCAAACTTTTAATGCCACTTTTGGTTCATGTTTGCATGTGTGTTTATTAGTGAACTCATGCTAGGGTTTAGATATGCTTTGAACTTATTTCCTTGTAATGTTTGTTGAGATGTTTTGACATCATTTGCTAGGCACCTTATAGGTCATTCTTATTCATTCTCCTTGAGTTCTAAGGTCATCTTGCATTCTCCTAAGTTCATGAACATCTGACAGTTGTTTGTTCTTCTTTTTTCTATGTGTTTCAACATGAGATTTGCATGAGCTTTGTATGATCATTTTCACATCTTACATGTCATCTCACATGTCACATGCTACTAGTTTGCATCCACTTCCATGCTTATTCCTCTTACATCTTCATTCTTTGCTTATGTTACAAATATGTTTCATGTATGTACTCAAGTGGAATTGTTTTCATTTCTTCTTGCCTAGTCATCCTCCATGCTGTAGCGAGCGATTTTGGACGCGGTTCTTAAGCGCTGTCGCTCTCTGGGGTTAGTTTACTACAGGTCGATTCATTTTTTATCCTACTAAAGCTGGTGAAGGAAGGGAAATAGATGTCTCCAATTAACCCTGTTTGCATACTGAGTTTAAACAGTGGTCTGTTAGGTTACGGATGCGATCAATGTGGTGGGCCTTTCTTGTTCTATTTTGACAGAATGACAGGTTTCTGGCGAGGAACAAGGATTAGGATGTTAGGACTGATGTTTTTTTATGAGAGTATGGGATTTAGGGTTTTTGTTTTGTGTGCTCGCTAAGATCTTTTCTTTCGATCTTATGCCTACGTATTCCCGTTTACCGAAACAGGGAAATCAGAGCGTTCGTAGTTCCTCCCATAGAATAGGAGGAAATGGTATTTGGTGTCTTGTTCAAAGCCCAAGACGTGAAGCGAAAGGTAGTTTGTATCTTGTTCAAAGCCCAAGATATGAAGCTAAAAGGGTTTGTCTTTAGAGAGAATTTGTCATCTCTAAAGAGGGTCTGTTTGTCACAACTGTTGGGTGACTGGTTATAAAGGAGGATTACTTAAACCGTGATGTGTGAATCCGGAAATACCATAATTTCCTTTATATGGGTTTTTTAACCTGAAGGAGAAGACTTTAATTCAGTGTAGAGCAATGTTATCTTTCCTTAGGAATTTCTCATGCTAAAAGAGGGACAGTGGCATGGATGTAGATGATCCAGAGGCTTGCCGCTTACAGCAATTAGATGAAGGGGAAGGTGTTGTTGATGTTTGTGTACTGTGAACGAGGCACAGCTTTGAGGCTAAAAGGTTGATTAGATCAACCAGTGGTTTTCTTATACAAAGCCTAAAAGGAGGCTAATATGTGTCTCGTACAAAGCCCGAGAGAGAGGCTAAAAGGTTTTTGACTCGACGATAGAGTCTTTTGGTATCTCGTATAAAGCCCGAGATAGAGGCTATTTGACTCAACAAGAGAGTTTTTTTGTATCTCGTACAAAGCCTGAGATGGAGGCTAAAATTTGTTTGGCTCAATAAGAACCTTTTTGTATCTCGTATAAAGCCCGAGATGGAGGCGAAAGGGGTGATTGACTCGACGAGGGAGTCTCTTATGTGTCTCGTACAAAGCCCGAGAGACAGGCTAAACGTTGTTTGACTCCGCTGGGGATAATCATTGTACAAAGCCCAAGAGGAGGCTATTGTAATTGTTTCAGTTGAGTGACAGGTCCAGTATACTGATTTTGAAAGAGAAAATCAGTTCTTATACGAGCAACACTGTACTCAAGGATTTGATTCGAGGATCCGGGTTATTCCTCTTCTTTAAGGAAGTGGGAAATTCGAAGGGTATTGAGACTGTCCGAGTCTACGGGTTTTCTTCCTATTTAACGAAGGGGTCACTTGAGAATGTCTTTGAGACTCAAGGATATTAGACTGTCCGTGTCTAGAGTTTTATCTTTTGTACTATGCTTTGAGAAACAGTAGTAGACTCTTTGAAAGGACTGTTCTATGCAGATGACTAAGTTCTGTTCCTATACCTATAGGAGGTCTTCGGGACAATTTGTACGAAGCCCAAGAGGAGGCTGGAAGCTTTTAAGAAGCCGACGGGTCCTTGTACGAAGCCCAAGAGGAGGCTATCATTCCCGGAGGAAGAGATCATTATACGAAGCCTAAGAGGAGGCTGTGAATACTTCTAAAAAGCCGAAGGGTCCTTGTACTAAGCCCAAGAGGAGGCGGGGATGCTTTTAGGAAGCCTGTGGGTCCTTGTACGATGCCCAAAAGGAGGTCGATGCTTTTAAGAAGCCCGTGGGTCCAAAAACCCCGAGAAATTCAAGACAGGCTATCCACGAGGGAATAGATCAAGCCAGGAAAGTCTGAGAATTTGGAAGAAACTCAAAGATGCCATTCACGGAGAATACATTCATCTCTGGGAGTAGAGTTTCTTGATAATTCCTAATGAGGACAGCTGAAGAGAAGACTGTATTTGGTGATCCTATTGGGGATCTAGGTGTCTATTTCTATGCATAAACGAAACGACTTCACCTAGTACTAGACGTAGTTGCCGGGGAAACTCTAAATATCTATACTATTATTACACAGTTGACATGAGTTTATGAAAGAAGACTTACAGCGAAACAGACCCACAATACAGTTTTATGTATATGAAAGCAGTAAATAAAAGCGTGTAAACACTTACTCGGTTATAGAGCTTCATGCTGTTTGGTTAGTTGTTCAACAAAGACAGATTGAAAACAACAGTATATTTCAAAATCAAAGGAGAAAGTGCTTTGAAAAATAAAGATTTGGGGCTTACAGCTCAAGGAGAGACCCAGGGTTTTATCAGTGATCGCATTGTTGTTTTGTACAGAGGGACTTATACAAGTGACTGAGGCCCAAAAAGGTTTTCTGTACAAAGGGATGAGTCTTACACTCTCTCAAGAGGCCCAAAAAGTTTTAAAGAAAAAGAGTGGGGCTTATAACACGAGGGTAGGCCCAATTGATTTTTCGTTTAAGAATGGCGATCGCGCCGAGATTTTCTTTTAACGCGAAGGGACTTATACAATAAGTGAGGGCCAAAATGTTTTGGTTAAAAGGGGATTGGGTCTTACACTCTATTAGAGGCCCAAAACTTTTGAATGGGTCTTATAGCTCGAGGAGAGGCCCGGAAGGTTATTTTTCAAAAGGCGACGATCGCGCCGTTTGTTCTTGACGGTATCGGGACTTATACAATACACTGAGGCCCAAAAATGATTTGGTCAAAAAAGGATTGGGTCTTACACTCTATTAGAGGCCCAAAGTGTTTTGAAAATGATTTATGAGGGTTGAATTAATCCAAAAACCCTAATTTGTTTTCAAAATGTGTTTTAATTAAATAAGAATTCAATTAAAATGATCAAAATTGTTTAACATATGAAAAACAAATTGTGATCCTGGATTAATACTTCAAAAATTAAGTATTGACCTACAAAATAATTAGAAGGCATTAAAAGTTGCAAAATCAAGGTGGAAAAAATATTTTAAATGTCAAGAACAATTAAAACATTAATTCTTTGAAAAAATATCAATTATATAAAATAAATAATATTTTTGGGATTTTTTGGGAAAATAAAATATTTTAACATTTTTGTGAATTATTAAAAAAAGAATCAACTCAAAATCATTAAAACTCAGAGAGAAATTAATTTTTGAATCAATTAAATAAAATCACAAAATTCAAATATTTGAATTTTCAAAAAATGGCGCCAAGAACACACCAAGAACACGCGCGTGTTCTGGGTTTACCCATATTTGCATTTTCTCTTCAATCTCACTGAATACTTGATCATATCATGTAATCCACATACCAATCAACTCGTTTTAACCTCACGATCATGTCTATGGCAATTAATTTCATTTAAATTAAGCATAAAACAAGAAATCACGAAAAATCCTCAAGAACCCTAGATTCTGCATGAAGGCTGGGATTTTTTATACACGATTCAAACAATGCAATTAATTGAGGGGAAACATTCCATGCATGATTATGAACATATGGCAAAATTATTGTGCAGCAAAAATTGCATGGATCATAGAGTTAGAAGAGCTCATGCTTACCTCTTGCAGCTGGTGATCGTGTTTTGTGTTGGAGGTGTTACAACTAGGTTCCAATGATCTGGATAGCTTCCCTAGGTGCCATGGAGTGTATCTGGATGCTTGGAATGGATTGAAATGGTTTGGAGCTGAAGATGGTACCTCAACTGCCAAACTGTCAAGAACTTGAGCAATTGGCTAGTGATTTTGTGAAATCAGTGTTCCAGATGTTATGTGAGTGTTTGGATCACTTCTATATGATGTATGTGAGGTGTGTGAGTGATTGGTTTGATTGGAAAAGCTCTCAAACTCAAAACCCGATAGTGACTTTCCTTGGAAGGCAAAATTGGAGTGAAAGAAGAGATTTTGAGGAAAGCATCTGTTTGATGGCTTTGGTGTACTCAAACCAATCATAATTGAGCTCTATTTATAGTAGAACAAGTTTGTTTTGCAAGGAATAGTGAATGGCAACTGCTGAGTAGGTTTGGCCAATGTTGGCAAATGAAAGTCCAAGTCTCCTCTAGCCATTGACTAGAGGTTAGGGCACAGGCTGCTGGTCCCCTTGGTCTTGGATAAGTCTTGACTGAATTCAGTTGCTAAGAGCTCAGTTCATGCCACCTTGATGCTTCCATTAAATGCTCTAATCCAAAATTGGAATCTTGTCCCTATTTTGGCAATTCTAGGTTCAACATGCTATTTCTTGTTCCAAAGACTTTGGAGGCTTGGCTCAGTGATTGTCCCTTTTAGATTCAATCCTCAGAGGTGTCCAAGTGGATAGGAGCATTTGGATTTGGCTGATTTTGGCAAATCGACCAAAAGTGCAAAAATCTGCCTTGCCTTGGCAGATTTCAGCAAGGCAACTTGCCAATGTCATATCTCATGGCTCAAGTTGAATTTGGTAATGTTCTTGGTCATTTTGGAAAGCACTTACATGATACAACAACTGTTTGAACATGTTTGGTTTTGATCTCTTTTGAATCCAAGTGAAAAATCCCCCTACATTTGGAAAAAAGTAAAGGCAGATTCTAGCTTAGTGAAATTTTCACTAAGTGTTGGAACAAAGTGACTTTTCTTGATTTTGATCACTCCATAACTCAAAATCCATGTGGAATTTGGACATAGGTCAGTATGAAGCTTTTGTAGAGGGCAATGTGATCTACAAATCAAGCTTTGAATGGGGAGCAATGGCCTTGTGGTTTAGGAGTTATGGTCCTCCAAAGTTGGCACATTAGTGTCAATTTTTCCATAACTTAGAAATTTTTCTAAGTTTTTATGGTTACCCCTTTTACAAGTTATCCCACTTTCTTTGATTTTTCTTGATGAATGATGATTCAAATCATACATTAACATCATTTTAGGGTTAAAAATACATTTTGGTGAAAAATCTCAAAAAGTCAAAGTTGACTTTTGTGCACAGTTGACTTTTTATCAGATGAATTCCAAACTGTGCAATTCTTCAGGAAATCATGTCCTTGACCTAAATCAAACTTGATGGACATGTTCCATGGGTGTCATAGGGTATATTGAATCATGTCTTAGGGTTTGGGAGCATGTCCTGGTCAAAAGTCAAAGTTACAGTTGACTTTCCTCGCGAAACCCTAATTGTGGTGCAGATGAAATTGAAACTTGTTGCTCAAGCTTCTTGGATTAATCCATTGTTGCAAATGGATCAATATGGTATATTAAAGACCCTCAAATCATGTCTTGAGGTCTTGGCTCATGATTTATCCCAAAAGTTAACTTAGGGGTGAAATAGGTCAAGAAACCCTAATTCCTGATTTTTGAAGAATGCATCCCCTGAGGCAAAATTGACTTGATGCTTAGGTCTATGAGGTTCCATGGAGTATATTAGGTTATGTTTTGAAGCATTGGCTTATTCCCAGATGAAAAATTTCCATCTGGAGGCCCTGGTCGACCAAAACCCTAATTTGGTGACACTGTCGATCTTGAGACTTAATCCACCTAGAAGGGAGTAGCCTTGTGCTTAATCCTTGAAGTGAGAGTCCTTTTGATCCATTGTGGATATGTTAGAGGCTAGACAAGTTGAAGATCAAGTCAATCTTTGATTGATCCTTTGTCTAAGGCTCTAAGAGGGCTTAAAACCCTAATTTTGATTGTAGTGAATGCTCAACAACCCTTGAGGCATTTGATGAGGCATGATGGTTCATCCATATTGTGATGATGATTTGCACAATGATGGGAAATCTTAGTGGTCAAAATTTGGGGTATGACAGATGCCCCTATTTAATCTTCTTGGACCCGAAGGTGTGAATGACGAAGGTATTCGGGCATTCGGGGTGCAAGAGGATTAAATATCGGAATACCCAAAATTTTGATGGTGGTTATGAATGGTAGCTTACGCGTTCATCTTCTTTAGCTAAGTGATGATGCTTAGAAAAGGTAAACTTCCCCTCGATCCTGGTCTTCAACCAAGGAGCTGGTCTCAGTTTTCTTTTGAAATAAACCACCCCTCGATCCCGGTTTCCTACCAAGCAACTGGTCTAAGTTTTTGATTTAAACTTCCCCTCGATTCTTGTTTCCTACCAAGGAACTGGTCTAAGTTTCTTTTTTCAATAAACTTTCTTGACAAGGGACGCTATACATAGCGATTTTCCTCAAACTTCTTGTCGGATTTTTCTGGGGAGATGCCATTTGATGGGAAAAAGTTTGACGTTAGACTCATTGGGGATCCCAATCGTCTGAGTTGTAGAGGTGTACAAACTTCTCTGTTGGAGATGCCATTTGTCGACTCTATCTGGGGAAAATGAGTCTCTCGAGAGACTGCTTCCGCTTGGGGTCTTACATCATACTTTTCTCGGGATCTTCCCGGAGAAATGCCATATGATGGGCTCCAATTTTGAGGTGCCGATGACCTTTTCATCAGCGGTTCTTTCGGAGAAAAATTGCCGTATTGCCGAAGTTCCAATTAATGGGCTTTCTCTAGGGATCTTCCTTAATCCGGGAAAGCAAGGATATCATCTTCAATGGTGAAGAGTGACATTTGTCGAGAGTTCTCTGGTTCTTCAGAGGTTCAAGTTATCAAAGTGGTCGAGGACCGACTCTAATCCAGAGATACAATGGAAGCGAGATTGTTCAAACGCAGCATTTCCTGACGAGGCAAGAACTAACAACTCGATTGATAGGACTGTCATCACTAGGGGACAAGACCGACTAGAGTGATAATGATGCAATATGAATATGAATGCAAATCAAATGCATGATGTATGTATGTTTATGCAAATCAAATGCTGACAAAACTGACGCGACATACAAACTGACAGGTGAACACGACTGGATACTCGGCCATCGCGGGGCGAAGAAGTACCGTTGGTTCAGAATAGCAATTCCACCTTGCTTAGGAGAGATAGTCCCTGTTGGGAGCTACGTTGGTCGGGCTTAGGAGATAAGGACTCGGCCGAAGAGGTCAGATAGAATAGTCGCATCCGACACTGTTGATCCTTCATTCAGGCGCACTGGCGTAGAAGGAGTACTTTGATTCTGCACTTTGAAGTTCGCCTACTTTTGGAGAAGCGGTTGATGTTCTTTTGATGTTCAACAGTCAAAAGAAATTGTCATCTTTACTTTAAAAGCAAAAAAAGTTTTAACAAGTAAATTCATTTTGGTTTCATTTCAAGAATCGCTAATCATGTTAAAACGCCATTCTGTAAAGCTAAAACAAATAAGAATCACAAACAAAAGCACAAGGGCTCAAATTTTATTGATAAGATGGAGATCAGCCAAACGTGTGATTCCAAAGAGTATATACAAAGTTTGAAAATGGTAATTTACAGGGAAAAGGGCTACGTTGACACATAACAACCATTATCCTTCTACCAACTTTGAACTTGGGACATCCTGAGCTTCTGTCGAAGATGACCTTGACTGAAGTTTTCGCCGATGGATGGTGTAACTGCTGCTGCTGAGGGACTTGCCTCTGTTGAACATAGTTAATTGCCATTATCCCTAATTTTTGCCTGGATTGTACTTTGAGACTTCCAATCCATCGGGATGATTTTTTTTTCATGTCTCTAACTTTTGCCTGGACCGCCCTTTCGGGTTTTCAATCCACCGAGACTTTTTTTTTTAGTTTAGGCAAAGTATTTCTTGACTACATCAACATTCTTGGGGTAGGAAAATTCCTCTCCGTCCGTGGTTGCAAGTCTCAAGGCGCCGCCTGAGAAATTTTTCGTGACCACATAGGGACCATCATAATTTGGGGTCCATTTGCCCCGAGAGTCAGTGAGAAATGATTGTATCTCCTTGAGCACAAGGTCTCATTTCCTGAAGATGCGAGGTCGAACCTTTTTGTCGAACGCCTTCTTCATTCTCTGCTGATACAGCTGACCATGCCATAGTGTCGTGATTCGCTTCTCCTTGATCAGATTCAGTTCGTTGTGTCGACTTTGACACCATTCAGCTTCTGAAAGCTTAGCTTTCATCAATACCTGGATTGATGGGATCTCTACTTCTATGGGGAGAACTGCCTCCATGCCATATACTAGAGAGAAAGGGATTGCCCCTGTTGAAGTGCAAACAGATGTTCGATAACCATGAAAAGCAAAGGGTAGCATTTCGTGCCAATCTTTGTAGGTTACAACCATCTTTTGAATGATCCTCTTGATGTTCTTGTTAGCCGCTTCTACCGCCCCGTTCATCTTGGGTCGGTAGGGAGATGAGTTATGGTGTTCGATCTTGAACTTAACGCATAACTCTTTCATCATCTTGTTGTTCAAGTTAGTTCCATTATCTATAATGATCTGGCTCGGAACACCATAACGGCAGATGAGATTGTTTTTGATAAAGCGGACCACCACTTGTCGGGTTACATTAATGTACGACGCTTCTTCGACCCACTTGGTGAAATATTCAATGGCTACCAGGATGAACCGATGTCCGTTTGAAGCCTTAGGTTCGATCAAGCCAATCATGTCGATTCCCCATATGGAAAAAGACCATGGGGAAGAAAGAACTTTGAAATGCGTTGGCGGTACATGAATTTTGTCGGAGTATATCTGACACTTGTGACACTTCCTCATGTACTTACAGCAGTCGGATTCCATTGTCAACCAGTAGTACCCTGCTCTCAGAATTTTTCTCGCCATTGTGTGTCCGTTGGCATGAGTGCCAAAGGATCCTTCATGAATTTCTTTCATAAGCATGTATGCTTCTGGTCTGTCCACGCATCGGAGCCAGACCAAGTCAAAATTCATCTTATAAAGAGTGTCACCGCTCAGGAAGAAGCTGCTTGCTAGTCTTCTGAGGGTTTTCCTGTCTTTTCTGAGTGCCCCAGATGGGTACTCTTGTTTCTGAAGGAAGCATTTGATATCGTGATACCAAGGTTTGTCATCTATGACTGCTTCGATCGTGAAGACGTAGGCGGGCCGTTCAAGGCGCATTATGTCGATCTTAGGTAAGTTGTTCCATTGACCTACACTAATCATGGAAGAGAGAGTGGCTAAAGCGTCAGCCATGTGATTCTCATTACGAGGGACGTGATGAAACTCGAATCTGTTAAAGAAAGGTAGCAACCTTATTGCATAGTCTTTATAAGGAATCAGCCCTGATTGTTATGTGTTCCAATCTCCTTTTATCTGATTGATAACCAGGGCTGAGTCACCGTATACGTCCAAGTTTTTGATCCTTAAATCAATCGCTTCTTTGAGACCCATAATACAAGCTTCGTATTCGGCCTCGTTGTTCGTACATTTAAACGTAAGTCTGGTAGTGAAAGGAATGTGGGTACCCTGAGGGGTAACAATGATTGCCCCAATTCCATTTCCATAATGATTAACTGCTCCGTCAAAGATAAGTCCCCACTGGGAACCTGGTTCTGGCCCTTCATTGGGTAGCGGTTCATCGCAATCCTTCATTTTTAGATACCTGACATCTTCGTCTGGGAAGTCAAACCCGGTTGATTCTTGATCGTCAATCGGTTGATAAGCCAAATGATCGGCTAAAACACTCCCCTTAACGACTTTTTGAGCGTGGTACTCTATGTCATATTCTGATAACAACATCTGCCAACTGGAAATTCTTCTCGTGAGAGCAGGATTTTCGAAGACATACTTGATTGGATCCATCTCGGAAACCAACCAAGTAGTATGAGGAATCATGTATTGGCGAAGACGTTTGGCTGCCCAAGCCAAAGCGCAACAAGTTTTCTCAAGCATCGTGTACCGAGTCTCGCAGTCGGTGAACTTCTTGCTCAGATAGTAGATCGCAGACTCCTTCCTTTTCGTTTCGTCCTGTTGGCCAAGTACACAACCCATTGAGTCTTCCAAGACTGTGAGGTAAATGATCAGTGGTCTTCCTTCCTTCCACTGAAGGTGATAGAATCAGTGGGTTCAACAGGTATTCCTTGATACTGTTGAAGGCGGTTTGGTAATCTTTTGACCAAACGCAATCCTGGTTCTTCTTGAGTAATTTGAAAATCGGCGCACATGTGGCGGTCATGAGGAATATGAATTTGGAGATGTAGTTCAAACGTCCCAAGAATCCTCTGACTTGTTTTTAAGTTTTCGGAGAAGGCATTTCTCGAATGGCCTTGACCTTGTCAGGATCAACCTCAATTCCTTTCTGGATGACGATGAACCCTAAAAGTTTCTCTGAACGGACACCGAAGGTGCACTTGTTGGGATTCAAGCGGAGTTTGTACTTCCTCAAACTCTCGAATAGTTTCGACAGGTGGGTCACATGCTCCTCTTCTGTCTTAGATTTTGCAATCATATCATCGACATATACCTCGATTTCTTCGTGTATCATGTCATTAAAAAGAGTAGTCATGGCCCTTTGATAGGTTTCCCCGACGTTCTTCAAACCGAACGGCATTACCTTGTAACAAAAGGTACCCCACGGGGTAATGAATGAAGTTTTCTCCATGTCTTTCGGCGCCATTTTGATCTGGTTATAGCCCGAGAATCCATCCATGAAGGAGAAAATTTTGAACTTTGTTGTGCTGTCTACCAGCATGTCAATGTGTGGTAAAGGAAAGTCATCCTTTGGACTTGCCTTGTTTAGATCCCTGTAATCAACACACATTCTGACCTTTCCGTCCTTTTTGGGAACGGGTACGATGTTGGCTAACCATTGAGGATATTCAGATGTAGCGAGGAAACCCGCGTCAATCTATTTCTGTACCTCCTCTTTGATTTTGATGGCCATGTCCGGGTGATTCCGTCTCAACCTCTGCTTTACTGGCGGACATTCCGATCTTAACGGTAAGTGATGTTCCACGATGCTGGTATCCAACCCTGGCATATCCTGATAGGACCAAGCAAATACATCGGGAAATTCTCTGAGAAGCTTTATCAAACCCTCTCTGGCTGTTGGACTGAGCAGTGCCCCAATCCTGATTTCTTTTATCTCTTTTTTCGAACCCACATTGATCGTTTCCAACGGCTCTTTGTGAGGTTCAATGGACCTTTCCTCTTGTCTGAGTAGTCGGGAGATCTCTTCTGGAATTTCGTTGTCATCTTCTTCTTCAGCCTCGAATACTGGGAACTCAAAGTTGGGAGAAGGCATCGGATCGTATGTTTCAACTAGGCTTAAAACAAGCAATCTGCATGACGTGATGATTCGTGTTTAGAAGAGATAGAGAAAATGCAAAAGTGTGTGCAGCGTATTTTTCTTTTTACTGCTTGTTTTTTGTTATTGAATTATTTTTTAGGATTACCATTTTCTGAGAAAAGCGAAAAGAGAAAACAGCAATAAATGCGGAAATTATAGAACGACGTTATTTTATTAATGAACAAGTCGATTCTTGAAACTACAGCCCTATAAAACAAAACTCTGTCGCTTTGGCCTAAGCGAAGAGGGAAAATTTACAGAAAGAGAGCCCTATTAAAACATCCGTTTCACCTGGGTAGGGTGAAAGGTTAAAGATGGCAATTACTTTGACTGATGAACGATCTTTGGAACCTCGACGGCAACCCATTGGCGGCGAACTCCTTGGTGAATCACAAAGTCTGGCACCTTCCTTGATTTGTCTTCAGAAATAACGCTGATTTCTGGTGGAGCAGGATCATTGGAATCTGTTTCTCAGGCAGAGTTGTCGTAGGAGAATTCCTCAGTTGTATTTTGCATAGCATTTGTGCTCTCAACTGCATCTCCCCATCCAGTTGGCTGGATATCTTCGAGCCTGATACGAGAGCTTTCGGGAGCGGTGTACTTGACCGTATAGTCAAATTTTCCACTCGGTTGTCCCAAGGTGTCCCACACTTCTTTTGAACTGGAGGAGTCATCTTTCTCGATGACGTTGACCTCTGGAAAAGCATAGTTGATGAATTCAAGTCCTGTAAACGTTGCAAATTCATCGTCATGTTGAGTAGTTTCTGAATGACCTGAGTGTTGATCCCATGACATGGTGGGGACATAGGTATTCTGTTCAATGACGGTCAGCTGATTTTTATTATTCGGCTGACTCTCTTGCCCCAAGTCTCCTGGATAAGGTTGCCACATTGGAAGACCATCTATCGGGCCATAGTAGGTCTAGTCAAAATTGTCTTTCATTGGAGTGTCTTCCTCTAATGAATTTGGCGGAGCATGGCATCCTTCCGGATCACAATCCCCGTATATCATTTCGATGTCTGACCTGGGTATAAATCTCGGACTCTCTGTAGGAAAGCAAAAAGGCGTAGGCACCTCTTCCTGAGACATATAACCATCCTCATTAAGATAGGACTTCCATTCTTCATTTGTGTCAGAGGGATCTTCCTCATTGATAGCATGAACTGCCTGAGGCACCGGGTGAAGGAAACCTCCACTGTGGAAGAAGTCCTGAATGGGATGAAGAATTTCATCGGTAGCAGCTGTCCGGGTACAGGTTGTAGAAAAACCAAGACCTTTCTTTGTTGTATTGCTAGTAGGAATGACAAGTTGTCCCCATCCAGTTGTATCGGTACTCTCGACCGCTTTGATAACATCTTTGTATGAGGAAATCAAGGTTCCTCCTTGGGATTAATTGTCCTTGCCCCCCGACAGCACTTGGAATTGAGTTCCCATAACCTCATCGGGTTCTATACCAGTAGATGATGATAAGCTACTCACGAGCAAGGCCTGTTCCCCACAGACTGTGATGAGTTGGCCGTTCTGAACGAACTTTAGCTTTTGGTGGAGGGTTGAAGTGACCGCTCCAGCCTGATGTATCCAAGGTCTTCCTAATAAACAACTGTATGTTGCCCGGATGTCCATGACCTGGAAAGTGTGAGGACCGATAGTTATGGGAAGATCAATTTCGCCGATAACTGTTTTTCTGGATCCGTCGAACGCTTTGACGACAACCTCGTTGATTCTCATCGGAGGGTCTTTGAATGATAATTGCATCAAAGTGGACTTCGACATAACATTTAGGGCTGACCCTGTGTCTACCAGTACGCTGGCTAAAGCATCGTCCTGGCAGTTAACTGTGATATTGAGCGCCATGTTATGACGACGACCCTCTTCGGGTAATTCCTCATCACTAAATCTCAAATTGTTGCAGGAAGTGATGTTAGAGACAATGCTATCGAACTATCTGATCGTTACATCCTGTTCCACAAAGGCTTGCTCCAAAACTTTCTGTAGAGCCTCCCTATGCGCTTCTGAACTGAGTAATAGTGATAACACAGAGATCTTTGAAGGAGTTTGCAACAACTGATCAATAATGTTGTATTCACTCTTCTGGATGAGCTTCAATATCTCATCGTTGTTTTTTGAAAGGTCAGGATTACTGGATTGACCGACTGATGGACCGGGAGCTTCTGTCTGAAGTTCCTTTTCCTTGTTAGGTTCTCCAACTCCTCTGTTGAAGATTCGACCGCTCCGTGTTACACGACTGATGTCTGCAATATTCACGACGGAGGGTAATGGAATTTCCTTTCCATTTTCAACTGTCGTTGCACCGTATTTGTAAGGGATAACCTTAGTTGATTCATACGGTAGTGGTCCCGGTAGATAGATGACTATGGGAACCTTCTGAATTTTCTGACCATCATAAGTAATCTCGATCCATTCTCGGTTGAGAATTCTTGATTCGTCAAGCAGAGGGATAATGGCAAAAACATCCCTAGTTCTTTGATGATCATAGATTATGACAACGTCCTCAATTTGATTGGCAAGGTAGTTCGGCGACCAATTGATGGGTCCGGAACCTGGATATGGGTGAATCTCTCCACGATCCAATTGCCCCTGGAGAGCTGCTCGCACAAGGTAGCACCCTTGGTTACTTTCCGAACAGACTCCACAACGTTCATAATTGTGTGGTGGCACCTGACCACGCCCACTTTGAATACAATGTAACCTCACTAGGTTAGCTTCCACAGATCGGACATCCTGACTTTGACGCCGAGTGGGATTCCTGTTATTGATACTAATCTGCTGAGTATCTTCATCCATGTAGATTGGCATCCACCAGTGATTTAACAAGTGCTGAAGTGCCTCCTGGACAAGGGTACAACCTCGATCGTTTTCGCAACCCGCTTTACAGCTGTGATAATTATGTGACACCAAGAATTCGAGTCGGACCTGTTCATCATGTAACTCTACCAGGCTGGTATTCATCATGCAAATATCAAAGATCTGAACCATGTTGATCTAATAAGGGTTCCTATCATGGTAGTCTTGGATCCATCCAAGATCCATATGACGCTGCAGGGCCTCTTGTATGAAAGAGCATCCCTATTTGTTTACCGCGCAAGTCAGACAGGGACTGTAATCGTGTCGCGGCAGATTATGATACTGGCTTTGCCTTGAGTGCATCGCCACCAAGTTGGCATTCATCGCACGGATGTCGTGGTCCTGAATGACGTTGGAATTCGTATAGACCATATTAACTCTACGAACTCGATGCTCTTGGATCCATCCGAGATCCATCTGTTCCTGTAGAGCTGCTTGCACTACAGAACATCCTTGATTATTTTTAGAGCAGACATCATATTGATGATAATTATGAGGTGGCACATGGCCATATCCACTATGTCTACAATGCATCTTGACCAGATTGGTCTTTAACAAGAGTACATCGTGAATTTGATAGACATTGTTAGTCTCTCCTTCTATTAGGTTGACTGCAGCCTTCTCATGTTGAGGCAGCGGGTTTGTGAGAACGTTGGGATTCGTATCTTTGAAAGATAAGAGCCCACTCCTAACAAGCTTTTGCACGTCAGATTTGAAATTGAGACAGTTCTCTATGTTATGCCCTGGACCTCCTTGATAATAAGGGCATGTCTGATCCACCTTAAACCAAAAAGGTGGATTTTCCGGTACTGTAAGAGGAGACTTAGTCTGAATGTGCCCCTTAGCCAGTAGTAGCGGAAATAGTTCTGCGTACAACATGGGTATAGGATCAAACCCTGGTGGCCGTGTTGTACGGTTATTTTTCTATTGAGGACGAGCCTGCTGAAGAGGCTGTTGTGTCCTTTGCTGATTAGGTTGACTTTGTGCAACCTGAGGTTGATACGTAGGAATAGGCGCAGGGCTGATAGCAGGAGTTACAGCTGCTACCGGTTGATAACGTCGCCTTTGCTTTCCGAGAGAGATATTCCCAATATCTTGCTCTTTTTTCTTAGGGAGAGCACTACCGTATCGTTTTGTACTACTCGATGATCCGGCGTCTTTTGCCAAACGTCCTTCTCGGACGGCTTCCTCAAGACGAACTCCCATACCCACCATCTCGGTGAAATCACTGGGTGCACTGGCAACCATTCTGTCGTAGTAAATGAGCTTAAGGTTTTTAAGAAGATCTTTGTCATCTCTTTTTCCTCAAGAGGTGGACAAATTTGAGCGGCGATTTCACGCCATCTCTGAGCGTACTCCTTAAAGGTTTCCTTGTCCTTTTGTAACATTGATCTGAGTTGATCTCTGTCCAGTGCCATGTCCAAATTGTATTTGTATTGTTGGACGAAGGCAGTACCAAGATCTCTGAATGTGCTAATCGTAGCACGGTTTAAACCCATGTACCATTTGAGTGCGGCACCGGTTAAACTATCCTGAAAGTAGTGAATCAGCAGGTCCTGATTCTCCGTCTGAGCTGACATTCGCCGAGCGTACATCACCAAGTGACTTTGAGGGCAAGAGTTACCCTTGTACTTTTCAAAGTCGGGCACTTGGAACTTGTGCGGAATTTTCACATTGGGGACCAGACAAAGGTATGCGGCGTCCTTTCCAAATAGATCCTGACCGCGGATGGCTTGCAGTTCCTTCTGCATTTCTAGGAACTATTCCTGGAATTTATCCATTCTATCGAACATAGTTTCCTTCTTACCAGAAGGTATCAGCGGAATCTGTCCTTCTGGGACAATGTGCACCACAGGGGGTGGGACCGTGACTACGGCAGTGAATCTTGGCGTTTCCCGAAGTTTGTAACCTTCAGGAGTCTTCAGTATGCCCCTAGCATCTTCGCTTTCCCGAAGTTTGTAACCTTCAGGCCCAGCGGTTTCTGTTATGATTCCCTGATCTTCAGTGATCGGCGAAACATATCCTTCCGGGATATAGTTAACAGGCATGCCCCAAGGACGATCCTTCGACATTTGATACCTAGGATCATACTTCTCCACTATGGGCGTTGAGGTGATCTCTGAGATCACAGTCCTTTGTAGCTGAGCCTTTGCCACGGCTTGCATGTCGTTACGAAGCTTTCTCATATCCTCTCTCAGAGCGTCGATCTCTTCTTTTAACTCTCTATTTTCTTCCTCAAGATCATCCATATTTTTATGACGATTGGCCCGAGTATTATACGAATGAGACAGTTTGACTCTCTAGAACCGAGACACAAACGTGAGATTCGTAGGTAAGAAGAATACGCGATGTGAGAATGATGAATGCAGTGATTATATTAATTATTTTTTGGTTTAATCAAAATAAACTTCGACAATTAGATTGCAAATATCAAACAGTGGGGAAACCCCTTTTTATTGAATTCAAAGGATTACAGAAATGGAAATACAGTACATTACAAGGTACAGAAACAGAAACCTAAGCTAATGGGTCCCGAGTCCTCTCTGAAGAGAAATCGGGTGCTGACTCTGGTACTTTCCTTTTCTTTGACCGGGGCTCTTGGGCCGTTGTCGGGTTGTCATTCCTTTGCCAGGTGAAAGGAGCGAGCAAATTCCTTTGGTTATCTTGATTCTCTACAGCATGTTGCTCCAAAATTTCAATCAGAGCGTCCTTATCTTTCAATAGTTGTTGTATTTTAATGCACTCTACGTTGAGGGTGAGGTACTTGTTCTTCCAAGACCTCTTCTCCCGTTGAACTTTGTTGAGAGTAACCTGAAGCTTTTCAGTCTCGGTCATGAAGTACATGACAGACTCCCTCGGTGTAAGAATTATGTGACGCGAATAAGGCATCTTTAGCTTGAGAGCTCTAGTTTGTACCCAGTGGAGATAAGGCTCCACCGAGACACAATCCGGTTTTCCTAGAGACTCCCGTCCTTTCTTATGAACGTGTTTCCAAGCGTGCACTATTTCTGTCTTTAGTGCTCTGTCATTTTCTCCTTCCTTGAAGAAAATACCTTCCAGATGAGCATTCCGGGGAACATGCCTCATCGGGTATCCAAAATGACGGCGAACCAATATCGGATAATAGTTTATTCCTCCCTTAGTTCCTATAAGGGGTACGTTGGGGAAGTTTCCACAACGGTCAATGATCCTGATTCCATCATAAATCCTATTGCACCAATCTATATCAGAGTTGGTTAGAGACATGATCTTCTGCGACCAGCACAAGGCACTCTTATGATCCCAGAAAGCAGCAAACTTAGGCAAATGAGAGATAAACCATTTGTAAAGCAGAGGTACACAGCACGTGATCTCCCCTCCGCTGTACAAATTCCCTAAGTGTACAGAATGATACGCATCTGCAAGCAAAGTCGGTACAGGGTTTCCAATGAGAAAAACCTTAATAGCGTTGATATCGACGAAGTTATTAATGTTGGGCAACAAAAATAATCCGTAGGTGAGTAAAACAAAGATGCTTTCAAAAGCAGTCCCGTTCCCTATACTAGCGAAGTACAGAGCTTTCTTTGTCAAGAACTGGGCTGGCAAACCTTGTATGCCACCCTTGGTAGTCATGTGAGTCCTGACCTCAGACTCATCCAAATGTATTGCTCTTGCAATGGTCTGATTCTTTGGAATTTCTTCCAGTCCAGAAAATGGAGCTCGATCAGTGATATGTAAATCGATCAGGTGAGAATATTCCTCCAGCGTTGGTGCTAGCTGGTAATCTGGGAATGTAAAGCAGTGATAAACCGGATCGTAGAACTGAACGAGCGCATCCATGATTCCCTCAATCACATGGACTCTTAGCAGAGATAGCAAACCTCCGTAATTGGCTCTGAAAGCCTCTTAGTTTGTGATCATCCTCGCCAAACCTCTTAAATCCTCTAGCTTTGGAATCCTGAAGGTGTACTTATGAGTTCTCCTTCTACCGAAATCCATTAGCGCAATCCTTTTCTCTGATATTTGCAATCACAGTCTTAGTTTAATTTGAAAAACAGAGAGACTAGAAGAGAAATTTTTTGAATGTTTTAATGTTTTTTAAATGAATGCATGAATGCAGCATACAAAAACATAGAAAAAACATGGGGTCAAAGGGTCGTTGTCATGAAGTCAAGGCTCTACCCATCCCCAAAGGTTTATACTAGGGTGATTTTTGTACATGTACTCATTATCATCAGCTCCTCCCAGGAAAGCAAAACAACAAGCGGATCGTCAGCGAGTTGTAGAGCAATCTTAGAGTAAGTTCCATTCACCGAGAATAGATCACCAGCCTCAAATGAGGGTAGTATCGCGTGACAACTATTTCCGATAGTTTCCGCACTACAAAAGGGTTGGCTCCTCAACTTCTCAGACATCACAATCGGCCCATTGCCAATGAGAGGGAATGGGTTGCATTGGTCAGCCTCCACTGAGGTTGATGGTCGACCTCGTCGCCATCACTTATCTTAAGTGTATACTCAATCTTTCCACATGCGGCATCACATGCATTCCCATTAGCAAAAAAATAAACAGGTATAGCAATTAGGAAAGCAGTATATATATTTGTCCTAAACATCCTAGACCTTTAAAGCTATGAATCCTAAGTTCCTGACAGAAAATTGGTTCCCCGGCGGAAGCCCCAATATGTGGTATTCACACAAGTGAAGAGAAAAAAGGTTAGAGGGGCCCCACGGTGGGCACCACTTTTCTGTAGCGAGCGATTTTGGACGCGGTTCTTAAGCGCTGTCGCTCTCTGGGGTTAGTTTACTACAGGTCGATTCATTTTTTATCCTATTAAAGCTGGTGAAGGAAGGGAAATAGATGTCTCCAATTAACCCTGCTTGCATACTGAGTTTAAACAGCGGTCTGTTAGCTTACAGATACGATCAATATGGTGAGGCCTTTCTTGTGCTATTTTGACAGAATGACAGGTTTCCGGCGGGGAACAAGGATTAGGATGTTAGGACTGATGCTTTTTTATGAGAGTATGGGATTTAGGGTCTTTGTTTTGTGTGCTCGCTACGATCTTTTCTTTCGATCTTATGCCTACGTATTCCCGTTTACCGAAACAGGGAAATCAGAGTGTTTGTAGTTCCTCCTATTCTATGGGAGGAAATGGTATTTGGTGTCATATTCAAAGCCCAAGACATGAAGCGAAAGGTAGTTTGTATCTTGTTCAAAGCCCAAGAAATGAAGCTAAAAGGGTTTGTCTTTAGAGAGAATTTGTCATCTCTAAAGAGGTTCTGTTTGTCACAACTGTTGGGTGACTGATTATAAAGGAGGATTACTTTAACCGTGATGTGTGAATCCGGCAATGCCATAATTTCCTTTATATGGGTTTTTTAACTTGAAGGAGAAGACTTTAACTCAGTGTAGAGCAATGCTATCTTTCCTTAGGAATTTCTCATATTAAAAGAGGGACAGTGGCATGGATGTAGATGATCCAGAGGCTTGCCGCTTACAGCAATTAGATGAAGGGGAAGGAGTTGTTAATGTTTGTGTACTGTGAACGAGGCACAAATTTGAGGCTAAAAGGTTGATTAGATCAACCAGTGGTTTTCTTATACAAAGCCTAAGAGGAGGCTAATATGTGTCTCGTACAAAGCCCGAGAGAGAGGCTAAAAGGTTTTTGACTCGACGATAGAGTCTTTTGGTATCTCGTATAAAGCCCGAGATGGAGGCTATTTGACTCAACAAGAGAGTTTTTTTGTATATCGTACAAAGCCCGAGATGGAAGCTAAAATTTGTTTGGCTCAATAAGAACCTTTTTGTATCTCGTATAAAGCCCGAGATGGAGGCGAAAGGGGTGATTCACTCGACGAGGGAGTCTCTTATGTGTCTCGTACAAAGCCCGAGAGAGAGGCTAAACGTTGTTTGACTCCACTGGGGAGAATCATTGTACAAAGCCCAAGAGGAGGCTATTGTAACTGTTTCAGTTGAGTGACAGGTCCAGTATACTGATTTTGAAAGAGAAAATCAAATCTTATATGAGCAACACTGCACTCAAGGATTTGATTCGAGGATCCAGGTTATTCCTGTTCTTTAAGGAAGTGGGAAATCCGAAGGGTATTGAGACTGTCCGAGTCTACGGGTTTTCTTCCTATTTAACGAAGGGGTCACTTGAGAATGTCTTTGAGACTCAAGGATATTAGACTGTCTATGTCTAGAGTTTTATCTTTTGTACTATGCTTTGAGAAACAGTAGTAGACTCTTTGAAAGGACTGTTCTATGCAGATGACTAAGTTCTGTTCCTATACCTGTAGGAGGTCGTCGGGACAATTTGTACGATGCCAAAGAGGAGGCTGGAAGCTTTTAAGAAGCCGACGGGTCCTTGTACGAAGCCCAAGAGGAGGCTATCATTCCCGGAGGAAGAGATCATTATACGAAGCCTAAGAAGAGGTTGTGAATACTTCTAAGAAGCCGAAGGGTCCTTATACTAAGCCCAAGAGGAGGCGAGGATGCTTTTAGGAAGCCTGTGGGTCCTTGTACGATGCCCAAGAGGAGGCCGATGCTTTTAAGAAGCCCGTGGGTCCCCAAACCCTGAGAAATTCAAGACAGGCTATCCACGAGGGAATAGATCAAGCCAGGAAAGTCTGAGAATTTGGAAGAAACTCAAAGATGCCATTCACGGAGAATACATTCATCTTTGGGAGTAGAGTTTCTTGACAATTCCTAATGAGGACATGCGAAGAGAAGACTGTATCTGGTGATCCTATTGGGGATCTAGGTGTCTATTTCTACGCATAAACGAAACGACTTCACCTAGTATTAGGCGTAGTTGCTGGGGAAACTCTAAATATCTATACTATTATTACACAGTTGATATGAAAACAACATTATATTTCAAAATCAAAGGAGAAAGTGCTTTGAAAAATAAATATTTGGGGCTTACAGCTCAAGGAGAGGCTCAGGGTTTTATCAGTGATCGCACTGTTGTTTTGTACAGAGGGACTTATACAAGTGACTGAGGCCCAAAAAGGTTTTCTGTACAAAGGGATGGGTCTTACACTCTCTCAAGAGGCCCAAAAAGTTTTAAAGAAAAAGTGTGGGGCTTATAACACGAGGGTAGGCCCAATTGATTTTTCGTTTAAGAATGGCGATCGCGCCGAGATTTTCTTTTAACGCGAAGGGACTTATACAATAAGTGAGCCCCAAAATGTTTTGGTTAAAAGGGGATTGGGTCTTACACTCTATTAGAGGCCCAAAAATTTTGAATTGGTCTTATAGCTCGAGGAGAGGCCCGGAAGGTTATTTTTCAAAAGGCGACGATCGCGCCGTTTATTTTTTACGGTATCGGGACTTATACAATACACTGAGGCCCTAAAATGATTTGGTCAAAAAAGGATTGGGTCTTACACTCTATTAGAGGCCCAAAGTGTTTTGAAAATGATTTATGAGGGTTGAATTAATCCAAAAACCCTAATTTGTTTTCAAAATGTGTTTTAATTGAATAAGAATTCAATTAAAATGATCAAAATTGTTTAACATATGAAAAATAAATTGTGATCTTGGATTAATGCTTCAAAAATTAAGTATTGACCTACAAAATAATTAGAAGGCATTAAAAATTGTAAAATCAAGGTGGAAAAAATATTTTAAATGTCAAGAACAATTAAAACATTAATTCTTTGCAAAAATATCAATTATATAAAATAAATAATATTTTTGGGTTTTTTTGGGAAAATAAAATGTTTTAACATTTTTGTGAATTATTAAAAAAAGAATCAACTCAAAATCATTAAAACTCAGAGAGAAATTAATTTTTGAATCAATTAAATAAAATCACAAAATTCAAATATTTGAATTTTCAAAAAATGGCGCCAAGAACACACCAAGAACACACGCGTGTTCTGGGTTTGCCCAGATTTGCATTTTCTCTTCAATCTCACTGAATACTTGATCATATCATGTAATCCACATACCAATCAACTCGTTTTAACCTCACGATCATATCTATGGCAATTAATTTCATTTAAACTAAGCATAAAACCAGAAATCACGAAAAATCCTCAAGAGCCCTATATTCTACATGAAGGTTGGGATTTTTGATACATGATTCAAACAATGCAATTAATTGAGGGGAAACATTTCATGCATGATTATGAACATATGGCCAAATTATTGTGCAGGAAAAATTGCATGGATCATAGAGTTAGAAGAGCTCATGCTTACCTCTTGCAGCTGGTGATCGTGTTTTGTGTTGGAGGTGTTACAACTAGGTTCCAATGATCTGGATAGCTTCCCTAGGTTCCATGGAGTGTATCTGGATGCTTGGAATGGATTGAAATGGTTTGGAGCTGAAGATGGTACCTCAACTGCCAAACTGTCAAGAACTTGAGCAATTGGCTAGTGATTTTGTGAAATCAGTGTTCCAGATGTTATGTGAGTGTTTGGATCACTTCTATATGATGTATGTGAGGTGTGTGAGTGATTGGTTTGATTGGAAAAGCTCTCAAACTTAAAACCCGATAGTGACTTGCCTTGGAAGTTAAAATTGAAGTGAAAGAAGAGATTTTGAGGAAAGCATCTATTTGATGGCTTTGGTGTACTCAAACTGATCACAATTGAGCTCTATTTATAGTAGAGCAAGTTTTTTTGGTAAGGAATAGTGAATGGCAACTGCTGAGTAGGTTTGGCCAATGTTGGCAAATGAAAATCCAAGTCTCCTCTAGCCATTGACTAGAGGTTAGGGCACAAGCTGCTGGTCCCCTTGGTCTTGGATAAGTCTTGACTGAATTCAGTTGCTAAGAGCTCAGTTCATGCCACCTTGATGCTTCCATTGAATGCTCTAATCCAAAATTGGAGTCTTGTCCCTATTTTGGCAATTCTAGGTTCAACATGCTATTTCTTGTTCCAAAGACTTTGGAGGCTTGGCTCAGCGATTGTCCCCTTTAGATTCAATCCTCAGAGGTGTCCAAGTGGATAGGAGCATTTGGATTTGGTTGATTTTGGCAAATCGACCAAAAGTGTAAAAATCTGCCTTGCCTTGGCAGATTTCAGCAAGGCAACTTGCCAATGTCATATCTCATGGCTCAAGTTGAATTTGGTAATGTTCTTGGTCATTTTGGAAAGCCCTTACATGATACAACAACTGTTTGAACATGTTTGGTTTTGATCTCTTTTGAATCCAAGTGAAAAATCCCCCTACATTTGGAAAAAAAGTAAAGGCAGATTCTAGCTTAGTGAAATTTTCACTAAGTGTTGGAACAAAGTGACTTTTCTTGATTTTGATCACTCCATAACTTAAAATCCATGAGGAATTTGGACATAGGTCAGTATAAAGCTTTTTTAGAGGGCAATGTGATCTACAAATCAAGCTTTGAATGGGGAGCAATGGCCTTGTGGTTTAGGAGTTATGGTCCCCCAAAGTTGGCACATTAGTGTCACTTTTTCCATAACTTAGAAAATTTTCTAAGTTTTTATGGTTACCCCTTTTACAAGTTATCCCACTTTCTTTGATTTTTCTTGATGAATGATGATTCAAATCATACATTAACATCATTTTAGGGTTAAAAATCCATTTTGGTGAAAAATCTCAAAAAGTCAAAGTTGACTTTTGTGCACAGTTGACTTTTTATCAGATGAATTCCAAACTGTGCAATTCTTCAGGAAATCATGTCCTTGACCTAAATCAAACTTGATGGACATGTTCCATGGGTGTCATAGGGTATATTGAATTATGTCTTAGGGTTTGGGAGCATGTCCTGGTCAAAAGTCAAAGTTACAGTTGACTTTCCTCGCGAAACCCTAATTGTGGTGCAGATGAAATTGAAACTTGTTGCTTAAGCTTCTTGGATTAATCCATTTTTGAAAATGGATCAATATGGTATATTAAAGACCCTCAAATCATGTCTTGAGGTCTTGGCTCATGATTTGTCCCAAAAGTCAACTTAGGGGTGAATTAGGTCAAGAAACCCTAATTCCTGATTTTTGAAGAATGCATCCCCTGAGGCAAAATTGACTTGATGCTTGGGTCCATGAGGTTCCATAGAGTATATTAGGTTATGTTTTGAAGCATTGGCTTGTGCCCAGATGAAAATTTTCTATCTGGAGGCCCTGGTCGACCAAAACCCTAATTTGGTGACACTGTCGATCTTGAGACTTAATCCACCTAGAAGGGAGCAGCCTTGTGCTTAATCCTTGAAGTGGGAGTCCTTTTGATCCATTGTGGATATGTTAGAGGCTAGACAAGTTGAAGATCAAGTCAATCTTTGATTGATCCTTTGTCTAAGGCTCTTAGAGGGCTTAAAACCCTAATTTTGATTGTAGTGAATGCTCAACAACCCTTGAGGCATTTGATGAGGCATGATGGTTCATCCATATTGTGATGATGATTTGCACAATGATGGGAAATCTTAGTGGTCAAAATTTGGGGTATGACACATGCTTGCATTCATGACTCTTATGCCTTTTTTAGGACATTTCCATGCATATTTTAAATGTCATTTGCTTCTGGGTTTAATGTTTGCATATGCATTGTTGCATGATCCATTTGTTTTCATTTCTTATAGTTAATCTATAGCTTACATTTGCATGATCTATGGGTGCATGTTTTAATTTAGGTTGACCTTTATTTAGTACCTTAGCCTTGGTATGTTTCATTGGCCTATACCTACTACCCTAGGAAGTCCCTTAGCCTTTAGGACCTCTCCCTTTTGGTGTGAGGGTAACTTGCTTCTTAGGTTGTCTTCTCAAGGCAACCAGTTTGTTTTGATTTATCTTTCAGTACTTGCTTTCAATTACTGTTACTGTTCTGTGCTAACCTTTCGTGCAGGGGCAGAGGTAAGGCACTTGAGGGTATGGATAGTTATCCATGTTCACCCTCACTCTTTCTCTCATCTTCTTTTCTTTTTTCCCTTTAGACTTAGGTTGTTCTCAAACCTCCCCTTAGGGCCATCTTTGCATGATAACATTAGGATAAAATCCCCTTGGTGTTTTTCTTTTCTTTTGAGTCCCTCTTCTCATCTCATAACATTTCTAAGATACTTAATAAGGTCAACTTGCCTTGCACACAAGCCTTAAACATAGGAAGTGAAGATTGAGGGGTCCCCCTTCATTCTTCTAGAGTGTTGAGCATACGTCCCATTGGGGACGACCATGCAACGCATTCATTCCCGTGTCATAGACTTGGGTTCAAGGTGAGTTATGAACTAACTCAAGTCATTTTTGTCTTAAAAAATACAAACAAATTTCAAATCATTTTTGTCCTTCAGGATTGTCAAACTTAAGGCTATTTTCAAAAAGGGCACGTTACTTTCCGTTTTGTCGCAAACAGGCATCGACCCTAACTGCCGGACGCGAACTTAACGTCGCTCATAAAAAACACAAAAAGAACTTGGTCCGAACTACGTTGACTCTGAATTTCCCATTGCACAAAGGGAGTACGTAGGCCTAGGAAGACGATGTCCTACCGAGTCTGTCTTTGTTTCCCCCTCCCCCATTTCAGTTCAGCCATAGATTTTAGGATAACTCACCCTTAGAATAGACAACAAGCGTGGATCCCATCGAGTACGATGGACGTGTGGGGGTGCTAGTACCTTCCCCTCGCGTAACCGACTCCCGAACCCGGGTTATGGTTGCGATGACCACTCCTTTCCCTCTTCCTCAGGTTTACGTGATGTTTCCTTTCCCTCTCTTGGGATAAATATACATTGCTGGAGACTCTGTTTTCCGCGCCACTTTCGCGTTTGTACCTGGATGAAAATCCTGGGAGCGACACCCTGAACCATGCCTATGCCCGACATAACGTTTAGTTTTGGGCACCCTGCCCGACATAACAGCTAGTTTGGGTAGTTACCTATTCTTTGGGGAAAACGGTTATTTCGCCTCGGAAATAGGACCGTTGGCCACGCGCTGAGGGATCTATATAAACACTCTCGCTTGAGAGGGTCAGGTATCCAATATTCACCCTAAGAACTCATACTTTGTACTTGCCCATTTTCTCTGACCCTTTCTTACTTGAGCATCGGATTACCTTGCAGGTACACCCCCTCCTCTCCATACGACCAGCATCCCTGACGCACTTGGCGGCCCAATTCTTCAGGATCTGATCTAGCCTTCACGATCAGTGGCGCCGTCTGTGGGAACCATTGTTCTCCCCATCTTTCTTTCCTCAGAAACCGAAGATCAAAACAATTCTCAAACATCATCACGATCATGGCCTCCCAAGATCGCACCAAGGATGCTCTCCAAGCCACCATCCTCCCCGTTAACAAATCTGACATTGACGGCCAGTCATCTCTCCTCCGAGATGCCCGTTTCCTCAGTGACGGAGCCACTGCTTCTCCTTCCCCTACCCCTGCTAATCGCAGCAACGATCAGCCTTCACTTAACGTCCAACACGTTCTTGTTTCGCCCAACGCCGACCCGGCCGTGGTAGCCCTCCTGGAGGCGATCAACAAAACCAACACCCTGATCCTGCAGCAAAACGAGAAGATCGGGGCGTTAGAAGAGTCCAACCGTCCAAGATCCCCTCCTCTGCGGAGGAACCTGCAACGGTCAAGGAGCCCGCAGCCCCGGAGAGACATCGACCGAAGACTGCGCCAAGAGCCTGATCCTCGCACCACCCAAAAGCGCAACCAGATCTCCTCGCGTGACCAACATGCTCACGACCACAAGAGGACTCGGAGGAACGAGCAATCTCCGCCGGTCAAGTCTAAAGGACGGGCCCGCTCACCTTCTCCGCGAAGAAACCACTCCCATTCTCCCCAGAGGAACCGTCGCCGCGAACATCCCGTTCGGTCCCCGTCATACACCAGTTCTAGTAGTGACGACGAGCCTCGCGGCCCATTGTCCCAGGAGATCCTGGCTACCTGTCTCCCAAAAGGCTTGGAGAAACCCCCGTCACTCAACACGTACGACGGAACCACCGACCCCGACGAGCACATCAAAGACATCAAGGCGCTGTTAGACTACTGCGGCGTACGGGGCGCCATCAAATGCCGACTGTTACCGACCACGCTCCGAAAGGGAGCGATGACATGGTACAAGCAACTGCCCGAGGAGTCCATTACCTCGTGGAGACAGCTGGGCAGGATGTTCTCACGGCACTTCACAGCATCTCGCCGTCACCCCAAGACCGAGGCCTCCCTTGGGGCTATAATCCAAGAAAAAGACGATCCTCTCCGCGCGTACATCGAGAGGTTCAACAAGGAAGCAGTACAGGTCCCTACAACAGAAAAAATGAAGAAGTTCGACTCGAGCAAGGGGTCCACCCGGGCTCTGATTTTTCTAAAGCCATTAGCCTCGCACCGCCGAGGAACTTAGACGCCCTCCTCCTCAAAGCCCAATCACACATTCAGTCTGAAGAAAAGGTTGCGGCCTGCAACGTCCAAGCATCACGCCATCAGGAGAACGCTCGGGCCTCCAGAGGAGAAGAAGCCTCGACATCTCGTTGGGGTGAACGGAAGCGCGAGGACCGTCCACGAGACTCATGCGATAGCAAGGGACCCTCTGGGCGTTTCCATGACTACACCCCCCTGACTGTCTCCAGGGAGAAAATATTGTCCGAATGTGCCAATTCGGAGTTCAAGCGGGCAGGGGTCCGCTTCCCCAAATAACTGCCGGCCAGACCGAACGTGGACAAATCAAAATACTACCATTTCCACAAGAGTCATGGGCACACTACTGAGGACTGCATCCACCTGAAGGATGCCATTGAGATACTGATCAAGGACGCCCACCTGAAACAGTTCGCGAAGAAGAAGGACACTCCTCGGCAGGACGCCCAGGAGTCCAAGAAGATAAAAGAGGAAGTGCCCTCCTCGGAAGACGCCAACATACAGGTCGCTATGTCCATATCGCGACCGGAGGACTTCTACGTCCCGGACGGGCTCAGCGCCCCTGCTTATTTCGCGGCCCACAGCCCGTGGGAGACTTTTTCCTCCGCCATGGTCATCTCTAGCGGGGGCTTCAACAAAGTGACTGTGGGCTCCGTGAAATGCAAGTTCGAGCATCTGATCAACACGAGCTCCAATAAAGTGACCACGCTCGATCAGGCCCAGAAGGGCTCCGTCCCCATCTCCTTCTACCGGGAAGAGCCCCTCGGTGGATCCCCGAACTCGAGCATACCTTTGCTCGTCAGAGCCCGAATGGCGAACTTCGAAGTTTGCAGAATACTCGTTGACCAGGGCAGCTCGGTCGACATCATGTACTCCCAACTATTCTCAACGCTTCAGTTGGACGAATCGCACCTTACCCCCTATGTAGGGTCCGATTTACAGGGATTCAACGGATCAGTGACCAAGCCGTGGGGCTAAGTCGAACTGATCGTAACCTTCGGATCAGCTGAGATGGCCAGATCTGTCAAGGTACAATTTCAGGTGATCGACTGCCCGTCGCTTTACCAGCGCATATTCGGAAGGCCAACTCTGGCCGAGTTGGTAGCGGTGCCTTTAACAGTCCACCTGAAGATGAAGTATTACACTTTAAAGGGGATGGTCGCCACCTTCCACAGCGACATCGAAGCTGCACGTAGGTGTTTCGAGGCAGCTACAAAGGGGCTCAACGCCATTGCGTCCAAGCCAAAAGCATCGGGCAAGCCAGTATTGCCAAGCAGCTTCAAGGAAGCCAAGCCTCTTCCCCAGGTCGACTCTATCGACCTCGACAGTCGCTTCCAAGAAGAAGACCGGCAGGAGGAACGAGCAGCTTTAGCCGACCCATCCACATCGTCCAGCAGCAACTCCCATCCAATGCGCCCGATCCCGGATGGCAACTTCGAGATCGTTCTGTTCGGCGACGACCCTCAGCGGGGAGTGAATATCGGAGCAGACTTGCCCGACATCGCGAGGAAACAGCTCAAAGCATGCCTCCGTGAGAATGCTGACCTATTCGCATGGAGCACCGCCGAAAGGTCCGGACTGGATCCATCCGTCGCCTGCCACCAGCTGACAATTGACCCGGCCATCAAGGCCGTAACACAACGTAGGAGAAAGCAGTCTCCAGAGAAAACGGAGGCTGCTGAAAAAGCTTTAAAGGACCTCCTTGAGGCCAAATTTATTTCGGAGGCCAATTACACCACTTGGCTGTCCAACGTTGTACTAGTTAAAAAATCTAATGGAAAATGGCGCATGTGCATTGATTACACCGATCTCAATAAGGCATGCCCGAAGGATGCCTACCCCCTCCCCAATATTGATAAACTCGTCGATAATTCCGCTGGTTTTAAACTTTTATCGTTCATTGGCGCCTACTCGGGCTATAATCAAATTCCGATGGCAATGTCCGACAAAAAATATACGGCCTTCATGACCGAGTCGAGCAACTATTACTACAGCGTAATGCCCTTCGGCCTTAAGAACACCGGAGCAACGTACCAACGAATAATGAACAAGGTATTCTGGGGAGAAATAGGCAACATGCTCGAAGTCTACATGGACGACATGATCGTAAAATCCCACGAGGAAACCGATCATACTGCCCATTTGAGAAAGGTCTTCGAACAGGCCAGAAAATCAAAATGCATTTTAACCCGGAGAAGTGCACGTTCGATGTCCGGGCAGGAAAATTCCTCGGCTTCTACTTAACGGAATGAGGAATCGAAGCCAATCCCGAAAAATGCCGAGCATTCTCCGAGTTTCCTATGCCCAAGTCCAAAAAATCCATCCAGACCCTCAACGGGATGCTCGCGTCACTATCTCGTTTCGTGGCCAAGTCCGCCCAGCACGCCCTACCATTCTTCAAACTCCTCCGTAAAGAGGCAGCATTCGAATGGACCAAGGAGTGTGACGAGGCCCTTTTCCATCTGAAACGAGCACTCTCAGAGCCACCGGTCCTCTCTCGCCCGGACAATGGCGAAACATTGTACCTGTACCTAGCCGTAGCAACCGAAGCAGTGAGCGCCACTCTCATCCGTGAGACATCTGATATATTTCACGAGCAAAGCGCTACAAGGACCAGAGTTAAGATACCAACAAATAGAGAAGGTGGTGCTGGCCCTCATCAACGCGGCCAGAAGATTAAGACACTACTTCCTGGCTCACACGATCGTGATTCGAACAGATCAACCCATAAAGCAGCTGCTCGGACGACCAGACATGGCTGGCCGGATGCTCAAATGGTCGTTGGAACTGTCCGAATTCGACATCCAATACAAAAGCAGAAAAGCCCTCAAGGCCCAAGCTCTGGCCGACTTCGTCGCGGAAATGATATTCGCAGACTCCCCCGCGAGCGAAGCGCGCAAATGGACTATTTTCGTTGACGGTGCCTCAAGCTCGGCAGGCAGCGGCGCGGGCATCATACTGGAAAGCGATGAAGGAATCATCATTGAAGTATCACTCACCCTGTCATTCCCAACCTCCAACAACCAGGCTGAATACGAGGCCTTCCTCGCTGGGCTTCGCCTGGCCGAGGACCTAGGCGCAGAAGAAGTCGTCATTTGCACGGATTCACAACTCGTAGCCCTCCAGGTCCGGGGAGAATATCAAGCCAAAAACGATAACCTAACCGAATACTTGGCCCTGGTCAAAAAGAAGATGCGAAGTTCACAATGGTGGAAGTGAAACATGTTCCCCGCGAACATAATGTGCGAGCGGACGTGCTATCCAAACTAGCCAACACAAAGAAGAAAGGCGGAAACAAATCCGTCATACAGGAAGTACTTCCTCGACCCAGCATCGGGAAAGTCTCCCCGACACTCGACGTACTGGTGATCGGCGACAATAACTACTGGATGACCCCTATCTACAACTATCTCGCCAAAGACGAACTTTCGTTCGACCCAAAGGAGGCCAACACAGTCTGGCGAAGAGTCTGCTCTTATGTCTTGGTCAAAGATAAACTCTACAGGCGGGGATTCTCCATCCCGCTGCTCAAATATGTCGAGGAGGAAATGGTTGCGCACATCCTGCCCGAAATCCACGAAGGAATCAACGCCCAACATCTCGGTGGAAGGTCGCTTGCCCGAAAGGCCCTCCGAGCATAATACTATTGGCCAACCATGCAGCACGACGTGAAAGAGCATGTGAAGAAATGCGATAAATGCCAACGACACGAGGACATGCACCTGGCTCCGCCCAACGAGCTCAAGGCTATGTCCTCCCCGTGGCCATTCGCCTGGTGGGGCCTAGACATCCTAGGACCCTTCGTGGTAGGATCAAGTCAGAACAAATACCTAATAGTGGGCGTAGACTATTTCACAAAATGGATAGAAGCGGAAGCTCTAGCCAAAATAACTGCCCACAACATCCTGCGTTTCTACAAATGAAACATCCTTGCACGTTTCGGCATCCCCCAAGCGATAGTAACGGACAATGGGACGCAATTCACGGACAGGAAGTTCCAAGACTTCGTCGCCCAACTGGCTACGAAGCGGTACTTTGCATCCGTAGAGCACCCTCAAACAAACGGGCAGGCCGAAGCAGCCAACTGAGTCATCCTTCGAGGCCTCAAGCGAAGACTAGACGAAACAAAGAAGGCATGGGTCGAGGAACTGCACAGCGTACTCTGGGCATACTGCACAACTCCACACTCAACGACCGGGGAAACACCTTTTCGTCTAGCATACGGGACCGAGGCTGTAATTCCCGTCGAAGTTCATGTGCCCTCTAGGCGGACAGAGTCGCCCCTAGACGAGGAGATGAACGACGAGTCATTGCGAGAAGAACTCGACCTTGTCGAGGAAATCCGAACCGAAGCAGCCCTCCGCGAAGCCTCACTGAAACAAAAAATTACCATCAGGCACAACGCCAAGGTGATACGACGAGAGTTCGACGTGGGAAGCCTTGTTCTAAGAAGAAACCACAAAGACTCTCGAGAAGGCAAACTAGCAGCCAACTGGGAGGGGACCTATCGCGTCCGAGCAAAAACGGAAAATGGGGCATACTACCTAGAACATCTCACCGGGGAAGAACTTGCTCGACCATGGAACGCTGGAAAGCTAAAACAATACTACAACTAAATTCTCGGTTCGACCTGTCACAACGACGGACGTCAGCTACCGACCACTATGCACGTCTAGGTACAAGCGTCGCATACGAATAAAGCAGAACCTCGCTCAGTAACGAGCCGGGTAACTGCTCGACAGTGGTCCTCGATCGAGCATCGTTGTCGTCAAAGTACCATGACTGGCAGAACCCCAGCTCGCGATGGGACGTTCACGCCGCGAACTCAGGCCTCAAACGCGACCTGAGATCCGTACCCCCGCCAGGATATTCCCCGGTCGTTCGACCAGTTCCCCTCACTGCCGAACACATCTACAATGAGCAATCCCCCCAAATTATTCGCACAAGTCAAATACCCCCTATCACGGGCGGACATACATTCACAACGAACATGAGTACAACACTTAGCAAAAAATAAAAGCAAGTAAATTCATGCAGATAACATAATCGAACATATAATAACTTAACATGATAAGTGGCCACAAGGACCATGATTGTACTGGGTTACATCAAACGGGGGTCATTCCCCCCAAGAAATAAATTACAACGGTTACACGGCACGCAGGCCGGACAAATTACAACATCAAAAACACAAACTCCTCACTCTTCCACGTGCTCGGCAGGCTCGGACTGGGGCCCTTGGTCTTCCGCGGGCTGATCCTCGGTACTCCCTTCAAGGAGAGCATCGGGCATAACGATCCGGCCATCCTCAACGTGTGCCAGATAGTGGATACCCTCGTCAGAAAAGTCAAGTTCGGGATTCACCACCCGCAGTTGAGCCACGGCGTTTCTGAAAGACTCCTCCGTGACGACAATACCATCATCCTCGGCCGTCAGCAAACAGGCAACCAGCTCGGATCTCGTCTTCAATGCCTTCACATCTTCCGGCTCATCATCACCCGAGGCATTGGCCGCCCTCAGTCGCTGGACCAGCTCCTCAGCAACTTTCTTCTCTGCCGCCAGCGTGGAGTTCTCCTTCTTCAACTGAGCCACCTCCTCCTCAGCCTTCTTCTGAGCATCTTCGGCAACCTTAGCTTCTTCTCTGAGGGACACCATGGAAGCCCGAGCAGCGGTAAGCTCGGCCTCTGTTGCAGAGTCCCCTTCGGCGTAAACAACCGCCATCTCCAGCATCCTGACCAAGGCAGAAGCATCTTGAGCCACCAACGCCCTCTTGCTCGGGCGGTCCATGCTTTCCAAGTAAAGAGACTCCACCCGAGGCCCAATTAGAGAGTTCTCCTCGAAGAATTTCCTGTCATGGATACAAGGAGGAAGCTCGAACTTCCCCTTCTCCGATGCCCGAGTGAGATCCACAGCGTCAGTGATTCTTGGCCGCTTGGATCGACCGGTCAAAGGAAGATGAGACCCCCGGGGAGCAGGAGTAGGAGAGGAAGAGGTCCCCGCAGCAGACTGCGCCGGAGGAGGAGTACGAGCACCGGCAAACCGAGACTTCGGAGGAGCCGCACCGACCTTGTTCCTCGCGAGAGCATTCCTCACAACCCGGTCATGAGCCTGAGGCATCTCACCTGCACAAACAAAATACGAGCACGTTAGATACGAGGAAAAGAAATAAAGCAAACAAATTTAAACAACTAAAACTACCAAGTAGCTTCCCGGCATCCTCGGGGGTCTTGCACTCCAGCGGTGCCTTAATATTGATAAATCAACGCTTAACCCTCTGACTCCCATCTTCCTCAAAGATCAGATTACCCTTGCTCGCCCAGCACTCAGCAAGCCGGAAGGAGTTGACCCACTTAACCAACTCCTCATACGCCACGACATCCTGCCCGTGGAGCTCGTTAGGCTGGAGGACATAGTCGCTGAGCTTCTTGACAAAATGATCGGGCGCCCAATGGATGGGGAACTTATAGATTATCCGCCCGATAAACCTCCCCTCTTCGTCACGCAGGTCGTTCCCATCCTCGCCCACCTCAATCTCCCAGACGTATGTACTGTCCTCGGTAGCTTCGGACAGGGGCTCGACAACATAATAACGCTCCTTGAACGTCCGTATTGACTCCGAGAAGGGCTTAAACAACTTGCGGGGCTGCTTCAAAGACACCTAACCATACTTCCTCCCTGATAACTGCCTTTGAAGATGGAAGACAGTGAAGAACAGAGGGAGAGTAGCCCCTATGGAGAGATGCTCACATACCAGCTCAAACGCCCGGATAAAGGCCAACGAGTTGGGATGCAGTTGCGTAGGGGCCAATCTCAAATGAACGAACACTGACTGCTGAAATTAAGTGAACGGCAACCTCAGGCCCAACTCCTTAAAGGCATATTCATACATCGTAAAATGGTCCCCGAAGTTCGTGCAGACCCGCTCTTCCTCAGTAGGGAAGTGCACCTTCCACTCCCCCTCCGGTCCAACCTCCGTGAAGACATCGCCCAAATATGTTGCGAAAGTGGACACATGTTCGAAAGGCTCGGCCACCTCCCATTCTTCATCAGGACCTTCAACGGCGTCCTCGTCCATAACTTCCAAGTCTTCTTCCTCCCCGACATCACTGGAGGTGCTCGAGGCCGTCGAGCTACTATTTTCCGAAGAGCCTGTTTCTTCCTCGGATGTATCTAGGATAACCTCTCTATCTGGCCCCGTCGCCATTACGATCACCTGAAAAGCAGAGAAGAAAGTGAATTCGACAACAAATCAAATCCACCCTTCCATCGCTAAGTCAAGTGAAAGGGCGCGCAAAGGGCTGAGGACAACGTCCCCGGCCTAAGCCCTAACATCAAAGGAAAAACTGACACCTCCCCGCAAGGAGACGCTCGAAGCTAATCATCCCCGACCGAGGCGCTTCCCCACACTCATACCCAGTTTCCGTTTAAAGCTTCGTCGGAAATCGCAAAGCGTCACCGGAATCTGGGAATGTCCTACCGGAAAACTCATCACCCACTCAGAAGCTGAACAGACACGGCGGTCACACATACATAGCTGTCGCAACATCGCCATGGACCACCCTGCTCGCTGAAACATACTACTAACTCCGGCGACATGTCAGAGGTAGAAAAATGGCACAACCACCATCCACCACCAACAATCGCCGGAAACTCACTCATTTCGTCCTCTAAACCTTGCCCTAACCACATGCAACCTACCATTGACAACAAAAGGGAGTAAAAAAAGCAAAGGATCAGAAAACTTACTTGATTTAAGTAGACGAAAGTAGTTGCTCGAAGCTTGAAGCGGTGGTCGGAGTAGGCAGACGGCGGTTACGAGCAAGAATGTTGAAGAAAACGGAGAGAAATCAGAGCAAAAAGTCCCAAATGGAACGATTTTCCCCTTTTTATACAAAGGGGTACGTGCTAACATGCGCTCGTAGGACATGATGGTTATCCACTAGCCATCATTGCCTATTAACTGCTACACGGAGCTCTAGGCACACGTGGCGTCCCAACGTTTCCAATTCTGTCTGACCATTAGTCTCCCCGTGCACCGAGCAACAAGGTCACGACCACGAATTTCACGAACACCAGGGGTCACGGGCGCATTAAGACAATCCTCCTCGTCTTCAAACGACGACTCCATGCTAGCTCCCCGGAGCAACGAACTGCCCTTAAGTCATCACTCCCATGCTCAGGAGCAACGACTTGGGGGGCTCCTGTTCTAGACTGGACCAATGGCTAGACATGGCCCAATCCGCTTCTGCTCCAGAGCGGCCCAAATTGCCTAAGTCCAACCCACAGAGGGGCAAAAGTTACCTTTCTGCCCCTTTAACCGGGCAAGGAATGCAATATTCCTCCCCGGAATTACTGCCCGTTACGCACGGCTCCATTGCTCCTCGAACAGCTGTGGGCAGGTGCCCGGAACCACGCCTGTTCCCGACATAACGGCTAGTTTGGGTGGTTACCTATTCTTTGGGGAAAACGGTTATTTCGCCCCGAAAATAGGACCGTTGGCCACGCGCTGGGGGTTCTATATAAACCCTCTCGCTTGAGAGGGCCAGGTATCCAATATTCACCCTAAGAACTCATACTTTGTACTTGCCCCTTTTCTCTGACCCTTTCTTACTTGAGCGTCGGAGTACCTTGCAGGTACACCCCCCTCATCTCCATACGACCAGCATCCCTGACGCACTTGGCGGCCCAATTCTACAGGATCTGATCCAGCCTTCACGATCACTTACACAAACCATATTCTTTGAGTCTCCTTACACAAAGTTTTATGGTTGCTCCATATAGATAGTTTCATCAACGTTGCCATTAAAAAATGTCGTCTTGACATCCATTTGATGGAGTTCCAAATCATAATGTGCGACAAGAGCAATGGTTATCCTAAAAGAGTTTTTCGATGAAATCAGAGAGAAAGTCTCCTTAAATTCAATCCCTTCCTTTTGGGTATAACCCTTAGCCATAATATGAGTCTTATACCTCTCCAAATTATCGTTAGAGTCCTGCTTGGTCTTAAAAATCCATTTGCAACCAATGGGTTTCACACCTTATGGTAACGTGACAAGTTCCCAAACCTTATTGTCTTGCATGGACTTATATTCCCCTTTATTTCTTTAATCCACTTTTTCGAGTTGGAATCCTGCATGAACTGAGAAAGTTGATTGAATCATCTTCCATCATGCCATAATTTTACCGATGTTCTTGGAGAAAGACTATGTAATCATCCAGAATAGCATTTTTCCTTTCTCTAGTGGATATCGACAAAGGTAGTAGTTCTTGTAAAACTTCTTCTTGAGGATTTTGAGTTTGTTCTTCATGAATTTCCAAATCATCTTGAGTAGCAGGAAATTCCACAATGTCTTGTGGAGGTTCCATACTTGCTTGATCAAAAGCAATTGTATGAATTGGTTCTAGAATTATTACCGATTCTTCCTCTAAAACAAAGTCTAACCTTATTCTTCCCTCCAAACTCAAATATCTCAAATAATGTGGTTGTTCCCGTCTTAAAAATTGAATTTAATTTGGGATCATAAAACTTGTAGTCCCTAGATCTTTCAGAATAACCAATAAAATAGTTACTCAATGTTTAGGAGTCTAATTTCATTTCATTTGTCCTATAAGGCCTTACCTCAACAGGACATCCCCATGCGTGAAATTTTTTTAAACAAGGCTTTCGCTCATTCTAAAGCTCATAAGGGGTTATGGCAGTTGCCTTGGTTGACACTCTATTTAGAATGTAAGTTGCAGTCTTCAGTGTCACTCCCTAGAGTGACTCTGGCAAGGTAGAGTCACACATCATACTCCTTGCAATATCCTTAAGACTCCGGTTTCATCTTTCAGCCACGCCTTTTATGTCAGGTGATCCTGGCATGGTGTACTGTGGAATGATTTCACATTCCCCTAGGTATTTGGCAAAAGGCCTCAGACGTTGTTCACCTCAACCATCATATCTGCCGCAATATTTACCACCACAGTCAGATTTGAGATTATTAATTCTTTTGTTGAGTTGATTCTCAACTTCGGCCTTAAATGATTTGAACACATCCAAAGATTTATGCTTTTCATGTATAAGAAATATGTATGCATATCTAGAATAATCATATATGAATGATATACAATATTGTTGACCATTTTAATAAGGTGTTGGAAATGGTCCACAAATGTCCGTATGTATCAATTCTAAGACATTATTAGCTCTATATGTACCAAATTTCTTTGTTTTGGTATGTTTACCTTTAACGCACTCAACATAAACATCAGAGTTTGTGAAGTCAATAAAATCCAAAATTACATCTGATACTAGTCGCTTAGCTCTATTTTTAGAGATGTGGCCTAGGCGCTTATGCCATAATGCTCCTGAATTGTTATCATCAATTTTATAGTACCACATGATTCTACATTCAAGGATCCACCATAGGTAGCTATTGTGTCAAGCAAATATAAATTATTATGGCGCATAAGTGAACCAGTTCCAACAATATATGAATTGAAAGACTACTTGAACGTATTGTTTCCAAATGAACATAAATAACCTGTTTTGTCCAAATAAGAATGGAATTAAATTTCGTCTAAATGACTGAACCACAAAAGTGTCATTCAAATCCAAATAAAATCTGACACACATCAATAATCTAAAATGTCTTATAGCTTTCATCTTAACCGATTTGCTATCTCCCACATAGATGTATCTTTCAACATCATTTGACTTTCGGTAGTTTAGAGAATCTTTCATTGAAATATTGATGTTAGTAGTTGATCCAAAGTTTAACCGCTAAGTATTTACAAGTACTGAAGGTAAATTGACCTCAGAACAGACCAAACCATGACTCATGTGATTGAAGCAATCACACTTCTCATAATTTTTCCTCTGTTCAGATGTACTAGATTCCGAAGAAGAATGCGGTTGCTCCATCCTTAATGCAAGGTTAAACTCCATGCAGCCAAGAATAACTTCCATGTTCTCATTCCATTCCTTAAAATTTATTCCATTATGGACCGGAACCGAATTCAGATTAGCAGATATCGAAACAATACTTAAAAACAAAACAAAATAAATACTATAAATATACTCACATTAAAAGAAAAACTGAATCATCAATATGTTCAAAGAGTGGCATAATCCATCTCATGATACCTAGTGCACCATCAATATCGAGTCTTTGGACACTAATATTAAATGTTAGTGGTACTCTTGTTATAATGGCCAAACACTAATAAAAAAAACATGTCAAATAATAAACTTCACTTTGTATTGATTTATCATTCACATGTGAAACCTTATAATATCACACGTTTACCATCACAGGTATGTATGAAATTTGGTCAAACATCAATTGTCCTTTAATTAAATTAATATTTGCATGAGAAACACGCACAAAATTAAAACAAAAATAATAAAAAAAAAAACATTTCTTATAAGCAATCTCTTAAAAAAAGTCACTTTAGTGACATTTTATTTTAGTTGACTCACTCAAATGTTAAACTTTGTATAAAATTACAAATCGTAGCCAAAACTTGAACAAACTTTACCAAAGTTAATAAATGAAATAACTAAGGACACAACCATGCAAACCAAAATGACATGTCCATATTTTAATTTGTGTCAGTTTTGTTATGCAAAGCACAACAAAATAATAATAAATACTAATATATTGATGATGATAAAAAAATTATCAATATTATTTTTTATTTATTATAATTACTTGTTTTAATAAATAAATAAAATTAAGCATATAAAGTCCCCAAAATAATTTATAACATGGAATCTACACAGTAAATAACCATATACCAAAGAATTATCATTTATCAACAAATTAAATTGATGATTTCAAAGGTAAATAAGAAACCATAAAAAGAATAAGATAACAACAGAGTTTATCTTTAACAAGGAAATGGAACTGAAAAACAAAATCAACACATATTTATTTATTTTCACAATTATTCATCGTTACTTCTAAATTTCAAATACAGGCTAGTTCAGAGGAACCTTGATGAAAATCCAATGCAAGCAAAGAATGTTTGGGAGGAACATGGAGAGACATAAAACCCAACAGGCATGTGAAACTTGAAATTTGATCGGAAGAAATAGAAGATTAGGGGTGGCAACCGGGCATGCCCGTCTCGTTTAGGCCCGCAAGAAAACGGGGCGGGGCGGTCATAGTTGAGGATGCGGGGCAAAAACCTAAGGCCCACCCCGCAAAAAAGTGAGGACGGGGCGGGAAAAGCCCGCGGGCACTGTAATTTTTAAGCCTAAAAATGCAAAATTTTATATAAATGCCTATGCCCGCAAAAGCCCGCGAAAAAAAAGGGACGGGGCGGGGCAGACACATTAGAGGGTGAAGGCCTAAACCCTTGGTCCACCCCACACTAAAGTGCGGGTAAAACGGGCATGCCCAACGGGTCAGACCCATTTTGCCACCCCTATAGAAGATGGAATAAAATAAGTATACAATATATAATTGCTCTTATAGAAAGTCTTCCGATAACACAACATTCAACACATAAAAACGATGTTAAGACCAAAAATATGATTTACTGCATAAAATATAAATTTTACACAAAATAGAAGATAAAAAAAATCCCAATTTTAGAATTTTAATATAAAAAAAATCTCAAATTCAAATTAAATCGGATATGGATACCTATGATACCATTTGTTAGATCCCGTCATAATTTATAATTTCTATTGATATAGAAATCAAGACAAAACTCTAAACTAATCTATATGAGTTAAATATGTCTTCGACTCACATCTTTTAAACTCATACCAGAATTCAATTAAAGAATGAAAGTGAAATCGTACTACAAACTGTCATTGAAATCTTTAAAGGCTAGCATGTATGTAATCTTTCAATTGTAGAGGTTTTTAGAGTTTATTGAATCTCTTACGTTAAGGATGAAGAGAAAATTCTGATAAATCGTGTTTTGTTTATCGCTCTATAAATGGGACTATAACCGTTGGATTATTTCTTATTTTTCAATATTCTAATTTGTTCCTTCATCAAATTAGATACTCCCTCTGTTTCAAAATGACTGTCGTTTACCGAATAAAATTTGTTTTAAAATGACTGACATTTTCACTTTTCAATGTACAAATGATTGTTACTTTTTCAATTATGTCATATAATTACTTCCTCTGGTCCTATTTATAAGAGAGTTTATTTTTTAGATTCATTAAATAATCATTGTATCTGGTCTATAATACAGTCCAGATACATTGATTATTCAATGTATTTAAATGCATGAATAGAGATAATTTAGTACTCCCACCGTCTTACAATAGGTGTCATCTTTCCTATTTTTATTTGTGTCAAATTATTTGTCCTTTTAGAATATCAATGTAACATTTATTAGGCAACATACCATTTTTGGTCCTGTATCTTAACCTCGAAATTCATTTTGGTTTCTTAACTTTAAAAAGGTCCATATTGGTCTCTTAACTCTTCAAAATGTTTCATATTAGTCCTTTTTGTCCTATTAGCAACAAAAAAATTCAAAAATCAGTCGCTAAATTCATTGCTAATTAGACAAAAATGACTAATTTGAAACGTTTTGAAGAGTTAAGTGATCAATATGAATCTTTTAAAAGTTAAGGGACCAAAATGAACCTCGAGATTAAGATATAAGACCAAAAAAGGTATTAAGCTTATTTATTATTTATTCCACTAATTTACCCTTATTTCTTGTATTTTAATTCATATAATTATTCCACTACCTATTATTAATAAAATTATTTTTGTAAATGACACTTATTTTATCATTGAAATCAACACAATTAATCATTATTTTAAAAAGTGTGAAAATCTCAAAAGGACACTTGTTGTGCAACTGAGAGAGTGAAAGTTTAATATCTTATGACAATATTATTATATTTTTTAATCTGTGTGCAAAAACTTAAATGAGTCATTTTAAACCAAATATAAATTAGACTATATATGCTCATAGTCATAGATTTAATATTAATTAGACTACATGTAATGTTACATTTATAATCCAAAATTTTAACATTTTCATCACTCCTAATACTTACTTTTGGTAAAATCATTCTGAGTTTCATTTTTACATTTTTCTTAATAAATATTTTGAAATAGTCAACTAAGTCATTCATTGTAGAACAAATAGAGTTTTAATTTTTTTTTTTTTAAATTCCTCTATCATACAATAAGTGTACTCTTTCTTATTTTTATTTGTTTCAAATTATTTGTCCTTTTAGAATGCTAATATGATAGCATTTATTATTTCTTTCCACTAATTTACTATTATTTATTTATTTATTATATTTTGAATCATATAACTATTTTATTATTTTATCTTGAAAAGCTTAAAAAAAAAAAAAAAAAAAATAGTACTCTATTGTGCGTCAGAAGGAAAATATGTCAAAAGTCTTCGTTTGTGCTCATTATAGTCATCATTGTGTCATCAACCATCCAGCGATGAAAAGCATCTTCTCATCATGAATGCTATAGGAACTAGTATCATTAATTCAACCATAAAAAAATGGCTCACTTCTGTTACTTTATTATTCATAAAACAAAGACCTCCATGAATCCCCAAAATCAGATGAAAAAGTACATGTTTATTTATTTATATACTAATAATAAGGACAACAAAAAAGAATAACAATGCAAAAGAAACAATAAATAACACTTTTCCATGGCTTTATTGCTGTTCTTTCCCTGATCCACAATGAATTTTCTTTCTTGGACTTTTTCTTTAATTTATTCTACAGATAGTACTAATGTTTTCATTTTCAAGCAGCTGGTGACTGTGTAATTGAAGCGATCATTTCTAATGCAACACAAGGTTGATCGGTAGGTACCTACAGTCAGCAACAACCAAACAAATCATAAATAAATTTATGTACTCTACTCACTCACTCAATCACAGAACAAAATGAAACATAGTCAGAAAGACAGTATTTTATTTTTCTCAAGAGTCTCAAAAGTAAAAAACGTCACTGGTCAGTAGTACTGTATTTTATTTAATCTGAATGGTGGTACAAACTCATTATAATAAATGCTGGAGGGAGAGAGTAATATTTTACTAAGATGCTAATAAAAATAATCTACTGTCAGATGAACCTATAAATAGTATAGTAGTACTTATAAAATAATACTCCTACTCCACTTGAATATTTATGGATAATGTAGTAGAATAGAGAAGTCATTTTTGTTAGATTAGATGTAACTATGTTAGTACTATTGCTGCAATGAATGAAAACTTATGCAAGCTGTTTAAATGTTTGACTTACAAAATGCCCAGCTCTAAGAATCCAATAGAATTGTAGGTTTTTGTATGACCTAAAAAAGCCTTTGGTTGTTTTGTTATTTCCACAGTAAAGGGCAGTTCTGTCTTTCCCTAAGAAATTTTTAAGACCTTCCCACCTGCATAATAAAGAGAGAAGGAGAGAGAGTATTAGTCTCATTGCATATTTATTGATTATTCAATATATCTACAAATAATTTTTTGTCTCGCTAAGTCAATTTAGTTGCTGAGGCGAGGGTAAGTTACTTGATCATAAAAAATAATTAAATTTTCTCTTATAATAAAGATAAGAAGGAATAGCAATGAAGGTAAGAAAGAAAAAGAGAGAAAAAATGCATACTTGAGTTTCCTAACCCAAGCTTCAGTCCCTTTGGTAGCACAAATCAGATCAACCTATGATGTTATTGCTTATATTAAAAAACACATCAAATAAAAGTATCATATGATTAAACTTAAAGAAAAATCATGTTTGTCAAATCAGGTAAACAAGAAAACTTGATTACTTTAAGACCAAGTCAACTTGTCAAATTAAGTATTCTTATCTATTTTCTTATTATTATCGAAACTAACAGTGGAAAGGGACTCTTACCTGTCCATTGTACACAGTCACATTGACTCCTTTGGTCAATAGCTGATCAACCTGTAAATGTTAACACTAAATGGCATCAAAAATCCAAAATAGAACGGAAAAGTTTGCACAATTGTAAAAACAAGTAGTGATCAATTTCGATCATAGTTACAAAAACTTCTTACCTCATCAATTCTTGGTTTCATAAAATCACCTCCAAGATAAGTGAAAACTTTATCAGACTGTCCTCCCCATCTATTATCAAATACACAGATATTAATCAATCATGTCATGGATTTTTTGCAATGGAACTTTGAACAAAACTTATCATTCATGCTTCAGGAATTATAGACTTACGTGACATTCTCAGGGATGATCTTTAACTTCTTCTTTATAACACCATTTAGTAAAGTGCTAAGATCATTATCACCACCAGGAGAATAAGATCTTGTCCTTTTGGAAGTAAGATACTTGGAGTACCGCTTCATTGATGTTTCTTTGAATAATCCCAGTTTCAATGCTGATATGGTTGCTGAATCACTTCCCTCATCCAACAAGAGATTGTAAAAATCCTATATTCAACAAAAAAAGAAGTCATACTTTTTACTTTAAGAGCTATGAAGCATTGACACTAGACATGACACTCACACAGATAAACACCAATAATGCTGTGAGAAAATAGAAGCAATTGAATCTAATGACATTTGTCTATGTTGTGTCAGTTCGACTATAGACGCCTTCAATTCAAAGTGTCAGTGCTCCATAGCTTACGCGCATAGATTTAATAAATATATTGTGGTTAGAAAGAGAACTCATTTAAGGGAAGGATAGAAGTTGAATGAAAAGTTACCACATTGTTGCTGCCAGCAGAGATCTCTGACTCAAGGTCACCCCATGTGTCGGTTGCTTCAACGAATTTACCATCTTCAAGTTGCCTCTTGATCTTCTGAGCTAAACTGATCTCCAAAATGAGTGTATTAGATAAGAGAGAAAATAATCATCCTATAGATTATAGAATAACACTTTTTGCAGTGCGTTATGTTTCTCTATTTGAGAAAATGGTAAAGATATATACTTGTTTGATTTTTCCAGTCCATTCTCATCAAGTCTTGAGAGGTCTTTGAGAAGAGGACCCCATGAAAACTGCAAATTCAGATCAAACATGAAATTTATAAAAGTTCAAATAGTTTTAAATTGCAGTTCGCAACCCGAATTGCAACTCAATATAACGATTTTAGAGCACACCAGCATCATTTAGTGTAATATAAAAGGTTTGCGTCCTAGCCACAACTACAATTTAAAATCAATGTTCAATAAAATAAACTTATTGATAGAATAATTTATCACACACCACAAAATCTTCCGGTGAGATCCAAGTGTCTCCTAATGCCACACCTACATAAGAAAAAAGATTCCCAAAATCATAAATTTCTTCAAGCTACAATGTTTTAATAATATTTTAATACAAAAGGATCCATCATTGCCTAACTATCAAAGAAAACAATCTCATTCATAGAACCATAGATTGAATAAGACCAATCTGAGATCTGGCATATGAAGATAGAGAAACTCACGAGAAAACTCTTACCTCCAAGTGTAAGCTTCAATCTCTTGTCTTCAATAGCCTTAAGAGCGGATAATCCAAGAGTGACAGCAAATTTTCCACCATAGGATTCCGCCACAATGAACAGAGGACTCTTTTGGAGTTTTTCATCATTATTGAATAACTTAATTAACAAAGTTGTCAAATCTGTGGCTGCTTCCTCATCTGTTTTCACAAAAAGTTTTTCATTTTTTTCATCCTCCACAAAACTGTATCCTGTTCCAACTGGATTATCCTGTGTTTTTAAGATATTACATCAAAAACATTAATCGATTAGAATCACATAGTCAAAAAGAAGATTTTTACTTTGATAAAAAAATCACTATCAAAAGTTTTATTAATATCTCAACAAATCACAACCAATCATATATTCAAAGCATTTTTAATTCTGACTATTACTATTCATCAACAAATCACAACCAAATCAATGAAAACCAAAAGTCTATGAGTCATTACCACAAACAAGAGATCTGCTTTTAACAACCATGTTGAATTCCTTGGTTTCAAGTTAGTATCCAAAGGCCCAACCTCTTCAAAATTTCCAATTCCAACTCCAGAAGCACCCTATTCAAAGTTTTCAAAATCTCATTATCCACAAAACACAGAAAACAAATTGTTCATATTCAAAATTCAGATTTTTTTATCTACTCACAGGACCACCCTGCAACCACAGAATAATAGGCCATGGCTTTGAAGGATCTTCTACTCTGTAAGGACTCTTATAATGCCACCAAAACATATGTGCTTCTGCAATAACAATAACAATAACAATAACAGTAACAACAATGAAATTCAGTGTAACTTTTTCACAAACAGTAACTATGCAAGAACAAATAAATGAAAAACGTACTGGGCCTGACTTGAACGTAACCCCATTCTTCTGAGGCCTCTTGGTTTTTGAAAGATGTTACGTTTTGAAGAAGAAAAAAGGAAGCGAGAAAGAGAAGAAAGATGCGGAAATGAAGAAGGTTTTCCATGGTAGAAAAAGCGTAGAAGAAAGAGAAGAGGGTGTTGGTTTATATATAGTGATGAATGAGTGAAGAGTGTTTTGGGAGCATTTGAATGAGAAAGGAAACGTGTGAAAGATACGGTGGTCAGAGCAGGGGATGGAAGCAGAGGAAAATCAGTGAATTTGCAGTAAAAGATATTATATTACTACCAATTAATCCAATTGGAAAGTCTTATATGGTTTCAGCCTCCTCCTGGTTCAGGTTAGGCCAAATTTTTTTTAAAATAGAAAATTTTAGTTTTTTTAATAAGTTTATTTAGTTAAAAAAATTATTCTCTCTGTCTCAAAATAAAAATCTTTTTAATTAAAAAATTTTGTTTCAAAATAAAAGTTTTTTTAAGTTTTCAATACAATTTTAATTAATTTTTATCAACTTTATCCTTAATAATTATTGTCTACACTACTTTTAAGATATTACATTACACCATACTTTTGTAACAATCAATAATTATTAAAGGTAATATTGTAAAATTGTTACACTTAATCATTCAATCATTACTTTTTTAAATCTATATGTGTAATAACTTTAAAAAAAATTTATTTTAAGACAGAGAAAATAAGTCGTAAGACATAAAAAAAACTTTTTAAACTTAACAAATTAATCTATTTAAATAAATATAAAAGTTTAAATGCACTTTAAATTCTATAAATTAGCAAATTTTTAATTTTGATCCGCAGAAAAATTCGAATGAAATTCCCTGAAAATCTGCATATTATCTTAATATAAAAAGATATTTCATAAAGACACTTTATAGCACCAAAGATATGTGATTGCAACTTGAGTGGTGTGAATGTATCCGGTACATATTACTTTTGTATTTTATTATTCATTTTAAAAGGTAAAATTTTGATATTTAAATCTACTATCTACCAATCAAAAAAGAATTGCATGATCTTCCTAATTAATCCTTTTTATTTTCAAATTTTACACTATCAAAAGGGTGTTTACGTAATCAACAAATGTTACCATTTATTCATCTCCTAATCCTATTACATCATGCCAAGTGTTAAGTTTTGACACTCTACAATCAATCTTAAGTTGACACATGCAATCACTAGATCAACTTCACTCTCATTCTCCCTCCCATTTCTCTCATGGTTTCATTTTGAATCTCTCTCACGTTTTCTCTCATCTCTCTTTTCCCTTAAACCTTACACCGTCGCCCCCTTTCTCCCTCGTCTCTGTTTCTCTCTTCTCCTGTCTCTTTTCCTCTCTATTTCATATTTTATCGTTGAAGTTTCCGTTGAACTTTTTCGAAGCTACAGTGGCTTCAACAGTAACGTTGAGCTTTATCATTGGTCTTCTCGGTGTTTATCTCACCATGCCAGATTGCGATTACACTTCCTTAAATGCTGTCATAGCCTCCATGATCTTTGACTTATACGGTAAAAACCTTTTTAGCATATTATCCTCGGTTCTGTTTCTTATTACGTACTTGCTGAAATTTGTTTTACCTAGAGAAAACATTTTCATCCATATTCTTCTCTGTATTATATTTTCTGTTAATTTGTTTTAAATGTGATTAATTATTGAATAAAATTGTTGAATAAATCTAAAGCATTATTGTTGTTTCTGTTTAATTATGATTTTTCACATTAGATCTGGAAGAGATTCATGTTTAAGTTAGAATCTGCTATTTTTATTTGTTGAATGTTGCTTTGAATCAATAATAAATAAACGATTGAGATCGATATTGCATAGCGCGATTCTCAGATTTGTAGAAAAGAAATGTGGATTATGATGTAGAATGGAAAGTTGAGATTATAAATTATATATTTGTGTTTGTAGAGATAACCTTGAGAGCTATACAAGTGACTACAGGGCACAAGTCTTGGTGGGATACTGTGTGGTTTATATATTTACGCAGACTTTCATGATTCACAGGACTGTGTTTATGTCATTGTTTGCCGAAGCACTTTTTGGTGTCTTTAAAGGCGTGGCTCTGGTTGTATTCACTGCCACGATGGAAGCTTCTTCGTGTTTTTTCCTGTCAAAATTTATTAGAAGATACATTCTCTTTTGTCCTTGGCCAGATAAGTTGAAGTTCTTCCAAACTCAAGTTCGGTTCAACTTCAATGTTCGACCACGTTGAATTTAATTGAATTGAGTTGACAGAGAAATAATTTTTATCTTTTTGTTTTTTAGGTGGCTAAGAGAGGAAAGAGTTTGTTGAACTAGGTCGGTTTCTTCTTTTGTTTTGGTGATCTATTCATATCTATTTTTTATATGGTGAAATCTACACTTTTTTATTCTGAATTTTTTATTAGGTGGAATCTATTTTGTAATTGTTTGTGGTTGTCCTTGATTGAAGGGTTGGCAAGATAAATACCTCATTTTCCTGTAGGTTGGAAATAAATGATTAGTACTCCGGTTTAAATGAGTTTTGGTCGGGTGTATTATGAATAATAAAAGAAATGGAATGGCTATGTTCAAGCACAACACTGAGACTCCATTTTTCTTTACTGCATTATGTAAGTTCTGTACTAACTATTTAATTTTGTAGGAATCTATGGTGCTTGTGTTGTAGTGCCTTGAGAATCTTAAAGTTCACGTTGTATATAATGTTGCATGGGATAATATCCAAAGTTGTTTTACAAAGAGGTGACATCCCTAGCCGGAACTGATAGTTGCCTCAAGGATGCTTCATTTTTCCAACATATTGTTGATGGATCTTCTATATTAGGTACATGATAAATTAAAAATACCACTTTTTAAATTATTTATATAAACAATTTATCTGATCTCACTTAATACGATAAGACTCAGCTTTAGTTGTTGATTAATTAAGTTGTTTCTATTCCTATTCAAATATTTTCATGCTTTTTGTTACACTATACTTTTGTTTTCTCTATCGAGATGGAATTGAAGTCATCAATCATATTGGATTCAAGTCTAATGAACAGATATTGTTGAAACAATGACTGTCCATGGATCTTTCTGATGCTAAACTTAATAACATACTTAACGTATTTGTGTCTATCAATGCTTCTTTTGTTCTTTCTCTTGTCATTAGATAATTCTTTTGACTCTTATATGTATATTCATTTGAGTTATTTCCATTACCTCATTTATGACCCTAATATATTAATTAAATTTTTTTTAGTAGTGCATTTCAACTCCTACTCTTTTTAACATGCTAAATAAGACCTTAAGTGATACCTTTGAAAGGAAGAATGGAGATATACCTCAAGTAAGTGGACTACATGCTTTTGCAATAACGAAATGTCCAATGTTAGTCTAGCAAAATAACATTTGATTATGCCACTGTGCAATTGTTCAATTTCCCATTTATTTATTTGTTTCTAGGCTCAACATGCAGCATGTCGGTTGAGAAAAATTCTACAAGTAGTTGAATTTAATTTGCAGAAAGCATGAAAATTTTAAGTTCAACATTATTTATGCTTTTTTATCGAATAATATTTGTTTTATACGTTCTATTGAATAATGACAAATTTAATGTGTTGCATACCTGCTTATTTAATTTTAAAAACTTCTCTTCAATTTTTACAGGTTGGATTCAGAAGTTGAAGGTGCAAACCTACCTCAAGTTCTATTTGAGTTTAAGATAATGGATGTGATTATCATACCTGTTTGTTTAATTTTTATGGCTCTTTTTAATTCAAATTTATGTTTTTTTTAAATTTATATTTATAGTCCTTTTTAATTCAGATTTATGGCAATAACACGATATTTATGCCTATTTTTAATTCAGATTTATAACAATGATACAAGACATTTATGGTTCTTTTTAATTTAGATTTATAATTTTTTTTATGCAGGAACTATGATTCAAATTACTAAAGCTACTTTATTCATTCTAGATGCAGTGTTCTTTAACTAAAGGAAAACTTTTTTTTACTTGGGGAACATGTATCTCCTTAAATCCTTTTATGTTTCTTATTTGCAGACTTATATTTTCTTTTTTGCTTCTATGGTTGAGTATATTTAAGGATGATGAAGACAAACTTTTTAAACACACTTCTTTGTTGTTTGATATTTTTCCTGTCTACGTTGGATTTTGGTTACCATCACATTTCAATTATTTTGCAAATGTCAAGTCCTGCCATCTTTATCAATGTCTCTTCATCATTCAATGGTATTACACTTTTTTTTCTAAATATATTATTTATTCAAGTCACTCTACAATGCAAAACTCAGTACAATACATAATAACCTGTTTGAACTATAATATGTTGCATGTTAGGTTAAGTGTTGATCACTTTATCACTGCATAACAGTCCATCAAACCAACAGATTTGGAGTCCAAATATCAGTTCAACAAATACTCCTTTTAAAAGTAACGCTGTTACAATCGGACTTGAAGATCATTTCGCTGAGTCTCTAACTCTGAAGGAGTCATCCACCAAAGTTAAACACTTGAAAAAAACGTAATCAAGAATTTGTTGAACTACATTTTTTGGAGTAATCAATCCATCTTAATTATTTTGCACTTGAATGTTGTGGTGGTATTTTTTAATTTATTTTTGGCCAAATCCCATTTTTCTTTAATTCCTAGGTTGATGTTGTAGTGATTTTTTTAAATTTATTTTTGGCCAAATTAATGATATTTTTCATATAAAAAATTATAAGTGATAAATATGGAGGGTTTCTTAATACACCACCCAAGTTTCTTAGGCACCATGTGAAATTTCATTTTCGCCCCCAGATTCCGAATTTGCACATTCGGACGCACCAAATTTTTAAAAAACGCTGATATGTTCCGGATGTGCACATCCGGAAGCATTCCTAATCTGAAAAAATCAAAAGAATTCCATAAAATCATTTACTTCTAAATATAATTAAATCTAATATAATTAAAATTAATATCATTTTTTCAATATAATTAAAATATATATTAATTAAAATTAATATGATATTTAATATGATTAATTTTTTCAATATAGTTAATATGATTAATATGGTATTTAATTTTAAATGATTTTTTTATATTGAAAAAATTAATTTAATTATATTGGATTTAAAATTATATGGTATTTACTTCTAAAATTGGATTTAATTATATTGGTATTTAAAATTATATAGTATTTACTTCTAAATTATATGGTATTTACTTTTAAATTATAATTAAAATTATATGGTATTTACTTCTAAAATTAATTTAATTATATTGAATTTAATTATATTGAAAAAATCATATTAATTTTAATCATATTTATTTTAATTATATTAGATTTAATTAAATTGGATTTAATTATATTGAAAAAATCATATTAAGTTTAATTATGTTGGATTTTAATTATATTGGATTTAATTATATTTAGAAGTAAATGATTTTATGGAATTCTTTTGATTTTTTCAGATTAGGAATTCTTCCGGATGTGCACATCCGGAAAAAACTGAAAAATTTTAGAGAAAGGGTGCTTCCGGATGTGCACATCCGGAAAAAAACTGGAATTTTAGAGAAACGGTGCGTCCGGATGTGCACATCCGAAAATTGGGGGCAAAAATAGAAATTTAATTTGTGCCTAAAAAACAAGGGTGGTGTAATAAGAAATTATCTAAATATGCTATCTAGATAGATAATAGATATATTCATAATATTATACAAATAGGTAAATGATATGATGCTCAAATAACCAATAATATTAAAAGTTAAAAATTATTATTTATTTTTAAATTGGCATATTATTTTCAAATAGGTAAACGATACGAATATTTGAATTACCAGTGAGTGCACATGACTTATGCAAATTATTTTGGCATTGAGCAAAATACTTAGATATATGCATAGTCAATGCTTGTAAAGCATTTCTACCTGTTCAAGAACACAAGCTTGAGTATTTTAAGTCAGGGCCATGGCAATTTCAAGTTAAGACTAAAAATGGTTTTAAAATTTTGATTCATGACAAAGATAAATAGATTATAACTATTAGACTATTGTTGTATATAACAAAGCTTTTCACGTAATTATTTCATATATGTTTCAATCATATATATTTTTTTAAATGTCTCTTATGAGTTATTATACAAGTTTTTTTTATTTTTATTTTACAAATTAAATTGTTGATTCATTTTAAAGATTGATGTTTGAAATCTCAACTCTTGAAATAAAATAACAATTGATTGAAACACATTATATTTTCATTTATCTGTTTGTGTTTATTTTAGATCATTGACATCCATTATCAAATATACTTTATATTTTGTGTAATCATATTTCAAAAATTTTGTTGAAATATTTTGATATTATAATTTTTCATTATAAATCTCATTTAGAATGAGCTTTTTACAAATATATCTCAAAATAATATTTTTAAAATACCAAATAAATTTACCCGTGCGGGAGCACGGGTATTTTACTAGTTGTTATATTAAAAATAAACTAGATAAATATCATGGTAACGTTTACTCACCTAGTTTAAATGGGTAATAAAATAACGATTAGTTGCCTAGTTTTAATGGGCAATAAAATATCTTCAAGTGTAATATTCAATATACTGATAATATTTCAAGGATAACTAAAATTAAAGTGTAACTAATTTTAGTTAAAAATAAGTTAAAAAGAATTTAAATAAAATATAACTTTCAAATTACTATAAATTTTAGCTTGAGATTTACTATGGAATTTTGGTGGCGATATTGTAGTTGTATAGCTGGAGAAACATAACTCAAGACTGACGTTTTACTGCGATTTAGTTGTGCTTTAGCTAGGAATTTTATTATATTAGTTTGAGTTTTGCTAGAAAATTTTGGTCAAGATGATTAGCCACCCAATCTATGCTACAACATATATTGTAGCTAATCCGTAACAAATCTCCATCTAATTCTGTTTGATAGAGATTAGCTAGAAATTAACTATTGTTTCTGTCGTAGCAAACCACAAATTTTCTTGTTGTGATTAGACCCTCTTACAAAAATCTAAAACATCATACTTTTATATTTTAAAGTTGAAATCTCAACCTTAGTAAAGTAGAATTTATGAAAAGAGAGAAAATGTTATTACTCTTTAATCATATGTTTTTGGAATAGTGTGTGAAAGGAGTATATGAATACTATATATAGTATTAATAATAATTTTAAAAAAGGAAAAGTCTATAATATAAGAACATTAATTGTTCTGGTTAATATTACATTAACCTTTGTTCTAAAACTGCCACCTCACAAAATTAAGGGCAATTTGAGTCCAAATCCAACAATTTCCAACCAAATGATGTTCTAATTGAATACTAACTATATCATTTACACTAAAAAACCTTCATTTGGCCACAAACCTAAATGAACCGTGCATTTTCGTTCAACTTTTAAACTTTTTTATATATCCAAAATCTTCTCTTGGGTACATCACCCTCTTTTGCTATAGGTTGGATTTGACATGGTAGGAAAAAAATTCTGTTTCCAATACAGAAAACAATTGGAAGCAGCGCCTGTACCCATCTTCTTCTCACACCCACATTTCAAACACATGCCTCTTCTTCTTCGTTTTCTCTCTCTTCTTCTTCTCCCAAAGCTCTTTTGTTCTCCCAAAGCTCTTTTCTTCAAATCTACAAAAATCTTTCTTCTTCTTCGTTCTCCCTCTTCTTATTCCATCTCCGTTGTTGATGTTTTTCTGCAGGAATGGATTTTACAAATTGGTGAAGATTAACGATTGGAGTATATAGATATGTAGCGTAAGAAAGTGTTGGAGCTGTTTTTTTATTTCTGCAGTTGCTGTAAGTACTAATTTAATTCATGAGTTACATATTGGGTTTTTGTTTTATTTTTTATCTGGTTTGTGGAACAGATGGAATGGGAACTGCCGAGATATTGTTGTTATTTGCAGGCTTGAAATATTATTATTATTATTATTATTATTATTATTATTGATATTTAAAGATTGTAGTTCTTAGTATGCCTTTCAATGTGAAGTTAAGATTGTGAAATTACTTGGTAGTTGCTATGATATTGTTGCAAATGGATGAAATGGAATTGATGTTGACAAGTAAGTTAGCAGAAAAAATTTAACTGTTGAATCTGGTTTACAATTTGTTTCTATTCTCTCTCTTTTATGTATTATTCAGATGTCTGTTCATCTGAGCTATGCTAAATTGTAATTCTTTGTGGAAACTGTTGATTTGTATGCAGATTTGATTATATTTCCCGTGATTGTCGACCTTGTGGTCTTGGATCTGCACGACCAGGAGTGGAAGTTTCGACATATGCTTAGAGGTTTTTAATTCATTTCTCATGTTTTTAAGGACAAGAACATATCAGATAGAATGCTTATTGATTGTTTATGTTGATTTCAAAAGCTCCGGAGATTTGGTTTTCTTGCAGCATCGGTGTACCGTAGAGTGTTGGATGGTGTGGGTGGACCTGTCAATTGCAGTGGAGCTTTTGAGTCAGATTGGTGGCTATTGTGGCACGATAACAAAATCCATTGTTCGGAATTTCACACGACATAATCTTCCGGATGCCGAAAGTATTTTATATACTGGAACTCTACATTACTCTTTGATGTACTACATGTTATTTACTCACACTTGCTTCCCATACAACTTATGTAAGCAGTTATGCATAAAGACAACAACTATAATCTAGCTTTTGTTATATTGGCAGGATGGTTTCCATAGTCCCAGAGGGTTATTTGAAAGCAAACTTGATCAGTTTTCTATTATCATCGCAGAGATTGCAAAAAGGAAATTGTACACTGAGAGGTAAGGATTTCTCATACTTACTTTAATCACCTTACTACATTACAAATTTGAACATGTGAATCCACGATCCATCATGTCCTATGTACATCCTGAGATTGTTTGCTCCACTACAGTGGCTGATATATTCTAACTTTTGACAGGGAATGATATGCATCTGGTCCTGCCGAATTTTTCAGGATTCATTCTAATAGTTGTCATGATGGTATATGCTGCATTGTCCTCTTTTATGTGAAATTAAGTACTTAGATTTTATTATTGTATTGCTCAATATACTAGGTGTTTTTTTGGGAGTTTTTGATGTTGTCTTTTCTGAACAGTGTCTTAGGCAAGAAGCTGTTGGGCTTTTGTTGATTATTGAAATTGTATAAGGTTCAAACTTCTGCTAAGAAGGCTGCTGGACTTCACAACGGTCAGAGCTTATTTTTGAATGATCTATTTGAATTTATAAAATGTTTTCTGCTTTTGTTTTTTCTTACCGTTTTTTTATAAAATTCTTTCATTCATCATTTTTATACATTTTTATAGTGATTTGCTTCTTTGAAAAAAAATTAATATGTTGATGGGTGCTTATGTGATTATTGTTAATTTAATCGACGACTTTAAAAACAGTTCCATCTCATTTTATGTGTGTTAATAGTTAATTCCATGAATTTCTTAAGATTGATTTTTAGTGTTGGAAACAAACAAACACAGGGGAAGGATTCAGAAGAGTATGGAAGTTTGGTGCTTTCAACATCTACAATAGATGCCATTATAAAGTCTTACTCAGAGGAAATTTTAAAGTCCATTGATTCAGCAGTTTCTCCTAAGCCAATTGTACTCAAGCTAAATATGCACACTGTGTCAACCTTACCATTATTGACAACCCAGGTTTTGTTCTCAAGGTATTTGTTGTTATCTTTAAATGATAAGTGATTCAAGTCATGGTTTGTTTAATTGATAATTTGTGTGTAACCTGATTGGTTGTATGGCAGGCTTAGAATGGTGAACTGGTGTGTCCTCAGGAGATTATTTACATAGTAATCAATGTTTAAAATAAAGGAATGCGAAATCAAGGTTTAAGTAGCGACATCAAGGTCTATGACATCCCTCCTTTAGTGATCTAATGATATGAATCAGGTTTTACTGCATAATCTGAGGTCTGTGTTTTCAAAATTTCTTAATCTTCAAACTATCTTGATGAACTTTTGTATACATTTGACAAGTAGAAGAGGTATGTGTTTTAGAAAACCTGAATCACACGAGAAATCATATTCTGTTACAGTGCCGTCACAAATGCACCATCATGTTCAATATATGGTTGGTGGCATTCTTATTGTTGTTGTGGCAGAACTTTTAGAAGGTATGGTATAAATTTAAACTATTTTGGCCACTTAGATATTGTTATTTTTCTCATATGGCGTGAAATTTACTTGAATCATAACAACAATGCGATTTAAAAAATTGGCATCATTTTGTTGATTTATACATATATCCACTTTCCATTCTAAACTATCTTTTGATCGAGTGATTCGTAGTTTGTGAACAAGTTTATGAACGACTGGAAGTTATGGATGTTATTTGTTATTTGCAGGTTTTGAAATATTATTGTTATTTCCAGGTTTCTGCAGTTTTATTGCATACTTCTTTAGACTCAACATTGGCATGATATTACATGAGTTTAACAGCCAGAACATTATTTCATATTCTCTTTAAATATATTTCAGGAAATTCTGAGAAACATATATATGCGATATTTGTGGTACATGTTTTACTGAAATTTATTAATAATGTAGGTTGTGTTGAATGTAGGTCGTGAAAACTGTGTCTCAGTTTAGACTTTCTGTTATGATTCAAAGACGGAGGACTTCAAGGACGATGACAGTTTCAATAATCAGTCTGGAGGACTTCAAGGACTAAAATTCCTTAAAGTTTTTGTGGTCAAGTTGTATGAAAACAATGTTTCATTTTCTAAATTTGACAATAGGTTGATCTAAGTTTTGCATATATAATGGAAAATACTTAATTTTCTTAGGTGTTGTGTTGGTTTTACAAATAAAAAGTTATATAACTACTTTGATGAATTATAGCTATTTATCTGTAGTGTTTGTGCATTTACTCCTTTAAACTTAGGAGAATGGATGGTATGGAAGATTTTTTCATTGGAATTGTATTCTCTCACCCAATGCTATTATTTTAGCAATTTTGAATATTTTTAAATTTAATGTATTACTCATAAAAAATATTTTTAATTTAATTATTTGATGTTATAGAATGAATCTTAAAACCAATGAAACATCTATACTCTAAAATCAATCATATCTATTCATATTAGATACTCTATAGATATGGCTAATTAATCTTATATCTATTCATATTTCTAAAATACAAATGAATCTTCTTCATCCTTAATATATAATTTTATTTAAATATTTTATGGGACAATTTTGTGTCATTCATAAATATTAAAAAATGCTAAAAAAATACTTTGTTGATTCAAATATTTTTATACAAATTCAAATATATACGGACTGTCAAAACAAATTTAATATTTATATACGGGATCAAATTCGTTGTTGATTATAGACACTAATTTATTATATCTTTTAAAAATAATAACTTTTTGATTGAAAATTTTAAATTTTTTAATCTAATTTTTATTATAATTTAAAAAAAATACGCGTCCCATACCAGTATCCGTGCGAATGCACGATTATCCCATTTGTTGTTAAATGTAATAATGTGAGTGTAGGTGTACTATACACGTTTTTAAAAATAGAGTGTCGTGTTGGATACGTAATGACTAAAGATCAATGTTTTGTGTTCTACGTATTTTGGGAAGGATGATGCAATCTTGTGAAATCATGTTTGTGCCTTTAAAATGTGACTAAATTCTTTCACCCACTTCTTCATTACTTGAATTGAATTACTACAATAAATTACGTAATTCTTTATATATATATATATAATATAATACTTTTCTGATCTTATTTATAAAAAACATAAATTTTCTAGATTTATTAAATATTAATATATCTAATTGATGATATAATTTAAGTATATTAATTATTTAATATATTTAAAAAATAGATTTTTTCTTATAAATAATATCGGAGGTAATAGTACATACATTTAATCAAAATAGTGTGATTTTTTTTATCGTAATTCTTTGATTTTGTTTTTTAATTTTTTTTTTTATAATATAGAGTTTAATCATTAGAAAAGTGGAGTATGTTTAATGTTTGTTTCACCAACTCGCACGGTGAAAATTTTCATGATAAAAATGACGACATAAATAAATATTATGGACTTTTTTTCAGTAGTAGTAATTTATTAATTTTAATGCAATTTTTTTTTATGATACTCCCTCCGTTCCACAATAAATGATTTATTTGAAATAAAATGGTGTCTCAAAATATATGATCCATTTTAATTTTTAATGCAACTTTTCCTATTTTACCCTCTAATTAATATTACTTTCATCATTCTCAATACATTATAAAGGTACTTTACTAAAAATATCATTCTTTCTCTTTTATTTATTCTTTTTTTTTAATTTGTGTGAAAAATTAACTGAATTACTCAGTGTGGAACGGAGGAAGTTCTAGGAGTGTGATATCTTAATCATTATGATTAAAGTCAGTCAAAAAGGTAACTTTGATGATATGACATGATTTGGCTATTTAAATTATTTACTTTTTGGACAAAACTATTAAAATGAGGTGAAAAATTCAAATTGTAAAAATATTACACAACTTGTTTATTCATCTCTATCGCACAATATCTATAAGTATTAAGTTGTAAAATATTTGTATATTTAATATTAATATTCTTTTCAGTTTATTCTTAAATAAAAAATTTAAATTTATTAATGTATTTGATATTCGTTATAAAACACTATTTGTTAAATTCGTTGAATAACTAGAATGACTATATAAATTATTTAATTAATTTAAAAAATATATTATTTTTAATAGTAAAGACAGAATGAAGTAATATTTAGTTAACATATATACAATGTCTTTTTTATTTATCATATTCATATAATTATTTTGCTTATGTTTTATTTTATTTTAAAATATTAAAAATATATTGTCGTGAAAAAATATTTTATTAAAAAACTTATTCTCCCAATCTCTGTTATAATTTTTTTCTTCATTGAATAATAAAAAAGAATAATATTTTTTATAACAGAAATTAGAGAGAAAAATTATTAATTAAAATTAGAAAGTAACATATAAAAACAGAAGAATTACTATTTATATGTTGAGTAAAAAAGAAAGAAAATTTTACTGTTTCTGATTTTTTATTATAAATTATTTTATCACTTTTACATATATTAAAAATGTCTCGTGAAAAAAATTATAAATTATTTTTTTTAATAATATAAAAGATAAATTAAAGAAATTTAAAATAGAAAGAATATTAAATATTTAAAATATAATAAAAACAATAGCAATAGTAATTTATCAATATTGTAAAAATAATATATAATTTAGTACAATTTATTTCTTCAAAATGGATGATAAAAAAATGAAGGGCTAGTATTTAGAATTTTTTAGAAATAACCAAAAATGTCAGAAATTTTCTCAATAATCAAGTTTTCCCATTCCCCCTCCAAAACTATCCATATTTCAAACAAAAATAATTAGCAACGCATAGCACATATTAGATGAATTGGCGTCTGCATTTGAAATTCAAGAGGTATCATCAATTGAATTGGCGACTGCATATGATCTAGTCAATCTAATTGGCGATTGCGTTTAAAATTTAAGAGGAGGCATCATTTCATCTGGCACATGTGTAAAAGACCTAAGTGCAGACGCCAATTCATCTGACTCCTATGTGTTGGATGATTTTTTTAGTATAAATATAGGTGCCTTCTACATCTACTCCACACCTCATCTCATTTTATTCTTAATCTTTTCTTCACTAGCTCTATCATGGTTGTTAAAAGAATGGGCATGTCTATTTTTCGAGAACCAAGTCTCCGATGAAGATGTGGTTTTGAAACATTCAAAGTTTCGAGCAATTTGAGAGGAACTTGAAGCGGTGGTTAGACTAAGAGATTAATGATGGTGAAAGAATAAGAAATATCGAGAGACTTGTTTCGTACATCTCTATTACAAAAGACAATAACGATATCCAACATATGTGGGTGTTAGTTAAAGATGACAACAATGTTAGAGATATGATGCCTTAACTAAATGATATTGTTTTGATTGCTGTAATCTCTTAGATATGTTGTGGTGTTAAGTCTTTTTATTTGATGTTTATGTTGTTGTTTTAGGCGTGTTTATGTCCGCATGTTGTTGTTTTTTGGGTGTTTATGTTTGTTTTGTCGTAACCAAAAATCGATGTGTGTGTGTGTATATAAAATGCCAAGGTTACATCAGTTTGAACCAAATAATAAATTATCATGCAGAGCTTGTTCCAACATTAGGACAAGGTATCAGTGTGTGTCCGGGCTAACGACCTATATCACATAATCTTACCATTTTGTCAGTTGTATCCATTTTGGTTCTAATACGCATGCGGTTGGGGCGACCCTTTTTTTTCCTTCACATCTTTTCGTTATGCAAAATTACATCCTCTTGATATGTAGGCCAATATTCCTGTTTTGCTACCATCGAGAAGTTATTGTTGTACACACTGAATACCCTTACAACTTTGTAAATGGAGGATAGATGCTTGGAAGCGTCCTAGCGAGCATATGAACATGCCGCAATGATATAAGAACAAGGCATACAGAAGGTTTGAAACTTTCCGCAGACACACCAACCTCTATTTAGTTCGACCCGATAATATCCCTTTGGTATCCCCTTAATGTGGTCCATTGTCTCCTCTACACTGAAAGTGTGTTTATGTTGATCAAAGATTGTAACTACATGTGTGTTGGCTTTGCTTGTTTCCTCCTTCATCAATTTCATGCAGCTTTCACTCAACAGTTGCCCCGATTGTAACACTGAACTTCATTTTTCGCCTCTGATAGCGAACAGTGACCTGAACCTAAAATAGGTTGCTTTCACCAACGCCGTTATTGGTAGGTTTTTAATGTATTTGATGACCGGGTTCATTGATTCCACAAGGTTTATTGTCATGTGGCCCTATCCTCGACCCTCGTCAAATGCCATAGTCCACTTCTCCACTGGAATATTATTGATCCACCTTAATGCACCCTCATTTAACAATCTAATTTCCTCAGGATAGTGTATGAATGATGGTTGATTTAAATCATACCCCACTAGAATATTATTGACTTTTGCTTCAGATTCATCTGAAGCTACAACTTCATAATCAGCTTGATCAAATATCTGAGATTGTTGAGGTGAATGGGTTTATTGGAGTAAAATATACAACTCAATATAGCTGAATCTATAATGTTTGTGACTGATAAACATATTTTCAACATCTTCATCATCTCGAACCTTCAACAGATAAAATTTGACGTGATTTTTTTTTCAAAAAATATAGGATTTTGATATATATAATTTGTGATACATGACCAAACATTAACTTTTATTCTATTATATTTTTCAAATGCAAGAATTTGATTTTTATTGATTGCAAATCGGGTAATATGTTATTTCGAAAACCAAACTCGGATACATATGAGACATACGTCTCTCCATTGCAGTGAGCATTAATAATGTATTTGAGTGCAGAAGGCCTGACTTGAGTATTTTGGTCTTAGATTGATTTGGAGTTAGTTTAGCATTGATCCATAATTTGTTTAAATTGATCTGGAATTGGTTTGAGATGTCTTTAATAGTGTAGAACTACTTGGCGCTAGCAACCACCTTTCAAAGGCGTCGCCAATTCAATTAACGATTGCAATCAATAATCAAATTCATCGTCAGTCCAAGTGACGCTAGTGCAAACATATATAGATCTTGAAGATCATCATGAAATCAATGCAGAAGATGCAGTCATTTGGACTGCATGCACACCAATCATCAGGTTCACCACTATAGATATGCACAATAATGACTGTGTGAAACTGTAGTTTTGCATGCCTCAATAAATCCCAGATCCCCCGACGTCCCTCGGATAATGGCATCAATGGAAAGTTAATGATCAATGGGCCTTTGACAATTGGAAAGACTTCGCTAAAGCTGAGTGCCGTCAATGGAGGCACTGTTGTCAATGAGTCTCACCCAACGCTGTCTTGCCAACCAAAGATAAATCAACTAATATTATATGTATTATTACATATCGATTAATTGGATTTTTCATCGAAGATAGATATTTATACGACCCACGCCAAACAACTTACACACAAGAAGCTTCAAGTTTATATCTAAACCAACCTTCCTCCTACCGTAGCCTGATTGTATATTTAATATTAATATTCTTTCAAGTTTATTTTTAAATAAAAATTTAAATTAATTAATGTATTTGCTATTTGTTATAAAAACACTATTTGTTAAATTGATTGAATAACTAGAATGAATATATAAATTATTTAATTAATTTAAAAAATATATTATTTTAATAGTAAAGACAGAATGAAGTAATATTTAGTTAACATTATATACAATGTCTTTTTTATTTATCGTATTCATAGAATTTTCTTGCTTATGTTTTATTTAATTTAATTTAATTTTTATTTATAAATATTAAAAATTTATTGTCTTAAAAAATATTTTATTAAAAAAAATTATTCTCCCAATCTTTATTATAATTTTGTATTTATTTTAGATTCATTTAATAATTAAAAAAAAATTATTATAGAAATTAAAGAGAAAAATTATTAATTAAAATTAGAAAGTAACATATAAAAACAAACTGAAGAATTACTATTTATTTGTTGGGTAAAACAGAAAGAAAATTTTACTACTTTCGATTTTCTTTTAGAAATCATTCTATCACTTTTACATATATTAAAAGATAAATTAAATAAATTTAAAATAGAAAGCATATTAAATATTTAAAATATAATAAAACCAGTAGCAACTTATCAATATTGTAAAGACAATATATAATGTAGTACAATATTTTCCTTCAAAATGTATAATAAAAAATGGAGGGCTTTACAAAAATAACTAGGTTTTTCAAATTAATTTTCTAATAATCAAATTTTTTCACTTTTTCCTAAACTACATATGTTTCAAACAAAAAAAATTAGTAACGCAGAGCACATGTTAAATGAATTGGCATTTGCATAAGAAATTTAAGAGGTGTTCCTAATTGAATTAACGACTGCATATGGTCTAGCCAATTCAGTTGGCGATTGTCTTTAAAGTTTAAGAGGAGGCATCATTTCATCTAACGCTTATGTAAAAGACCTAAGCGTAGACACCAATTCATCTGACTCATATGTGTTGGATGATTTTTTTAGTATAAATAGAGGTGCATTCTACCATTTACTCCACACCTCATCTCATTTTGTTATTAATCTTTTCTTCATTAGCTCTATCATGGTTGTCAAAAGAAATGGACATATCTATTTATCGAGAACCAAGCCTTCGATGAAAATGTATTTTTAAAAAATTCAGGGTTTCGAGCAACTTGAAAGGAACTTGAAGTGGTGGTTAGGCGGAGAGATTAATGATGGTGAAAGAATAAGAAATATCGAGAGACTTGTTTCGTACATCTGTATTGTGGAAGAAAATAATGATATCCAACGTATGTGAGTGTGAGTTAAAGATGACAGTGATGTTAGAGATATGATGTCTGTACCAGATGATATTGTTTTGATTATTGTAGTCTTTTAAATATGTTGCAGTGTTAAGTCTTTTAATTTGATGTTTGTTGTGTTATTTTAGACGTGTTTATGTTCGTGTGTTGTTGCTTTTTGGGTGTTTATGTTCGTTTTGTTTTAGCCAAAAGTTGTTTTATATATATATATAAAATGCCAAGGTTACATCAGTATAAAACAAAAAATAAATTATCATGTATAACTTGTTCCAACATTAGGACAACATGTCCGTGTGTGTCCGGGATGACGACATATACTACATAATCTTACCACCATTTTTTCACTCTTATCCATTTCGATTCTAATATGCGTGTTGTTGGGGCGACCTTTTTCTTCCTTCACATATTTTCGTTGCTCCAAATTATGTCCCCTTTATATGTATGCCAATATTCCTCATTTGCTACCATCGAGAAGATGTTATTGTACACGCTGGATACGTTTACAACTTTGTAAACGAAGGAATGAAGTTTGGAAGCATCCTAACGAGCATACGAGCATGCCGCAATGACATGGGGGCAAGGCACACAGAAGGCTTAAAGACTTCCGCAGTCACACCAACCTCTATTTAGTTCGACCCGATAGTATCCCTTTGGTCTCTCCTTATTGTGGTCCATTGTCTCCTCTACACTAAAAGTGTGTCTATACCAATCAAAGATTGTAACCGCATGTGTGCTAGGTTTGCTAGTTTCCCCCTTCATCACTTTCATGCAACTTTCACTGCACAATTGCCCCGATTGTAACACTAAACTCCATTTTCGCCTCTGATTACGAATAATTATCCCAACGTAAAATAGGTTACTCTAACCAACACATTTATTGGTAGGTTTCTAATGCCTTTGAAGATCGATTTCATTGATTCCACAAGGTTTGTTGTCATGTGGCCCCATCGTTGACCCTCATTAAATCCCATAGTCCATTTCTCCACTAGAATATTATCGATCTACCTTAATGCATATGCATTTGACAATCTACTTTTCTTGCAGTAGTGTCGGAATGATGGTTGATTTAAAGCATACCCCACAGGAATATTATTGACTTCTGCTTCAGATTCATCTGAAGCTACAACTTCAGAATTAACTTGATCAAATATTTGTGATTGTTGAGCTGAATGGGTTTACTGGAGTAAAATATACAAGTCAATATAGTCAAATCCATAATGTTCGTGACTAACAAACAAATTTTCAACATCTTCACCTTCTCGAACCTTCAGCTGATAAACTTTAACTTGATTGTTTTAAGAAATATACAAGATTTTGATATATAATTTTTTATATAGGACCAAGCATTAACTTTGATTTTACTCTATTTTTCAAATGCAATAAATTTGAATTTCTATTGATTGTAAATTGGGTAATATCGATGAAACCAAACCCGGATACATCAGAGACATATGTCTTTCCATTGCAGTGAGCATTAATAATGTATTTGGGTGCATACGACATGAGTTGAGTATTTTGGTCTTAGATTGATCTGGAATTGGTTTGGGATTGATATGGAATTGGTTAAGATTAATTTGGAATTGGTTTGAGAGACCTGTAATAGTGTATAATTACTTGGCACTACCAAGTACCTTTCAAATGCATTTCCAATTCAGTTGGCGATTGCAATTAATAATCAAAGTCATCACCAGTCCAACTGATGCTAGTGCAATCATATCTAGGCCTGGAAGATCATCATGAAATTAACACAGAAGATGCACTCATTTGAACTACATGCACATTGATCATCAGGTTCACCACTATGGAGACACACAATAGTAACTGTGTGAAACTGCATTTCGGCATGCATCAACAAATCCCAGATCTCCCGACGCCCCTCGGGCAATGACATTAATGTAAAGTTAATGAACAATTGGCCTTTAAAAATTGGAAACACTTTGCTAAAGCATTGTTGTCAATGGAGGCACCGCCGTCAACAAGTCTCACTTAACGCTGTCTTGCCAACTGAATCCAAACCAACTAATAATTATATGTATTGGTACATATCGGTTACTTTTGTGATCACAAACGATACCTTTCAACAAATAAATATTGAGAAAACGGAGTTCTTAGGTGAACAATGAAAACGGTTAGAACAAAGAGAGAAAGAAGAAAGGATAAAGAATAATGAAGAAGGATTAAGGCAAATTGTTTACTATTCACTTTCTCATCAAGGTTTACAAATGATTACAAATGAATATCACAATTGGCCTCACCCAACAACCTGAGCAATCTAGCCTATTTATAAACTAACTAGCTAACTTACATTACAAGCTAACTAAACAATTGGATCCTTAACACAAGGCCCAACCCGACATAATAAGTCAACAATATATTTTGACATTACATACTAGAACTGGCTTCGACTATAATATGCAACCCTTTGACATCACTATGTGACCTAGCTTCGACTTCATGCTCGTCTCCTGTCGAAACACATGAAAGTTATTCCTCGACAAAGCTAGAGTTCGACCCAAAATCTCACAAATCTCCACCTTGGATCTAACACCACAAACAACAGGGAATAAACTAGCTTTCATCATGCAGCTTTATCAACTGTATACAGTGGAAAAACTTACAACTTGGCAACGTCTTGGTGATCATATCAGCAGCATTGTAATCAGTCGAAACCTTCAGCACCTGGACTTCACCACGATCGATTATCTCTCTGACAAAGTGTAGCCTCACATCGATGTGCTTTGTTTGCTCATGATAAGCTGAGTTCTTCGACAAGTGTATTGCACTTTGACTATCACATTTGACAGTGATACTTCAACCTTGAAGTTTCAACTCATTTGCAAAACCTTTAAGCCACAATGCTTCTTTCACAAATTCAGTGAGGGCAATATATTCTGCTTCAGTGGTTAATAAGGCAACAACCTTCTGAAGCATCGCTTTCCAACTAATTGTTGTGTCGAACATAGTGAACACATATCCAGAAATAGACTTTCTGGAATCCATACAACTTGCATAATCAGAGTCGACATAACCTTCGATTTTGACATTAGTATCATCACCACAGGCTCCACCATAAATCAGGACTCGACTCAGAGACCCATTTATGTACCTGAGAATCCACTTCAAAGCTTGCCAGTGCGCCTTTCTAGGATTGGCCATATACCTACTTACAAGGCTCACTCCATACGCTATGTCTAGCCTTGTACAAACCATAGCATACATCAAATAACCCACTATACTAGCATATGAAATGCCACTCATATAGATTCTTTCAACTTCAGTATTTAGACTTTGAGTAATATTAAGCTTAAACTGAGGATTTTTTGGTGTCACAACAAGCTTTGAATTTGACATACCAAACTTGTCGAGAAGCTTCCGTAGGTATATCTCTTGAGATAAGCACAACTTCAACTGCTTTCTATCTCTCCGGATGTCAATCCAAAGAATCCTGGTGGCAGCTCCCAGATCTTTATTTCAAACTCCTTACTGAGTTCAACCTTCACCTCTATTACATCCCCGACACTGTTGCTACCTATGAGGATATCATCCATATAGAGAAATAAAATAACAAGTGAGTTTCCAGGTCGAAATCTGAAGTAAACACAGTGGTCGAACTGGCTCCTAGTGAAACCATTGGGTGCCATGAACTTGTCGAATCTCATGTTCCACTGTCGAGGAGATTGTTTCAGGCCATATAAAGACCTATTCAGCTTGCACACATAATCTTCCTTATCCTTTTCTGCATACCCTTCAAGTTGGCGCATCAGGATCGTTTCGTCTAGGTCACCATACAGAAATGTTGTCTTCACATCCATTTTCTCAAGTTCCAGGTCAAACTTCGCCACCATGGCTAATAACATTTTAATGGATCTATAATTTACAACAGGCGAGAACACACATTGAAGTCGACACCTTCTTTCTAAGTGAACCCCCTAGCAACCAACCTTGCCTTAAAGCGCTTCTACATCACTCCTTCAATTCCTTCCTTGACCTTGAAAATCCACTTACAACTGACTAACCTTGCTCCTGCAGGTTTCTTAATTAGCTCCCAAGTGTTATTATCATGAAGAGATTTCATCTCGTCATCCATAGCTTTTCGCCATTCAATCTTGTTTCGACTCCTTATGGATTCCTTGTAATCTCTAGGTTCTTCCTCAAGTCCCTCACTTGCAGAGATTAAGGCAAAAGCTATAAGATCTGCATAACCAAATCTCTGAGGTGGCTTGATGACTCTTCTCGACCTATCTCTTGCCAGTAGGTAGTCATCGGCAGTTTCCTCAATCTCTTCAGCATCTTGCTCTTCTTCTTTGACTTCATATGGGTTATGCACTTCAACATCATTATGCTCCACCTCAACAGGAATCTCTACCTGTTCCAGCTTATCTTCAGAGGTTTCTGCACTTCGACGAGCATTACCAGTTTTCTTGAATGACATCTCGACTTCATTGAAAACTACATCACGACTTGTGATACATCTTTTTTGACCTGGTTCTAGGCACCACAACCTATAACCTCTGAATCCCTCAGGATATCCAAGGAACATGCATCTCAGAGCTCTAGGTTTGACCTTGTCTTGCCTAATGTGAGTATAAGCTAAACAACCAAATACTCTCAGTTTGTTGAGATCTGGGGGTTGACCCGACCAAACTTCTTCAGGTGTCTTCATTCCCAAGGAAGTTGAGGGACATCTATTTATCAGATATGCTGTTATCGAAAAAGCCTCCGCCCAAAACACCTTCTTCAATCCAACACTAACCAACATGCATCTAACCCTTTCAAGGATTGTTCGATTGAATCTCTCAGCTAAGCCATTTTGTTGAGGAGTACCTGCTACAGTCTTATGCCTTGCAATCCCAGACTCAGCACAGTAACTGTCGAAAGCTTCATTGCAAAACTCAAGGCCATTGTCGGTTCTCAACCTCTTAACCTTTCTTTCAGTTTAAGTTTCGACCAGAACCTTCCAACTTTTGAAATTCTCAAAAGTTTCATCCTTAGTCTTCTGAATGAATACCCATAATTTTCTAGAATAGTCATCAACTATGGATAGAAAATACCTTGCACCTGAGTGTGAAGGATCCTTGCAGGCCCCCAAAGATCAGCATGAATGTAATCAAGGGATCTATGTGTTATTTGTTTACCATTGTTAAACTTCACCCTACAAGATTTTCCAAATACACAAGGTTCACAAAACTATAACTTCTCGACTTTGTCACCACCTAGCAGGTTCTGTTTCCCCAATTCAACCATGTCTTTTTCGCTGACATGGCCCAATCACATGTGCCATAATTCTGTCTTCGACACAGGTTTTATGGATGCAAAATCTGCCGAACCACTTACGACATCAGTTTCAAGGGTATATAAGTCTTGTTTCTTCATGCCTCTCAAGACTTCCTTCGACCCTTTCATGACTTTCAGGATACCTTGCTCTCCTTTGAAGACATATTCTTTCTTGTCGAATTCACCAAGAGAAGTCAAATTTCTCTTAAGGTCAGGTACATACCTAACCCCAGTCAATAGCCTTATTGACTCATCATGGAGTTCGAATCTTACAGATCCAATACCTACAATCTTGAAGCTTTATTGTTTCCTAGCAGCACTGATCCACCATCTTGATCACATAATTCTTCAAACACATCCTTGTTTGGAGTCATATGCCAAGTACATCCAGAATCCATTATCCACTTTTTGCAAGAGTTGTTGCTCGACACCACAAGGACATCTAGATGATTCATAATTATCTTGCACAATAGCTGCATTGCCATTGTCCTTACCTCCATGATTATCCATGCGCTCATGACGCATCTTTCTTGTGTGACCCTCCTTCTTACAGTGATAACACTTAATCCCAGAAATATCACCACCATAAGACTTCTGCTGAGTTTTACCTTTCTTCTTCTCAAACCTACCATCTCTCTTCGAGGATTTCCCCTTCACGGACAACCCTTCGCCAATTGATGATGATGGTTTATGCTCATTTGTTTCATTCAAATCCTTCGAATACAAGACTGCTTGAACTTCTTCAAAATTCGGGGACTCTCTTCCATACTAGAGGGTTTCTTTGAAGTGAGCATGCGACTTAGGTAAAGAACATAACAATAACAACGCTTGATCTTAATCATTGATGGTAACATCAATATTTTCAAGATGAAGAATCAGCTTGCTGAACACATCCAGCTGCTCTATTAATGCTTTATCTTCAGTCATCTTGAATGAATACAAAGCTTGCTTCAAGTACAAACGATTCACCAAGGATTTTGTCATATACAATCCTTCGACTTTCAGCCAAACACCAGCTGCCGCCGTCTCCTTCGAAACCTTCCTAAGAACCTTATCACCAAGACTCATAACTAGTTCACCGTGGGCTTTTTCGATCATCGTTGTCTTTTCCTTCTCCGTCAATGCAACATCCATGACATCTCCTCCCTTTAACACTTCTAGCAAACCCTGTTGAACAAGAAGAGCCCGCATCTTCAAACGCCATAAATCGAAGTCATTAACTTCGGTGAACTTCTTAATTTCAAACTTTGTTGACATCATCTTCTCCACGTTCACTGCACCAGTTTGTTGTAATCACAAACGATACCTTTGAACAAATAAAGATTGAGCAAATGGAGTTCTTGGGTGAACAATGAAAACGGTTAGAATAAAGAGAGAAAAAAGAAAGGATAAAGAAGAAAGAAGAAGAAGGATTAGGGCAAATTATTTACTATTCACTTTCTCATAAGGGTTTACAAATGATTATAAATGAATATCACAATTGGCCTCACCCAGCAACCTGAGTGATCTAGCCTATTTATAGACTAACTAGCTAACTTACATTACAAGCTAACTAAACAATTGGATCCTTAACACAAGGCCCAATCCAACATAATAAGTCAACAATATATTTCGACATTACATACTAGAACTAACTTCGACTATAGTATGAAACCCTTTGACATCAGCATGTGACCCAGCTTCGACTTCATGCTCATCTTCTGTCGAAACACATGAAAGCTATTCCTCGACAAAGTTAGAGTTCGACCTAAAATCTCACAGTTACATTTGGGTTTTCCTCAGAAGATAGGTATTTATACGACCCACGCCAAACCACTTACACTTAAGAAGCTCCAATGTCTAACCCCCCACAAAATTACCGGACCACTTACTCTTAAACCCCTACCCAACAAAATTAGTGATAAAAAAATACTCAAACCCACAACCAATACATGTCACGCACCCAACCACGAAACCAAGATCACACCCCATACCACCACCACCAACATGGTTATTATGAAAACACCCAACAATCAGATGCCCCCAGCACATCATCATACCATATCCAAAACACCCAAGAAACATATAACAGCAACCCTTCCTCCTACCTAGCCAAAACGGCTAAACATCATAACTCTAAAATATGCAATAAACATATGGCTACCAAACACCACAACAATCATTTATTCCTTTCCTCAATGAATCATTACCACCAATGTCGCCATTCAATTGACCAACACAATGCAACTACACTGACATGAGCTACAAACTCAGTTACGACAGCGTGTCAATGATGTCAATACATACACCAGACTATGTAGAATTACATGAACTTATTAGAAAATCTAGTCTTGGTGATGTTTCAAGGACCTCGTTTCAAACACTTAGTGTGAATCAACTGAAACCGGTATGACAAAGGAACCGGTGACATGTATGACCAAGTTGACCGTGATCGTGGTCGTTAGTGTTCAAAATATAATTATATTTAAATTAAATATTAATATTTTTTTATTTATTTTATATAATTTATTATTTTAATTTTAAAAATATTGCACTGAGGCGTCAGATGAATTTACGTCTCTTCTTAAATTTTAAATACAGTCCTCAATTGGATTGACTAGACCATAGTGCAATCACTAATTCAATTGATGATACCTCTTAAATTTCAAATATAAGCGCCAATTCATCTAACATATTTTTGCATTGTGAATATATATATATATATATATATATATATATATATATATATATATATATATATTGGTTTTAAAACATGAGTAGATTTGATTATTGGAAAAATTTATTTGAAAACAAATTCTAATATTGATGTGCGTGTCAGTCCGTTTAAATTGAATTATGTCATTATATTTACATGAACCTAGCTTTATTTGAGCCTATATTCATTTACTTATTTTTCCTTAAAATAATGGATCATATACTAATATTTAGTGCATGTTTAAGATTAGCGGTACTTGCGTTTGGACCAGAAACTACACTTTGTAGCTTTTATATATATATATCGAGTATGACGTATAAAACTTAAATAAAATATAAATTAATATAATGTTAATAATCATGTATATCAAAATTCAAATTAATGGAGCATATAATTAAAGACATTATTGAGATTGGAGATTGATCTAAGACCCCATGTCACCATCTCTAATAAGAGAGCGTATTATGATATACTCCATGCCCCAAGTTACCACTCCAAACAAAAATTTTCAAAATTCTCTAAAGAATATTTAATCAATACAACAAAAGTGGAAAACGAGTCTAGCTAATTTTGGCAATACATAACAACAATTATTTAATTTTCTAATCATGACAAACCGAAAATGGGACAAAACATTTGGTTGGGTGAGTTTGTTTCTCTGGTTTACGTCACAAACAATGATACATAACATACAAAGAAAAATGTCTTTTCATTTGGTCATTTTCTAACTTCAGAATATAACAATAAGTTAATAATAATATATGTTGGTGCTTTTGCGTGATAGCAATGAATATCAAAACTGTCCAAATTTTTTATATGAAAACTCCAAATTTTCACCATCTCTTATTGAAGATAACAAAGCATGTGACATGATATTATATAGAGATTAGAAGCATCAAACATGCATTTATGCCCGTGATTTAAGTACTATAGTTTTTAAAAATTTGGGAAAAATTACTATTTTAGTAAAATGATATTTTTGTAATGAAACCCCACCGCTCACCTCCCCCGAAAGAGACGACCAAGAAAAGGAGCAGAGACGCTGGCGAGAAACCCAGGGGCCAGCCCAGGAATCCTCCTCGTGGACAAGGATCTGGGCAAGACCGCCACTCCCCGTCCAGGTCCCCTGTCCGAAGCGACGAAGACGATCCAAGAACTCCCCTGTCCAAGGAAATTATGGACACCCCGATACCTTCGGACATGGAGAAGCCCCCACAGCTAGGGACCTATGACGGCACGGCTGATCCTGACGACCATATTGAGAGCTTCGAAGCGATGCTCGACTTTAGGAATGTTCGAGGAGCCATTAAGTGTAGTCTCTTCCCTACGTCTCTCAGGAAAAGGGCCATGACATGGTACAAACGGCTTGCCCCAGAGTCCATCACTTCCTGGAAACAGTTCAAGAAGCGGTTTTCCAGACATTTTACCGCTTCGCGCCGACATCCGAAGACGGTGGCTTCCCTCGAGGCCATCTTCCAGGGACAGAACGAATCTCTCCGAAATTATATCGAAAGGTTCAACCGAGAAACTGTCGAGGTCCACGCGACCGATGAGATGAAGAAGTTCCTGATCGCGAAGGGATTGCACCCTGGAACTGACTTCGCCAAGACCGTGGGCATTCATAAGCCCATAGACTTGGAAGATTTACTCGTTCGAGCTCTGTCTTACATCAAGTTCGAGGAGTCACAGGCCGCCCAACTGGCCCTCGACTCGCGACGACGAGAAGGCTCCCGCAACCACAGAGATGAAGGCTCTCCTCCACCTCGACGTGGAGGAGAGAGGAGGAGGGACAACCAACCCCGGGACTCCCGCGGTCCTGCTGGTATGCTCTCGGATTACACTCCACTCAACGCGACCCGCTCGTGAATATTCTCCGAATGCGCCAACTCGGAGTTTTAAAAGGGGATCGTCTGTTTTCCCAAACCGACGGCTCCCAAACCAAACACTGACAGGTCCAAGTACAGCAGGTTCCACTGCAGCCACTGACACGTCACCGAAGATTGCATCCACCTCAAGGATGCAATCGAAATCTTGATCAAGGAGGGCCATTTGAAGAAGTACGCCCAGAAGAATGACCCCCCGCGAGCAGATAACCGGGACGCCCAGAGTGTTGAGGATACGACCTATCCAGACGGGGAGAATCGACTTCAGGTCGCCCTCAGCATTACTCGACCCGAGGATTTCTGCATTCCCGAGGGAATCGAGAACGCCGAGGCTGTCCGCAACCTTTGGAGAAGCTTCCCCGACGAAGACCCCATCGCTGCCCGAAGCACGTGGGAGAGCTTCCCCAAGACGATGGTTATATCGGGAGGGGGCCCCGAAAAGGTCTCCGTTGGATCAATAAAGAGGAAGTTTAACGAGCTGGAGTTGGCTACATCTGCGAAGACCACCACCCTCGACAAGGTGCAAGGGAGATCAAACCCAATCACCTTCTACCTCGAGGAGTTGCCCAGAGGAGCGCCAAATGCAACTATTCCCCTCCTAAGTCGAGCGCAGATGGCCAACTTCGACGTCCGCAGGATCCTGGTCGACCAGGGCAGCTCGGTGGACATAATGTACGCACACCTCTTCAGCACCCTCCAGCTCACCGAAAGACACTTAACCCCGTACGTGGGCTCGGATTTGAAAGGGTTCAACGACACCACCACCAGACCGTGGGGTTATGTCGAGCTGATGGTCAATTTCGGGATCGACGACACTGCCCGACAGATCAAGACCCGCTTCCTGGTGGTCGACTGTCCCTCCCTCTATAACTGCATCTTGGGGAGGACCACCTTGGCCGAACTTACTGCGGTGCCTTCAACGGTCCACCTAAAGATGAAGTACTACACCGCTAGAGGTCGTGTGGTCACCATGCACGGGGACATCGAGGCTTTCAGAAGATGCTTCGACGCTGCCATCAAGGGTTTGAACATCATTGGTCCCAAGCCCAAGAACCAAGCAAAGATATCTTCGGACATAGAGCAGATGCCACTCCCGCCCGTCAACGCGGCCGACCTTGACAGCGGGTTCCCCGAGGAACAGGATCCAGAAGAAGCCGTCGGTGATGACTTTCCAGCTGAAGGCAACGGGTAGCCTATCTACCCAACGTGCCCCGTCCCAGACGGAGACTTCGAACTGGTGACCCTCGGAGACGACCCCGACCGAAGCGTGAAGATCGGTTCTGGACTCCCCGACCTGGCGAAGAAGCAGCTGGAGGCCTGCCTCCGCGAGAATTCTGACCGTTCACCGGAGTGCCTCAGAAATGCCCGGACTCGACCCTGAGGTGGCTTGTCATCAACAGACTGTAGACCCGGCCGTTAGGGTCGTAGCTCAACGTAGGCGTAGGCAGTCTCCGGAGAAAGCGAAGGCTGCTGAAAAAGATATAAAAGACCTCCTAGAGGCAAATTTCATTTCGGAAGCCTAGTACACAACTTGGCTGTCCAACGTTGTACTCGTTAAGAAAAATAATGGAAAATGAAGGATGTGTGTTGATTATACCGACCTTAATCGGGCATGCCCGAAAGATTCTTACCCTTTGCCTAACATCGACCAGCTGGTCGACAATTCTGCAGGTTTTAAGCTATTGTCCTTCATGGACGCTTACTCAGGATACAACCAAATCCCCATGGACAAGGCCGACAAGCAGCATACCGCCTTCATGACCGAGTCGGGCAATTACTATTACAACGTAATGCCCTTCGGCCTGAAGAACGCCGACGCGACCTACCATCAGATGATGAACAAAGTCTTCCGGGCAGAGATCGGTGGTATGCTTGAGGTCTACATGGACGACATGATCGTCAAGTCCACGGAGGAACTCGACCACGCGGTTCATCTCAAAAAAGTGTTTGACACAGCGAGGAGATGTCGTATGAGATCCAACCCTGACAAGTGCACCTTCGGCGTTCGGGCAGGTAAATTCCTTGGTTTCTACCTCACAGAGAGAGGAATCGAGGCAAACCCCGACAAGTGTAGGGCCTTCTCCGAGATACCCACCCCGGACTCGAAGAAATCCATACAATCGCTGAACGGGATGCTAACCGCCCTCTCCCGCTTCGTCGCCAAATCAGCCCAATACGCACTCCTATTTTTCAAACTTCTTCGCCAAAAGGCCACTTTTGAATGGAGCGAGGAGTGCGAGCAGACGCTCCTCTATCTCAAACAGGTGCTATCACAACCCCTGGTCCTCTCACGGCCAGAGAACGGCGAGACGCTCTTCTTGTACCTCGCCATCACGGAAGAAGCGGTCAGCGCTGTCCTTATCCAGGAAACTCCCGACGGGCAGAAACTGATTTACTTCACCAGTAAAGCCCTCCAGGGCCCCGAGATCAGGTATCAACAGATCGAAAAGGTCGCCTTGGCCCTCGTCACCGCAGCTCGAAGATTTCGCCATTACTTTCTGGCCCATACGATCGTGGTAAGAACCGAGCAGCCAATAAGGCAACTCCTCGGTCGACCAGACATGGCGGGAAGAATGCTCAGGTGGTCGTTGGAACTCGCCGAGTTCGACGTCCAATACGAAGGAAGGAAAGCCTTAAAAGCCCAAGTGTTGGCCGACTTCGTGGTTGAAATGACCATCCCCGAACCTTCGACCAACGGTGCCCAAAGGTGGACAATTTATGTCGACGGGGCGTCCAACTCGAAAGGAAGCGGGGCGAGCATCATCCTCGAGAACGAGGAAGGCATCCTGATTGAAGTCTCCCTCGAGTTATCCTTCCCGACGTCGAACAACCAGGCAGAATACAAGGCTTTCCTCACCGGGCTACGTTTGGCCGAGGACCTCGGGGCCAAGGAAGTCAAGATCTTTACTGATTCCCAGCTCGTGGCCTCCCAGGTCAGAGGAGAGTATCAGGCCAAGAACGATTGCCTTATCGAATACTTAACCTTAGTAAAGGAAAAATGAAGAGTTTCGTCTCCGCGGAGGTGACCCACATCCCGCACGAGCACAACACCCGGGCAGACATCCTGTCTTAACTGGCTAGCACGAAGAAGAAAGAAGGAAACAAGTCAGTCATCCAGGAAGTACTCTCTCATCCGAGCATCAACAAGCCCGCTCCAACGACAGATGTAAACGCTATCGGGGACGCCAATTGTTGGATGACATCGGTATACGAATATCTAATGACGGGCAAGCTCCCCGAAGATCCCAAGGAAGCGGGGATGGTCAAACGACGAGCGTGTTCATACACGATAGTCGAGGATAAATTATAATGCCGAGGATTTTCAATCCCCCTTCTCCGGTGCGTCGAAGAGAACAAGGTCCCCGGTATCCTCTAAGAGATTCACGAGGGCATCAACGCCCAATACCTTGGTGGACGATCTTTAGCTCGCAAAGTACTTCGGGCAGGGTATTACTGGCCCACTATGCAATACGATGCCAAGGAGCACGTTAAGAAGTGCGATAGATGCCAACGACAGTGGACATGCACCTCACTCCCCCCAATGAGCTCAAAACGCTTTCATCCCCATGGCCATTTGTGTGGTGGGGAATGGACATCCTCGGGCCTTTCGTCGTGGGTTCATACCAGAATAAATACCTTATCGTCGGAGTGGACTATTTCACGAAGTGGATCGAGGCGGAAGCCTTGGCCAAGATCACGGCCTTCAACATACTCCGTTTCTACAAGAGGAACATCCTCGCTCGGTTCGGCGTTCCCCAAGCAATCTTCACCAACAACGGAACACAGTTCACTGACAAGAACTTCCAAGACTTTGTCGCCAAACTCGGCACGAAGCAGCACTTCACGTCGGTCGAGCACCCACAAACAAACGGGCAGGCCGAAGCAGAAAATAGGGTGATCCTTCGAGGATTGAAACGTCGGCTCGGCGAGGCCAAACAAAGGTGGGTCGAAGAACTCCACAGCGTCCTCTGGGCCTACCGAACAACCCCACATTCCACAACCGGGGAGACTCCCTTTCGCCTAACCTACAGAACAAAAGCAGTGATCCCCGTGGAGGTCAGGGAACCCTCGAGGAGGACAGAAGCTCCCCTCAAAGAGGGGGCAAACAACGAGGCCCTAAGGGAAGAACTCGACTTCGTCGAAGAGACAAGAACAGGGGCCTCCCTACAGGAAGCCTCACTCAAACAAAAAATTACTTTACGCTATAACAGCAAAGTTATTAAGCGTGATTTTCAAGTAGGCACCCTCGTCCTACAAAGGAACCAGAAAGATTCGCGGGAAGGTAAACTCGCCGCGAACTGGGAGGGCCCGTACCGCGTCTGCGGAAAGATGGAGACATGAGCCTTCTTCCTCGAAAATCTACACGGAGAGGAACTTGCTCGACCATGGAATGCTGAGAAACTCAAGCAATACTACAGTTAGACACTGCCCGCAACACCCCAACGTCGCGATTACGGGGGCGCGCTAAGGTACTAGCGCGACACCCCTCTTAAACGCAATGATCAAGGACGCGTTGTGTGTGCGCAAAGGCCATTGATCCGACGAGGACACCTCAATCGAGCCCCATCGTCGCTGTACCATGTAGGCAGAACACCTAGCTCGCGATGGGAAGTTCACGCCGCGAGGTTAAGACTTCTAACGAGCTCTTAGCCCCGCTGAAGGGCGGAATACACCTCCGACCACCCGATCAGTTCCCCACACGGTCAAGGAACATCGAAGTTGAGCAACTCCCAAAATTAACACATTACTTAGACAAAATAAGTAAATTAAACAAAACAAGTAAACATCACACACATATAAATGCAGCGATCAAATTATAAATCCGGGCAAAAAGCCCATTGTACAAATATTACAAATATTCCAAAAGCCCTTGGTACGCAGGCCGGGCAAACAAAAGAAACAAAACGAAATGGCTCGCGGGCCAAACAAAACAAGAAAACAGAACCTATTCCGCGGCCATTCCCTCTGGCTGCTCATGCCCGATCACGTCCCTGTCAACCTCTTCTGCTTCCACCGGCTGCACGATTCGACCATCAACCACGTCGTAGTCAGGGTGGACTCCCTCCGTAATGAGGTCAGGGTTGAGGATCTGAAGCTGCTGCACAACATTCTTGAAGCCTATCTCAGCAGCCACAAGGCTGTCCTGCTCAGTTTCTCAGAGTTTAGCAATCAATGCTGCCCGCGACGTCAATAATCTATCTTCCTCGGTCTCTTCCTCGGTGGGGCGAGCAACATCTTCCAATTCAGCGACCTTCTCCAAGAGGCTCTTACTTTCCTCCTCGCCTTTTCTCAACTTCTCCTATAGCTGTTTTAGGTTTTCATCCTGCTGCTTCTGGTGCTCAGCCTGAACTCGGTTCTGTTCTTTGCACTCAGTCAGCTCCTTGCCCACTTTTGTCACCTCGACAACAACGGACTGGAACCTCTCTTGCATCCTGGTCAGCTCGGCTGCTGGACAAGTCTCATCGGTTAAGATTAAAGTCGTCGAACAAACTCGCATAACGGCGGACAAGTCCTCAAGCAGGGCTTTCCTCCTCGAAGCTTGAGGAGCACCCAGGACGGCCTGGACTTCGACAGCAGGGATACCTGGAGAGTTGGCACCCGAGAAGAAGTGGGGCCTCAAATGACAAGGAGGAAGTATGAACTTCTCATAGGGAGGACTGTTCTCAACCATCAGATCGACGTTCACCTGCCCGTCTGTGCGCTGCCATTTCGGAGACCCTTGGCTACTGGGAGAATGACTCCCTTGGGGAGAGGTCGAAGAATCCGTGGTCACTGAAGTCGTGGCAGGATGCTGTGCTCGGAGCTGTTCGACCCGACCCTTTTTCGAAGCTCGGTTGTTTTTCAGTTTCTTGAGATGCTCCTCAGCACTCGACATCTTACCTGCACAAAAAACAAAGAGGCCAGTAACCCGAAAAGTAGGACGAAGGGGAAAGTAGGTCGGGGAGGCCACCCCACCTAACAGCTCGAGAGCCTCCTCGTCAGAAAACGTCTCTTGGAGAGCCCTAGTATTGATCAGTCGAAATTTCGTTAAGACCTCCCCGTCGTCACCCAGAAGGAAGTCCCCGTTCGGCATCACGAACTTGGCTTTGTTAAACCCACTGACGAACTTGACTATGGCCTCGTGAGCCAAGCGACCCCCTTCACAGAGTTTACCAGGGCTGATAATGTAGCTGTCCGTTTCCTTCTTGAAGTGTTCTTCAGTCCAGAACAACGGGAACCTGGGCACAAGGGCCTCCTCTCGCCGCCCATCTACTTCTTCGACAACCCGATGGTACACTAAATTTATGGCCTCAAGTGTGACCGGCCTCACAAGGTAATACCGGTACTTGAAATCTTGCACAGAGTCCATATAAGTGTGAAATAGGCTGCTCACCTGCTTGAAGGACACCCAGCCATGCTTACCGTCGACGGCCTGCCGTTGAAGATGGAAAATGCGAAAAAATAGGGGCACAGTCGCCCCGATCTTCAGGTATTTGCACACGAGCTCGAAAGCCCGGATGAAAGCGAGAGAGTTGGGGTGGAGTTGAGAAGGGACCAAACGCAGCCAGACAAACACCGACTGTTGAAAATCCGTGAAGGGCAAACGCCACCCCGCCTCGTCGAACATGAACTCGTATACGGGAAACCGCATCCCGCTGTATGTCGAGCATATTCAATGATGTGGCAAAGGCCTGAACACGTTCCACGTCTTCGCAGAACCAACTAGACGGTGCTCGACGGTGCAAAATATGTTGGCCTCGTCCCCGTCGACAAATTGGGAGATCATGTTTACGGCCTCCTCGCAGGCCCACTCATCGGGCGACCTCTCCCCGGCGCTGGTTGTCTCTGCCATAGGTGAGTCGGGCTCGTCGTAAGTATCTAAAGATCCCTCGGCCAATTGCAATACGTCCATTTACCTGAAAAGCAGAAGGAAATGGTGAATTCGATGACCCATATCAAATCCACCCCTCCACCGCTGATCAAGTGAAAGGGCGAGAAAGGAACGTCAGGAAACGCGAACCCACGACCATCCCCAGGTCCGCGGGGAGCGGCGTTGGGCGGGACCCCGAGATATTCGACCCAAGTCCCCGTGACATTCTTCGTGTCCCCGGGGATTTCGCCAGTTATCCCCGGGAGACTCAACAAAAGAACTGAGAGATGTTCATCTCACGACCCCGGGACATTCTTCATGTCCTGGTGGATTTCATCGTCTCTCCCCGTGAGATTTAACAAATAAACTATGAAATTCCGCCGTTTTCGCCAGATATTTCGTGATTTCCATAGGAACTTCATCAGTTCACCATAGATTCACCCTACAAATGTGAAATTCTGGTACCAGATGTGTGATGTTAAGTGCGATGTCACAACAACACACTCTGCAATGGACTATGCAATAACAAGCAATAAATCAACACAATGAGTTGTTCACCCAGTTCGGTCTAACTACCTACGTCTGGGGGCTACCAAGCCAGGGATGAATTTCACTATCAGTAGTATTAATTTACAGACTCAACAACCCAGTTGACATCTCCTAAACTTAATCACTACTTAATGAACCTTCTACTTAAGAGACCACTTAAGTATGAGAACACTACTCAATCCCTAAATCACTTCAGTGATATAATTCAAAGATCACACACTTTGAATAACACTACTTGATTCTGCTTCACAGCTTTGATCAAGAACAACTCAAAACAATAATACCAATTCACACTCGAATGGTTTACAAAACATACACGAAGACACAAACGACTCTCAGTCTTTAGCTCTCTTTCTTCGTTGCTTTTCCTTCAGTACTGATGCGCTTTATATAACTATCTGAATTGGGCTTGGACTTGTTACAAAATCTGACCTGATTTGTTATTTAAAACTGAATCTTCAAAACAAATTTTCTCTCTCAAAATCTTTTTAAATCTTCACCTTTTAAATCTCCTACAAACCTGCATCAAATCTCTATGCAACAGAGAATATCTAACCCAAGATATTCGCATCCAATGAGACTACATGCTCTCCACAATTCTAGCTAAAACGCAAACCCTAACAACATCACTAAACCTGATGTTATTAATTCTGCAGACCTGATGTCACAACATCGCATGTGACATCAGACATCCAACTTAACACAACCCAGTGTTAAGACTCAATGTTGTGACATCACCCATATGACATCAAACATTGAACAGATTCACTACTTAACACAGCCCAGTGTTAAGACTCAATGTTGCAACATCACCACCTTGACATCAACATTGAATAACCTTTATTTTACCAAAATTCCAGCCAATCCAAGAAACTAACAAAATGCAAGCAAAAGAGGGAAAAAGAGAGAAACTTACTTCGAAGGTACTTCCGGTAGGGTTCTAATGCGGATGTCAGCGGCGGCGAACGGCGGTTGAAGAGAGAACGAAAGAAGGCAAAGTCTGAGCAGAGGGAGAGCAAAAATGGAAATGAAACGAGATGGCCCCTATTTATAAGGGTCTCACGAGCCTCGAGGGCTCCTAGGCAATCGATTACGCTACCCTAGCGTAGCCGCCCTACGCAATGATGAGATGCGACACGTGGCACACGCTCTCCCACACATGTCTCTTTATTCCCCAACACGCGTCCTTATGTTCTCCTCAGTTCAAACTTCTCGTATCCCCGCAACGTTGTCAAACCTCGACCAGACTAGCGCGAACAAGTTGACTTATTTCTGCCCGGTTGACTAACCGCCCCTCGTTCAAAATCCCTTCCTCGACGGGATACTTCCTCGACATGGTGCTGATCCTTAAGTCATCACTCTGACACCTCAGAGCAACAACTTGGGGGGCTCCTGTTCTGGACTGGACCAGCGCCTGCCCTGCTGTCGGGCAGGCCCAAGCCCAATGGCCAGCGGAAGCCCAACAAGGCCAAAGCCACTTCCGTGTCTGGCACGTGCCAGTCCTCTTGGACGTCGGGCACGCGACGTAAAGACTGTTGAACAAAAGCATATGGTCTATGGACACGCCTTTCCCCGACACTCACGTGCTCCTCCCCGAGAGGGCACGTTCTCTTGTAACTTCCCACTCCCGAAAGAAACGGTATGCCCTACTTCCGGAGATTTCGGGATCGTTACACCAGGGCGAAGACCACGTGCTGGTCTACACTACGCCACGTAAACCCTGACAGTTGCTTGGATTGGGCCTTGCCATCCAGGCCAATGCAAGTAACCGTTGGTCCCCGCGCTGGGGGTTCTCTATAAATACCCTCTCACTTGAGAGGGTCGGGTTACACAATCTCATACACTTTAACCTTTTTCTGTACTTGCTTTTACTTATGACCTTTGCCTTACTTGAGCGTCGGAGTACCTTGCAGGTACACCCCCCCCCCCCGTCTCACCATCACCGGAGCTGAGGATTTACGACGTTACTGGTCACCGTTCTCCTGTCTGATCCAGGTACGATCAATATTAATAAGTATTTTACATTTTTTAATAATATTTTAATCATGTATTTTTACTTTGAAGTTAAATATCAATTTCTAACGGGTGTATAATATTTGTCCACATCAATTTAGTTGAAATTTCAACCAATATCAACACTTTTTTATATCTATAATTTATTTAAAAAAATGATCATGATATCTTTTATATTTACAACCTTTCTTTATTTATTTTTTATAATTTTAAAAAACAAATAGTTTAATAATACATATTTTTTTAAATTCATTTATATATTTTTTTATTTATATATTTTCTTAATCTCTAAGTCGCATGAAATAGTAAAACTTGGAAAGTTACGGTAAACAACCTGTTCTGGATCGGTCAAAGGTTCAATCTATCTCAAATTTACTTTACACAATTCAATGTATAAAACAATTCACATGTTAAGAGCAATATACAATCTTTAGACTCCTTTTTTATTATACTCATTTTGAATTTTGAACCGAATTGGGCGTTGGAGTGCTTATCATGTAGGTCCACTACACGCCACCGTAAAGGAGGTCATAGTTACCATTCAAGATCATCAATTATTCAACTTTCCTAATTTCTGGTTCCTTCGTGGAGCTAGAGCATCCATTAATTTATGATTCCCAACAAAACAGTGCCGCCGTCTGTGAGAATCGACTTTCGATTCCTACGTTTTCCACGAAAAAATTATGTTCGCTTCGCAAACACCATCGAACAAGCTCAGAAGTTCCAGATCTAGATTCTTGCAGTTCAGATCCAATCTTCGGTTATGCGATTCACAACCTCTTTAGATCACATAATCAAGAGCGAATCGGCTTCCGATTGCTACATTTTCCACGAATTCGCGTTTGCTTTTCATCTTCATTGTTCGCGACTTCCTCATATCTCTGAATCTGAAAACGCTCAAGAGCGAATATAGAGATATGTTAACCACCATATTCGCTCTAGTTCCTCAGAGTCATAATCTTTGATTTCCTCAAGAACTCTGCGGAAAAGAAAAGGAAAAGTCTTAGATCCAAATCTAAGGTTATGCCAGGGTTTGAAGGCAATGTCCATGAAGGTCGGGCAAAAGACTCGCAATCCGCCGTCTGACCTGACTGCACTCATACTCCGCGCTGATGTATGGGTGCTTACATGGGCGACATCATAAGGATACCACAAGTTCATAGTTAAATAAGCTATCACAAGTTCAAATTTAATGTCAGGTGTTGTTCCAGTAACATAGTGCCTCCTCGAGGCACCACAAGATTTCCTATTGATGCACCAGAGTTTCCCTAGGATGGATTCCAGAACAGAGGCCCCCAAGAGTACCCAAAGAAAGATACCCCAAATTCCTGTTGCAAGGAGCCCTATCGGTAACAACATCCAACCACCGCTATGCATCTATGTTCCAAAGGAAAGACTAGCTAGTCGGGTTTGTTAAGGAACACCGTCCACACCCAACCATAATTCCTGGTCTAAGGAAAGCTGGCCAGTGGGTCAGATTTACCAAAGGCGGACCCTAAGCCTACTTGAGGTAGATACCCGCTCCAGAATATTAAGGAAGTCAAGGAATCCTTACCCCATTGATAAAAAATGCTTCGCTGAAGCATTTGACAAAGCAATTCGATTAGCTCAAAATTCAATAGTCGACGTCAAGCTACGACCCCAAATCCGCCAAACATCCAAACATATAGCAGCAAACACTGATTAATAGCATCACACCAATACTGATACCTCTGATTCAAGAAGCATCGTGATGGTAACTTTTGATTCAAGATGTGACATCGTTATAGTTCTCCAGAAGCTTCGCTTTGCCATATTTTCCTCAATCCTCTTTCTGGTTCTGCAAGAGAACAATGTCAATTTCTTAAAATAATTTATACCCTAAATGTTATGGAGTTAATGGACATGGAGGGAGACCAAATAAGGCTTGATACTTTCTTCTAGCAAAGTGAAGGCCCTGCCTGCCAAAAAGTAGAAGGACATTATTGGTTCCTCTCAAGGAATACTTCTAATGATGTCTCATGAAGGGTAGATGGCATCTTCAATATGGAATAAGAAGTTTGACAACATTGATTTCGTCTATTGTTAATTTAGAGATGGAAACCAATGTTTAAAGGGCATGACAACTGTGCTCGGAACAAATGTTTCAAATGATGAGAGCCTACTTGTGAATCACACTTTTAAGGAGGGCCATGTTTAAGGAGTTTTTCTCTATGGAGAAATATGAAAAACCTTAGGAGATGAATAAGAGTTCTGAGTTGGGTAAGACTCGACTGACAGGGACGGAGCTACATGGGAGGGTATGGAGGCATGTGCCCCCACTATGTTTTGAAGATAAATTTGAAAATCCTCATTATATATTTATATAACAATTAATAAAGAAAATATTTATTTAAAATGGTATAATCTGTAAATTAATTTAATTAAGTGAAAGGATATTTTATAGATATATTTTTGTTTAAGATCTCTTTAAGATGTTTGTGAGATTTTTTATTTTAAAAGTCTATTTATTTTATCACTAGTATCTGGTCCACTAAATCAATTAATCTGGTTCGAGGGTTAGTTTTGATATCAAATGATTCTAGCCCCCTTCTGATCGTAGCCGCGGGAGATTCAACTAGTCTTCCCTACTAAATCCAGCGACAATCCCCTTTAAACCAACTGATTAATATTTAAACATTAAATGCATTTGACTAACGTATAATCAAATTGGTTTTGTGTTTAATTTTAAAATAATTTTTCACTAAATTTAAAAATAAATAAAAAACAATTTTATATGTTTTAATTTTAACATTCAAATGTCATCAATACACATACTATTATTAACTACTTATATATATATATATATATATATATATATATATATATATATATATATATATATATATATATATATATATATATATATATATATATATATATATATATATATATATATATATATATATATATATATATATTTGTTGAAGATAAAATTGAGAAAATTACACAAATAAAAATTGAAAAAGTTCTTAAACATTTCTTCAAAATATATCTCATAAAAAGTAAATATGACATATATTTTTTCTTTAAAGAAATTATAGATATATTATGCTACAAATTTGTAAATTAATATAATGTCCCACTGGCTCCGTCCCTTTCCACTAGTATTGCTAAACAAAACTCTATCATCTGTAAGATTGGATTATGCGAGGCTTTGGAGAAGTTTGAGTCGGAGAGGAATGATAAAGAATAGGCCATCAAGAATATTAGTGATGAAGTGGCGATGATGGAGGAATTGGTGAAGACTCTGAAAGAGGTAATCATATTTGATGCTACTGGTAAGAGTGTTTTGGAACTAAAAAAGCAAGATTTATTTGTATACCTTGGTTTTATTTTGGACGAGCTTGGAATGTTCCAAGTGATATAAGATAGGAAGTTGGTGGATGGGATGTTGGAAGAAGAAGTGGAAGAATTATAGGAGGAGACCACGCCCCCTAGAAAAAGAAGAGGTCACACCCATTCAAGTTAATTAAAAGTTATGTTTCATTTTCGTAATTTATATATTTTTTATTTATTTATTATTTTTTATGTAGCACGAACACTTTTGAAAAACGGTATTATTGGGGTCGGACATATACACCAACATTTGTAATTACGTTTTATTTATTTATTATTTTAAATTATTTTTAGTGTCGCCGTGTCAGAATTGAGGTCCTGTTTGAGGTGTCCGTGCTTCATATGTTACTTGCTCCTGTATGAGAAGAATTATCAAATGAAACTTTTTTCGTCCGATTCAATTATTAGCTTAAAATTATTCATATGCAGAGACGAGACAAATTTATGTTATCTTTATTACAGTAGAGATGAGACAAATTTAGTAAATAGGGAGCCTTGTTTCCATTGCAGTGGAAAAAAGTTATACTTTATCACTTTATTAATGGTTTGAATCAATAGAAAAACAAAAGAATTCATGGTGTTTATACCTCACATTATTTGACTTTAAAATTAGATATTAACTATAGTAATTTCTTAGGCTCATTGAATTCCAAGACTAGGGGGAAGGCATTACCGTTCATTTCTTCCAGCTTACATTAGGCATGTAAGAACTTCTCGCATACACGGTAACGTCTTTCATAGTTGGAAAATACTTTTTTAATTCTAGTATGTGCTACCATTCGTCTTAGCACTAGGTCACCTTTTTTTTCATTTCTATTACTACAACTCGTGACTATATTGTGTGACTAATTCTAGTATCTCTTGGAATATCTTTTTTTTTTCCTTCAAAATCTTGGATGTTTGCCATTTCACACGCCTCATCCATTAAATTAGCGGTGCATTTGAGGCATATATTGTTCTCTTTTTCGGCAAAGTTCTCACATTGTCATATAGACATGTCTATTTTCGTTAGCAACATGACATTTGTGTTACTCAAGTGACTTTAAACATAAGAAGGAGATGAATTGTGATATAAAAGGTTTTTAAAGGTTTGAAAGATTAAATCGGTTTTTAGAAGACATGTAGAAGAATAAGAGAATAACAAGCACATTAAAATAAGAAATAAAAGGGTTTTAGAGATCAGAGAAAAACACACCGAATTTTACTATAGTTCAATCCAAAACCACGAAGCCTACAACAAGTCCCAAAATATAGACCCTTGATATTTTCACTATGGTATAACTTTTAAAATGGAATTATCCCACAACTTTCTTATACCAAAATTTTATTTGAGGTTTATCTTGCAATCTTTATAATATAGTAGGGTCCAAAAAAACATTCCTCTCTTCTTTTACAATCTTGCAATCTTTATAATATATTAGTGTTTTCTTACTCACCATTTAAAATAATATTTTAAGTGTGTGTGAAAATTCAAAGAGCAAGGAAGAGAGTAGAAGAGAGGTAATATTCATGCTTGTGTGTTTTCTAATGAACACATGTTCTTCTTTTATAGTAAATCATTTATCCAAGAAAGAAAGGTTTTGGGAAACATATCATATTAGGAATCCTTTTGCTAGATCTAAATCGATTATAAGGCTTCCTTAATTGATTTTTGAGCGAGTTCATCCTATAATTGGTTACACAAGTACCATTCTCAATTAGAGGGAGAATTTATTTATAGAATCGAGTATGTAAACATCAAAATATATTATACTTTGGTTTTAAAAATTTAGTCCTAACAAAGATGTTTTTTAAAAGAAGTTTCAAAATCATATGAAGTTTAAAAAAAGTTTGAGTGTGTATGTGATATAACCTTAGTAATTTGAGAGAGACACACTTACTATTATATTTTTTATCCAATAAAAATAAATGAGAATTAGAGCACAAGATCATATGCATGATTTTAGCAATTGACATTATTTTTGGATGATGTTCTTTAGCATGTTTTGCACAAATCACTAGCAAATTCTCCTGTTTTGATTCGTTTCCAACTTTATTATTCGTTCAATTATTCTTATGATACTTTATTTGACCTCTTTATTATCATCAAAATCTTTTGATACATGTTTAACACATAAAACCACATTTGCCTCTTTTTTGAATATGATATTACATCTCTCAAGGAGGTGGCTTAGAGAAGAGATTAAGAAGAAAATAAAGTTTGGAACATTAACTCCCCCTAACATATAAAGAGCGTATATTCCATTTGAGAGTGTACTTCTCTCTTTTTAGCATGATCATAAAGCGAGGAAACAAATAATCACATAAATAACACATAAAACACATAAAGCAAATACATATAATAACCAATAAAATCATATATAGATGAAAGGATTTTATAAGATAATGCAAAGAAACAAAGAAGAATAAACAAGATAAACAAACAAAGGTTATAAAATACTATTGTTATACACCATCAATTTCATCACCACTCTGAAACTCAGGAGGAACAACTACCCTTTATCATCCAAGTAATATTTAATGAAATTTACTATGGTAGTAAAATGACAAAGCATCCCACTATTATCTTGAGTGCTTGAGAGAATAAATGCTTGAAAGAGCTATTCAATAGTAGGTGTTGGAGGCACTTAATTGTTAAACTCTTATAGATTTTCTTAATCTGATATCTAAGAATGCCATAAGAGCTTGAGGAGTTAGAGGAACTTGATAACTCAGAGCATTTGGAGTATAAACATAGCCTTCATGCCTTTTAAACACCTTCATTTGAATAAGATTAGGTAGACCAATCTTCAATTTGTTCTTGTCGCGTTCTTATCTTCCATGTTAACCCTAACATGGATCAAGATCTTTGTGATGAGATCACCACAAAGAAGCCAAGAACCAGTCCTTCTAACTTCGCCATCTAGTTTGAATTGTTGAGCACGATCCAAGTAACAACCACATCGTATTTCACCAACTAAAAATCATTTGAATTTCTTGTAATAAAAGAAATTTAGGGGTTAGAGGTTCGGGAATGAATTTTTGTTGAACCGTGCCAGGTACTCGTGTAAGTAATAAGAATTCCCCTAACGCACGTTAAACATGCTTGTAGTGGACACTTTGCAATGCTTACTCGCTGAAACTAATGGATCATTTTCACGAACAAAACTTGATAGTTGGTTGTATAGAACCTACGGAAATTTGTATGCTAGTGCAAGGACGTCTCCTTTATTGTTCCAGAAAGAAGCTTTCATTTGAGAGAATCTTTCGCACCTATGATTATCATATGTGTATTGAGAGAAGTGACATGATCCTAAGGATCAGTCTTTCCTTCAAACGTCATCAAAGGTGTCAACTTGAAGTTTTTTGAAAGTGGGATATCCTAGATCTCGAAAGAGAAGGACTGATGGTACAAAACCTCAATGCTTTAATTTTTGCTGATTGTCATCTTGCCGTTGATGTTGCTGGATGTTCTAAGTGCTCGTTTGCAATGTTTGATTCTGGTGACATAATTTCTCCATGGCCGCTTGCATCTTTCCTAAGACCCAATGGTCACCAAGGACAGGTTAGTCGACGAAACAATTATGGCTACAAATATAAAACGACAAATATGTTATGTGAGATTTTGGATCAAACTCTATCTCTGTTGAGGGAAGCTTTCATGTGTTTCGACAGGAGATAAGCATGAAGTCGAAGATGGTTCACATGCTGATGTCAAAGGGTTACATATTGTAGTTGAAGTCAGTTTTAATATGTATTGTCGAAATGTTATGTCGAATTGAGCCTTGTGTTAAGGATCCAATTGTTTAGTTAGCTTGTAATGTAAGTTAACTAATTAGTCTATAAATAGGCTAGATCACTCAGGTTGTTGAGTGAGGCCAATTGTGTTATTCACTAGTAATCATTTGTAAACCCTAAATGAGAAAGTGAATAATAAACAATTTGCCCAAGAATCTTTCTTCCTTCTTTCTTCTTTATCCTTTCTTCTTTCTCTCTTTGTTCGAACCGTTTCATTGTTCACCCAAGAACTCTGTTTCTCAATCTTTATTTGTTGAAATGTATCGTTTGTGATCACAACAAACTGGTGCGATGAGCATGGAGAAGATTCCATCAACAAAGTTTGAAATTGAGAAGTTCACTGGAGTTAATGACTTTGGTTTATGGAGTTTGAAGATACGAGCCCTTCTTGTTCAACAGGGTTTTCTAGAAGCGTTAAAGGGAGAAGATGACATGGATGTTGTGATCTGCTGTCGTGCACGGATAAAAAATGAGTGATTTTCAAAACTGTAGTAAAGCGACAATGACTCAGATGTCGATTCACAAGGATTCTTATCAGAATTAACCAAGTAAAATTGGGGGATTTGTTTTCGTTTCAAAAAAGCTATGAGAAAAAGTGATTAAAAATAAGTGATTATAAAATAAGTCAATCTGCTGTTCGTTCTCCTACTTATCATTGATCATATAATTACCAAGCCCTAAGCGGATTTCATTCTCTTTCGATCATAGTAACAATAGCAAGCGTGATTGAATTACTATATGATTTATGTTCCTAAATCCGAATTAAGCAAACAGATAACGCAAACACGAATTAAGCAAACACGGTTACAATTAACAAAACATACATCAATCGAATTAATTCGATCCTATTCTATAAAATATGCAATTGAATTAAGCAAACAACGGTAACTGAATTAATCAAACAGGATTATAGATAGAATTGAAAAGAGAATTGAATTTACTTGGAAAATATATTAACCTTAAAGCGAACAGAGATACGGTTACAGCAGATCAACTCAAAGAGTTTAGTTCTCCATAGAATACGTGAAAGCCAAATAAAATTTCATGAAAAAAAAGAGTGTGAACAGTAACACGCTTCCCTAGTTATACAATAAAAAGGAAATCGGGTCATAACCCAACTGGGTCAAAAACAAGATAAAAACCGGCCCAAAACTAATTGTTTCTTTATGAATGAAACTTCAACGAATTTTCCGAGGCATCTATAGTTCGAATCAGCTTCTGGCTTCCAAACGAAAGTTGTAGCTATTTCTCTTAGCTTTCCAACGACTGGTAGAACGCCTCGATCCAATTCCTGTAGCTCCAGTTATGAATTTTTTATTGAAAACTGCTAATGCTGAAAATAACAAACGAAAATCAAATAAGGCTGAAAATAAATTAAATTATAAAAACATCATAAAATAGAAAAATAAACAAATAAAACCATAGAAATGCCTAAATATAAACATAGAGGAATGTGCATCAAAATGCACTGATCAAATTCCCCCACACTTGAACTTTTGCACTCCGAGCAAAAAATAAAAAATTTAAAACAGAACTTCAAGCAAGAACCAAACAAAGCATGCAATCTCAAAGGTTCTCTGGATACAAGGTGCAAGCAAACTTCTAACTCTAAGCTTCAAGAATATGACACTAGTAATTAACTCTTTTGTGACATTCAAAGTATATATGAAAAACTGATTACCAAAAAGTACATCACAAGCATTAAGATCCTCACAAGATAACTGTTTCCACTCAACTCTCAAGTGTTTAGGTTACTGTTTACACTCAAAGCACAACATGAGAGTTCGTACTACCATAAGCTTGAAAAAAAAACTAACATTCACAATTGACTTACATGCACACAAAGATCAAAAGGACTTTTATTAAGGTTGTAACGTGGCCAAGGTAAGGGTAGGATAGATCCTAAGGGGTACTAGGCTAAAATCAAAGAGTTAAAAGAAAATTGAAAGAATTGCGGGAGTTGAACTACATGATACATCAATTGCTTTCAAACAACAACCTCACAACTTATTTCTCTTCTCTTTTTCCTTTTATTCTTTTTTTTTCCAGAAGGATTATGAATTGACATCCTTCTTTATTTTTTATTTTTTTTTCATTTTTTTTCTCTTTTCTACCAACATCATAACAACATTACAACAATCATTAAAAAATAATGCTCAACCCCACACAACTCCTTACAAGACTCTCTTAACCCTTCGAATAGGGTTATTTCATTATTTTTCACTTTTCGTTTTGTAATGAGTTTTAAACAAAAAAAAGATAATAGGCTCAAAGGGGCTTCAAAATAAGAGGTAATATTATCAAGGTTGGCTTTTTGGCTAACTAGTTAAAAATAAAACAAAACAAAATGCCTTTATCATTTCAGTGTGCACAAGTAAATAAAAAGCTTCAACAAGAGTGAATTCAAGTTCTAGAGACTAACAAACATGAGTGAAATCACACAAGAAAGAAAGAGATGGATTTTTGATGTATATCCATTATTAGGCTCAAAATCTCACAAGGTTTAGTGATCTACCACCAATGATGTACAATTCAGAGATTAGTCCTACATATTACACTAAGAATGCACAAAAAGAATCAATGACATCACACCACAACTCTTTTGTCAAAGAACATAGAGGAAACTCACAGTTGTAACAAAATAACCAACGAAAAAGCATGCAATTTAAATTTTTTTATTGAAAAAGAAATAAACAACAACAAAGAAAACAAAATGAAAACCATAGGTTCCCTCCCCCACACTTAAAACAGACATTGTCCTCAATGAAAGGAACATAAATATTAAATAAGAGTGAGGGAAAGGAAAGAACACACCCGAGTATTCAAGGTGGATAGGTGATCGCATAAGCATCCTTTCCCAAAGAGAGATTTCCAACTGTCTCCTCTTCCAAAGTGGGGAGGATTTTTAGGTAGCATCCATCGACCTTGAAATTATTATTGTTGCCTTTGCCTTTTATTCCAGGATCAAAGAACCTTCTTCTATAGGTGAAAGTGTCAAACGAACAAGTGAAAATGGCCTTCTCTTTGTCCTCTGGTGCAATGTAGATCTCATTTTTAATAGCATCCAAACTCACTAAGTTAGACCAACTTTGGGGCTGCCTCACCGTTTTTTCTCCTTCTTCAAGCAAAATCTGATGCATGCATATGGAAGGGCTAATACCTAGAATATCTACCAAGGTCCACCCAATCGCCTTTTTATGCCTCTTTAAGACCTGCAAGAGCTTACTTTCTTAATCGAAATCAAGGTTAGACGAAATAATAACAGGAAGCTTTTCATTTCTCTCGAAGTAGGCATATTTAAGATTTTCCGAGAGTGGTTTGAGATCTGAAGAAAGAGGTTGTTCAATGGACGGAATAGTTGGGGCAGCAGGGATGTCAAGAGCCTCAGTCGCACAACCCACTTCATCTATAGCCTCATCCACATGAAAAACTTCAGCCTGGAGGGCATCATTTATTTTGGCACAAACAGAGCAAACATTAGTGTTAGTACATACATCACAAGAGTATACATCATCAAAATCAGAAAATGATGGAAAATTAGCTGCAAACAAATCGGTACAAGAATTATCAACAGTTTTAGAAGGCAAATCTTTTGGATTCACTACTGTTTTAGAAGCTTGTTGGTTTGATTCTTGAGCTTGCAGCATGGCATTTATAGAGATAGCAAGTTGTCCAATCTGAGTCTGCAAGGCCTGAATGCTAGAATCTGTTCGCTGCTGAAACTGGAGATCATTTATAGCCATTTGCTTGACAAGGTCCTCTAGTGAATGAAATTGATTAGTTCTTTGTTCAGCCATGTTATCAAAAAGAAAGGAAAATTAAGAAAATACCGACAATGTCCCTATTAAGAAAAAGAAAGGAAAATAAAAAAGCGAATAAAATAAAATCTAAAAATTATGAAAATATTACTAAAAATCAAATCAAATCAGAATATATCTTTACAAAAAATTTTGGATTTTTTTTGAAAATATAAAAATAGAAAATAAATTAAATAAAATAGAAAAATAAGGAATTTGCGATTTTCAGGGTCAAAATCTTTTAGAATTTTATTCTAAAGGAGTATTGTTCAGCGATTTTTTTCTGATTTTCTGGAAAAAAATTCGGAGCAAATCGAAACAGTAGCTTCCAAATTTACCTGACAGGCTGAAACGCTTACCACTGCACTGCAACTCTGAAAATCAACAACCAAAAACAAAAAAATCTAACAAAACTATAAACTCAAATTCTAAAATCGGTTAAAATCTACAAGAATCCCCGGCAACGGCGCCAATTTGATCCGCTGTCACGCTCGGATCAAAAACGAGCGATTTTCAAAACTGTAGTAAAGCGACAATGACTCAGATGTCGATTCACAAGGATTCTTATTGTAACACCCCCAATCTATACCCCTAATTAAATAAAGCAATAAAGAAAATTCAAAATTTCATCAGAGTATATTTAAATTATCATGGCATAGACGGGGAGAATCACATTATATTGAAACAAATCATACAACACCTGCTCATAAAGATATGCAATAGTGGGGTAGCAATCAACAGAGGAACTCAGTTCCTTACACCCACATTTCAGATTTTAGAATAAAAGCGGAAAATCTAAAACAGAATATCATATATATATATATATATCATGAAAAGTTTCTCATACATCAAGTTGTACATGCACAAGCCCAAAAGATATATATACATAATACACAAATATCACAAACGGACTCCCCAATACCCGGTGTCACATATCAGAGCCGACCGACAAAAGAATGAAGTCCTAAGCTTCACAAAAAGACCTCCAGCAACTCTAATCTGCAATGCCTCATAGAGCATTATAAAACAGCAGAAGGGTGAGAAACACAATCATAATATAAATGCGTATAATTATATATATCGACATACAAATACACATATCAAGTATTCTCACCACAATAATCACATGCCAACACATAAAGCATATATATTGATTATATTCACATAATCACATATTCGCACATAATGCATATGTTTATACACAAAACATATCATTCATAATTCAATGCATTTAACCCGAATGCACATCAATTCACAAATGTTATCACAAGCTCAATCACATAATTAATCCGTTCCCAATTGCATATTAATCATGCACAATACATTTGTCACAATGCATATCACAATGCTTCACACATAATCAATTAAATCATGATTTCCCACATACAAACAATATAATCATAATTCATGCAGATGCAAAGAGACCGACACAACGACTCTATGCAAATGCATATGCGGTACCGACTCCATCATTACCAGTCCACTCAGGAACTATTAGAACCATCGCTTGTTACTACAAGTAACACCCCGTCGGGCCAACGATGTTCACCCGTCGCTTGCAGTTCTCTTTGTATAAGGCTCACGACGTTTATGGATCGCTTGCAGTCCTCTTTGTATAAGGCTCACGATCCGATCGCTCACACCCCACATGGGCACACGATCGTCTATAACCATCGCTTTCGGTCCTCTTATTTTTAAGGCTATTCACACCTCTTATTTTTAAGGCTCACGATGTTATAGTAGATTCCCTCTGGAATCAAACCGTCACTCAGGACGCCACAACAATGCATATCATGATGCTCAGCATACAAGAACTCATGACAACCAATGCATCTTCGCACATATATGCAACCATAAACATGCATATATAACCAAATACAACACATTGCATTTATTTGCCTTTCGGCCATAATTCATCACCACAACATGTCATCACATGCATTCACCTCATATAACATCACACAAGTCATACGATGTCCATATTAAAAGCACATTACACGATACACATAAATTACACTTAATTAACTCGGTAAAAGTCGACAAAACGACACTATTCCAAATACCGACACAATTTAATCGGCTAACAACTTCCAAATCATCATAGCCGTATAGTACAGCTCGAAAGCTTTCCGACGATACCAAGAATGTAAAAATCGGATAAACGGAACCCAAGTTACGAAAGAAAACGAAAACGATATTTTGAAAAGTCCCATTTTCACATTCTCCTGCCCATACGCGTATGGCCCCTGTCATACGTGTATGGCAAAACCCTCGTACGCTTACAATACGCATCTCACCAGATGGCCGGGAAAAGAGACATCCCATACGCGTATTGGCCCATCTCATACGCGTATTGACCCCAAAACTCGCCCATGATACGCGTATTGCCAAGGCCCATACGCGTATGAACATGCCCCATACGCGTATGACCTGGGCAAAAACCAGAAAAAATCTGCATGTTCTTGCTGTTACGGGTTTCACACCCAAAACCCTCCAAATCATCATCCAAACTCATGAAAACACCAATTTGAGGTATAACAATACATATCCAACATGTATAAACAACAAAGAACACAACAACATGAATTTAGACACATTAGGATCCAATTCTACCAATTTCTAAACATTATGATTTTTGCTCTAAATTTTCATACATTCCAAAATCAACAACACAAGCACATACATAATCATACACATGCATAGAATAATTGAATTTCACACCCTTACCCGATTAAATCGATTCTAGAAGTTGATTTTTGATCCAACCTAGCTTTTCCTCTTTTTCTCTTCTCTTCTTTTTCCTTCTTCTCTTTTTCCCCTTCCTATTTCTTTCTCTCTATTTTTTTTTCTCTCCTTTCTATTTCTATCTCTTTTCTTTCTAAGTTATAAAAATATAATATAAAATGACTAAAATTCCCCTACTCTCAAATACCCCTCAAACGCTCTCAAAATGCTATAAAACATAAACATACCGATGAAATATATTTCGGGAAATAAAAGTTGAAAAGAAATAATAATTTAATACAAATATTTTATCTACCAGAGAAATTAACCAATTAGCTCAATTAGCAGGTAAAATACAATAAATCCACACATTTCACAAAATTCACATAAATGAAATAAATAAATATAATTAAACAAATCGGGGCGTTACAATTCTCCCCCACTTAGACATTTTCGTCCTCGAAAATATAACCGATACCAACAACTCCAGACACGGCTCTCGCATCCGACCAACAAACATTAGATCAACCAAAAGTACACTACGAATAACACAACTGACAAACCACCTTGCTAACAACAGTATAACAACGACAAGACGCAAGGCCCATACAATGATCTTGACGACCAACTCACAACTCAAAGAATACACAAGCACAACTCACAGGTTCACTCTCAAATACAAAATGTGCCACACCACGCTTCCGTTGCGCACTCTGATTAACCGAAACCATCAAGACTATCAATCTCACGTCCAAAACCTAACTCTTTCTCATATCCACCAAAATCACTGATCACTGCCAATATATCCAACCCCACTCTCTACTGTGTTCTCTCCCACACTAGACACAAGCCTCTGAACTGCTCAAATAATTCCAATGCTCTGACCATCAAAACAGACATGCATAAATATTTTCGACTTACACATCAGGCACAACAACAGCCTTTCCCCAAGGATAACCCCAAATCAATTCATAACTCGCCACGAATCCTAATCATCCTCGTTGTCTCTATTCCTTCAGACCAAACCAGTACTCAATATTCTTGTAATTACCAAACACTTCGAATCTAGAATCATAAAGATAATACTTCCAATATTCCAACATAATACAACTGCAACCAATTCCAATTCCACAATAGTACTGATCTTTCCACGAATCCTCAAATGTCGAAAGACATAAGCCACGACTTTACTCTCTGGCATTAACACACCGACTATACTCATCAAAGATGCATCCCAAACAATCGACTTCCCCTTTGCAAGTCAACTGAAGTAACGAAAACGCTAATCTTGGAAAAGCCTCCCACACCCTTCGGTAATAACCAGCAAAAGTCCAAAAAAGTTTCTAATCACCTTAACTAACTTCGAAGCCTCTCATAGTAACACTGCATCTACTTCCGACGATAACCAATATAACCCGTCACATAAAGTCGATCAAAGCCTCAATTCAAACAAATCACCACTCTTATCAAACATTCCAACAATTGTAATTCTAATCAAACTCAACCAAACTATTCCAGTTACTTAATTCTGAAAGCGAACACTTATTCTCAACCGTCACCCTATACCACTGTCCGTAGTCTATACACAATTTCTTCTCTTGACAATCCAAATTCCAACCTATCACAACAACCAACCAAAAGGAACTCTCAAATATTACATCCACACCCAAGGGTTTTCTCAAGATTTCCATAATTTCAATACCATCAAGAAATTTCAAATCGTTTGCGATTCGTCACAATTCAAAACTCAAGCTATTCAAAACACAACCGCAAATTTCCATACTACTCACTGGTTAACACGCAACCTCCTGCTATCATCTTTTTCCTTACCAACCATGATGGACCTCTTCAAGTCAACACACTAATGTTTCATCCAAAAACACATCTGAAAACCATGCATCACTGACGGCCTATCACTGTGACTTTCTTGCCAATTTCCAGAATACTGTCACCATAAACAAGACCAACATCTTAGTCCCATCTCCTAAGAGTTTTCTACTTACTTAGCAGATATAAACCTCAACTATTCACCTTCGTCCAATTTACGTTCACTTTCTACTCCCTGAGAAGCAGCCATTAATAATACCCAATCATTCTTTCTCAATGACTTCCCAACTTAACCAACATACCAAAACCTTTAATCCGCCTCATCTTCTGATATAAGAATCTTCATTAACTCAACAAAACAATCTGTAACCATATCCTTACCTTTCAAGTAATCCATTCCGCACCACTATCAAAGCCGGAAAGACACGTTCATTCCATCCAACATAATTCCCGTCTGCTATCAACAAGAGATTAAGGGTGATCAGTTCCTCAATTTGTCAATAAACAGCCGATAACCATGATGGGGCATAAACTGTCTCCACCAAACTATCATAGTATTCCTTACATCCTGTGCACAAAACTACCTAAGGCACAAACCCTTAGTTGACGTAAACCCTACTTCTGCATCCCGTCTTGAACCGGGAACCACCCTTATAGTCTTGCAATTCACAACACACTGAGCCAGTGCTCTACACCTGAAGCAACATGGAGAAGTACCAGCTTCTCTCCCACTCATCTCATTCTAACCCCTATAACTGTAAACACACCAAAACCATCACAAGTCTTTACCATAAATGGTCAAAGAACAATTTAAACAAACCAAAGAAGTAATTACCGACCCCTAAGCAGAAGTATCGATAACGATCTCACCACCCCAAGAAAACAATAACAAATTCAAACGCTTCGCGCACTCATACAAAATAAACGAATGAGTCGCTCCAGTACCGATAATAGCAAATAAAGGCATACTATTAATAAAACAAGTACCTTTAATCAAACGATCTGCACTTGAAGTCTCAGTTCCTGCCAATGCATAAACCTTCCCACCAGCCTAAGCTTGCTTTGGTTTCGTACACCTCGTACTAATATGACCTGTTTCACCACAGTTGAAACACTTCACCACATTGTTCTTACAATCAGCTGTGACATGTCCCGAACCTCCACAATTGGAACATTTCAGTTTATTCTTCCCACAATCAAACTAAAGATGTCCTATTTCATCACACTTGTAACATCTCGGAGGATTAGACATTCCTCCACCACTTGCCTTTTTCTCAAAGTTACCCCTATGCTTACCATTGTCAGCGGGTGTCACATAAGGACCACTACGAGACTGTTGTTTCCCTTTCCTGTCATTTACACTCTTGTAATGAGTAGAACGAGCCTTACTATCCTCCTCATAAATCCTACAACAATCCACCAAATCAGAAAACCTCTGAATCCTTTGATAACCGATCGCCTGCTTTATCTCAGGACGCAATCCGTTCTCAAACTTAACACACTTGGAAAATTCCGCGGTCGCTTCAGCATAATGAGGATAAAACTGCACAAAATTCCACAAACTTAGCAGTATAATCAACAACAGACATACTACCTTGTTTCAACTCCAAGAACTCAATTTCCTTCTTTCCTCTTACATCTTCAGGAAAATACTTCCTCAGAAACTCAATGCTAAACACAGTCCAAGTGATCTCTTCCTCTGCAGCTTCCAACACATGACGTATACTGACCCACCAGTCATCAGCTTCTTCCAGTAACATATGAGTACCCAGTCTCACTTTCTGATCCTCAACATAATCCATCACTCGGAAAATCCTTTCAATCTCTTTCAGCCATATCTGAGCACCATCAGGATCATATCTTCCTTTGAAGACAGGCGGTTTGTTCTTCCTGAACTCATCATTACCTGCAGCATTAGGTGCACCCTGCACAGCACGAGCCATAGCGTGCATAGCAGCAGCCAAAGCAACGTCATTCCTTCCAGCCATATTCTGTTCATTTCCAATAAAAACACTTATGGTCAAACAAACAGTTCATCCAAACACCAAGACCGACAAGGACTGACACAACTGACACGGACTGGCTCTGATACCTCTTAATGTAACACCCCCAATCTATACCCCAGATTAAATAAAGCAATAAAAGAAAATTCAAAATTTCATCAGAGTATATTTAAATTATCATGGCATAGACGGGGAGAATCACATTATATTGAAACAAATCATACAACACCTGCTCATAAAGATATGCAACAGTGGGGTAGCAATCAACAGAGGAACTCAGTTCCTTACACCCACATTTCAGATTTTAGAATAAAAGCGGAAAATCTAAAACTGAATATCATATATATATATATATATCATGAAAAGTTTGTCATACATCAAGTTGTACATGCACAAGCCCAAAAGATATATATACATAATACACAAATATCACAAATGGACTCCCCACTACCCGGTGTCACATATCAGAGCCGACCGACAAAAGAATGAAGTCCTAAGCTTCACAAAAAGACCTCCAGCAACTCTAATCTGCAATGCCTCATAGAGCATTATAAAACAGCAGAAGGGTGAGAAACACAATCATAATATAAATGCGTATAATTATATATATCGACATACAAATACACATATCAAGTATTCTCACCACAATAATCACATGCTAACACATAAAGCATATATATAGATTATATTCACATAATCACATATTCACACATAATGCATATGGTTATACACAAAACATATCATTCATAATTCAATGCATTTAACCCGAATGCACATCAATTCATAAATGTTATCACAAGCTCAATCACATAATTACTCCGTTCCCAATTGCATATTAATCATGCACAATACATTTGTCACAATGCATATCACAATGCTTCACACATAATCAATTAAATTATGATTTCCCACATACAAACAATATAATCATAATTCATGCAGATGCAAAGAGACCGACACAACGACTCTATGCAAATGCATATGCGGGTACCGACTCCATCATTACCAGTCCACTCAGGAACTATTAGAACCATCGCTTGTTACTACAAGTAACACCCCGTCGGGCCAACGATGTTCACCCGTCGCTTGCAGTCCTCTTTGTATAAGGCTTACGACGTTTATGGATCGCTTGCAGTCCTCTTTGTATCAGGCTCACGATCCGATCGCTCACACCCCACATGGGCACACGATCGTCTATAACCATCGCTTTCGGTCCTCTTATTTTTAAGGCTATTCATACCTCTTATTTTTAAGGCTCACGATGTTATAGCAGATTCCCTCTGGAATCAAACCGTCACTCAGGACGTCACAACAATGCATATCATGATGCTCAGCATACAAGAATTCATGACAACCAATGCATCTTCGCACATATATGCAACCATAAACATGTATATATAACCAAATACAACACATTGCATTTATTTGCCTTTCGGCCACAATTCATCACCACAACATGTCATCACATGCATTCACCTCATATAACATCACACAAGTCATACGATGTCCATATTAAAAGCACATTACACGATACACATCAATTACACTTAATTAACTCAGTAAAAGTCGACAAAATGAAACTATTCCAGATACCGACACAATTTAATCGGCTAACAACTTCCAAATCATCATAACCGTATAGTACAGCTCGATAGCTTTCCAACGATACAAAGAATGTAAAAACCGGATAAACGGAACCCAAGTTACGAAAGAAAATGAAAACGATATTTTGAAAAGTCTCATTTTCACATTCTCCTGCCCATACGCGTATGGCCCCTGTCATACGCGTATGGCAAAACCCTCGTACGCGTATGTCGGACCCTAATTTTTGACCCTAAGATGTCATCTTCATTTCTGAATCTTAGGTCAAGCATCTCTGCATTGGTTGAGCTAACCCATATCTCGTAGTTTGTTTATTTGTGATCAAATTAGGTTCACATATCATCATAAAGCTCCACAAGCTATTTTGAAGCAAGTCAAATCAACAAAAGATCTCCAGTACAAGAACTTTGGAATTAGGATTTTTATCTTGAAGAAATCATTGAGAAATTGACTCTAGCAAGTCAGGATTTGTGTGGTCCACCTACCACTTGAGGTCATTTATATTCAAGGGACTCCACTCAACAAGAATCCATGCTTCATTGATCCTCAGCAGGAAGAATTTGAGCATCAATCTCGCTATACTTCAAAATTAGGGTTCCTGCGACGCTTATCAGCCAACAACTTTGATTCTTCATCAAGACGATCTCCTAAACCCTAATTATTGATTCCTTTAGTTTATCAACATCCTCGAGAGTCTCCTAAGACCTTTAGAGGGGATGTAAGAAGCAAACTTACAAGATTTGGCCTCAGTGCATTCACAGTCAGAATTAGGATTTGACTGAAACCCTAATCTTCTGGGATCTTGGTTCAAATGAAGTGTTAATGGTTTTAATCATCATATGTTGTCTCATGAAGTATCCAAAGCATCCATATAAAGTTTCGTGAGGTTTCTTGCAAGATAAGTAGGGTTTTGGTCGCGAAAGACTTCGTATATGACATTTTTCTCCTAATAGCCCGATTTGGAATAACCATAACTCCTAAACCGTGCACTCAAATTAAACGACTCAAAGCTCATTGGAAAGTTCTCATCAAGATCTTTAATTCATTCCATATGACTTTTTGTCTAAAAATGCTTAGATTTTGAGTTATGAAGCTTACAAGACATTTTGGCCAAACACTTAGAAAATTTTTCAGCACTTTCCTCCACGTTTTTCTCCAACTTTGACCTCATTTTTCACCCATTTCTACTTGGATTCAAGACTTGAGTCCCAAATGAAAGTTGTAGAGCTTGTTGAGAGCTTTCCAACCATATGTGGAACATCTCCATAGGACAAACCATTCTCAAGTTATGGGTCGTCAAAGTAGGGCACTTGAAATTGTCAAGTTTCAATAACTTAGAATTTTTTTTAAGTTCTTTTGGCAGTTTTGGGGACACGACTTGTGAGGGATTTTTCTACCAATCCAAGGCATTATTTCAATTACTTTCCAACATCAAACTTGTAGTATTATCCAAGAACTTTCATTTAAACTCAAGAGCATGAAAATTGGATCATTTAGTTAGGATATATCATGAGAAGAACATAGCCACACGAAATTGGTTTTGCACCAAAAACACATCAATTTTGAATTTCAAATCTTATCCTCTCTGCAGACCTACCTACCACCACATCATCCCAGTATCCCATGACTCGTGCAAGACAAAAAGAAGACCTAAACTATAGCTATTGATCTTGTCCCAAGCATGCAAAAGTAAAGAGAAAAAGACAAATTCATGTTCACATGATTCAAGAATTGTGAAACCACGCTTGCAGCCATGCAGGGAAGATTCCAATTTTTGGGTATCCAAGCCATGCATCAAACTCACCTATAAAAGGAGGCCCCAACTTCCTCAGAGGGGATTCATAAAAAAAGAGAAGAACGAAACAACACTAAAACCATTCTGAAAACTTGTTTCTTTGGAAGGCACGAACTAGCTGAGGAAAGAGAAGAAGTTCTTGCTACTTGTTTTGGAAATCAAGTAAGTTTCTTAAACTCCCTTTTTTTATCACGATTATTCATACTGTTAACATAAATATGTCTTAGTCAATATTCCCTATGCTGCTTCAGTATGGTGTTTGCGTTTGCATAGCGTAAATGTTATCATGAACCATGGTTTGAGGCTGTGGTAGAAACTCTAACATATCCACGACTGCCCTGATGATTTGCTTTTGTTGAACATTTTTGATCGGCGTATTTACAAGTTGGTGTGGTTTAGGATGTTAATATTCTATTATGGTATGTTGTTCTTGTAAGTCATGGAACACTAAATGCACTCCCTCACAATGCATGGATTTATGTAGCTTTTATGACAGCAACTAACATAATTTGTGGTATGTGGTTATATTGGAAGTTTTTATATACTATTCATCATATGTTGTTTGTTTTGGGTGAATGTCAACGGGCATAATGCTGTTTCCATTGGAACTCTAGGCTTTGCTTGCATGTCATTCCATTTTGCCATGGTGAATATCACTGTATTCATGTTATAAGTCATATGCCATATTGAATATATTTCAACCATTCGCTGTTTTGGTGTTTATATACTTGTATGCATGGTGTGTGAATTTTTGTTGAGTTTGTTTTAGAGGCATGTTGGCTGGAATGTTCATAAGGTTCATGTGACATTCATGGCACCATGTGTATATATACCGTTTCTGCTATGAATGAGGCCCATTGTGTATGTCAAAGCTATATATATTGTTCAGATTTTATGCTGTTTAGTTTGAGTTATGGAGAGTTCCGTGTGTTGAGGTAAGCCTTCGGTCCTTTCGTTTTAAACTGAATCCAAGTTGTCAATAAATATGTAGGTCTAACAAATGTAAATTTGTCTATGACTTGTGAGGAAATCGTGATTTCACTTTTATATATATTGCTGGCTGTTTTAATTTACTCATGTAAGTTTGTTGTTGATCTTAATATCTTGTTCACTTACGTGTGAGTGCAAGATTAGCTGCCATATCATTGTCGCCATAAGTATGTTCAGTCCAAATTTGAAACGAATTATGAGTACCATTCTTTAACCGAGTTTCAGTTTTGGGACCACTTTTTGCTCTTGCTTTTGTTCTTGATAGGGCTATTGTTTTGTCTAGATGAGAGTGTATTAATGCTCCTTGTTATGAATGCTTCAACATGATATTTTGCTTCATGATATTTGGTTGTGATTCGAGGGTTGTATGAGGATTTGAAGATTGATGTTGTTTTGAGATTCCAAACATGAAAACACGATTGATTTTATGTGTTCTGCATAATTCTTCATCCATGATGCGTTTTGATTGGCCATTGTATGTTACTTTGTCTTGATGCATTAAATAGCAATGACCAATTGACTTATATGATAATATGACGTTCAGTGCATGTGTGCGTGTTTTTCATTTGACATTTTCATGGAAAAGTTTGGTTTATATATTAATGAATGTGTGCTTATAAACGGATGTATAGCCGTCCCAACGGTTCGCCATACGCCTTGCCTTTCGCCTTTCACCTAAATGACCTGGGTTCGATCCTTGGATCAGCCCTGTTTTGCCTTTTTCTTGTTTTTTTTGCCTGTTGCCTCTCATTACCAACCTGGGCCTTGCGCCCTTTACCATACGCACCCCCACCATTCAGGCCCATCAACTCCCTGTTGTTTTCTTAACTGAAACCAATTACTCACACACCCCCCAGCCTGTTTTCCAAATGTTGTATTTATTTTATTTACTTCAAATCTCTTTAACAAAAAAACTTCATTTTATTTTCCTTATTAAAAAAAAAAAACCCAAAATATTTATTTAATTTAAGTTAATTCCCTAATTATTTCTAATTGTATTGTATTTCTAATTGTTAATTATATTTTAATTGTTAATTGTCTTATTAGCTTTTAACTTTAATTATCCATTGCATTTTGAATTGCATTGTCAGTTCTAATTGTGATATTAATTGGCATTTTCAATTATGTTGTTATTTTTAAATCATCAATTTTGTGTCTTAATCTTGAGATTGTCAATTTGCATGGTTAAATGTTTAATTTCTAAATGTTAGTTATCCGTATGTAATCAATTTTAGTTACCCTATGTGTTATAACTGTTAATCTTAATGGTCTTGTCAATTAATTATCAATGTTGGTTGAAATATTATTTCACTAATGACTTGTTTAATCCTTGAATTAATCCATCCATGTTGACTTGTCATGTCTTTGATCTTTTACATGACTAACATTCTTCTAAATTATCACCTTTAATATCATTCTGTATGTTTGTCTTCCTAAAGATTGAAACATATTGATTTTCATCCCAATTATCGTTCTATATGTTTGTCTTCCTAAAGATTTAAGCATATTGATTGTCATCCTTAATATCATTCTACATGTTTGTCTTCCTAAAGATTGAAGCGTGTTGATATCATTTTAATCATTCTACTTGAAGCATATTCGTCTTATCCATATCTTATCATGAAACATATTGCCATCTTCATGCTTATGTTACTTCCATTATATTATCTCACATCAAGGTTCTAACTTGTATCATATCTTAACTATTGTTATTTTATCACTTCGCACTTCTATTTATATGCCTATTTGTTATTATCTAAACCTTTTCAAAACAATATCAAAATTCTCGATCCAACGTCGAGCCCATTTTCTACCTTTTGGTCACCGGACACAAGTCTAGCATCACTTGCTAGCACCATCGCCTAAACAACATAACCTAATCGCATTAATATCCAAAGGAAAATCCCATGCATGATAACCATGTTATTGTGCATGGTGCATATCATTTGCATTCATAATCGTCACCTTAAGATAAGACTATTAGACAACTTAGGATAGATTTCCTAGGTTAGCCCCCCCACAACTTTGATTTCTTGATCAAGTTTTAGCCTACCTAATTCTCTTAAACCTTTAAATACTTAGTATCTTTATTGAGGAACTACAAGTGCTCTGATTCCCTCCTGACAGGATATGTAGGCATAAGATGCGATATCTTGTCGAGCATACTTAGGAACAAAAAAATTGTAAATCACCTACCCCTTAAACCCTTAGCAAAGCAAATAACAAATAACATAACGAATCAAGAGGTTCCTGTAGAGTACTACAGATATCTAGGATGCTAACACCTTCCCTAGGTATAACCAACCCCCAAACTTAGAATCTTAGTGCATTTGCACTGCATTGTGGGAATTCGGTTTTTCTCCCTTCCTTTGGATAAAATCAAAGACCGGTGGTGACATTAAAAATGCAATCCTAGTTGACTAATAACTATGGTATCCAATTTTCACCGCGACAGAAATGGCGACTTCACTGGGGATAGCCATAAGAGGGTTCCCCCTAACTTACTTCTTTTATGTTGTTTGTTCATTACTTGTATATATTTGTTTATCTGCTTGCTTGGGTTGTCACTTTGAGTGGTGAGGAGTCCTAGACCCGGACATGAGTATAATTATAGGAGATGATATGGTCAAGGGTACTTTGACGGAGTCGATTCCTAAAAAGTCGAATTGAGAAAATCATCACTCAATTTAGGTTCTTTTGAACTTAATATTGTTTGAACGAGTACATTCGTGAAAATGGTATTAACTTCGACCAAGGACCTTTAAGACTGAGGACCGTAGCACCTTTAACCCAACTTGGCCTTTTAGGACGTAGTGCTGTGATTATGCGGGAGTCCATTTCCAAATAATTGTCACGCGATACTACACTCAGACGAGATTCTCTTGAGAATATTATTGACTAACCGAGTAATTTGGGAAGTCGATAATATCCGAAAGATGGGTCGTAGACTCTGGGAACTCTTAGAACCCGTTCGGCAGGTACATTCTGAAACCACACCACCCTATGGGATGGGTAGACCTTGACTCCACTCATGCTCCTTTGAACCTAGGACTCTTTGTTTGCTTGCTTGTGTGCCCTTTTGTTTGTGTGTTTGTGCGTACATGCATACATAAGCATCATTTTTGTTCAAGTTCATGGAGTCTGAGTCTTTTATTTACGTCGTAGGGTACCATGGACAATGAAAGAAGGAACACCGTGCAGTATACTTACAAGAGTTTTGACACAAGTGACCTAAGGAGGTTAGAGACTCTGTTGATTGATCCAAAAGGATCCGAGCGTAGATATGGGGCGCTTTTGTTTTTGTTGAAGGTGAGGGTTGATCAAGGACTTCTCTCCACCCTACTTCAGTTTTATGATCCAGTATATCATTGCTTCACATTCCCTGATTACCAACTGGTGCCGACTCTTGAGGAATATGCATGTCTGACCGGTGTACCTATCTTGGATAAGTCTCCTTTTCCCATTTTTGGTAAGGACCCTAAGGAACAAGAGATTGCTAAGGCGACACATTTGGAGTTAGCAGACATACGAGGGAATATGACTACCAAAGGAGGGATTTCTGTTTTGCCTATGAAATTTCTGGTGGAGAAAGCTTATCATTATGCCAGGCGTTCTGACATGGCCGCCTTTGAGGCTATATATGCTTTAATGATTTATGGTACCTTTCTGTTCCCCAATCTCAAGGACTATGTGGATCTCAATGCTATCAAGATATTCATGAAGAGGAACCCTGTCCCTACTTTGTTAGCTGAAGCTTATCACGCCATACATTCGAAGCATGCCAAAGGAGGACAGATCACCTGCTGTGTACCCTTATTGTACAAGTGGTTTACTTCGCACTTGCCCAAGGCTAACATTTTCTGGGACCTTAAAAAGGCATGGTGGTCTAAGAAGATCATGGCCCTTACTCATTCTGACGTAGATTGGTATAACCCTTATAGGTATGAGGATGTTGTGATCATTGATAGCTGTGGAAAGTTCGGGAATGTACCTCTTCTTGGCATACAAGGAATAACCAGTTACAATTCGGTCTTAGCTCGCAGACAGTTCGGCTACCCTTTGAAGGTCAAGCCTCTTGGTATTCATACAGAAGGATTTTTCTCCAAGGATTACGAAGAGCAGGAGGAATTGAGGAGCAGGATTCTAGAATCCTGGAGGGACAAACATAAAAAAGATAGGAATGCTTTGGGGAAGCATAACTGTGTCTCCATGGACCCCTACCTACAATGGGTCAGAAGAAGGGCTATTGAGTTAAGGATGCCCTATGATCGCCAAGAGCCTATGGTCTTGAATGAAGAACCTGTCTTCATCTTTGCATCTGAGACAGAGGAATTAAAGATCGCCTTAAGGAAAGCTCAACAGATAGGGAATGCTTGGAAGGATAAGTGTGAGGTGCTTGTGGAAGAGAATGAAGCGCTTCAAGGACAACTAGAGGAAAAAAGTGAGGAAGTTCTCTCTTGCAAAAGGAGGAAGTTACAAGAAGACCCGAGTCCCTCAAACCCTGAGTCTACTTCGTGGGAAGCGATAATAGATGAGCTGGTTCTCGAGAAGTCCCGAATGGAAGAAGAGATTAAGAAGTACAAGCTAAGATTATTGGGGGAATCTCCTTAGGCCGTTTATTAGCCTTTATTTAATTATTGTTAAAAACTCTTGTAAGAATATCAACGGTTGTAATGTTTTCCTTACGAATTTTTAATTCCTGTTTCTTTCACTTGTAACGAATTTTGTACGATTAATGAAATCATGTCCGTTGGTATTCTATGACGATTATAAATACTCAAATTCCACGAACTTTTGTATCTCATTGCATTTGCATTCTCATTCTCATTCACTTCAAAGAACTCAAAGTTTGCTGTTTTTAGATATCGCAAAATGGATCATGGAAGGAAAGGAACGGTACCATACACCTTCGGGGTTTTTGATGTGGAACAGTTGAGGGAACTAGGAGGTCGGATAAGGGATCCAGATGCCTTCGCCACAAAACACGGGCATATTCTCTCTTTATTACAGGTACAATTAGCTGAGGGTTTATTAGAGACATTGGTTCAACTCTACCATGTAATCTACCACTGCTTCATCTTTCAAGATTTCCAGTTGATGCCCACCTTAGAAGAGTATTCTGCTCTATTGGGAATTCCCGTCAAAGATTCACCCCCGTTCTACTGTGGAGAAGGAAGACCCAGTCAGGAAGACATCGCGAGAGTGACTCGCATCAAGCTGTTGGAGATCCAGACCCACATGATGTTCAAAGGAGGAATCGACGGTTTACCTGCTCAATTCTTATTCGAGAAAGCTCGGGAGTTCGCCAACAAAGGAAAAACTAGGGCTTTCGAGAATCTGTTCGTGTTACTGGTTTATGGTCTATTTTTGTTTCCGAATGTTGAGAATTTCGTTGATGTTCATGCTATCAGGATTTTCATGCTCAAGAATCCTGTCCCTACACTGTTGGCCGATTTATACCACTCGATTCATTCAAAGATCTTGAAAGGAGAAGGTCAGATCGTGTGCTACACTGCTATCCTCTATAGGTGGTTTATTTCGTACCTACCAAAAACCACGACCTTCTGGGATGTGAGGGATGGCTCTGAATGGCCCGTCAAAATCATGGCTCTCACTCATTCGGACATTGTTTGGCATGATCCGATGTACGGAGGAATTCCCATGATTCACAGTGGCGGAGATTTTTCCAATGTGCCTCTTCTTGGCACGAAAGGGTGCACCAGTTACAACCCTGTTCTCGCCCGTCGCCAGCTTGGACATCCAATGACTGAGATACCCGACCCGGGGAACCTGAAAAGAATTTTTCTCTATGAAGGAGAAGATCTCCAGCTGAAGATGTGGATTTTATTTGCTTGGCGTCAAATCAACAGACAAGGAATGACTGCAGTAACAAACCCTAACTGTACAGTTACAGAATCGTGCTTGGAGTGGTCACGCAAGCGGGCCCTCACTCTGGCAATGCCGTACCCTCGGCCCAAGCCTCCTGTAGTGGAACCAGATGAAATTTCAAGGCTGAAAGCAGAAGTGGAGAAACTGACACTGGACAAGTACATATTGCAGGAAAGGATTGACAAGTTGATGGAAGAACTCAGTGAAGAAAAAGGGGCATCATCCAGCGGATCGAAGCCCTAGTTCCTCTTTGTTGTACTATGTTGTTTATTGTACTAAAAGCCCTGAGGGTGTACCGTTTATAACAAAAGCTTTAAAATTTCAATGAAAAGTTTCCAATTACGATATTTAATTACGCTTTCGAGTTCCTTGAAGTGAATGTTGCATCATGCTGCATCATACGCATCATTAGCATTTGCATCCGCATTCCTTTTGTGTTCTGAGTCCTCACCCGTGTTTCTCCTAAACAGTTGTTGTTAAGAGAAAGACAAGCTGAAGCCCCGATACAATACTCGAGCCAATCGCAAGAAAAGAATGGATCAACTTGAACAGGAAAACAGAGCACTCTGGGAGAGGTTTCAACATTGAAAGAAAGTCTAGAAAAGATCAACGGAATGATGGAAGCTTTGATGGCTGCTCAGAATCAGCCATCACACAACACTGTTATCTCTGAGACAATATCAGCACCGATCCCAGTGGTGCCCACTACAAACGAAGTTCCTGGTTATCCGTGGGGTATGGCTCCTAACTTTACTCCAGCTGGATATCACCCGACTGTTTCTCAAGTTATTGCTACAACTGCTGTGATGACTACGCCACCACCCGTGGTAAACGCTACTCCGTTTCATCTGGAAGAGCCTTTGTTCCATGCTGACTTTAGTGAAAATGCCGGAATGGAAGAACGAATGGACGGTTTCTAAGATTAGTTCCTAGAAATGAGGAAAGAAATCAAGGCCCTTCGTGGAAAAGAGTTGTTCGGGAAGAGCGCCTCTGAGCTGTGCTTGGTTCCCAATGTCAAGATTCCTCCAAAATTCAAACTCCCTTATTTGGAGAAGTATAAAGGGAACTCTTGCCCACACAGTTACATAGTTATGTATGCCCGGAAAATGTCGGCTCATAAGGACGACGATCCCCTATTGATACACTTCTTCCAAGATAGTTTGACTGGTGCAGCCCTTAAGTGGTACATGGGGTTAGATAGTTCAAAGGTCCGCAGCTTTCATGATCTCTGTGAGCTTTTTATCAAGCAGTACAAGTATAATGTCGATATGGCACCAGATAGAGACCAGTTGAGAGCTATGGCCCAGAAAGAAAGAGAAGGTTTTAAGGAGTACGCCCAGCGCTGGCGTGAACTTGCCGTTCAAGTTACTCCACCTCTGGAGGAAAAGGAGATGACTAGAATTTTCCTGAAAACACTGAGCCCGTTTTTCTATGAAAGAATGGTAGCCAGCGCCCCTAATGACTTTACCGAGATGGTGAACATGGGAATGCGTTTGGAGGAGGGCGTTCGTGAAGGAAGATTGGTAAGAGAAGGAACCTTTTCCAGCAATGCCAAGAAGTATGGAAGTACTTTCGGGAAAAAGAAAGAACAAGAAGTAAGTGTTGTACACCAAGGACGGATGAAAGGAAGGTATCAGCAACACCCGCATGTCGCTGCTGTGACCCCAGTTATTAATGCTCCAACTTACCAGCCACAGTTTGCACGACCTTACCAACCACCACCTCAAACTCCGCCTGCTCTGCCACAGCAATACCGTCAACAAAATCAGCCGTCTTCTCAACAAACCCGACAGCCATTCAACAGCCCAAATTGTATGGTGAGGAAGCCAAATTTTGGCCCAATTCCTACGTCCTATGCAGAACTTTTTCCAGCATTGTTGGAAAAGGGTCATATCCAGACTAAGCCACCGCCAGCAGTGCCCAAGGACCCTCCTTATTAGTATAGAGGAGATCAATTTTGTCCATACCATCAGGGAGCGTCGGTCCATAATATTGAGAATTGTTATGGAATGAAAGCTGATGTTCAAAGGTTGGTCAAGAGTGGAGTTATAACTTTCAAGGATTCGAACCCGAATGTGCAGAATAATCCCCTACCACCACACAGGGCTGCCAATGTAAACATGATCCAAGAATGTTCCGCAGAATAAATTGAAGAAGTATTTGTAATAGTTTCCCATATCAAAGAGCTGGAACGAATTGAGTTTACTTATGACAGCCGGAAGACTGCTACAACTCCTCTAGTTATTAATGTACCTGGTCCAGTTCCTTACACTTCCAGCAAGGCTATCCCCTACAGATATAACGCCACTATGCTTGAAAATGGTAAGGAGGTGCCTTTGTCTAATCCGTCATCTGTAGTCAATATCGCCGATGTTAGTCGGATTACGAGAAGTGGTCGAGTTTTCACTGCACCAGCTAAGGAGGTTCCTTCTGAACAACCAGTTGTGAAGGATGTAACCCTGGGGCAGTTCGGTAAGAATGATTCTGTAGACAAATCGGATGAGATCCTGAAAATGATTAAAAGGAGTGAATACAAGGTGGTGGATCAGTTGCTGCAGACACTATCCAAAATATATGTGCTACAACTGTTGATGAATTCTGAGGCCCATAGGCAGGCGTTACAAGGAGTACTCGAGCAAGCATACATTGACCACGACACGACTATGGAACAATTTAGTGGAATAGTGGGTAGCATTACTGCATGCAACAATCTGGGATTCTGCGAAGAAGAGTTACCCGAAGAAGGAAGGAAACATAACTTAGCTCTGCACATTTCCATAAACTGCATGAATGACATGATATCCGGAGTTTTGGTTGATACTGGTTCTTCATTAAACGTGATGCCAAAAACAACTCTCGCAAGGCTGACTTATCAGGGACCACCCATGATGCCAAGTGGTGTTGTTGTCAAGGCTTTTGATGGTTCGAGGAAAACCGTGATTGGAGAAGTGGATTTGCCCATGACTATCGGGCTCAGTGTTTTTCAGGTTCCATTCCAGGTCATGGACATTCATGCCTCCTACAGTTGCTTATTAGGCAGGCCATGGATACATGATGCGGGAGCTATCACATCTACACTCCATCAGAAACTGAAATATGTTTGCGATGGACAGTTAGTCACAGTTTGCGGGGAAAGGGCTTTGGTGGTCAGCCATCTTTCTTCCTTTTCCTACGTTGATGCGGATGAGGAGGTGGGGACTCCATTTCAAGCCCTCTCGATTGTTAATAATACTAAGAATAATGGAGTTTCCATGGCATCTTTTAAGGATGCACAACGAGTTGTGGAAAATGGCTCTCAAGGGAAGTAGGGACAAGTATTGGAGTTGCCCGAAAATAAGAACAAGAAAGGTTTGGGTTTCAAAGGTAACAATTCTGAGAAGACCCCTACAGGAAATATGGTTATTCTCCCCATCAAGAAGGTGTTTCACAGCGGAGGGACTATCCATTCACCAAGGGTAAATATTGTGGAGGAAGACTCTGAAGATGCCATCATTCCTCTCTTTCCTCCTCCACCAAGAGACCAAGGACCCAAGTATGAAGCCAGTGCCATCCTTGAAGATGAGTCTGCCGAAGATCAGCCTAATTTTGTGTCACATGGGGCAATGGCCCGAAATTGGAGTGCCGTCAACATTCCTATTGTGATCCCATTATCAAAGTAATTGTTTTGTTGTTTGTTTTTAGTATATTCGCTTTGCCCAAGGCGATGACATTTGTGTGTGGGCTCTACTATAAATAATTCCCTTTGCTCTGCCCAAGGCAAAGGTGATTTTGTGTTAGGGCTTCTATTTGAAATCATTATCATCAATAAAATTATCATTTTGCATTCCTATTTTTTTGTTCCCATTTGTTATTACTCTGAGGAAAGTGGTAATCACAATTTTTTCTTAAAAAATCACCGTGCACGTTCGTACGTACTTTCGTCTGCTTAATATCTAAAATAAAATCACATCACATGTGCAGACTATTGCACGAACTGAACATCGAAAACAATGATCCAATGCCTCCTCCGAACTTTGAGTTTCCTGTGTTCGAAGCCGAAGAAAAGGAAGAAGAGATCCATGAGGAAATATCCCGTCTACTCGAGAATGAAGGCAAAGCTATTCCGCCTCACGAAGAGCCGTTGGAGTTCATTAACTTGGGTACAGAGGAACTCCGTAAAGAGGTGAAGATTAGAGCTTCGCTTATGGCTAATGTGAAAGCAAGGTTGATTGAATTACTTAAGGAATATGTTGATGTGTTCGCTTGGTCGTACCAAGATATGCCTGGTCTTGACACTGCTATAGTGGAGCATCGTCTACCTTTGAAGCCAGAATGTCCGCCGATCAAACAAAAGCTCAGAAGAACTCGCCCTGATATGGCCTTGAAGATTAAAGAAGAAGTACAGAAGCAGATTGATGCGGGTTTTCTCGTTACATCTAAGTATCCGCAGTGGTTATCCAATATCGTGCCCGTGCCGAAGAAGGATGGTAAAGTTCGAATGTGTGTAGACTACAGAGATTTGAACAAAGCAAGTCCGAAGGATGATTTTCCATTGCCTCATATTGACGTGTTGGTGGACAGCACTGCAAGGTATAAGGTCTTCTCTTTTATGGACGGATTTTCAGGTTATAATCAAATCAAGATGGCTCCCGAAGACATGGAGAAGACATCATTCATCACGCCCTGGGGCACATTTTGTTACAGAGTTATGTCGTTCGGTTTGAAGAATGTTGGTGCAATATATCAAAGGGCTATGACTACTCTTTTCCATGATATGATGCATAAAGAAATTGAAGTTTATGTAGACGACATGATAGCCAAGTCCAAGACTGAAGAAGACCATGTCGAACACCTGTGAAAGTTGTTTCGGCGTTTGAGGAGGTATCAGCTACGTTTGAATCCTAACAAGTGCACATTTGGTGTCCGCTCAGGAAAACTGCTAGGTTTCGTTGTTAGCCAAAAGGGAATCGAAGTGGACCCAGGTAAAGTTAAAGCCATACGAGAAATGCCGGCTCCGACTACGGAAAACCAGGTCAGAGGGTTCCTGGGGCATTTGAACTACATCTCTCGGTTCATCTCTAATATGACCGCTACTTGTGGACCCATTTTCAAGCTTCTCAGAAAAGAACAAGGTTATGTCTGGACTGAACAATGTCAGAAAGCATTTGATAGTATTAAAGAGTATCTCCTGGAGCCTCATATTCTGATTCCTCCGGTTAGGGGCAAACCTTTGATCATGTATCTAACGGTTTTAGAAGATTCTATGGGATGTGTGCTCGGTCAACAAGACGAATCTGGGAAGCAGGAGCATGCCATTTATTACCTCAGCAAAAAGTTCACCGACTGTGAATCTAGATATTCAATTCTAGAGAAGACTTGCTGCGCCTTAGCATGGGCTGCTCGACTGTTGCGCCAATACATGCTAAATCATACCACCTGGCTGATCTCTAAGATGGATCCCATTAAGTACATTTTTGAGAAACCAGCCCTGACGGGAAGGATTGCCAGATGGCAGATGCTGTTATCCGAATACGATATCGAATATCACACTCAGAAAGCAATTAAAGGAAGTGTTTTAGCAGATCACCTAGCTCACCAGCCCATTGAAGACCATCAGTCTGTGGAAGATGATTTCCCTGATGAGAACGTGATGTATTTGAAAATGAAGGATTGTGAAGAACCATTGCCAGATGAAGGGCTTGAACCGGATTCTCAGTGGGGTTTGATTTTTGACGGTGCTGTCAATAGCTACGATAAAGGGGTTGGGGCAATTATCGTGACTCCTCGTGGATCTCACATCCCTTTCACTTCGAGAATGACTTTTCCATGTACAAATAATGAAGCCGAATATGAAGCATGTATCATGGGCCTGGAAGAGGCAATGGATTTAAGAATCAAGAATTTAGACGTGTATGGTGATTCTGCTATAGTGATATACCAAATTACAGGAGAATGGGTGACCCAACAAGACAATTTGATTCCGTACAGAGATTATGCAAGAAGACTACTTCCGTTCTTCAACAGAGTCGAGTTCCACCACATCCCTCGTACCGAGAATAGGATGGCAGATGCATTGGCAACTCTGGCTTCTAGGATTGTGGTGAACTGCTGGAACGACTACCCCAAGATTGATGTTATGCGCCTTGACAGGCCAGCTTATGTGTTCTCAGTGGAAGAAGTTATTGATGAAAAACCATGGTATTACGATATTGAGTTATTTCTCCGGAAGCAAGAATACCCGCCTGGGGAATCTAACAAAGATAAAAGAACTTTGAGAAGATTGGCTGGCAACTTCTTCTTGAACAGTAATGTGCTTTACAAAAGAAATTTCGACATGGTCTTGCTGAGATGTGTTGATAAGCGAGAAGCGAATACATTAATGACCGAAATTCATGAAGGATCTTTTGGTACCCACGTTAACGGACATGCTATGGTAAATAAAATCCTGAGAGCATGCTATTATTGGATAACGATGGAATCTGATTGTTACAAGTTCGCCAAGAAGTGCCACAAGTGTCAAATCTATGCCGACAAAATTCATGTGTCACCGACTCTTTTGAATGTTATCTCGTCTCCGTGGCCTTTCTCCATGTGGGGCATTGATATGATCGGTATGATAGAGCCGAAAGCGTCTAATGGACACCGCTTTATATTGGTTGCAATTGATTACTTCACCAAATGGGTTGAAGCCGCTTCCTACGCAAATGTTACCAGACAGGTGGTCGTCAGGTTTATCAAGAACCAACTTATTTGCAGGTACGGTGTGCCAAATAAAATCATCACTGATAATGGTTCAAACTTAAATAACAAGATGATGAAGGAATTGTGCGAGGAATTCAAGATTGAGCATCACAACTCCTCTCCGTATCGGCCAAAGATGAATGGGGCGGTTGAAGCAGCAAACAAGAATATAAAGAAGATTATCCAGAAAATGGTAGTCACTTATAAGGACTGGCATGAGATGCTCCCATTTGCTCTACACGGGTACCGTACTTCAGTGCGCACGTCAACAGGGGCAACACCTTTTTCGCTTGTTTATGGTATGGAAGCTGTACTCCCAGTGGAAGTAGAGATCCCTTCCATGAGAATCCTAATGGAAGCGAAACTCTCCGAGGCTGAGTGGTGTCAGAATCGGTATGACCAGTTGAACCTGATTGAAGAAAAGAGGTTGGCGGCTTTGTGTCGCGGACAATTATATCAGCAGATGATAAAGAAGGCTTTTGATAAGAAAGTTCGACCTCGCGAGATTAAAGAGGGAGACCTTGTGCTTAAGAAGATCCAATCTTTCCTTACTGATTCTAGGGGGAAATGGGCTCCCAACTATGATGGTCCTTATGTCGTCAAGAAGGTCCTTTTAGGGGGCGCTGTGATGTTAGCAACTATGGATGGGGAAGAGATCACTCGTCCTGTGAACGTGGATGCAGTCAAGAAGTATTATACTTAGAGATGAAGAAAAGGCAGGCTCAGTTCAGTTCATCGAAGCTTACTGCGACAAGTAAAGTCGAGACCTCCAGGAGGCCTAGAACATAGGAACTCAAAAATAGCATTGTTTTGTTTTTGATGTAATTTCTGTTATTACCACTTTCCGACATTGTTATAACATATGGGATCACGCAATTTGCTGATCACCATTTTATGAAATAAAGTTACGATCTTTTCACTTATTGGCAAATTGTTTTCATCTCGCAAAATGACTTTTATCTTTGATAATAAATTTCAAATTGTCTTATGAGCAGATTACTTTGATTTATGGACACAACAAGGGATATTAACAGTCTCCATAAGCCATGGGCCAAAAGGTATTTATCCCAGGTAATGTGGCCATACCCCAGTAAGTTCTGCTCCAGGTAATCGCGACTATCCCCGTTAAGTTTCTTCGGTTTTCAACCTTCCCCAGCGAAGCGTGTGTTTATTTCACTCCTCATTGAATTATCTCGATCTTCACCAGTAAAAGCGGATGTTTATTTCGTCCCCAAGAAATCTTTATTTCTTCAACGAAATGGATATTTATTTTATCCGGCTACAACTTGCATTCAGGACTACTTCAGTGCGCGGCGATACTTATTTATCCCCATGAAGTCTCAACTTCGACATCTTCGGCTCGCGACTTTGACCTGAGCTTCTCCGAAGCGAGTGTTTATTTCACTCGTCATTGGATTTTTCTGATTATCATAGTCTTCTCTAGCGAAGGTGGATGTTTATTTCATCCCCTCGGAATCTTATTTTCGGCTTCCTTCAGCGAAGCGAGTGTTTATTTCACTCATTATCAGATTTTCTTCTTACCACTGTAAGCTTCCTCCAGCGAAGCGAGTGTTTATTTCACTCATTATTGGAATTTTTATTACTATCGTAATCTTCTCCAGTGAAGGTGGATATTTATTTCTCCCCCTCAGAATTTTAGGTTCGACATTTCCAACTACTATATTGATCCAACTTCCCCGATAAAGTGGATATTTATTTTATCCAGTTACAACGCTCATTCCAATTACTTCAGCTCGCAATGGATATTTATTTTATCCCCTGTAAAGTCTCTTCGATCATGAGTTTAATTCGTTCTCAGTGGAATCTAAGATTCATCCTGGCTATCCTGTGCGAAGTCGTGATGCTCGTCCCAAGCGGAGTGTTCTCTTTTCCCCAAAGAAGCTGTGAGGCAGGATTCAGTCCCAGGGAAGGGCTTGTCATTCATCCCCAGCGATGCTGCTGTATTGCCAAGATTGGCCGAGTATTTGTATCGAATTGCTTGTTCTCATCTCCCGTTTGCCGTTCGTGTCGTCGTCAGCATAAGTATAAGCATGAGCATGAGCATGGCATGACATCCTTGCATTTAGATTCATGGCATGTGGCCTTTTTGCATCTTGCATTTTGTGTTGTTTGTTTTGTTCTGTCACTTTGGTCGTGTTTATCCCCCAAATGACCGGGTTTGTCTGCCCCTTCCAAGTAGAGTCGTCAGCCCTAGGCAGAAAAAGCGCATACTTTCTAATTCCCCGCTAAGTCCGATCCTCGTGGGAGGTGGTTGCTTTAGTTCTCTTTTCCATATTTGGATAAAGATAAAACCCCAGTTGAGTTCATTCCTCACTGGATGGGTTCTCGTTTGACCGTTTCTTTCCAGTTATTTCTTGGATTGAACTTTGGGTCCCTGACAATCACGATTTTGGATATTTCTGAGATATTGAATCTGGATTAAGCGTGCATTTATTTTTCATTTTGTCTTCCCAAGAAGAGTTTACTTGAAGATCTCTATGGAAGACACAAATTATTTCTCTGATGATTACTACACTTTCAAGGGATTTACACCCAGACGACAAGTAGCTGCTCTTTATTTGAACAGTTCGGTTATCAAAGATTTCTACGACAAATGGCGGTATCTTTTCTAGACAGTTTGTCTATCCCCAGAAGTTATCAAGGTCATCAACTTGTCCTCCCATCAGATGGCACCTCTCCAAAAAGTTTGGTGAAGGTTCAGATGATCTTTCTCTTTGTGTGAGAAGACAGTATTTTGCAAGTCAGCCGACCTGTATCCTTTTTTTGAAGATCCCCGGGAAATTTCTTAATCTCCAATGAATTGTGGATTCCCACTAAAGTCTTCAATCTCCAGGAAAATTCCAATCCCCTGTGAAGTTATTTTCCAACAGGTATTCGTCTTTCTCGAGTGGGAAGTTCAAGATTTACTCAAGGCAGACAACCTCGTAGCTTGTATTTCGAGGCTTTGCTCGCGATATACAACCTCACATCATTTTATTTGAAAACCCGTTCATGGCATACAACCTTGAAGCGTTGAGGAAGTTTATTTACCCTTTCTGAATGGAACATCTAGTTAAAAGAGAAGCTGAATCATATCTTGATCATTGGAAGCTTATTTTGGTTATTATCTTTGCTTAGGTTATCATATGTTTGATAGTGGGTAACATACCATATCTTTTTGGTCAGATACCTTTGCTTAGGCTACCGTGTTTGGTAGTAGGTCATCTTTCCTTTTGTGTTTACCTTTTGCTTAGGCTATCATATATTTGATAGTAGGTAATACACTTTTCTTCGGGTCAGACACCTTTGCTTAGGCTACCGTGTTTGGTAGTAGGTGATCTCTCTTTTCAGCCTATTACCTCTGCTTAGGCTATCGTGGGATAGTAGGTAATACGTCTGTATTTTGGTCAGATGCCTCGCTTAGGCTACCGTGGTGGTAGTAGGTTATCTTTCCTTTTGTGCTTACCTCGCTTAGGCTATCGTGTGTGATAGTAGGTAATGTACGCCCTTGTTGCAATTGGATACCTTGGCTTAGGCTACCAGGTGGTGGTAAGTTATCCTGTTCCTTGCAAGTTCTCGCCAAGTGCTTAAGCTACCCTGTGATTGTCAGTTGGTAGTCTCTTTCCCCCAGTGGAGTTAGATCTTTTCCCGTTTGAGTCGTATCTCACTGAGTCGTCCCTTGTCGGGTTTCCTTTTGTTTTCCTTCGTCTTGCATCATTCCATGTCATGTGCATTTGGCGGCATCTTAGGGCCAAAATTTTTGTGCATGTTTGTATTTAAGTCTCTCCTATCTTGTCGAGACGAAGATTCCAATCTCCATATCTCCGAATAGGAGAAACTTAAATAGAGGCATCTGTCGCACCCTAATTTTTGACCCTAAGATGTCATCTTCATTTGTGCATCTTAGGTCAAGCATCTCTGCATTGGTTGAGCTAACCCATATCTCGTAGTTTGTTTATTTGTGATCAAATTAGGTTCACATATCATCATAAAGCTCCACAAGCTATTTTGAAGCAAGTCAAATCAACAAAAGATCTCCAGTACAAGAACTTTGGAATTAGGATTTTTATCTTGAAGAAATCATTGAGAAATTGACTCTAGCAAGTCAGGATTTGTGTGGTCCACCTACCACTTGAGGTCATTTATATTCAAGGGACTCCACTCAACAAGAATCCATGCTTCATTGATCCTCAGCAGGAAGAATTTGAGCATCAATCCCGCTATACTTCAAAATTAGGGTTCCTGCGACGCTTATCAGCCAACAGCTTTGATTCTTCATCAAGACGATCTCCTAAACCCTAATTATTGATTCCTTTAGTTTATCAACATCCTCGAGAGTCTCCTAAGACCTTTAGAGGGGAAGTAAGAAGCAAACTTACAAGATTTGGCCTCAGTGCATTCACAGTCAGAATTAGGATTTGACTGAAACCCTAATCTTCTGGGATCTTGGTTCAAATGAAGTGTTAATGGTTTTAATCATCATATGTTGTCTCATGAAGTATCCAAAGCATCCATATAAAGTTTCGTGAGGTTTCTTGCAAGATAAGTAGGGTTTTGGTCGCGAAAGACTTCGTATATGACATTTTTCCCCTAATAGCCCGATTTGGAACAACCATAACTCCTAAACCGTGCACTCAAATTAAACGACTCAAAGCTCATTGGAAAGTTCTCATCAAGATCTTTAATTCATTCCATATGACTTTTTGTCTAAAAATGCTTAGATTTTGAGTTATGAAGCTTACAAGACATTTTGGCCAAACACTTAGAAAATTTTTCAGCACTTTCCTCCACGTTTTTCTCCAACTTTGACCTCATTTTTCACCCATTTCTACTTGGATTCAAGACTTGAGTCCCAAATGAAAGTTGTAGAGCTTGTTGCGAGCTTTCCAACCATATGTGGAACATCTCCATAGGACAAACCATTCTCAAGTAATGGGTCGTCAAAGTAGGGCACTTGAAATTGTCAAGTTTCAATAACTTAGAATTTTTTTTAAGTTCTTTTGGCAGTTTTGGGGACACGACTTGTGAGGGATTTTTCTACCAATCCAAGGCATTATTTCAATTACTTTCCAACATCAAACTTGTAGTCTTATCCAAGAACTTTCATTTAAACTCAAGAGCATGAAAATTGGATCATTTAGTTAGGATATATCATGAGAAGAACATAGCCACACAAAATTGGTTTTGCACCAAAAACACATCAATTTTGAATTTCAAATCTTATCCTATCTGCAGACCTACCTACCACCACATCATCCCAGTATCCCATGACTCGTGCAAGACAAAAAGAAGACCTAAACTATAGCTATTGATCTTGTCCCAAGCATGCAAAAGTAAAGAGAAAAAGACAAATTCATGTTCACATGATTCAAGAATTGTGAAACCACGCTTGCAGCCATGCAGGGAACATTCCAATTTTCAGGTATCCAAGCCATGCATCAAACTCACCTATAAAAGGAGGCCCCAACTTCCTCAGAGGGGATTCATAAAAAAAGAGAAGAACGAAACAACACTAAAACCATTCTGAAAACTTGTTTCTTTGGAAGGCACGAACTAGCTGAGGAAAGAGAAGAAGTTCTTGCTACTTGTTTTGGAAATCAAGTAAGTTTCTTAAACTCCCTTTTTTTATCACGATTATTCATACTGTTAACATAAATATGTCTTAGTCAATATTCCCTATGCTGCTTCAGTATGGTGTTTGCGTTTGCATAGCGTAAATGTTATCATGAACCATGGTTTGAGGCTATGGTAGAAACTCTAACATATCCACGACTGCCCTGATGATTTACTTTTGTTGAAAATTTTTTATCGGTGTGTTTACAAGTTGGTGTGGTTTAGGATGTTAATATTCTATTATGGTATGTTGTTCTTGTAAGTCATGGAACACTAAATGCACTCCCTCACAATGCATGGATTTATGTAGCTTTTATGACAGCAACTAACATAATTTGTGGTATGTGGTTATATTGGAAGTTTTTATATACTATTCATCACATGTTGTTTGTTTTGGGTGAATGTCAACGGGCATAATGCTGTTTCCATTGGAACTCTAGGCTTTGCTTGCATGTCATTCCATTTTGCCATGGTGAATATCATTGTATTCATGTTATAAGTCATATGCCATATTGAATATATTTCAACCATTCGCCCGTTTTGGTGTTTATATACTTGTATGCATGGTGTGTGAATTTTTGTTGAGTTTGTTTTAGAGGCATGTTGGCTGGAATGTTCATAAGGTTCATGTGACATTCATGGTACCATGTGTATATATATCGTTTCTGGTCTGAATGAGGCCCATTGTGTATGTCAAAGCTATATATATTGTTCAGATTTTATGCTGTTTAGTTTGAGTTATGGAGAGTTCTGTGTGTTGAGGTAAGCCTTCGGTCCTTTCGTTTTAAACTGAATCCAAGTTGTCAATAAATATGTAGGTCTAACAAATGTGAATTTGTCTATGACTTGTGAGGAAATCGTGATTTCACTTTTATATATATTGCTGGCTGTTTTAATTTACTCATGTAAGTTTGTTGTTGATCTTAATATCTTGTTCACTTACGTGTGAGTGCAAGATTAGCTGCCATATCATTGTTGCCATAAGTATGTTCAGTCCAAATTTGAAACGAATTATGTGTACCATTCTTTAACTGAGTTTCAGATTTGGGACCGCTTTTTGCTCTTGCTTTTGTTCTTGATAGGGCTATTGTTTTGTCTAGATGAGAGTGTATTAATGCTCATTGTTATGAATGCTTCAACATGATATTTTTCTTCATGATATTTGGTTGTGATTCGAGGGTTGTATGAGGATTTGAAGATTGATGTTGTTTTGAGATTCCAAGCATGAAAACACGATTGGTTTTATGTGTTCTGCATAATTCTTCATCCATGCTGCGTTTTGATTGGCCATTGTATGTTACTTTGTCTTGATGCATTAAATAGCAATGACCAATTGACTTATATGATAATATGACGTTCAGTGCATGTGTGCGTGTTTTTCATTTGACATTTTCATGGAAAAGTTTGGTTTATATATTAATGAATGCGTGCTTATAAACGGATGTATAGCCGTCCCAACGGTTCGCCATACGCCTTGCCTTTCGCCTTTCACCTAAACGACCTGGGTTCGATCCTTGGATCAGCCCCGTTTTGCCATTTTCTTGTTTTTTTCGCCTGTTGCCTCTCATTACCAACCTGGGCCTTGCGCCCTTTACCATACGCACCCCCACCATTCAGGCCCATCAATTCCCTGTTGTTTTCTTAACTGAAACCAATTACTCACACCCCCCCCCCCTCAACCTGTTTTCCTAATGTTGTATTTATTTTATTTACTTCAAATCTCTTTAACAAAAAAACTTCATTTTATTTTCCTTATTAAAAAAAAAACCCAAAATATTTATTTAATTTCAGTTAATTCCCTAATTATTTCTAATTGTATTGTATTTCTAATTGTTAATTATATTTTAATTGTTAATTGTCTTATTAGCTTTTAACTTTAATTATCCATTGCATTTTGAATTGCATTGTCAGTTCTAATTGTGATATTAATTGGCATTTTCAATTATGTTGTTATTTTTAAATCATCAATTTTGTGTCTTAATCTTGAGATTGTCAATTTGCATGGTTAAATGTTTAATTTCTAAATGTTAGTTATCCGTATGTAATTAATTTTAGTTACCCTATGTGTTATAACTGTTAATCTTAATGGTCTTGTCAATTAATTATCAATGTTGGTTGAAATATTATTTCACTAATGACTTGTTTAATCCTTGAATTAATCCATCCATGTTGACTTGTCATGTCTTTGATCTTTTACATGACTAACATTCTTCTAAATTAGCACCTTTAATTTCATTCTGTATGTTTGTCTTCCTAAAGATTGAAACATATTGATTTTCATCCCAATTATCATTCTATATGTTTGTCTTCCTAAAGATTTAAGCATATTGATTGTCATCCTTAATATCATTCTACATGTTTGTCTTCCTAAAGATTGAAGCGTGTTGATATCATTTTAATCATTCTACTTGAAGCATATTCGTCTTATCCATATCTTATCATGAAACATATTGCCATCTTCATGCTTATGTTACTTCCATTATATTATCTCACATCAAGGTTCTAACTTGTATCATATCTTAACTATTGTTATTTTATCACTTCGCACTTCTATTTATATGCCTATTTGTTATTATCTAAACCTTTTCAAAACAATATCAAAATTCTCGATCCAACGTCGAGCCCATTTTCTACCCATGTAAGTCGATCGCCTTCGTGCATCGCATTCAACCTTTTGGTCATCGGACACAAGTCTAGCATCACTTGCTAGCACCATCGCCTAAACAACATAACCTAATCGCATTAATATCCAAAGGAAAATCCCATGCATGATAACCATGTTATTGTGCATGGTGCATATCATTTGCATTCATAATCGTCACCTTAAGATAAGACTATTAGACAACTTAGGATAGATTTCCTAGGTTAGCCCCCCCACAACTTTGATTTCTTGATCAAGTTTTAGCCTACCTAATTCTCCTAAACCTTTAAATACTTAGTATCTTTATTGAGGAACTACAAGTGCTCTGATTCCCTCCTGACAGGATATGTAGGCATAAGATGCGATATCTTGTCGAGCATACTTAGGAACAAAAAAATTGTAAATCACCTACCCCTTAAACCCTTAGCAAAGCAAATAACAAATAACATAACGAATCAAGAGGTTTCTGTAGAGTACTACAGATATCTAGGATGCTAACACCTTCCCTAGGTATAACCAACCCCCGAACTTAGAATCTTAGTGCATTTGCACTGCATTGTGGGAATTCGGTTTTTCTCCCTTCCTTTGGATAAAATCAAAGACCGGTGGTGACATTAAAAATGTGATCCTAGTTGAATAATAACTATGGTATCCAATTTTCACCGCAACAGCGTACAATATGCATCTCACCAGATGGCCGGTGTAACACGGTGGTTTGAACTGACTTTTAAAATGTTACGGTAAGCAAGAGTCGCCACCGACTTTTATTTTATCCAATAAAGAAAGGAATAAAAGAACAGGAAATACCTTTTTAAAAGATTTTGAGTTCGGGGGGTAAGTTATACAAAAGGAAGGTACGAGCACCTTTTGTATCCATGGTTATCCATGGGCTCTTAATTGCTTAGCTCACTTTACTTTGTTTAAAAATAGTGTAGTGTGTGATTAGAAAATATTTTCGTAAAGACTTTAACTTTGTAATGATCCTCGTATGGATTTATACAAAGTGTTTAGCTTTGAAAAAATGTTTGCAAAGATGTGAGGTGTAAAGAGTGTTTTGAAAGGAGTGAGTAAGCATTTAAGAGTTACTACCCTAAGTTGTAGGTCTTTCTTGTTGTTTCTTTCCTTTAGGGGTAAGACTGTCCTTACTATTAGTGAGTAAGTAGTCTTTACCTTGGATGTTAAAGGGGCGAGTGTAGGGTCATCGTATTGTCATAGAAGGCAACTCGTAGGGGTATCTTAGCAATTCGAAGGGACTATCATCATTTTTTTTGTAGGGTCATCGAGGGACTAGATCACTTATTCGTAGGCAACTTCGAAGGGACTGTGATCTTTATATCGAAGGGACTATGATGATGTTTTTATCTCGTAGGCAACTTTGCTAAGATACCTCTACGCTCGAGGGACTTGACCATGTTTTGAAGGCAACCAAGAGGGGGAACCCTAAGAGGTGCTGATGGCGATCATATAATGATCGACTTATGTGTGTGAATAAAGTGTGTTGATTTAGTCATCTTGAATTAACGTTGTCTATCGTTCGATTTTTATTTGCGTATATTCTTTTTCACTCCCTATAATTACTAACCACACAGTTAATATTTACGGAATTTAAAAGCGGAAATAGAAATCCTACGCTATTACATCATGGGGAGGGGGATACATGTTTGAAAACCGGGGGAAATGCGGAAAAGAAAAAGTCCTAAGCTATTACATGGCTTCGGGAGATATACATAATTGGAAAAATAGTACGGGGAAATAAATCTAATTATTACATATTTATGCACCTATACATTATTCTAATAAAAATAAATGATAACAGAATAAAGTCGAAAAGAATAAAAGTGAAGTAAGAAATATCGGAAACTTCGATTAAAAACGGTTAATCGAAATTTTGTTAAAGAGAGAGAAAAAAAACATTTAATGACTTTTTCAATTTAAGCTAAAAAAAAAAATTGTATTATTTTTTGGATTTAATAAAAAAAAATTTTTTTTATTAAAGTCTTATTAGTTAAAAAAAAATGGTTAGCTAATTAAAGTTAATTAAAATAATTATTAAAGATTAAAAATAAAAAATATAAAAAAAAGAGAGAAATAAGAGAAAGAGGAGAAAATTATGAAGAAAAAGAGGAAAAAGGAAAGGAGGGCGCTGGGATTTGAACCCAGGCCCTCAAGGCAATTCGCTGAGGCCTCCACCACTAGGACATGCGCGTGCTTGTGTTATATGAACGAAACAAATAGAATAAATATTAAAAACACGTCAACTTCAATCAGCGAACCAGATTGCGCCACCTCATCATCTTCTTCGTTGTCCTGGCTGCAATTTTTGCTACGAAACAGCTGCGGATTGGCTACAATTTTGCTACGATTTTCATTTGTAGCTAAAATCTGCAGAAATTTCAACTTCAAAAAACGCAAATTAAATGAATAAATCATACATATTCCTACTTATTAAGGTCCTAGGAGTTCAATGGTATAATTTTTAGGGCCTGAAAGTGTTCGTGTAAGGAGCTTCGAAGAAGATCCGTTTCTTGCCCTAACCATGGCAACTCACGCAACCTGCGGCTAAGCTTAACAAAAAGATATTAAAACAAACTAAATGATGTTTATGAACATGGTTATATATGAGAAATAGCTTAATGCATCATGAAATACAAAAAACAAAATTTTTAAAGTGTGGGAGGCGGCCATGGTTGAGAGCCCATACTCTGCACGTTTTCAACCTTCAAAAGGAGTGGAATGAGCTCCTGGGATTTTTTTGAGATGATTTGGACGTGAAAAAGTCGTGAAAACTTGCTATGAAGAGTTTTTATGATTTGCCCTGATTTTCCTCTTTTTGAAATATTTCTAGGGTTGTTTGATGTGATTTTTTCGTGGCCTTAGGTTTGGATATGGTTATGTATTTATAGGATAGGAATTAGGTCAATAATATCAGATCCAATCCATGTGTATTCATGTTTGAATATTTGATTAAAAAATCAAATGCAAACTTTCTATTTTGGCCAAAATTTGTCTTCAAAACCTTCCTTGCTTGTTTTGCACGAAATTGGACATAATCAATCATCTTAAACATCAAATATTTGATCCCAAAATAATTTTGGAATCAAAGATTTGATTTTTTATGATTTATTTTAATTAAAATTGAATTTAAATGATTAAAATTCAATATAATATAAAATAAATAATAAAAATCAGAAAATATGATCAATGGTTTATGAATGGTCTCATATTTGAGTTTGGGTTGAAATATTATGGGCCCATTTGAAGAAAACTTGAGTTTTGGCCTTTTTTGTTTCATACACCTCCTCAAAATTGCCCAACTTTAACAATGCATAACTTTCTCAATTTTTATCATTTTGATACGTTCTTGGACTTTCTAGAAACCTCAAGATGTCCTATAACCAACCCTTTTGGTCCCATGTCAATTTGATCTTCCATGTTCAGGTTATGAGCTTTTGAAAAAGGTTGACTTTTGTTGACTTTCAAAATGACCTATAATGTCTTGGCTCATCTCTCCCGAATGAAGCATTTCTGGACTTGGCTTGTGAGACACAAAGTTGTAGGGAATTAAATTTCCTTCAAGATGGGCTTTGGTTGAGGAATTTTTGATGAAGTATGTGGAAGTTATGCCTGGTCAAAGTACAGTTGACTTTTCCTACAAAAACCCTAATTTAGTAACTCCCGATTCTTGATGATTCTGAGGTTTCCTTGATGAATCATGATCAACCCTCGATCAAAAGATGAATTTCACCCCATAATCTTGATGTTGACCAAAGATCTTGAGGTTTGACTTTGTGTTGACCACAGTTGACTTTTTGACCAAGTTAACTGATTTTTGACTGTCTGAGCATCTGACTGACCAAACTTGTAAGAAAAGTCTTGAAACTAGTTATGAGGATTCTTTGAAGTGTATGGGACACCATGAAGTCCTTTTGAAGCTTTAGAAGTCCAATCTACTTTGAGAAGTACCCAACCCTAGTTGGATTTATTGCTTAGGAGGAGGCTTTGTCTGATGAAACTTTTGAGTACTCTTGAGCAACTGAAGATCTTATGAATCACTAGGAGACCTCTTGAGGCAAATTGTCTTGAATATGTGAGGGCAAATTTTGGGGTACAACAGTTGCCCATTTTCAATCTTCTTAAACCTGAGGAGTAAGATTGTTATTCGTGTCGATCGGGATCTGAAGGTGGAAGAGGATTGAACAATAAGAACCCGAAAATTTGCACTCGCCGGTGCGCCCAGTTGGTTGATCGTATTGCTTGAATGGGCTTAAAAGATGCCATTCGAAGTGTATGACAGGATGGAGTTGGGCTTATAGATGCCATCCAAAGTAACTGTTGATAGGAATAGCAGAATGAGTCTAGGTTTGACTGTATCTGAAGAATATACTAGAATGAGTCTGTGTCCAACTGTATCTAGCAGACGTGCTGGGAAATGCCAGAATGATTCTTATGCCCTGAATGTATCTGTATGATGTTCTAGAATGAGTCTACATCTTGACTGTATCTATAAGGAGATCAGAATAAGTCTTTGCCTGACTGTATCTGGGAGTCGTATTAGAATGAGTCTACGCCCGACTGTATCAGAAAAATTAGTATTAGAATGAGTCTTCGACCGACTGTATCTAAAAGATGTAATGGGATAAGTATCAGAATGAATATGTGTCCTTGATTGTATCTGAACTGTGTCTAGAAGATGTACTGGAATGAGTATCTCCTGGCCGTATCCAAAGGAGTATCAGAATGAATCTTTGACTGATTGTATCTGAAAGATGATAAACCGTTGACAATACCTGTCCGTTTGAGAACTAACCTGAAAAAAACGAGTTAGTTTTGTGCAATGTCATGATATATGTAATGTATTGCGTAATAACGCTCCTAAACTAAATGAGAATGTTATATACGTTTTGTATGCGTATGCTATGATGTATTGTGAATGATATATGGGTATGGAATGTCATTGAAGGTAGCGGTGACTTTGAATAGTAAAGTCTGATTGGGGAAAATAAATCCCTGACTGTTGTTGGGAATGGAGAAAATAAATCTTCAGATCCTATTTGGAATGACTCTACTGGGGATTCATACTTTCCGTTTGGGAATATTCCGCTGGGGATCTTTGACTTCTGCTTGGGGATAGAAGTATTCTGTCAGGAGAGTCGGTAGTCTGTGGTTCTTTTACTGTAGAAATTGATTGTATGCATTCTGACCGGGAATAAAAGAGATGGATAATTCTCCGATGCACTATCTGACCAGGTTTCAGCACGAGTGTCAACTCTTCTGGGAATAGCATCCTGGAATGAATTCTGCTGGGGAATTGAATTTTGTATACTACATAGAGGGAATAACCTCCGATGGGGATTATAATTTCATAGGCTGTGTTGAGGAAATTTCTGCTGTATGCTGGGGAATTGATCAACTTCTTTATCTGCTACGGGATCTATGATCAAGCCAAGCTGTCTATCGAAGATATGGAAGTGAATCGCTGGAAGATGCCCCAATTTCTGTCTGAGGGCATACTAATTCTGTAGGGGAATATATCTCTGTTGGGGATGAGCTTGTGAAGATAGCTCAATAGAGATAATTCCATGGAGATGGCTCTGTGGGGATATTTCCATGAACTGGCTCTGTGGGGGTTCGTGGATATCTTGAACACTATCCCAACTCCTAGAATCCTTAGTAAATGTTATTCCTGTTTTCATGTATATATATTTTTTGGTAAACATCAATCATATTCAAGTGCATATGTTCATTCAAAGTACCCATTGGACGTTTATACAAACAAAACAGGGAAAATAAAAGCAATTTTTGAATTTGAAAATAGACTTGTATTGATTTTGAAATTGGCCTATAAACAAGTAGTTTTGTAAAAGGAGACAGAAATCCTAGTAAGAGGAAATTGTCGTAAAATTGGAAAGGTACAAAGTGATAAACAAAGAAAAACAACTATGTGGAAATGATCCCATTGAGTTTCAACTCTGCTATTGCCACTGTATCTTCAAGCATCTCATCCCTTGCTGTCGGAAGAAAGATGACTGGATTGATCTGCACCGTTCGAACTTGATAAAACTAAGCTGGAAGCAGATAAGTGATTCAACGGGACATAGTCGTACGCTTTAATCCCTAAATTTTACCTAGACCGCCTTTACAGGTTTTCAGTCCACCGGGATACCCTTTTTTGCCCAAGCCGCCTTTTCAGGTTTTCGACTTGCCGGGTATACAGTTCTTTTGTATATAGATCCCTAATTTTTGCCCGAACCCTTTTGGTTCGTCGGGATGCCCTTATTTTTGCCTAGGCCAGTCAACCTAGCGGGTCTCTTTTTATGCGTAGTATCTTTTGACTATGTCCGCGTTCACGGGGTGCGGGAAATCTTCACCGTCCATAGTAGTAAGCATCATAGCACCGCCAGAAAATATTTTCTTGATTACAAATGGACCTTCATATGTGGGAGTCCATTTGCCCCTGGGATCACCCTGTGGTAGTATGATACGCTTTATTACCAAATCACCGGCCTGGTACAATTGGTGCTTGACTTTCTTGTTAAAGGCCTTGATCATACGCTTCTGATACATCTGGCCATGACAGACAGCCGCAAGCCTCTTCTCATCAATCAAATTTATCTGATCGAGTCGAGTCTGAACCCATTCATCTTCGTCTAAGCCTGCATCTTGCATAATCCTTAGGGAAGGGATCTGAACTTCAACAGGTAAAACTGCCTCCATACCATAGACTAAAGAGAAAGGGGTTGCCCTTGTTGAGGTACGCACTGAGGTGCGATAACCATGAAGAGCAAATGGTAACATCTCATGCCAATGTTTGTATGTCACCGTCATCTTTTGCAAGATCTTCTTAATATTCTTGTTGGCAGCTTCCACTGCGTCATTCATCTTTGGTCGATATGGAGAAGAATTGTGATGCTTAATCTTGAACTGCGTGCAGAGTTCAGTGATCATAGTATTGTTCAGATTAGTACCATTGTCTGTGATAATCCTTTCAGGGATGCCATATCGACAGATAAGGTTATGCTTGATGAGCCGAGCTATAACATTCTTGGTAACAGAAGCGAACGAGGCTGCTTCCACCCACTTCGTAAAGTAATTGATAGCAACAAGGATGAAACGATGTCCATTGGAAGCGGTAGGTTTAATCTCTCCTATCATATCAATGCCCCACATTGCAAAAGGCCAAGGAGCAGTCAGAACATTCAATGGAACCGGGGGTACATGTACTTTGTCAGCATAGATCTGACACTTGTGACAAGTTTTGGAGTGATGATGGCAATCAGTTTCCATGGTAGACCAGTAGTAACCTGCTCTCAAAATTTTCTTACCCATTGTATGCCCACTGGAGTGAATGCCAAAAATTCCGTCATGCATCTCTTCCATAATCTTTTCTGCTTCCTTCTTGTCTACACAGCGAAGCAAGGTTGAATCGTGGTTGCGTTTGTATAAAATTCCGTTACTCAGAAAGAACTTAGCAGAGAACCTCCTTAGAAACTTCCTGTCATTGGTAGATGCCCCTTCAGGATATTCCTGAGTTTCAAGATATCTTTTCACTTCGTGGAACCAAGGTTTCTCTTCTACCCCATCAGTATCAACTTCATAACAGTATGCCGGCTCATCTAGTCTGTCAATAGTAATCCTAGGAGCCTCGTTGTCCCATATGACTTTGAACATAGATGACATGGTAGCTAACACGTCTGCCAACTGATTCTCTTCTTGTGGAATATACTCAAAAGTGATTTCTTCAAAGTATGGAATCAAAGTCAACACATGTTCTCGGTAAGGAATGAGATTTGGATGCTTCGTGTCCCATTCTCCTTTAATCTGACTGATCACTAGGGCTGAGTCCCCATATACATTCAAGAATTTGATCCTCATATCAATGGAAGCTTTGATACCCATGATGAATGCTTCATATTCAGCCATATTGTTGGTACAGTGAAAGCAAAGTCTAGCAGTAAACGGCGTATAGCAACCCTTAGGAGAGATAATTACAGCACCAATACCATTGCCGAGTGCGTTAAAAGCTCCATCAAAAACCATAGTCCATCGGGATCCTAGTTTGGGTCCTTCATATGGTCCAGGTTCTTCATAATCAGTAACAAGCATAATATTCTCATCTGGGAACTCAAAATTCATAGACTGATAGTCGTCCACCGCTTGATAAGCCAAATGATCAGCTAGTACACTTCCTTTGATTGCTTTCTGCGTGGTGTACTGGATGTCGTATTCTGTCAAGACCATCTGCCATCTTGCTATTCATCCGGAGAGAGCAGGTTTCTCAAATATGTATTTGATAGGATCCATCTTAGAGATCAATAAAGTGGTATGAGTTAACATATACTGTCTTAGTCGACGAGCAGCCCATGCCAAAGCGCAGCAAGTTTTCTCAAGCAGTGAATATCTTGTTTCACAGTCGGTAAACTTTTTGCTAAGGTAGTATATTGCATGCTCTTTTCGACCAGACTCGTCATGTTGCCCCAACACACACCCCATTGAATTCTCTAGCACTGTTAAGTACATGATTAGAGGTCTTCCTTCAACTGGCGGCATCAGAATCGGAGGTTCTTGGAGATACTCCTTGATCTTATCAAAAGCTATCTAACATTCGTCATTCCACTTCACTACTTGATCTTTTCTCTGTAATTTGAAGATTGGCTCACAAGTAGCGGTCAAATGGGAGATAAATCTGGAAATATAGTTCAAACGTCCCAAGAAACCTCTGACTTCTCTCTCAGTACGGGGAGCGACGAACCTTCTGCTTTATCGGAGGGCAACCTTCCTTCATCGGTAAATGGTGAACCACGATATCAGTATCAAGTCCTGGCATATCTTCGTAAGACCAAGCGAAAATCTCAACATAATCACGTAGCATCTGAATCAGTCTTTTCTTGACACAGTCTTCTAATCCAGCACCTATTTTGATTTCTTTCTTATCCTCCTCAGTACCTAGATTTATGACCTCGACTGGCTCTTCGTGTGGTTGTATGATATTTTCTTTTTGCTCTAATAGTCTAGCAAGCTCTCCAGGCACTTCACAATCTTCCTCACCTTCGTCCTCGGCTTGGTAGATCAGATTTTCGAAGTCATAATTGACAATAGCAGAACCGTTATCAATGGGATCCAGAGTGGATGTGGATCTGTAATTTATCGCGTGGGTGTGTGTAAGAACACATAGCTATTTTGATGAATATAAAGTAAAAGAAAAGACAAAGAGCGCAAAATTTGAATGCAACACGTCCATTGATTTATTGAATGAAAATATACGATGAAATGACAACCCTAATAAATTGGCCATTGTGCCCCGGGCAAGGCACAAGGCTTAAAAGTTTTATTGTTCAAATTAACAAAACCAAACTTCAAAAATAAGAAAAACAGAAAATATCATTTACTCCTGACTAAAGGAGATAGGAATAATGTCTTCAGTCTTCTAATTGTTGAGCCCACTGCCAATGGTAGGAAAGATCCAACTGTCTAGATCACAGTCACTATCAGCATCCTCCACAGCATTGACCTGATCTTTATGAACTCCTTTGCTGGTAATGCGAATAGCACGAGCACGACGTACAACCCTCTGAGCCTTTGAAGTGAAGCCCAAACCAAATTTGTTAGACTTGTAAGGGATGTCAGGAAGCTGACCCCAAATGGTACAACCACCTTCTTCAACCACAGCTCTAGCATCCTTTAGGGAAACCATTGTAGGAGGCACTCTAGTAACCTTGGGAACAGTAGGAACTGGTTTAGCAATAGGAGCAGTCTGAGGATCCAATTCAAATGCTTGACAAGGAGTCTCGAGGAATTCGCCATCCATCTCAACATACTTGAAGGTATTCAAATGACTAACCATATACTCTTCTTCACCATAGACGGCGACAATCTTGCCTTTCACGGGATACTTCAGCTTCTGATGTAAGGTAGAAGTCACAGCGCCGGCCCCATGTATCCAAGGGCGCCCAAGAAGACAGGAATAGGCAGGACGAATGTCCATTACATAGAAAGTAGAAACAAAGACTTGAGAACCCACTCTGATTGGAAGATCAACCTCTCCATGCACTAATCTCTTTGAACCATCAAAAGCTCTCACCACAACATCACTGGGTCTCAGCACAACCCCTTCACAGTCAAGCTTGTCTAGAGCAATCTTCGGCAATACGTTCAATGAGGAACCCGTGTCCACCAGTACATGAGATAGAGTAGTGCCCCTACACTCAATGGAGACATGCAGGGCCTTATTGTGGTTCCTTCCGGCAGGAGTTATATCAGCGTCAGAAAATCCTAGACCATTATCAGTTGTCAGGCTAGCGACACAATTTTCAAACTGGTCAACAGAGATTTCCTGCGACACATGCGCAGATTTCAAAAACTTCACCAAAGCCTTAGCATGGGCCTCGGAGCACAACAACAGAGATAACATAGAGATCTTGGAGGGGGTGTGCCCCAACTGTTCAACAACATTGTAATCACTCTTACGGATAATTTTTAGCACTTCCTCCATTTCTTTGGAGGGATCCTCGATAATAGTTTCACCCGGGGTCTTCGTTTGGGCAGGCTCAACCACCGGTTCTTTGTCTCGAGTCTCAGTAATTGATTTGGAGGCAGAGATACGAATTGGAGTAGTAACAGTCTTCGGAGAGATTTCTGGGGAGAAAACTCTTCCACTTCGGGTAACCTTACTAGTCCCGACGATATTGTTGACATCGGGATTAGTAACTTCAGTAGTTTCATCAGTCAAAGGCTCTTGCTTGACACCATGAATGTAAACATCCGCACCATACTTCCAAGGGATAGCCTTGCTAGAGGAATATGGAATCGGACCGGGCATAGTAATAATCAGGGGAGCCACTCTAGGCTCGGCAGTAATCTTCACGGGAACTTTAGAGGTGATCCTCACAGGAACTTTGGAATTAGTAACCACAGATACGTCCTCAAACTTTAGACCTCGGGACAAATTTTCACATAAGCTCTCCATAGAAGGAATCTTCTCAAACAGTATAGTACGGTCGTCCATCAAACGCTGAATGCCCTCTTTCAGCTTCACACAATCATTGGATTGAGACGCACAATAATGACAATTTTCAACGCAGCCCGGAAATAAACCAGCTTGCAGCAACTTCTTCTTAACAATTGATAGAGGAGTAGTCAAGTCAACCACAGTAGCAGCATAAGAACCATCATCAATAGCACTAACGGTGTTGTCATGATTTGGCATAGGAGCGGTAATCACATTAGGAGTCTCAGGGGGATCAAACTCAATCTCCTTGGCATCAATCATGTCTTGAATCTTATTCTTCAGCGCCCAACAACTGTTCGTATCATGTCCAGGACTATTAGAATGGTATGCACACCTTGCATCGGGATTATAGCTAGGAGCGGAAGTATTAGGATTCCTAGGAGGATCCCTCAAAGTAACCAACTCTGCCTTCAACATAAGCTGCAGCGCCTGAGCCAATGACATGTTGATCTTTGTAAACTGTCTCCTGGGTGTATCCTGCTTACGCTGACTAACTTGTTGTTGTTGTGGCGCCGGTGCAGAGATCAGAACTGCCCCAACAGATTGGTTGCGACCTTTCTGGCCGTGTACAACATTAGATTCCTTCTTCCCATTATGTGGCTTCTTTGTAGTGTTTGCAGATGTAGCTACTTGTATTTTACCACTTCGAATTCCATTTTCAACACGTTCTCCTGTCAATATCAGCTCGGTGAACCCGGATGACGAGCTTCCAAGTAGATGACTATAGAAAGGACCGGTTAATGTGCTCATGAACATGTCAATCAATTCTCTGTCAGCTAAAGGGGGTTGAACTCTGCTTGCGAGATCTCTCCACTTCTGTGCATACTCTTTAAAGCTTTCCTCAGAACCCATTGACATACTCTGTAGTTGCATTCGGGCTGGCGCCAGATTAGAATTGTACTGGTATTGTTTGTAGAAAGCTGAAGCCAAATCTTCCCATGTATGAATGTTGGTACTTTCGAGTTGATAGTACCATTCAAATTGTGCTCCAGATAAACTCTCTTGAAAGAAATGCACCCACAATTTCTTGTCAGCAGTGTGTGGTTGAATCTTTCAGACATATGATCTCAAATGCAGCTTCGGACAAGAAACACCATCATACTTAGCAAAAGTGGGAATTGTGAACTTAGGAGAAATGACAACCTCTGAGACTAGACCCAAATCCTCAAAATTCATGCCGGGCACCTTATGGATTTCCATAGCTTTCAGACGTTCTTCTAATAGCTTATACTTCTCATCAGCAGGAGGGTATTGTTCATCCAAATAATCTTCTTCCTCTCCATCAGAATATTTGTCAGAACCATAGCTGCTTTTTTCCTCAGTTTTAACACTTTGACCATCTTCATCCTGTTCATCATCTTGATCTACTGGGATCCCAATTTCCTTGACCTATTTAACCGGACCTCTGAATATCCTCCCCAGGTTGATGACGCCAATTGATTTTCTTGCTTTCTTCTTCTTCTTGGTCAGAAGTGCTTTCAGTTCTTCTTGCCCCTTGGACAAGTTCAGGATCAGCTCTTGGAACTGGGCGTTCTGGGCTTGGAGATCTTTGACGGTTTGCTCGAGAGCCATTTCTTCTGTAATAAACAGCGAGAAGGTAAGAGACCTGTCTTAGAAACCTGCTATGCAATGATTATGAGATGTAGATGCATATGCAATGATTTCAAGGACTTTAGATTTTATCTTTGCAAACAGAAACAAAAGGAAAACTTTTATTAGTAAACTCGAAATTCATTTTTTTATGCCTTTTGGGCTATAATGAAAGGAAATTTCAAAAAGCAAATTTAAAAACGCCTAAGGCCTAGGATTCAAGACTCAAGTCTCCCACGGGCGCTTCCTCTTTGTGCCGATGTAAGCATTGATGCTCTGCTCCTCATGAAGTAATTTCGTCAACTCCAACACCTTCTTCTCACTAGTATAGAACTGAGTCTCAAAGGTGTCTCTTTCTTCTTTCATCTGAACCCAGGATTTCTGCAGCTCTTCAAGGTCGGTAGGCATGTCTGGATGGAGAATGACTTGAGGAACATCTCCCTCAAACTCAGGGTCAACAATCACTGGTCTGACAGCTGGATATGGCATAATAAGATCTCGAGCACGAGTGCGTACCCATCTGAGGTAAGGCTCCAAAGGAATAGAGTTCTTCTGTCCCAAGGTTCTGCTTTCAATCTTATACACATTATTCCATGCGCGTATAAACCTTTGACGGTAACCTTGAGGATCATCTTCATAATCGAACACAATACCCTGAATAAGCATGTCATGAGGACCATTCCTTCGAGCATAACCAAACTGGCGCAAGGCTAGTGAAGGATTATAGGTGATGCCTCCCCTAATGCCAAGGAGTGGTACATTAGGGAATTCCCCACAACGATCAATAAGAGTGAAGTCTTCAAGAGATCGGGCACACCAATAGATATCTGAATGGGAGAGTGACATTATCCTTTGAGACCACTGCAACCTTTGTTCATTCTTCAATACTGACCGGGGAAGGTGCGAAATAAACCACCTGGATAGTAAGGGTACACAACACATGAGAGTCCCTCGCTCCTTGATAGTACGAGTGTGAAGCGAGTGCAGAATATCTCCGAGCAAGGTAAGTACCGGGTTATGAGTCAGAAATATTTTGATAGCGTGCACGTCTATGAGTTGGTCTGGATTAGGGAACAACACCAACCCATAGATCAGCAAAGCCAATACCTCTTCAAAAGCATGGTAACTCATAGCTCTTAGGAACAATTGAGCCTTCTCAATCAGGAACTTAGAAAGAAACCCTTTGACTCCACTCCTTGTTTCCCAATTAGACACAATGTCTGACCTCTTCAGATGTAAAGCAGCTGCAATGACTTTGGGCTTTGGAAGATTTTCTAGACCGGTAAAAGGCATCTGATCGAGGATAGGTATTCCAAGTAACTTAGAGAACTCTTCCATCGTGGGCACCAATTGGTAATCCGGGAAGGTGAAACAGTGGTGCTTAGGATCGAAGAATTGGAATAGGACTCTCATCATGTCTTCTTCAAAACCTGAGGTAACTAAGTCGAGTAGAAAACCAAGCCTTTTGGTGAATCGAGAACCCTCAGGAACTTTTGAGACCAATTCTTTAAGCTGGGAAGGAACCCTTACAAAGTTGACTCGGATGAAATTTCTAGGAACGGAAGCCATGACCTGCAATCACGAATAAAGATAAATTCCTTGGTCCTTGAAATGGTTAGTGAAAATGATATGTTATGATGTTATGATGTCATGTACATGTTAATAGTAAATAAGTGGCACACACAAACAAGTCATACAAGAGCCTTAGGTTTAAAGGCTTGTATGAAGTCCAAAGGTAAGTACCCTTCCCCACTAAGGTTTAGTTGGCTCAACCTGTCCTAGAATAGTAACCGGGTTCTAAAGGACTCATATCACGGATCTTTCTCAAAGGCTTTATTTTAGTGCGACACTCAAGTGACCGACCAAAACATCCCGAAAGTCTGATCTCAATGAGCGTAGTCTCGAGTATCAACCAACTTTGGTCTAAATCCAAAGCCGGCCATCTCACTACCTTCTTATGGCCAAAGATGAGTTAACTAGGGTTCTAAAGACTGTGACCATCATATCAACCATATCGGTACATGCCGTATAATCTCCATGATCTATTGTCACTTACCTAAGGAATCACTAGGTCCGGGTGTAGGACCTTTCACACAAGTAAACCCAAAACAAGGCCCATTGAAAATAAAGCACATAAGTCAAACAATTTTAAGCAAGTGGTAAAGTGATCTAACTCTAAGGTAACCCCTCTTTAAAATAATCGCCAGCAGAGTCGCCACTTCTGTAACACGGTGGTTTGAACTGACTTTTAAAATGTTGCGGTAAGCAAGAGTCGCCACCGACTTTTATTTTATCCAATAAAAAAAGGAATAAAAGAACAGGAAAGACCTTTTTAAAAGATTTTGAGTTCGGGGGGTAAGTTATACAAAAGGAAAGTACGAGCACCTTTTGTATCCATGTTTATCCATAGGCTCTTAATTGCTTAGCTCACTTTACTTTGTTTAAAAATAGTGTAGTGTGTAATTAGAAAATATTTTCGTAAAGACTTTAACTTTGTAATGATCCTCGTATGGATTTATACAAAGTGTTTAGCTTTGAAAAAATGTTTGCAAAGATGTGAGGTGTAAATAGTGTTTTGAAAGGAGTGAGTAAGCATTTAAGAGTTACTACCCTAAGTTGTAGGTCTTTCTAGTTGTTTCTTTCCTTTAGGGGTAAGACTGTCCTTACTATTAGTGAGTAAGTAGTCTTTACCTTGGATGTTAAAGGGGCGAGTGTAGGGTCATCGTATGGTCATAGAAGGCAACTCGTAGGGGTATCTTAGCAATTCGAAGGGACTATCATCATTTTTTTTTGTAGGGTCATCGAGGGACTAGATCACTTATTCGTAGGCAACTTCGAAGGGGCTGTGATCTTTATATCGAAGGGACTATGATGATGTTTTTATCTCGTAGGCAACTTTGCTAAGATACCTCTACGCTCGAGGGACTTGACCATGTTTTGAAGGCAACCAAGAGGGGGAACCCTAAGAGGTGCTGATGGCGATCATATAATGATCGACTTACGTGTGTGAATAAAGTGTGTTGATTTAGTCATCTTGAATTAACGTTGTCTATCGTTCGATTTTTATTTGCGTATATTCTTTTTCACTCCCTATAATTACTAACCACACAGTTAATTTTTACGGAATTTAAAAGCGGAAATAGAAATCCCACGCTATTACATCATGGGGAGGGGGATACATGTTTGAAAACCGGGGGAAATGCGGAAAAGAAAAAGTCCTAGGCTATTACATGGCTTCGGGAGATATACATAATTGGAAAAATAGTACGGGGAAATAAATCTAATTATTACATATTTATGCACCTATACATTATTCTAATAAAAATAAATGATAACAGAATAAAGTCGAAAAGAATAAAAGTGAAGTAAGAAATATCGGAAACTTCGATTAAAAACGGTTAATCGAAATTTTGTTAAAGAGAGAGAAAAAAAAAACATTTAATGACTTTTTCAATTTAAGCTAAAAAAAAAAAAATTGTATTATTTTTTGGATTTAATAAAAAAAATTAATTTTATTAAAGTCTTATTAGTTAAAAAAAAAAGGTTAGCTAATTAAAGTTAATTAAAATAATTATTAAAGATTAAAAATATAAAATATAAAAAAGGAGAGAAATAAGAGAAAGAGGAGAAAATTATGAAGAAAAAGAGGAAAAAGGAAAGGAGGGCGCTGGGATTTGAACCCAGGCCCTCAAGGCAATTCGCTGAGGCCTCCACCACTGGGACATGCGCGTGCTTGTGTTATATGAACGAAACAAATAGAATAAATATTAAAAACACGTCAACTTCAATCAGCGAACCAGATCACGCCACCTCATCATCTTCTTCGTTGTCCTGGCTGCAATTTTTGCTACGAAACAGCTGCGAATTGACTACAATTTTGCTACGATTTTCATTTGTAGCTAAAATCTGCAGAAATTTCAACTTCAAAAAACGCAAATTAAATGAATAAATCATACATATTCCTACTTATTAAGGTCCTTGGAGTTCAATGGTATAATTTTTAGGGCCTGAAAGTACTTGTGTAAGGAGCTTCGAAGAAGATCTATTTCTTGCCCTAACCATGGCAACTCACGCAACCTGCGGCTAAGCTTAACAAAAAGATATTAAAACAAACTAAATAATGTTTATGAACATGGTTATATATGAGAAATAGCTTAATGCATCATGAAATACGAAAAACAAAATTTTTAAAGTGTGGGAGGCGGCCATGGTTGAGAGCCCATACTCTGCACGTTTTCAACCTTCAAAAGGAGTGGAATGAGCTCCTGGGATTGTTTTAAGATGATTTGGACGTGGAAAAGTCGTGAGAACTTGCTATGAAGTGTTTTTATGATTTGCCCTGATTTGCCTCTTTTTGAAATATTTCTAGGGTTGTTTGATGTGATTTTTTCGTGGCCTTAGGTTTGGATATGGTTATGTATTTATAGGAGAGGAATTAGGTCAATAATATCAGATCCAATCCATGTGTATTCATGTTTGAATATTTGATTAAAAAATCAAATGCAAACTTTCTATTTTGGCCAAAATTTGTCTTCAAAACCTTCCTTGCTTGTTTTGCACGAAATTGGACATAATCAATCATCTTAAACATCAAATATTTGATCCCAAAATAATTTTGGAATCAAAGATTTGATTTTTTATGATTTATTTTAATTAAAATTGAATTTAAATGATTAAAATTCAATATAATATAAAATAAATAATAAAAATCAGAAAATATGATCAATGGGTTGTGAATGGTCTCATATTTGAGTTTGGGTTGAAATATTATGGGCCCATTTGAAGAAAACTTGAGTTTTGGCCTTTTTTGTTTCATACACCTCCTCAAAATTGCCCAACTTTAACAATGCATAACTTTCTCAATTTTTATCATTTTGATGCGTTCTTAGACTTTATAGAAACCTCAAGATGTCCTATAACCAACCCTTTTGGTCCCATGTCAATTTGATCTTCCATGTTCAGGTTATGAGCTTTTGAAAAAGGTTGACTTTTGTTGACTTTCAAAATGACCTATAATGTCTTGGCTCATATCTCCCGAATGAAGCATTTATGGACTTGGCTTGTGAGACACAAAGTTGTAGGGAATTAAATTTCCTTCAAGATGGGCTTTTTTTGAGGAATTTTTGATGAATTATGTGGAAGTTATGCCTGGTCAAAGTACAATTGACTTTTCCTACAAAAACCCTAATTTAGTAACTCCCGATTCTTGATGATTCTGAGGTTTCCTTGATGAATCATGATCAACCCTCGATCAAAAGATGAATTTCACCCCATAATCTTGATGTTGACCAAAGATCTTGAGGTTTGACTTTGTGTTGACCACAGTTGACTTTTTGACCAAGTTAACTGATTTTTGACTGTCTGAGCATCTGACTGACCAAACTTGTAAGGAAAGTCTTGAAACTAGTTATGAGGATTCTTTGAAGTGTATGGGACACCATGAAGTCCTTTTGAAGCTTTAGAAGTCCAATATACTTTGAGAAGTACACAACCCTAGTTGGTTTTATTGCTTAGGAGGAGGCTTTGTCTGATGAAACTTTTGAGTACTCTTGAGCAACTGAAGATCTTATGAATCACTAGGAGACCTCTTGAGGCAAATTGTCTTGAATATGTGAGGGCAAATTTTGGGGTACAACAGCCGGGAAAAGAGACATCCCATACGCGTATTGGCCCATCTCATACGCGTATTGACCCCAAAACTCGCCCATGATACGCGTATTGCCAAGGCCCATACGCGTATGAACATGCCCCATACGCGTATGACCTGGCCAAAAACCAGAAAAAATATGCATGTTCTTGCTGTTACGGGTTTCACACCCAAAACCCTCCAAATCATCATCCAAACTCATGAAAACATCAATTTGAGGTATAACAATACATATCCAACATGTATAAATAACAAAGAACACAACAACATGAGTTTAGACACATTTGGATCCAATTCTACCAATTTCTAAACATTATGATTTTTGCTCTAAATTTTCATACATTCCAAAATCAACAACACAAGCATATACATAATCATACACATGCATAGAATAATTGAATTTCACACCCTTACCCGATTAAATCGATTCTAGAAGTTGATTTTTGATCCAACCTAGCTTTTCCTCTTTTTCTCTCTTTTTCTCTTCTCTTCTTTTTCCTTCTTCTCTTTTTCCCCTTCCTATTTCTTTCTCTCTATTTTTTTTCTCTCCTTTCTATTTCTATCTCTTTTCTTTCTAAGTTATAAAAATATAATATAAAATGACTAAAATGCCCTTACTCTCAAATACCCCGCAAACGCTCTCAAAATGCTATAAAACATAAACATACCGATGAAATATATTTCGGGAAATAAAAGTTGAAAATAAATAATAATTTAATACAAATATTTTATCTACCAGAGAAATTAACCAATTAGCTCAATTAGCAGGTAAAATACAATAAATCCACACATTTCACAAAATTCACATAAATGAAATAAATAAATACAATTAAACAAATCGGGGCGTTACAATTCTCCCCCACTTAGACATTTTCGTCCTCAAAAATATAACCGATACCAACAACTCCAGACACGGCTCTCGCATCCGACCAACAAACATTAGATCAACCAAAAGTACACTATGAATAACACAACTGACAAACCACATTGCTAACAACAGTATAACAACGACAAGACGCAAGGCCCATACAATGATCTTGACGACCAACTCACAACTCAAAGAATACACAAGCACAACTCACAGGTTCACTCTCAAATATAAAATGTGCCACATCACGCTTCCGTTGCGCACTCTGATTAACCGAAACCATCAAGACTATCAATCTCACGTCCAAAACCTAACTCTTTCTCATATCCACCAAAATCACTGATCACTGCCAATATATCCAACCACACTCTCTACTGTGTTCTCTCCCACACTAGACACAAGCCTCTGAACTGCTCAAATAATTCCAACGCTCTGACCATCAAAACAGACATGCATAAAGATTTTCGACTTACACACCAGGCACAACAACAGCCTTTCCCTAAGGATAACCCCAAATCAATTCATAACTCGCCACGAATCCTAATCATCCTCGTTGTCTCTATTCCTTCAGACCAAACCAGTACTCAATATTCTTGTAATTACCAAACACTTCGAATCTAGAATCATAAAGATAATACTTCCAATATTCCAACATAATACAACTGCAACCAATTCCAATTCCACAATAGTACTGATCTTTCCACGAATCCTCAAATGTCGAAAGACATAAGCCACGACTTTACTCTCTGGCATTAACACACCGACTATACTCATCAAAGATGCATCCCAAACAATTGACTTCCCCTTTGCAAGTCAACTGAAGTAACGAAAACGCTAATCTTGGAAAAGCCTCTCACACCCTTCGATAATAACCAGCAAAAGTCCAAAAAAGTTTCTAATCACCTTAACTAACTTCGGAGCCTCTCATAGTAACACCGCATCTACTTCCGACGATAACCAATATAACCCATCACATAAAGTCGATCAAAGCCTTAATTCAAACAAATCACCACTCTTATCAAACATTCCAACAATTGTAATTCTAATCAAACTCAACCAAACTATTCCATTTACTTAATTCTGAAAGTGAACGCTTATTCTCAACCGTCACCCTATACCACTGTCCGTAGTCTATACACAATTTCTTCTCTTGACAATCCAAATTCCAACCTATCGCAACAACCAACCAAAAGGAACTCTCAAATATTACATCCACACCCAAGGGTTTTCTCAAGATTTCCATAATTTCAATACCATCAAGAAATTTCAAATCATTTGCGATTCGTCACAATTCAAAACTCAAGCTATTCAAAACACAACCGCAAATTTCCATACTACTCACTGGTTAACACGCAACCTCCTGCTATCATCTTTTTCCTTACCAACCATGATGGACCTCTTCAAGTCAACACACTAATGTTTCATCCAAAAACACATCTGAAAACCATGCATCACTGACGGCCTATCACTGTGACTTTCTTGCCAATTTCCAGAATACTGTCACCATAAACAAGTCCAACATCTTAGTCCCATCTCCTAAGAGTTTTCTACTTACTTAGCAGATATAAACCTCAACTATTCACCTTCGTCCAATTTACGTTCACTTTCTACTCCCTGAGAAGCAGCCATTAATAATACCCAATCATTCTCTCTCAATGACTTCCCAACTTAACCAACATACTAGAACCTTTAATCCGCCTCATCTTCTGATATAAGAATCTTCATCGACTCAACAAAACAATCTGTAACCATATCTTTACCTTTCAAGTAATCCATTCCGCACCACTATCAAAGCCAGAAAGACACGTCCATTCCATCCAACATAATTCCCGTCTGCTATCAACAAGAGATTAAGGGTGATCAGTTCCTCAATTTGTCAATAGACAGCCGACAACCATGATGGGGCATAAACTGTCTCCACCAAACTATAATAGTATTCCTTACATCCTGTGCACAAAACTACCTAAGGCACAAACCCTTAGTTGACGTAAACCCTACTTCTGCATCCCGTCTTGAACCGGGAACCACCCTTATAGTCTTACAATTCACAACACACTGAGCCAGTGCTCTACACCTGAAGCAACATGGAGAAGTACCAGCTTCTCTCCCACTCATCTCATTCTAACCCCTATAACTGTAAACACACCAAAACCATCACAAGTCTTTACCATAAATGGTCAAAGAACAATTTAAACAAACCAAAGAAGTAATTACCGACCCCTAAGCAGAAGTATCGATAACCATCTCACCACCCCAAGAAAACAACAACAAATTCAAACGCTTCGCGCACTCATACGAAATAAACGAATGAGTCGCTCCAGTACCGATAATAGCAAATAAAGGCGTACTATTAATAAAACAAGTACCTTTAATCAAACGATCTGCACTTGAAGTCTCAGTTCCTGCCAATGCAAAAACCTTCCCACCAGCCTAAGCTTGCTTTGGTTTCGTACACCTCGTACTAATATGACCTGTTTCACCATAGTTGAAACACTTCACCACATTGTTCTTACAATCAGCTGTGACATGTCCCGAACCTCCACAATTGGAACATTTCAGTTTATTCTTCCCACAATCAAACTGAAGATGTCCTATTTCATCACACTTGTAACATCTCGGAGGATTAGACATTCCTCCACCACTTGCCTTTTTCTCAAAGTTACCCCTATGCTTACCATTGTCAGCGGGTGTCACATAAGGACCACTACGAGACTGTTGTTTCCCTTTTCTGTCATTCACACTCTTGTAATGAGTAGAACAAGCCTTACTATCCTCCTCATAAATCCAACAACAATCCACCAAATCAGAAAACCTCTGAATCCTTTGATAACCGATCCCCTGCTTTATCTCAGGACGCAATCCGTTCTCAAACTTAACACACTTGGAAAATTCCGCGGTCGCTTCAGCATAATGAGGATAAAACTGCACAAGTTCCACAAACTTGGCAGTATAATCAACAACAGACATACTACCTTGTTTTAACTCCAAGAACTCAATTTCCTTCTTTCCTCTTACATCTTCAGGAAAATACTTCCTCAGAAACTCAATGTTAAACACAGGCCAAGTGATCTCTTCCTCTGCAGCTTCCAACACATGACGTATACTAACCCACCAGTCATCATCTTCTTCCAGTAACATATGAGTACCCAGTCTCACTTTCTGATCCTCAGCACAATCCATCACTCGGAAAATCCTTTCAATCTCTTTCAGCCATATCTGAGCACCATCAGGATCATATCTTCCTTTGAAGACAGGCGGTTTGTTCTTCCTGAACTCATCATTACCTGCAGCATTAGGTGCACCCTGCACAACACGAGCCATAGCGTGCATAGCAGCAGCCAAAGCAGCGTCATTCCTTCCAGCCATAATCTGTTCATTTCCAATAACAACACTTATGGTCAAACAAACAGCTCGTCCAAACACCAAGACCGACAAGGACTGACACAACTGACACAGACTGGCTCTGATACCACTTAATGTAACACCCCTAATCTATACCCCCAATTAAATAAAGCAATAAAAGAAAATTCAAAATTTCATCAGAGTATATTTAAGTTATCATGGCATAGACGGGGAGAATCACATTATATTGAAACAAATCATACAACACCTGCTCATAAAGATATGCAACAGTGGGGTAGCAATCAACAGAGGAACTCAGTTCCTTACACCCACATTTCAGATTTTAGAATAAAAGCGGAAAATCTAAAACTGAATATCATATATATATATATATATATATCATGAAAAGTTTGTCATACATCAAGTTGTACATGCACAAGCCCAAAAGATATATATACATAATACACAAATATCACAAACGGACTCCCCACTACCCGGTGTCACATATCAGAGCCGACCGACAAAAGAATGAAGTCCTAAGTTTCACAAAAAGACCTCGAGCAACTCTAATATGCAATGCCTCATAGAGCATTATAAAACAGCAGAAGGGTGAGAAACACAATCATAATATAAATGCGTATAATTATATATATCGACATACAAATACACATATCAAGTATTCTCACCACAATAATCACATGCCAACACTTAAAGCATATATATAGATTATATTCACATAATCACATATTCACACATAATGCATATGTTTATACACAAAACATATCATTCATAATTCAATGCATTTAACCCGAATGCACATCAATTCACAAATGTTATCACAAGCTCAATCACATAATTACTCCGTTCCAAATTGCATATTAATCATTCACAATACATTTGTCACAATGCATATCACAATGCTTCACACATAATCAATTAAATCATGATTTCCCACATACAAACAATATAATCATAATTCATGCAGATGCAAAGAGACCGACACAACGACTCTATGCAAATGCATATGCGGTACCGACTCCATCATTACTAGTCCACTCAGGAACTATTGGAACCATCGCTTGTTACTACAAGTAACACCCCGTCGGGCCAACGATGTTCACCCGTCGCTTGCAGTCCTCTTTGTATAAGGCTCACGATGTTTATGGATCGCTTGCAGTCCTCTTTGTATAAGGCTCACGATCCGATCGCTCACACCCCACATGGGCACACGATCGTCTATAACCATCGCTTTCGGTCCTCTTATTTTTAAGGCTATTCATACCTCTTATTTTTAAGGCTCACGATGTTATAGCAGATTCCCTCTGGAATCAAACCGTCACTCAGGACGTAACAACAATGCATATCATGATGCTCAGCATACAAGAACTCATGACAACCAATGCATCTTCGCACATATATGCAACCATAAACATGCATATATAACCAAATACAACACATTGCATTTATTTGCCTTTCGGCCACAATTCATCACCACAATATGTCATCACATGCATTCACCTCATATAACATCACACAAGTCATACGATGTCCATATTAAAAGCACATTACACGATACACATCAATTACACTTAATTAACTCGGTAAAAGTCGACAAAACGACACTATTCCAAATACCGACAAAACGATAGCTTTCCAACGATACCAAGAATGTAAAAATCGGATAAACGGAACCCAAGTTACAAAAGAAAACGAAAACGATATTTTGAAAAGTCCCATTTTCACATTCTCCTGCCCATACGCGTATGGCAAAACCCTCGTACGCGTACAATACACATCTCACCAGATGGCCGGGAAAAGAGACATCCCATACGCGTATTGGCCCATCTCATACGCGTATTGACCCCAAAACTCGCCCATGATACGCGTATTGCCAAGGCCCATACGCGTATGAACATGCCCCATAGGCGTATGACCTGGCCAAAAACCAGAAAAAATATGCATGTTCTTGCTGTTACGGGTTTCACACCCAAAACCCTCCAAATCATCATCCAAACTCATGAAAACATCAATTTGAGGTATAACAATACATATCCAACATGTATAAACAACAAAGAACACAACAACATGAGTTTAGACACATTTGGATCCAATTCTACCAATTTATAAACATTATGATTTTTGCTCTAAATTTTCATACATTCCAAAATCAACAACACAAGCACATACATAATCATACACATGCATAGAATAATTGAATAATTGAATTTCACACCCTTACCCGATTAAATCGATTCTAGAAGTTGATTTTTGATCCAACCTAGCTTTTCCTCTTTTTCTCTCTTTTTCTCTTATCTTCTTTTTCCTTCTTCTCTTTTTCCCCTTCCTATTTCTTTCTCTCTATTTTTTTCTCTCTCTTTTCTTTCTAAGTTATAAAAATATAATATAAAATGACTAAAATGGCCCTACTCTCAAATACCCTGCAAACGCTCTCAAAATGCTATAAAACATAAACATACCGATGAAATATATTTCGGGAAATAAAAGTTGAAAAGAAATAATAATTTAATACAAATATTTTATCTACCAGAGAAATTAACCAATTAGCTTAATTAGCAGGTAAAATACAATAAATCCACACATTTCACAAAATTCACATAAATGAAATAAATAAATGCAATTAAACAAATCGGGGCGTTACACTTATCAGAATTAACCAAGTAAAATTAGGGGGTTTGTTTTCGTTTCAAAAAAGCTATGAGAAAAAGTGATTAAAAATAAGTGATTATAAAATAAGTCAATCTGCTGTTCGTTCTCCTACTTATCATTGATCATATAATTACCAAGCCCTAAGCGGATTTCATTCTCTTTCGATCATAGTAACAATAGCAAGCGTGATTGAATTACTATATGATTTATGTTCCTAAATCCGAATTAAGCAAACAGATAACGCAAACACGGTTACGATTAACAGAACATACATCAATCGAATTAATTCGATCCTATTCTATAAAATATGCAATTGAATTAAGCAAACAACAATAACTGAATTAAGCAAACATGATTATAGATAGAATTGAAAAGAGAATTGAATTTACTTGGAAAATATATTAACCTCAAAGCGAACAGAGATACGGTTACAGTAGATCAACTCAAAGAGTTTAGTTCTCCATAGAATACGTGAAAGCCAAATAAAATTTAGTGAAAAAAAAGAGTGTGAACAGTAACACGTTTCCCTAGTTATACAATAAAAAGGAAATCGGGTCATAACCCAACTGGGTCAAAAACAAGATAAAAACCGGCCCAAAACTAATTGTTTCTTTATGACTGAAACTTCAACGAATTTTCCGAGGCATCTATAGTCCGAATCAGCTTCTGGCTTCCAAATGAAAGTTGTATCTATTTCTCTTAGCTTTCCAACGACTGGTAGAACGCCTCGATCCGATTCCTGTAGCTCCAGTTATGAATTTTTTATTGAAAACTGCTAATGCTGAAAATAACAAACGAAAATCAAATAAGGCTGAAAATAAGTTAAATTATAAAAACATCATAAAATAGAAAAATAAACAAATAAAACCATAGAAATGCCTAAGTACAAACATAGAGGAATGTGCATCAAAATGCACTGATCATGCTGCACTGGCGGAGAAGGAAAAGACAATGATGATCAAGAAAGCCCACAATGCAATTGTTCTGAGTCTTGGTGATAAGGTTCTCAGGCAGGTTTTGAAGAAGACGACGACAACTGGTGTTTGACTGAAACTCAAAGGATTGTATATGCCAAAGCCCTTGGTGAATCGTTTGTATTTGAAGCAGGCTTTGTATTCATTCAAGATGAATGAAGATAAAGCGTTAACGGAGCAATTGGATACGTTCAACAAGCTAATTCTTGAACTTGAAAATATTGATGTTACCATCAATGATGAAGATCTAGCGTTATTATTGTTGTGTTCTTTACCAAAGTCGCATGCTCACTTCAAAGAAACCCTCTTGTATGGAAGAGAGTCCCTGACATTCGAAGAAGTTCAAGCAGCCTTGTATTCGAAGAATTTGAACAAAAGAAAGGAGCAAAAACCATCATCATCAGTTGACGAAGGGTTGTTCGTGAATGGGAAATCCTCGAAGAGAGATGGTAGGTTTGAGAAGAAGAAAGGTAAAACTCAGCAGAAGTCTTATGATGGTGACATTTCTGGGATTAAGTGTTATCACTGTAAGAAAGATGTGCCCTGAGCACCATAAAAATCATGGAGGTAAGGACAATGGCAATGCAGTTATTATGTAAGATGATTATGAATCATCTAGATGTCCTTGTGGCGTCGAGCATCAACTCTTGCAAACAGTTGATTATGGATTTTGGATGTACTTGGCATATGACTCCAAACAAGGATGTGTTTGAAGAATTATGTGATCAAGATGGTGGATGAGTGTTGCTAGGAAACAATAAAGCTTGTAAGATTATAGGTATTGGATCTGTAAGATTCAAGCTCCATGATGAGTCAATAAGGCTATTGACTGGGGTTAGGTATGTACCTGACCTTAAGAGAAATTTGATTTCTTTTGGTGAATTCGACAAGAAAGGATATGTCTTCAAAGGAGAGCAAGGTATCCTAAAAGTCATGAAAGGGTCGAAGGAAGTCTTGAGAGGAGTGAAGAAACAAGGCTTATATACCCTTGAGGTTGAGGTTGTAAGTGGTTCGGCAGATTTTGCATCCATAAAACCTGTGTCGAAGACAGAATTATGGCACATGAGATTGGGCCATGTCAGCGAAATAGGCCTAGTTGAATTAAGGAAACAAAACCTGCTAGGTGGTGACAAAGTTGAGAAGTTGGCGTTTTGTGAACCTTGTGTATTTGGAAAATCCTGTAGGGTGGAGTTTAACAAAGGTAAACAAAGAACACATGGATCCCTTGATTACATTCATGCTGATCTTTGTGGGCCTGCAAGAAATCATTCACGTTCAGGTGCAAGGTATTTTCTATCCATAGTTGATGACTATTCTAGAAAATTATGGGTATTCATTTATAAGACTAAGGATGAAACTTTTGAGAATTTCAAAAGTTGTAAGCTTCTGGTCGAAACTCAAACTGGTAGAAAGGTTAAGAGGTTGAGAACCAACAATGGCCTTGAGTTCTGCAACGAAGCTTTCGATAGTTACTATGTTGAGTCTGGAATGGCAAGGCATAAGAATGTAGCAGGTACTCCTCAAAAAAATGGCTTAGCTGAAAGATTCAATCGAACAATTCTTGAAAAAGTTAGATGCATGTTGGTTAGTGCTGGATTGAATAAGGTGTTTTGGGAGGAGGCTGTTTCGACAATAGCTTATCTGATAAATAGATGTCCCTCGACTGCCTTAAGAATGAAGACACCTGAAGAAGTTTGGACGGGTCAACCACCAGATCTCGACAAACGGAGAGTATTTAGCTGTTTAACCTATGCTCACATTAGGCAAGACAAGGTCGAACCTAGAGCTCTGAGATGCATGTTCCTTGGATATCCTGAGGGAGTCAAAGGTTATAGGATGTGGTGCCTTAAGCCAGGTTATAAAAGATGTATCATAAGTCGCGATGTAGTTTTCAATGAAGTCGAGATGGTGTTCAAGAAAACTGGTGATGCTAGTCGAAGTGGAAAAATCTCTGAAGAGGAGCTGGAACAGGTAGAGATTCCTGTTGAGGTGGAACATAGTGATGCTGCAGTGCATAACCCAAATGAAGTTGAAGAAGAAGAGCAAAATGCTAAAGAGACTGAGGAAATTGTCGATGACTACCTAATGACAATAGATAGGTTGAGAAGAGTCATCAAGCCACCTCAGAGACTTGGTTATGCATATCTTATAGCTTTTGCCTTAATATCTGCAAGTGAGGTACTTGAGGAAGAACCTAGAGATTACAAGGAAGCTATGAGGAGTCGAAGTAAGAATGAATGGTGAAAAGCCATGGATGACGAGATGAAATATCTTCATGATAATAACACTTAGCAACTGATTGAGAAACCTGTAAGAGCCAGGTTAGTTAGTTGTAAGTGGATTTTCAAGGTCAAGGAAGGAATCGAATGAGTGATGTCGAAGCGGTTTAAGGCAAGGTTGGTTGATAGGGGATTTACTCAGAAAGAAGGTGTCGACTTCAATGATGTATTCTCGCATGTTGTAAAGCATATATCGATTAGAATGCTGTTAGCCATGGTGGTAAAGTTCAACCTGGAACTTGAGAAAATGGATGTGAAGACAACATTTCTGTATGGTGATATAGACGAAACGATCCTGATGCGTTAACCTGAAGGGTATGTAGAAAAGGATAAGGAAGATTATGTGTGCAAGCTGAATAGGTGTTTGTATGGCCTGAAATAATCTCCTCGACAGTGGAACATGAGATTTGACAAGTTCATGGCATACATTGGTTTCACTTGAAGCCAGTTCGACCACTTTCTTTACTTCAGATTTCGACCTGGAAATTTACTTGTTATTTTGTTGCTTTATGTGAATGATATCCTCATAGCTAGCAACAATGTCGAGAATGTAATGGAGGTGAAGGCTGAACTCAGTAAGGAGTTTGAACTGAAGGATATGGGAGCTGCCACCAAGATTCTTGGAATTGACATCCGGAGAGATAGAAAGCAATCTAGATTATGCTTATCTCAAGAGACATACCTACGGAAGGTTCTCGACAAGTTTGGTATGTCGAATTCAAAGCCTGTTGTGACTTTGACAAATTCTCAGTTTAAGCTTAGTACTACTCAAAGTCTGAGTACTGAAGCTGAAAGAATGTATATGAGTATCATTCCATATGCTAGTATAATTGGTTCTTTGATGTATGTTATGGTCTGTACGAGGCCAGACATCGCGTTGGAGTGAGCCTTGTAAGCAGGTATATGGTCAATCCTAGAAAGGCGCACTGACAAGCTTTAAAGTGAATTCTCAAGTACATAAATAGGTCTCTGAGTTGAGTCTTGATTTATGGTGGAGCCTGTGGTGATGATAGCAAAGTTGAAATTGAAGGATTTATCGACTCTGATTATGCAGGTTGTATGGATTTCATAAAGTCTATTTCTGGATATGTGTTCACAATGTTCAGCACAACAATCAGTTGGAAAACAAAGCTTCAGAAGGTTGTTACCTTATCGACCACTGAAGCAGAATATATTGCCCTCACTGAAGCTGTGAAAGAAGCATTATGGCTTGAAGGTTTTGTAAATGAGATGAAACTTCAAGGTCGAAGTATCACTATTTAATGGGATAGTCAAAGTGCAATACACTTGTCGAAGAACTCAGCCTATTATGAGTGAACCAAGCACATCGATGTAAGGCTGCACTTCATCAGAGAGATAATCGAGCGCGGGGAAGTCCAAGTGCTGAATGTTTCGACTAATGGCAATGCTGCTGATATGATCACCAAGACATTGCTGAGTTGCAAGTTTTTCCACTGTATGCAGTTGATAAAGCTGCATGATGAAAGTTAGTTTATTCCCTGCTGTTTGTAGAGTTAGATTCAAGGTGGAGATTTGTGAGATTTTGGATCGAACTATAGCTCTGTCGAGGGATAACTTTCATGTGTTTCGACAAGAGACAAACATGAAGTCGAAGATGGTTCGCATGCTAATGTCGAAGGATTACATATTGTAGTCGAAGTCAGTTCTAATATGTATTGTCGAAATTTTATGTCAAATTGAGCCTTGTGTTAAAGATCCAATTGTTTAGTTAGCTTGTAATGTAAGTTAGCTAGTTAGTCTATATATAGGCTAGATCACTCAGGTTGTTGAGTGAGGTCAATTGTGTTATTCACTTGTAATCATTTGTAAATCCTAAATGAAAAAGTGAATAGTAAACAGTTTGTCCAAGAATCTTTCTTCCTTCTTTCTTCTTTATCCTTTCTTCTTTCTCTCTTTCTTCTAACCGTTTCATCATTCACCCAAAAACTCCGTTCCTCAATCTTTATTTGTTGAAAGGTATCGTTTGTAATCACAACATGTTTTTTTTATAAGCAAAGAAATGGAATTAAAAGAGAGCACAAGGGGTGCCCAACCCTTACAAAGAGAACAACCAAGAAAAAAGACAACAACCAGCTACAACAACATAAAAAAAAAGACCAAATTACAAGAAAAAAGATGTCAGATCGACTTTCCAAACATCCCAAGAGCAATCCATCCCGCTCCGTAAGGAAGGCAAGAACCATTCCCACGAAGTAAACTTGATCAAACCCAAGACATCCATCTTGATTAAAATTCCACCCTTGAAAACAATTGAGTTCCTGCAAAACCATATTACCCAATAAATAACCAAACCAAAGAACCAAAACTTCCTCCTATTTCCTGCATTCCCTGCAACAGTAATGAAATCCAAAAAACAGTCCACAATTGAACCGGACCTCCGCGGTACCGAAGCCCCAAACCAATCACACGCTTCACTCCAAACACGAAACGAAACAGGACAATGCAGAAAAATATGATCCAAGCTTTCATCAACCAGAAAACAAAGGGGACAAACCGTATTATGAGATCCGGCTATAATGTTGCGCTTAGCTAACTCCAGCCTGACCGGAAGTCTGCCCAAAAATAACCGCCAACCAAAAATAAGGGCCTTACTAGGTGCCTTGATCTTCCACAAAAACTCCAAAAGCGACAAATTTTCTGCCTCCAAAACAGCCCCTTCCGACTCTACAGCCAAAAGCCTACTATAACAAGATTTAACAGAAAAACTATCACTAACACTCCTCCAAACAAGACGATCTTCCTTAGTCGGATCAAGCTGCACATCTTGCAGCATAAAAAACAGCAGGGACAACAACGTCCTATCACCGTCCGAGAGCAACTCCGTCCTAATACCCACGTCCCAAACCCACTTACCCATCAACCAAAAACCGCACCTTCCCACCTTAGCTCTGTAACAACCAGACACCGCAAAAAGGGACGGAAAGAGCTTGCTGAGAGGGTCCGAACCCAACCAACGGTGAGACCCAAAATCAATTAAGTTACCCTTACCAAGACTGCAAGAAATAGACGAAGCAAACCAGTTGGCATGGTTCTCCTCATCCAACACTCCAACCGAGCACAAATCCCGCCACCAAAGCAACACTTTGGAGCGAGCATTAAAAGCAGGAACTTCTAGCATTAAGTCCGATATAACACCGTACCTAAAACTAAGAAAATCAAACTAATCAGAATTACAACCGTTTAAGATACGCCACTTCCACTTGCTCAACAATGCCAAATTGAATCTACCGCAATGCTTAACTCCAAGGCCCCCTTCCTTCTTCGGCCGACAAATGGTGTCCCAACTAACCCAATTAATTTTCTTATCATCCTCCTTACCTCCCCACAAAAAAACTCTTTGCAACATGATAATCTCCTTAATAATCACTTTAGGGGCTTTATAGAAAGAGAAGAAGTAAATCAGTATACTTGCCAAAACCGAGTTTAACAACACAACCCGACCGCCAATGGAAAGGGACCGATTATGCCAAACATTCAACCTTCTTCGAATCTTATCCACAACCGGCTTCCAAACCTCCTGACGGCGAGGATTAATATCAATAGGAATACCAAGAAAAGAGAAAGACGGAGTCCCGATACCACAAGATAAGAAACTAGCTGCTGCCAAAATAAAATCATTATCCAAATTAAAGCCAATGAATTTACTTTTGCTCAAGTTGACCCGCAGACCCGAAGATAATTCAAAACCCCGAAGGATCGCCTTCACACTCCACAGATTATGCCACGAACCATCCCCCACAAGGACAGTATCGTCTGTGAATTGTAACAACCCCAAGCTGAAACTGTCATTACAATGGAACCCTTTAAAATCCCCAATAGCCATCGCATTGGCAACCAGACCAGACAACCCCTCAGCCACCATAAGGAAGAGAAACGGAGATAACGGATCTCCTTGACGAAGCCCTCTAGAAGCTGAGAAATCATTTGAAGGACTACCGTTAATCACAACATGTTAATCGAAAGCTTTTGAAAAAAGTGTGGTCCAGAAACGTTTTACTAGACTTCACTATGGGTGCCAACAGTATTTGCACTGATTACAATATGCTAAGAAAGAGGTCTTTAGGATTGTGATACGTAAAACAATGATATATCGCACCTAGCGTGTTGTAAGTAAATATAGCCATGTGACTTAATGAGACATGCTAAGTCTTAAGCCTATAATCTAGTTTACGACTCATATGACCTCACTCCACTAAGACGTGTAATGACTCATTAGCGAAGATGTAAAAAGATCCAGCGATAAAGTGCGTAAGATCTTAGAGAAATAATCTCATTATAACTTGAAGGATCCCAATTTATTAGGGAGCATGCTGAAGGACTAATCCCTAAAGACATTGCAAGGTGCAGGGAGCTCTCTAAAATGACATGTGTGTATTCAAACTCGAGCTCTCTAAAATGACATGTGTGTATTCAAACTCGCCAAAATTACTGACATTATTTTGACATGGACAACAATATTTATAAGGTGAGGATTTCAGTACCCAATAAAAGGTTTAGGGCACTAGTACCCTGCTGAGGTGTATTCAATTAAAAATATACATTTGTATTACAATTTAATTTAAAACTGCTTGTAGTCTTGAAAAAAAAAACTGCTTGTATCCTTCTGTAAAACAGAAAAATACAGTCTTGCATTAAATGTTATTTTTATAAATGTTTTGCTCAAGTCTCTGCATGTTTCCCTTTATATATATGTTTCAAATCAAAATACTATTGAAGATATTTTAAATATTGATTTTCTAATTATTTTATATTTTGTTTGCCTACTTTAATTTGAAGAACATTATCATCTTCAACCTCTTATATGTCATTCTTCGCTGAATAATATGCAATTTCAAGTTGATCTTGTTCAGAATTAAATCTATAACAATATAAGAATAACAATTGTAATAAAAGTCATACCATAACATGCCATTAAACGCACGTCAAACATAAAAATTTACAAGCTTATGATTTTTAGTTAATTTCTTCCCCTATATTAAAAAATATGAATTCAATAGCATTAAATTTGTAGGAAGGTTATTGTATATTGATTTTATATAAATCACTCTCAAAAATAAAAAGGGAAAAACTCAGATTTATTAAATTGATACTATTCATCTTTTTCTTTTTTGAAAAGTATAATAATTCATCATTTTATTACAAATTGTATTTAGTCTTATTTCTAAATTCAAATTTATTAGAGCTATTTTATTGGTCCAAGTTATTTGGGTACCGATGTTCAACTAAAATGATAGAGTCCCTAAGAATTTACCTATTTATAATGAGGCTTGTATGAGAGAAGTGATTTAAAAAAATATTGATCCAATTAAACATTAAAAAGAATACTTATATCACAACCCTCTCTTTGTATGTTCTTTAAATTCTATAATTATATAATAAAAAATTAAGTTAAAAACCAACCATAATTATCGAACAATTTTAAAGATTTATTTATATCTAATTGTGAAGGTTTCAATATTAAAAATAAGTTAGTCCAACACACAACTTAGTATTTAATTTTCTTTTCTTTTCTATTTAACATTATGAATAAATTAAATTTTTTTTTTCGGTTTGCACCACCAGATTAATCTGGTTCGGGGGTCAGTTCTGACATTAAGTGATTCCAGTCCCTTCCCGATCGCAGTTGCGGGGAATCGAACCGCAGTCTTCCCTACTAAATCCAGCGCCAATCACCACTGGACCAACTAACGATTGGTTATTGTGAAATTTATCAACTAAAAAGGTTAAACCATTTTTATCCTTTATTATGATCTCGACTTTTATTTTGCTCTAATAACTTAAAAAATATCATATTGATTCTCTTGTTAGTCTTTTCATCCAATTAGTGACATAAAAGCCTAAAAATAAATAGATAAATTCGTCATTAATGAAATGAAATGACCAACATAATTTATTTTGAACAATTAAAAAATTAATATGATATTTAAAAAAAAAAAAAAAAAAAAAAGAGAGATCAAAGTGAAGCCAATATCAAGTTAAAGAATAAAAAGGTGATCTCGCAAATTAAAAATATAAAGGCTTAAATAATGTTTTCGTCCCTGTAAGTTAGCGGGTTTTTGGTTTTCGTTCCTGTAAATTTTTTTTTTTTATTTTAGTCCCTATATCTTACTTTTTGCTTGATGTTTAGTCCTTAAAGCCAAAATCCGCAGGAAAATCCGAAGGTTTTCTGCGGGATTTCCTGCAGATTTTCCTGCGGATTTTGATTTTAAGGACTAAAACGAACACGAATGTGAAATATAGGTACTAAAACCAAGAAAAATAAATTACAGGGACGAAAACCAAAAACACACTAACTTACATGGACAAAAACACTATTTAAGCCAAATATAAAATTATGAAAGCCCATATCTATTCCACATAATTTGTGGGAATTGCTTTTTCCATCCTAAACATTGCATCCCTATCCTAGTGAGGACAAACTAAATTGTTGGTCCAAGTGTGAGGTTTATTCCTTAAACAAAATGTTAGATTTTTTTTTTTTTTTTTTTACATTAACATTAATATAAGTTGAAGGGGTACTCTCCCAATACATCACAAATACAAACAAAGACATTTCTTACCTACACTGGCACAACTAAAAATGACGGAGTCATATAAAAGTCATAAAATTTAATATTTGAATAGACAATATCTTCAATGCATGCACATTTTCAAAATAACAACTTAATGTTCCAAACAATTTTATTCACATGTCTAATACAATTGTTGAAAATTACTTCATTTCTACAATTCCAAATTACTGACAATAACAATCCAAGACTCAAAAAAGTCCACATACTGCCAATTAAATGTTAGATTTAATTGAAAGAATAGACACTACAAAAGTTTTTTCTTTATTTATTAAGGGCTAGTTTGTTTTAATTTTAAAAAAATAGATTATTTTTTTTATATTTTTGAAAATAGATTTTACAAAAACGTTTTTTAAAATATTATAAGTTTTATTAAATTTATTTTCTTATAAATTAAAAGACTAATTTTGACATTTTATAATATAAATATATATTATTGAAGGTCAAAACATAATCAAAATTACAATTTTTTTTCAAAAAATTGTATTTTAAAAATAATTTGTATAAAAAGCTATTTGAAATAACTTCAAAATTAAGTAATTTTTTTAATGTTAATATTTAAAACAGTTTCGATAAAATAATGAAGTACCAAAAATAACTATTTAAATAAAATTTTCATTGTAATTTTTATAAAAAATTTCCTTGTAAAATTTTTTTTACACAATACTTTAAAAATAATTTTAATAAAAAGGTAAAATAAACGGGCCTTAAATGAACCCACCTGGATTAATTCAACTTAGTTGTGGTTTGAAGCTTGTGTAATGTATTTGCAGGAATTCGTGCAGTAGTTTCTTCATAGCACATTGTATTGGTTTGTTTTCCTTTGCTGAGAGATTGCGTTTTTACACTGGCTGGTTGTAGGGAAAGATCGATATCCATATTCCGTTGGCTACCAAGCTGTTAGTGCTCATAATGAGACCACTTATATGATGATATTTTTTAGGGGAAAATTTTACCCCATACCCCTACAGTTATATCAATATTCTTACAATTTTTTTAAAAAGTCAATTTTACCCTTATTTATTTTTAGTTATTTTTTATTTTTTATTTTTTATTGTTCGTGTCAATTTTTATTCATCGGAAGACTTGCTGAAAGTGTACCGGAACACTTAGGCCAATACTTCCGGTCTTAATAATACTATTTGGATGTATTATTAAAACACAGAATGTGTTCCGGTTTAAAAAAAAATTCTAAATAAGTTTCAGCAACGGTTAAAAACCGTAGCCTAAAGTAACGAATATCATTCCGGAACACTTTTTAAAAGTGTTCCGATATGATATTCGTTACTTTAGGCCACGGTTTTTAACCGTTGCAGAACTCATTTAGAATTTTTTAAAAACCAGAACACTTTCAAAAAGTATTTTGGTGTCTTAATAATACATCCAAAATGATATTATTAAGACCGGAAGTCTTGGTCTAAGTGTTCCGGTACACTTTCGGCAAGTCTTCCGATGAATAAAAATTGACACGAACAATAAAAAATAAATAATTAAAATAAAAAGAACAAAATTGACATTATTTAAAAATTGTAGGGATATTGGTATAAGTCTAGGGGTATGGAGTAAAATTTTTTTTTAGGGCTTAACGGGATAAATGCTTGGTTTTATATGGATTGGCAGCCCAGTACATGAAGCCTCTCGCGTTTTTGTCACGTGTTGCGTTTGCGTGGCAACACGATTCTTGGAAGGATATAATTTTCTCATACTCCCAAGTATATATTATGACTTCCATATTTCCCTAAAATTTCAATAATGTTCTTTTCACTTTTAATCAACTATGATTTGCAAAAATTAAATTTCAAGTTTTAAGGAACAGTTTGAGTCTTACGGAATACAATTCAAGTTTCAGTAAAATAAACAAAAAATTGTATCTGAAAAGATTTGTATTTATTTAATTTAAAATTAAGGACTAAATACATAAAAATTTTAAATACTTTAGAATGCAAAAAGATTAAATAAATGTTAAGTGTGAAAATACTTTTAATTGGATATTTAGGGTGTGAGAAAATGAAACCTAAAACTCACTTAAAACATCTATATATAACCGTATGAATTTATTTAAAAGGAGTTTGAATATATTCTTGTTAAATAAAATGAGATGTACTTTTGTTAGCAACTAGTAACTAACTCGTGCGTTCGCACAGACCTGTCTGTTCAATAATTTTATGTTATAAGAAATTGTCGTGTGTTGTAAAAGAATGAATTAAATTAGTTATTGATATAAATTCAAATAATGCAATGATGATTGAAAATATTAAACAGAAAATATTAATTAATAGGTAGACCATAAACAAATGACACTAAAGTTAGATTGAAATTAAATAAAATTAATAATTAATTGTGTTCGATAAAAATATTATTTGTTAGAATTGATGTTATACACTTCACACTATAAGTGGTGATATATATATATATATATATATATATATATATATATATATATATATAACAATAGTTAAGGAATGGGAAAAAAAGAAGTCAATGCAGTTTTAGACGCACATTTGTTTGCAGATTGTCATAAAATTTGAAAGTTGAAAATAGTAAAAAAAAAACATAAGAATAATAGTAAACTTAAGTTAAAATAATAATACATGTAAAAGATGAAAGGTAAACCACAATATCAATAATAATATGATTTAAAAAGCTATTGAAACTTTTATTTGATTAATTAATCGTTTAGTTTTTTTTAACAAATAAGACAATTATGTTATAAGAGAGAATATAATGGTCGATAAATTTCTATTATTCAATATTTGAATCAGTAGTAAAGTTGATCCCGTTTATAACTTATCGTACCTGGATCAGACAGTTGTTCAGCGGAAAGCAACGCTGTATGGACTTCAGCTCCAGTGAGGTTGAAAGACGGCCGCGGGGGCGGGGGGGGGGGGGGGGGGGGGGGGGGGGGGGGTGTACCTGCAAGGTACTCCGACGCTCAAGTAAGACAAAGGTCACAAGTAAAAGCAAGTACAGAAAGAGGTTAGAGTGTATAAGATTGCGTAACCTGACCCTCTCAAGTGAGAGGGTATTTATAGAGAGCCCCCAGCGTGGGGCCAACGGTCACTAGCACTGGGCTGGATTGCGAGGCCCAATCCAAGTAACTGCCAGGGCTTACGTGGTGTAGTGAAGACCAGTACGTGGTCTTCGCCCTGGGGTAACCGTTCCTAGATCTCTGGAATTAGGGCAGACCGATTCCATCGGGAGTGGGTAGTTACATGAGAACGTGTCATCGCGGGGAGGAGTCTTGCGTGTCGGGGAGAGACGTGTCCTCGCGGGGAGGATTCTCATATGCAGAAGAGATGGCTCCTCGAGGTGGAAGCACCTGAGTGTCGAGGAGGAGCGAGCCCGGAGAGGCTTAACGCCTCTGCCCGATGCTTTATGCTGTGTGTGCCCGAACACCGCCGAGGTGTGGTGTGTGCCCGACACTGTTGAGGTGGGCATGTGCTCGAAATTGGTCGTGCTAAGAGGCCTTTGTTGGGTCATCCCAGGACGTGTGAGTTAGGCCTGCTCGATTGAGGAGCGGACCCCGACCCAGCCCAGAACAGGAGCCCCCCAAGTCGTTGCTCTGAGGCGTCGGAGTAATGACTTAAGGGCCAGCTATGTCGAGGACTTATCTAGTCGGGGAAGGGATTCTAGACGAGGAGCGGTTGGTCAAACGGGGAGAAATAAATCGATCTGCTCGGGCTGGACTGGCAGCGGATGAGCGACGTCGCAGTGATATGAGAAGTCTGAAGCGAGGGGAATGGAAGGATGCGTGTTGGGGAATGAAAAGACGCGCGTGGGAAAGCGTGTGCCACGTGTCACACCTCATCATTCCCTAGGGCGGCTACGCTAGGGCAGCGTAATCGATTGCCTAGGAAATCCTCGAGTTCCGTGAGGCCCTTATAAATAGGGGTCATCTCGTCTCATTTGCACTTTTGCTCCTCCTTCGCTCAGACTCCCTTTCTCTCTTCCTTCTCTACTTCGCCACCGTACGCCGCCACCAACTGCCTTGCCGAAGCCCTATCGAAAGCGTTTTTCAAGTAAGTTTCTCTCTTTTTTCTCCTTTTGTTTGCATTTATAGGGTGGTTTTATGGTGAACTGATGAAGTTCTTCATGGAAATCACGAAATCTCCGGCGGAAAACGGCGGGATTTCTTAGTTTCTTATTGCATATCGCGGGGGAGAAGGGATGAATAACTCGGGGACACGAAGAATGTCCTGAGCACACGAGATGAAACTCTCGGGGTCCTCGCCAATATTTCTTCTGTGTGAGGGAATCCTCCCAACACGGCATGCCGGTGACTTGAGGATGGTCACGGGGAGGCTCGTCGGTTGCCTCGGGGGCGTGGACGAGCGCGACAGTCTCGAAACCCCGACGCTCCCTCTTCGCCCTTTCACTTGAACAGCGGTGGAGAGGGGTGAATTTGATATGGATCATCGAATTCACCGTTTCCTTCTGCTTTTCAGGTATATGGAAGCTTTGTCCGTTTCTGTGGCCGTGGGATCGTTGGACGTCGACGACCAGCCCGACTCTCCAATGGCGCCAATCACTAGTGTCGAAGAACATCCCCTTGCGGAGTGGGTTAACGAAGAACCGTTAAATATTCCCAGTTCGTCGACGGGGGACGAGGACGATATTTTTTGTACTGTCGAGCACCGGCTGGTGGGTTCGTCGAAGTCGTGGAGGGTGTTTCGTCCCCAAGCACACCATCGCATATGCTCGACCTACCGAGGGATGAGGTTCCCTCTTTACGAGTTCATGTTCGACGAGGCGGGGTGGCGTTTGCCCTTCACGGACTTCCAACAAGCAGTGTTCGTCTGGCTGCACTTGGCGCCTTCGCAGCTTCACCCTAACTCCCTCGCTTTTATCCGAGCCTTCGAGCTCGTCTGTAAATATCTTCGGATCAGGGCAACCGTGCCTCTTTTCTTTCGCATCTTCCACCTCCAGCGACAGGCCTCCGACGACAGACACGGCTGGGTGTCTTTTAAACAAACGAGCATTCTCTTCCACACCTACCTGGATTCTGTTCGTGACTTTAAATACCGGTATTATATCGTGAGGCCGGGTCACGCTTGAAGCTATGAATTCAGTGTATCGTCGAGTTTTTCGCTAGGTGGACGGGTAGACGGAGGAGGTCCTCGAGCCGAGATTCCCCTTGTTCTGGATGGAAGAACACTTCAAAAAGGGGACAGACAGCTACAAAGTCAGTCCTGGCCGTCTTGACGAGGGGGATCGCCTGGCCTACGAGAAGATAATTGCTTTCGTCAACAGTTTTAATAAAGCCAAACTTGTGACGATGGACGGGGAATTCGTTCGGGGAGACGACAGGCAGGTGTTGACGAAACGACTTTTGATCAATACGAGGGCCCTCCTCGAGACGTTCTCCGATGAGGATGCTCTCGAGCTTCTAGGTGGTGACATCCTCTTCGACTCACTTTTTCCTTCATGTCCTGGTCTCTGATTTACTGGCATTTATTTTCTTTTTACAGGTAAGATGTTGACTGCTGAGGAGCGCTTCAAAAAGTTGAAGGTTGCCCGCCTTTCGAAGAAGGGAGGTAAAGGCCGCATCGAGCAACTCCGATCGCAGGTCCTCGGTCCTACTCCGGCCACCGTGGGTTCTTCTGGTTCTCCCCAGGACAGCGACTCCCCCAGCACTCAGAGCTCCCCGAAGAGACAACGGCTTGTCGATCCGGTGGACGTCGACCTCACCGAGGACGAAAACCCTCCTGCTGTGAAGTTTGTGCTCCCGCCTTGCCATTCGAGGCCGGACTTCTTCATGGGGAATAATTCCCTATGCGTGGGTGCCCCCGAAGCTCAGGCCATCTTAGGTGTCGACAGGGTTTCTCGGAGAAGGGCGCTGATGGAGGATTTGTCTGCGGTGATGCGGTTTTGTGCTGCTGCCTTGGTTCTGAACAACGAGGCGTGCCCCGAAGATGAGCTGAACAGGTTGCGAGAGAGTTTCAGGTCCATCTCAGTCGAAATGGAGAAGGCGGGCAAGGAGTTGGCTGACTGCAAAAGCCAGAACCAGGCCCAGGTCGAGCTTCAAAGGAAGTTGGAGGAGAAGTTGAAGAATGCTGAGGAGGAGCGGAAACGTCTTTTGGCGAGGGACGCCGAGGTTGAAGAGGAGAGGGATCGTCTCTTGGCAAGGAATACCGAGCTGGAAGAGGCTGTCTGCCCGACTGATGAGGAAACCGAAGAAGACAGGTTGCTGACTTCACGGGCAGCGCTGATAGCGAAGCTAAGGGAAGCCGAGTAAGACAACCTCATGGCGGTTGACATAGGTTTCAGGAACGCCGTGCAGTAGCTTCAGGTTCTCAACCCCGACCTCATAACCGAAGGGACTGACCCCGACTACGAGGTGGTCGACGGTCAGATCGTGCAGCCGATGCAAGAGGACGAGGTTGTCGAACACGAACAGCCCGAGGGGACCGTCGCCGAGTAGGTTTTTCCTTTCTCGCTCTGTTTGGCCTGCGAGCCATTTTATTTTTCGATGCCTATGCCCGGCCTGCGTGCCAGGGGCTTTTTGATACTTACTTGTTTGTAAAATTTGTACGCTGGGCCTCTGCCCGATCAATGCATTTTTGTTTATCTGCTCGTGTGATGCTTGTACGTTTTCTCTTGTGTGTGATGTTATTATATTTGCTATACTTTGTTTATTTTTGTCTAAGTAATAGAGATTTTGGGGCTTGCTCGACTTCGATAATCCTCGACTGTGCGGAGAGCTGGTCGAGTGGCCGGGAGTGTATCCCGACCTTCAATGAGGCTAAGAGCTCGGTCGAGGTCTTAGCTTCGTGGCGTGAACTTCCCATCACGAGCTGGGTGTTCTGCCTAATCGGTACGACGACGAAGGAGCTCGATCGAGGTGTCCTCGTCGGACCAAAGTGCTCGCGCACACACAACGCGGCCCTTGATCATCGTGTTTTGTATAGGGGTGTCGCGCTTGTACCCTAGTGCGTCCCTGTAACTGCGATGCTGGTGTGTCGCGGGCAGTGTTTAACTGTAGTACCATTTGAGCTTCTCAACATTCCATGGTCGAGCAAGTTCCTCCCCGTGCAGATTTTCGAGGAAGTAGGCTCTTGTCCCCATTTTCGCGCGGACACGGTACGGGCCCTCCTAGTTCGCGGTGAGTTTGCATTCTCGCGAATCTTTCTGGTTCCTTCGTAGGACGAGGGTGCCTACTTGAAAATCACGTTTGATAACTTTGTCGTTATAACGTAAAGTTATTTTCTGTTTAAGTGAAGCTTCCCGGAGAGAAGCGCCCGAACGCGTCTCCTCGACGAAATCGAGCTTTTCCCTTAGGGCTTCGTTGTTCGCGTCTCCGTCGAGGGGGGCTCCTGTCCTCCTCGAGGGTTCCCTGATCTCTACGGGAATCACCACTTCCGTTCCGTAGGTTAGACGAAAAGGGGTCTCCCCAGTTGTGGAATGCGGGTTTGTTCGGTAGGCCCAGAGGACGCTGTGTAGCTCCTCGACCCACCGTTGTTTGGCGTCACCTAATCGACGTTTTAATCCTCGGAGGATTACTCTGTTCGCCGCTTCGGCCTGCCCGTTCATTTGCGGGTGCTCGACCGACGTGAAGTGTTGCTTTGTGCCTAGTCTGGTGATGAAGTCTTGGAAGTTCCTGTCGGTGAACTGTGTTCCGTTGTCGGTGACAATAGCTTGAGGCACGCCGAATCGGGCGAGGATGTTTCTTTTGTAAAAACGCAGTATGTTGAAGGCTGTGATTTTGGCCAAAGCTTCCGCCTCGATCCACTTTGTAAAATAGTCCACCCCGACGATGAGGTATTTGTTTTGATATGATCCCACGACGAAAGGTCCAAGGATGTCCATTCCCCACCACGCAAATGGCCACGGGGAGGACACCGTTTTGAGCTCGCTAGGAGGATCGAGGTGCATGTCCCCGTGTCGCTGGCATCTATCGCACTTCTTGACGTGTTCCTTGGCGTCCTGTTGCATGGCGGGCCAGTAATACCGTGCTCGAAGTGCCTTACGGGCTAACCATCGCCCGCCGAGGTGCTGCGTATTGATTCCCTTGTGGATTTCCTGAAGGATGCCGGGGACCTTGGTCTCCTCGACGCATCTGAGGAGGGGGATAGAAAACCCTCGCCGGTATAGCTTATCTTCGACTATCGTGTATGAACATGTCCTCCGCTTTACCATCCCCGCTTCCTTGGGTTCTTCAGGCAGTCTGCCCGTCGTGAGGTACTCGTACACCGGGGTCATCCAACAATTACTGTCCCCAATGGCGTTCACGTCCGTCGCTGGAACGGGTTTGTAGATGCTCGGGCGGGAAATCACTTCTTGTATGACGGATTTGTTTCTGCCCTTCTTCTTGGTGCTTGCCAATTTGGACAGGACATTTGCTCGGGCATTGTGCTCGCGAGGGATGTGGGTTACTTCCGTGAAGGTGACTTTTTTCATCTTTTCTTTCACCAAGGTCAAGTATTCGATGAGGCTGTCGTTCTTGGCCTGGTACTCTCCTCGGACTTGCGAGGCCACGAGCTGGGAGTCAGTGAAGATTTTGACCTCCTTGGCGCCGAGGTCCTCGGCCAGCCGAAGCCCGGCGAGGAAAGCCTCGTACTCTGCTTGGTTGTTTAACGTCGGGAAGGATAGTTCGAGGGATACCTCAATCAGGATGCCTTCCTCGTTTTCGAGGATGATGCCCGCCCCGCTTCCCTTTGGGATGGATGCTCCGTCGACATAGATCGTCCATTTTTGGGATCCGTTGGTCGAAGGTTCCGGGACGGTCATCTCCGCCACAAAGTCGGCCAATACCTGAGCCTTCAGGACTTTCCTTCCCTCGTATTGGATGTCAAACTCGGCGAGTTCGAGCGACCACCTGAGCATCCTCCCCGCTATATCTGGCCGTCCAAGGAGTTGCCTTATAGGTTGTTCGGTCCTTACGACGACAATGTGGGCTAGGAAGTAGTGATGTAGTCTCCTGGCCGCGGTGACGAGGGAAAGGGCGACTTTCTCTATCTACTGATACCTGAGCTCGGGGCCTTGGAGGGCTTTGCTCGTGAAGTAAATCGGTTTCTGCCCGTCCGGGGTTTCCCGAATGAGGACAGCGCTGACCGCTTCACTCGTGATTGCGAGATACAAGAAAAGTGTCTCCCCGCTCTTAGGTCGTGAGAGGACCGAGGGTTGCGATAGGACTTGTTTTAGGTGGAGGAGCGCCCGCTCGCATTATTCGCTCCATTCAAACGTCGCTTTTTGTCAAAGAAGTTTGAAAAATGGGAGTGCGTATTGCGCGGACTTGGCGACGAAGCGGGAGAGGGCGGTGAGCATCCTGTTCAATGATTGTATCAACTTCTTCGAGTCCGAAGTAGGGATCTCGGAGAAAGCCCTACACTTGTCGGGGTTGGCTTCGATTCCTCGCTCTGTGAGGTAGAAGCCGAGGAACTTACCTGCCCGAACGCCGAAGGTGCATTTGTCGGGGTTGAACCTCATGCGACATCTCCTCGCTGTGTCAAACACCTTCTTGAGGTGCGCAGCGTGGTCGACTTCTTTCGCAGATTTGACGATCATGTCGTCCTTACAGACCTCGAGCATGTCGCCGATTTCAGCCCGAAAAACCTTGTTCATCATCCGTTGGTAGGTCGAACCGGCGTTCTTCAGGCCGAAGGGCATTACGTTGTAGTAATAATTTCCCGACTCGGTCATGAAAGCCGTGTGCTATTTGTCGACCTTATCCATGGGAATTTGGTTGTATCCTGAGTAGGCATCCATGAAGGATAACAGTTTGTAACCTGCAGAATTGTCGACCAGCTGGTTGATGTTAGGCAAATGATAGCAGTCTTTCAGGCAAGCCCGGTTAAGATCAGTATAGTCAACACACATCCTCCATTTTCCATTATTCTTTTTGACGAGTACAACGTTGGACAGCCAGGTTGTGTACCTGGCCTCCAAAATAAAATTTGCCTCTAGGAGGTCTTTTACATCTTTTTTAGCAGCCTCCGCTTTTTCGGGAGACTGCTTACGCCTACGTTGAGCTATGGCCTTAGCGGCCGGATCTACTGCGAGCTGATGGCAAGCCACCTCGGGGTCAAGGCCAGGTATCTCAGAGGCGCTCCATGCGAACAGATCAGCGTTCTCCCAGAGACATGCCTTCAGCTGCTCCTTCGCCAGGTCGGGGATCCCGGTGCCAATCTTCACGTTATGGTCTGGATCGTCCCCGAGGGCCACGAGCACAAAATCTCTGTTTGGGATGGGGCGCGTTGGGTGGAGAGGCTGCCCGTTGTTTTCTGCCTGGAGGTCGAGGTCTTCTGCCCCGTCTTCATCGGGTTCGCCCGGGAACCTGCTGTCGAGGTCGACCGCGTTGACGCGCGGGAGGGGCGTCTGTTCAGTGTCCAGGGATGACTTTGCTCCGGTCTTGGGTTTGGTGTCGATGGAATTCTTGCCTTTGATGGCAGCGTCGAAGCACCTCCTGGCCGCGTCTATGTCCCCGTGCATCGTAACTACCCGTCCCCCTGGCCATGTAGTACTTCATTTTGAGGTGGAACGTTGATGGCATCGCTGTAAGTTCGGCCAGGGTGGTCCTCCCGAGGAAGCAGTTGTAGAGGGATGGACATTCGACCACCAGGAAGCGGGTCTTCACCTGTCGGGCAGTGTCTTCGGCACCGAATGTGACCATCAGCTCAACGTAGCCCCATTGTCTGGTGGTGGTTCTGTTGAACCCCTGTAGGTCTGAACCGACGTACGGGGTCAGATGTCTCTCGTCGAGCTGGAGAGTCCCGAACAGATGAGCGTACATGATGTCGACCGAGCTGCCCTGGTCGACAAGGATCCTTCGAATGTCAAAATTCGCCATCTGTGCCCTGACCAGGAGGGGGATAGTGGCGTTGGGCAATCCGCAGGGGAGCTCTTCGAGGTAGAAGGTGATAGGGTTTGATTTCCCTTGCACCTTCTCGAGAGTAGTTGCCTTCGCCGATGTTGCGGACTTCAGTTCGTCAAATTTCCGCTTGATCGACCCGACAGACAACTTCTTGTAACCACCCCCGAAGATGACCATTGCCTTGGGGAAGCCTTCCCAGGTGCTACGGGCAGCGATGGAGTCCTCGTGGGGGAAGTTCGCCCACATGTTGCGAACTGCTTCCTGGCCCTCAATGTCTCCAGGGACGAAAAAGTCTTCGGGTCGAGTGACGCTGAGGGCGACCTGAAGTCGACTCTCATCGGGAGGAGGTGTCGCCTCCTTGATTTTTTGGGCTTCTCGGGAACTGGGACGAGGAGTATCATTTTTCTGGGCGTATTTCTTTAAGTGCCCTTCCTTGATCAGGATCTCAATTGCATCTTTGAGATGGATGCAGTCTTCTGTGATATGTCTGTGGCTCCGGTGGAACCTGCAATACTTTGACTTGTTCGTGTTTGATTTGGGGGTAGTCGGCTGTGGAAACGGACGTCTCCTTTTAGAAATTCTGAGTTCTGGCACTCGGAGAGGATTCGCGCGTAGGGAGCGTTGAGTGGCATGTATTCCGTGAACCGGCCAGCTGGTCCCCTAGGTTCGCGGGAGTACCGGGGGCGGCTGATAAGTGCAAATTGTACCTATATTTGTATATATGTTTTGTTGCACTTATCGATTCTTTTTGGTAAATATCGTGCGAATAAAACCCACTTTGTGTGTAAATACGTTTACTTTACTTTTTCGGTGTATAGTGCGTTATCGTGTAAATATCATTGAGTTTAATTGATTTTAATTTATTTTTGTAGGTGTTCCAGCAATGGGATATTTCCATATTCATAAATAGCATTGAATAAGCTTTCCAACGCTTCAAACCGTGCGTCAATCGGAGTTACGGTTCAAGAGTTATGAAGTAAACAAATTCTGGTTTTCTGTCATACTCGCTAGGCGAGCCCCCGTAGCGAACACTCGCTAGCTTGTTCGCTAGGCGAACCGGGGCAAACAGAAAGTTCCAGAATCGTGAAAAAACTCAACAGAAAGGCGGTTTATGTTCGCCTAGCGAACGGGGACTCGCTAGGCGAACCTGGAAAGTCAGAATTGCCTATTTTAGCCATTTTTCATCATTTTTTATGTTATGGTTTTGGGGATTCTTGCTCCAACTCCATCAAACTTCATTTTTTTTAGTAGATTAGCTTAGAAAACAACATGGAAGCTTGCATGTGGATGATCCGAGGTGGATTTCTCATCGATCGGCTCCGACAATCCGTGAAGTGTTTGGTTCATTTCTCTTCCTCTTTGTGTATTCTTTCTTGTTGGGTTGTGCATATGTATTTGCTATGAACTCATGTATATTTGTCACCCATGGTGTTCTATAAAACTTGCTTTACAAATCTTTATTGGTAATTGTCTCTAATTTTTTCTTTATGCGCGGGGTTTGTGTCGCGTTAGACATAACCTTCACGAACGTCGATTAGGGAGGATTGTCTGTTGGTTGCTGGACTCTAGAGATAAATTTAGGAGCTAACAATCTTTAATAGGCGTCGAAGCTTAATGCCTTCCGTGTTTCGAGGCTTCGCTCGCGAGAGTGACGAAGAGAGTAACACGGTTGTTTTCTCAACTTTGCGTTAGACATAACCTGTGTTTTGAGCGATGCTGGGTGATATTGATGAGTATTGTAGGTGGAGTATAACTGGTCGGTAAGTTTAAGTTTGTGAGGAGTGATTTGTATGCATTGCCGGACGAGTTTTTCTTGTTGAAGAATGAACTTCTTTTTGTTTTAATATTTACTTTTATGTTCTCTTGTTTGAAACTATTTTAATCCAAACTCATTAATGCGAGAGATTGTCGAACGACATTCTTTCCCTCGAACCGATCTCTGTGGACACGACATAAATCCCGGAGGGAATTCTTTCCGAAAATAAACATTTTTGCTTGCTTGCCCTATTCTGCATTCAAAAAAATGGCGCCGTTGCCGAGGATTGGTTTTGATATTGAATCGCATTGTGATAGTTTCTTTGTTTTTGAGTTTTGTAGATATCGTACATGTTGTATATTTTCACTTGTTTATATTGATACTTGTACATTTTGATGTTTGTTCAAGTGTTTGGTTAGGACGCTTGCTTTTGGTTGCGCGGTGAGACATCACCATGGCATGAATGAAGGAAGTTTCTAATTAAGCACCGTAAAGGCGTCGAGCTTACGACGTAAAACAAGCATGTTTTATAGTTTTTCTTTTTGAATGTTTTTGGTTGTTGTTTGCTCACAGATTTTGATTGACTTACTTGAGGATGCTGTTGTGATTTTCCAAGTTGGTTCGTTTCAACTTGCGGATGTATGGTAATGATTTTGTTAAGTTTTGTACACGTCTGAGGTATGTATTTATCGCTTTCTTTACTTTAGCATATTCATGATACTTAGGCATTTTACAAACTTCCATGCCATCCATTCTTTTGTATACTTGTTCTATTGTGAATCACTTTAGTTCCCAACCTTTTTGTGAGGTGGCTTTCCATTGTTCATATATGCGCGGAGAACCAACATTCTTGTTATAACTGGATTTTATTATGTTGAATCTTTTATTTGTGTTGATTATATGAATGCATGAAAAGGATCAAGACAATTGTTTCATTTTGAGCACAACTACCTTAGCCAAATAGTCAATTCACCTTGTGAGTGTGTGAGAATTCGTAACCCCTTTGAGCTTTTTGATCCATGTTTTTATTTGAACTTAATGCTTGTCTATGAGTATTTAGTTCACTTATTTTTGAATGGATTTTGTTTTTTCTTGGACCTCAACTATGTGTTGTTGTATGGATTTTTTTCCTTGCCTTAGAAAGTAGGGAGTATTCACATGATGATGTGGTTGAATTCAAGTTGGGGAGAGAATGATTGTTTACTCATTGGTTGGATTCTATGAGGATTGAAAAAGAAAAGAAAAAAGAGAAAAATATGACAAAGAAAAGAAAAGAAAAAAGTGAAAAAGAAAGAAAAAAGAAAAATCCTTGAAAAAGGAAACAAAAAGAGTTGCAATAATTGTGCTAAATAAGTATTGTGTGTTGTGTAGCACTTGGGATTTTGGAAGAAGTTGGTTGAAATTTTGTGTGTGAATCTTTGTGAGTTTTCACTCCCTTAGGTTTAGGCAAGTTTTTGTTTCAATTACCTTTAGAAAATGCCCCTTGTTTGTTTACCCGACCACGTTACAACCTTGAAAGTCCTTGTGATTCTTGCCTTTGTATGTTCAATGTGAATTTGTGGATGTATGCATAATTTACTCTTTTGTTTGGAAGATTGTTGTGTGAGTGAAAGAACCTCATTTTGTGTTTTTCATCCACCGATGATTGTTTTTGCTAGGTGTGATTCACATTTGAACTTGTGTTGTTTTAGAATTTTTGGCATGACTTGTGTACTTTGCTTTTGTTTCGTGACTATGTTATCGTTGCAGTTTAGTGGTAAGTATTTACTTTTTGTGTGTACCTTTTTCATTTGAACCATTCATTCGTTTCCGTTTTTCAAAACCTATTGATTCGTCATTCTTTGGTTATTTCTTGCGCATTTTCAAGTTTGTTTGATTTTTGTTTGTGGACAAACAAGTAGGTAAGTTGGGGAGAGTTTGATAAGTGCAAATTGTACCTATTTTTGTATATATGTTTTGTTGCACTTATCGATTCTTTTTGGTAAATATCGTGCGAATAAAACCCACTTTGTGTGTAAATACGTTTATTTTACGTTTTCGGTGTATAGTGCGTTATCGTGTAAATATCATTGAGTTTAATCGATTTTCATTTATTTTTGTAGGTGTTCCAGCAATGGTATATTTCCATATTCATAAAGAGCATTGAATAAGCTTTCCAACGCTTCAAACCGTGCGTCAATCGGAGTTACGGTTCAAGAGTTATGAAGAAAACAAATTCTGGTTTTCTGTCATACTCGCTAGGCGAGCCCCCGTAGCGAACACTCGCTAGCTTGTTCGCTAGGCGAACCGGGGCGAACAAAAAGTTCCAGAATCGTGAAAAAACTCAACAGAAAGGCGGTTTACGTTCGCCTAGCGAACGCCAGGCGAACCTGGAAAGTCAGAATTGCCTATTTTAGCCATTTTCATCATTTTTTATGTTATGGTTTTGGGGATTCTTGCCCCAACTCCATCAAACTTCATTTTTTTTAGTAGATTAGCTTAGAAAACAACATGGAAGCTTGCATGTGGATGATCCGAGGTGGATTTCTCATCGATCGGCTCCGACAATCCATGAAGTGTTTGGTTCATTTCTCTTCCTCTTTGTGTATTCTTTCTTGTTGGGTTGTGCATATGTATTTGCTATGAACTCATGTATATTTGTCGCCCATGGCGTTGTATAAAACTTGCTTTACAAATCTTTATTGGTAATGGGCTCTAATTTTTGCTTTATGCGCGGGGTTTGTGTCGCGTTAGACATAACCTTCACGAACGTCGATTAGGGAGGATTGTCTGTTGGTTGCTGGACTCTAGAGATAGATTTAGGAGCTAACAATCTTTAATAGGCGTCGAAGCTTAATGCCTTCCGTGTTTTGAGGCTTCGCTCGCGAGAGTGACGAAGAGAGTAACACGGTTGTTTTCTCAACTTTGCGTTAGACATAACCTGTGTTGTGAGCGATGCTGGGTGATATTGATGAGTATTGTAGGTGGAGTATAACTGGTCGGTAAGTTTAAGTTTGTGAGGAGTGATTTGTATGCATTGCCGGACGAGTTTTTCTTGTTGAAGAATGAACTTCTTTTTGTTTTAATATTTACTTTTATGTTCTCTTGTTTGAAACTATTTTAATCCAAACTCATTAATGCGAGAGATTGTCGAACGACATTCTTTCCCTCAAACCGATCTCTGTGGACACGACATAAATCCCGGAGGGAATTCTTTCCGAAAATAAATATTTTTGCTTACTTGCCCTATTTTGTATTCAACAGCGGCCTTCCTTCTTTCTTTCCCCTTCACGTTGGGGAGGATAGTCTTCTTCTTTGTGGCCGTGGGGGCCCTCCTTTCGCCTCGACTCGAGGGCGATTTGTGCTGCCTCTGACTCCTCGAGCTCGATGTACGACTAAGCTCGTTGGAGGAGGTCCTCCAGACGACGAGGTCTGCGGAGGCCCACGGACTTGGCAAAATCGGATCCAAAACGTAGACCGTGGATGATTAAATACTTCTTCATGTCGTCGGTCGTATGGACCTCGACAGCTTCCATGTTGAATCTCTCAATGTAGTTCTGGAGAGATTCGTTCTTCCCCTGGAAGATGCTCTCTAGTGCGGCCTCCGTCTTCGGGTGTCGACGAGACGTTGTAAAGTGTTTGGTGAAGCGTTGTCTTAGTTGCTTCCAGGATGTAATTGACCCGGGTGCCAGACCCTTGTACCAAGTCATGGCGCCCTTCCGCAAGGTGGTGGGGAAAAGCCTGCACTTAATGGGTCCCTTGACGTTTCTGAAGTCGAGCATGGCTTCAAAACTTTCGACGTGATCGTCGGGGTCGGCCAGGCCGTCGTAGGTCCTCAGTAGTGGGGGTTTCTCCATGCCCGCAGGAATTGGGGCGTCCATGATCTCCCAGGATAGGGGGTCCTCTGGTTGTCGTCGTCGCTTCTGGCTGGGGACCTTGAAGGGGATCGGTGGTGTTGACCAGGTCCCTGTCGCGGAGGGGAATTCCTTGAGCGGTTCCTCGGCCTTTTCTCGGTGGTCTTGCTCTTCTTGGTGGTTAAGGAAGGCCTGGGTTCCTTCCGAGGCGGGGAGCGATGGCGCTTCTGGGAGATCGCCGGCTGGGGGCGCTCGAGGCGTGGTCGATTTCCTCGCGCACCGGCGAGGGAGTTCGAGATTCTTCTGACGGGATCCTTTGCGGAGAAGGAGAGCGTTGAGGTGAAGGTGGAAGACGATGTCTCTGCGGGGATGATCGCCGCATCTGCCCTCGCTCTAGTGCTTCAATTCTGCGATTCTGGTGCGCGATTAGCTGGTTGGTCTGATTGACCAAGGCAAATAGGGCCACGGTGCTCGAATCTGCATTGGACGGAGGAGCAATTGGCTGAAAGACGGCTTGTTGGTCGTCCTGCTGGGCAGCGTTGTAAGCCGTGTCTTGGGAGTCTGGGGAGGCGGTCTGCCCGTCTCTCACGTCGCCTTCTTCGACGTTGAGGGCAACAACGTCTTCGCGGTGGTTCCCGTTCTCGAGTTGCGCAAGGACGGTTTCCAGAGCTTTGTTTGTCGATGGGTTGTTGGCCATGCTGGTGAATGAGAGGATTGCTTTGGTTTATCGTTGAGGAAAAATGGGGAAGCAAGAGTTTCCCACAGACGCCGCCACTGATCGTACCTGGATCAGACAGTTGTTCAGCGGCCAGCAATGCCGTATGGACTTTAGCTCCGGTGAGGTTGAAAGACTGTCGGGGGAGGGGTGTACCTGCAAGGTACTCCGACGCTCAAGTAAGACAAAAGTCACAAGTAAAAGCAAGTACAGAAAGAGGTTAGAGTGTATAAGATTGCGTAACCTGACCCTCTCAAGTGAGAGGGTATTTATAGAGAACCCCCAGCGCGGGGCCAACGGTCACTAGCATTGGGCTGGATTGCGAGGCCCAATCCAAGTAACTGCCAGGGCTTAGGTGGCGTAGTGAAGACCAGCACGTGGTCTTCGCCCTGGGGTAACCGTTCCTAGATCTCCGGAATTAGGGCAGACCGATTCCATCGGGAGTGGGTGGTTACATGAGAATGTGTCCTCGCGGGGAGGAGTCTTGCGTGTCAGGGAGAGACGTGTCCTCGAGGGGAGGATTCTCATATGTAGAAGGAGATGGCTCCTCGAGGGGAAAGCACCTGAGTGTCGAGGAGGAGCGAGCCCGGAGAGGTTTAGCGCCTCTGCCCGATGCTTTATGTCGTGTGTGCCCGAACACCGCCGAGGTGTGGTGTGTGCCCGACACTGTTGAGGTGAGCATGTACTCGAAATTGGTCGTGCTAAGAGGCCTTTGTTGGGCCATCCCAGGACGTGTGGGTTGGGCCTGCTCGATTGAGGAGTGGACCCCGGCCCAGTCCAGAACAATAACCATAATAATTGTTTCCGTATATAAAAATATTTTAATCAACAATGTATTTTTTTTCGTATATAAATATTAGTTTTTTTTTACACTATTTATACAAAAAAATTGAACGAACTGTAAAGTTGTTTCTATATATAAAAAATTTGAATCAAAAGTAAAGTTGTGTTCGTTTATAACAATAGTATTTTTTCGTATATAAAAAAATTTGAATCAAAGGTAAAGTTGTGCCCGTTTATAACAATAGTATTTTTTTTGTATATAAAAAAATTTGAATCAAAATTAAAGTTGTACCCGTTTATAACAATAGTATTTTTTTCGTATATAAAATTTTTTCATCAAAAGTAAATATGTGTCCGTCTATAAAAATAGTATTTTTTTCAGATATAAAAAAAATTGAATCAAAAGTAAAGTTGTGTCCGTTTATAACAATAGTATTTTTTCGTATATAAAAAAATTTGAATCAAAATTAAAGTTATGCCCGTTTATAACAATAATATTTTTTCGTATATAGACAAATTTTAATCAAAATTAAAGTTGTGCCCGTTTATAACAACCATTTCGAATCCCATTTTGAATCTGACCACTACCAAACTCGTTGCCGGAAATGCGTTGCCACCACCACAGATCTACCACTGCGAAATCGCACACTGTCGTAAAACTTCCAAAAACGTCAGATCTTCCGTTGTCTCCCATATTTCGATTGGGATCCTTTTTTATTTTTTTATTTCAATTTGATTCATGCTTTTTATTTTTGCTTACAAGAGAGATGGGAGTGAAATTTGTGTTCAAAGAAGAAGTTTACCCAGTACCATTATTTATTTTCAGTATCAAACCAAATAAAAGAGCAAGTTTGAGAAAGTGAGAAAAGGAAGAGAAATATCTGCAGAGAGACAAACTTAAGAGAGTGAGAAGAAGAACTGATAGATACAGAGAGAGAGAGAGGGAGTTGAAAAAGCAGAGAAAGAGAGATAAAAATGATGAAAAGATTTGGAGATCAATGTGATAATCTTTTGTGATTTTTTTTTGAAAAATGCTTGATGGGATGTGTTGGAAGTAAATAATAGTACATAAAGTTGATTTTTTGTTGTTGGTTTTCAACTACAAATCAACAAAATCCGTTTATATAGAACAAAATGAGGTATAATGTTGCATAACCAAATCAACAAACCAGTTTCATTTGCTAGTTTGGTCACAAAAAGTAAATTTTAGACATAAATTACCCTCATTTTGATGAGGTGGCAGATTAAGAGGAAAAGGCAATGATGTATTTTCCACAACACCTTCTTTTCTTATATTATAGATGTGTTATGAATAAGACACAATAGTGCATATGTGGGTGATATAGGAGTTATGCGAACAATGTGCTATCGTGACAACTTTAGGTGTTTTAGGTGATATAGTTTTTGTAGGCTTTCAATTTGTAAGGGAGATATATAAGTAGAAATGACAATGGGCAAAGTTTGGGTAGAATAGTATAGTATTCATCCTCATATTTATAATTAGAAAAAATCTCTGTATTCGAACTCACACCCGCTTGGGCATTAAAGTTAGTACTCATACCCAAACTCAATAGGTATGTAAATACCCATACCCATATCCGTTACTCGCATTCATATTAAAAATAAATAAATAACTTATAAAATATTATATTATTTTAAATTTTTAAAAACATTAAAAAGTTTTTAAAAATTTTAATGTTAAAATAAACGAACACTTATATTAAATTCAACTTAACATTGATAAATTTTTTTAAATTGGTAGACAAACATTTTTATATAATACTATTAATTAAAATATAGAGCATAAATTAAAATACATAAATATATATTGTGCGGGTATGTGGTGGGGTGAGTACCAAGGTGTCCATACTCGCACCCATATTTACAAATTTTTGTGGGTAATTATTCGAGCCTGTGTCCGTATTCATTTTTGCGAATTTTTCCTTTATCCGTTATGGATAATTTTGCGGATGCCTATTAAAGATGGGCTAAAGTGCGGAGGCGGAGGCTCATTGCTTCTCCTTGTGATAAGATGACCATAGTAGGGCTATAGGCTCACCTGAAAGCAGCGGCTAACCTTTTCTTTTAATGATAGGGTGACCATATTAGGATTAATGATTTGTTGGAATGTTATGCACATGTGATGAATTGTGGGATATGGAGTTAGGCCATAAGCCCATGCATATTCGAGGTTAGGAGTATTTAACCCGCAACACTCTTTTTTATATATGATATTTCTATATTTTTATATTGACAAAATTGTCTCTGTTATAATTTATCAAATAAAATTTATATATATTTTTAAAATTTCACTTTTACTAGTTTGTGAAAATCCAAATTTTAGGTACGATTCTTTTCTCATTCTTTGAAAAACAAGCATTTTTACCGGTTTTTTTTTTGTAAATTTTCGATGAAAAAATACTAACAATTTTGAAAGTTCTGGTATTTATCTGGAAAAAACCAAAAATATAATGGCAATCATCAAAATTTGTGGATAGCAACTAAAACTTCTAGAAATTTCAAATTTTTCGGTATACCGGTAGTGCAGAAAAATGTTTTACTTGTGTGGTCCATAACCGGCAGGGTCTTCTACATATTATTGCACAGATTTTACGCAGTTCTTCACCATTAACGTTGTATGTTTTCTATGTAACAAGTTTAATTTAAAGGTTTTTCCGTCTCTATGATATTGATAGTTTACTCTTTATATGATGTAAATGACAAATATTTCAGTCCCAACCAGAAGTATTAGCATAGGCACAAACTATTCGTAAACAACAGTATTATTGTTGGCACTATTCGTTCTGATACTACAAATGGGAAACGAGTGAGGAAAGATAAATTGATTATGGGTTGTGAGAGAGGAGGAAAAAACAAAGGGAAGAATGCATATGAAAGCAATAATTCCTCATAAGGCGTTTATAGTATGAAAGTTAAATGACCTTTTAGGCAGATATTTATGCCAAGTGGTAGCGATTGAAAGGTGATGGTTAGTTTCGGGTAGCAAAATCATAAACTATCTAAGGATTTAGAATGCCATGACATATTGGACCGTCTAAAATATCATGAAAGATAGTTTGTGAATGACATAATGAAGTACAATATGGCTCCAAGGTACATAGTTACTGCTTTGAAAGACAAAGATTTATAAAATCTCACCAGTGTTATAGGTGTATAAAGCTAGAGCTACATACAATGTGAGCAAGAGAAGTCCATTGACGGAAATACAAATGTTGTCGAGTCTTATTCATAGAGAGAAATACATGTGTTGGACTAGAAATAGGGAAGACTCAAATGTTGTTGCTGATATCTTTTGGACACATCCTGATTCAGTGAAGTTGTTGAATATATTTCATTTGGTGTTGATTTTTTATTATACATATAAGACAAATAAGTAATGGCCTCCACTCATTAAAAAAATGAAGATTTTGATTTAGCAGACTTTTGATTATGTGCATCATGATTATATAGGTACAAGCTACCATAGCTTGAGATTGTTGGTGTTACATCAACAAAGTTGACATTTTTGGTTGACTTTGCCTATTTGGAACATGAAAGGGAGGAAACCTTCAAATGGGCATTGCAGAAGCTTAAATAGTTGTTATCTTCTGAGAATTTGCTACCGAAGGTTGTGGTGATGGACAAGGAACTTGGGTTAATGAATGCCATGGAAGTTGTGTTCCCAAATTCAACTCATCTGTTGTGTTCGTTCCATATTTCAGAAAACGTTAGTATGCAATGTAAAGAGTCTATTAAATTCAAAAGACAAGAACATGTCATAGATCTATGGAACAACATCATGTATGCTAATAGAGAAATTAAGTTTGTCGATCAATTGAAGCTCTTTGATACTGTTAGTGTTGATATTCCTTTATTTGTTAAGTATGTGAGTGAAACATGGTTGACACCTTATATTTGTCACGTTTATGCTGGTGTTCCTTTATTTGTTAAGTATGTGAACACCATGTTGTTAGAACAAGATTTGTTCATGACATATATCTCTTAGATTTTGATGATAACAAATTATTAAAAGAACAATGGTGTTATCTAATGCATGTTCCAAGTATGCAGGTTCTAAGGCTTGAAAAGAAGGCATCAGAATCTGATAAAAGGACGCATTTGAGAGGAGCTAAGTTACTAGCTTCTGGTGGATCAGAACCTGAAGAACACTCTCTAAGTGATGTCTGACGTAGACTCTGAAGCTGAACACCTCAGTATCAGAAGAGCAACATATTGTCTCTACACTAAGTTAATGTATCAGCTTATGATGAACATTCAGAATTAGTAATAAAGCTTGAGTTATCCATACTGTAAAAAGCAAGCTGCATTGTCAAATCAACTTGTTAGCTAGAGTCTATTTTCACAGGGCTCAAGAAGATTTGACATGCTTTATGGATATCTACTTTCAACGACTCTATAATACAAGATTACATGGAATACGCAATGGTGAAACATGTTACACAATGGATTAAAATCTCTCGGTGTATCTTTCTTCAACGTCTCTTGCACTATGGAAAAACAAAGACACTTATTCAAATTATCTCTTCCAAATGCTAGTCTTCTACACCTCCTATATAAGCTACTGAATATTCAAACTGAAGTCTTCATTAAGGAGAAATCAAAAGGGAAAATATAGAAGGAAAGCCAAGAAGGATATAAGTGTTCTACACTTTTGTCTGGATGGAAGAATAACAAGATCATACAATAAGCAACACAATCGAGTATTCAGAATTTCTGTTATATGTTGCAAATTGTAATAAGCCTTAAGATTTATTAGACATTGAATATCTTAGAAATCTTAAGTGCTTAAAGGTCTTTGTTAAGGTGAATACCCTATACCTCTGATTTTGTATCAAGTACACCTTGTTCTCTATTCTGCTAAACATGATTGTTTAGTAGTTTGGATAAAGTCTCTTGTAATGTGTTTGAGCATCAAAGTCTCTTGCTAAGAAGCTTGAGCCAATTAAGTCTCCTTCTATGTGCTAGAGTATTGAAAGTCTTGATCAGTTGTTGATTGATCATAAAGTCTTAGATTGTGAGTCTGAGCATAAGTCTTGGGCCTAAGGGATTTTAGCAGAAGTCTTGGGTTTGTGGAACCTGAGCAAGGAAGTCTTGAGTTCGTGGAACTTAAGCAAGGAAGTCTTGGGCCTGAGGCGCTTGAGCAGAAGTCTAGAATTTGTGGAATCTAAGCAGGAAAATCATGGACTGAGGCTTTGAACAGAAGTCTTGAGCCTGAAGGGCTTAAGCAGAAGTCTTAGGTTCGTGGAACCTGAGCAAGGAAGTCTTGAGTTTGTGGAACTTAAGCAAGGAAGTCTTGGGCTTGAGGGGCTTGAGCAAAAGTCTTGGATTCGTGGAATATAAGCAGGGAAGTCTTGGACCGAGGGTCTGAGCAGAAGTTTTGAGTCTGAGGGGCTTAAGCATGAAAGTCTTGGGTTCGTGGAACCTAAGCAGAAATCTTGGACCTGAGGGGTTTAAGCAGGAAGTCTCAGACTGAGGGTCTTAGAAAAGAAATGTCTTATGCTTAAGTGGATATGTGATTGTAATCATGTTTTGGTTATAGTGAAAATCTCTTGTGATGCAAGGGGACTGTACTACTCTCTTTTGGGAGGAACCAGTATAAATATTTGTGTGTTCTTTATGTTTTAATTGCTTCTGTTAACATTCCCCTGCAACATATAATCAGAATCTGAACACCAGTTTAGATTCTGAACTCTGATCAGAGGCAAAGTTAAGAGACGGAAAACAAAATCCAGCCCCCCTTCAGAGTCTTATTTCAAAAAAGTATTGTCAACATTAAGCATTAGTATAACACTTCATTCTATGCCAGCTTGCATGATTTTGTTTCGAGACAGTGTATGTAACACATTGGAAAGGAACTAGAAAGGGTAACAGTTGTTAGTGCAAGCTAAGATGCATGTGGTTGCTTCATTAGAACAACACATGGGTTATCGTGTGTGTGTCAACTTGCCAATTTCCAAATACAAAGAAAACTTGTTCCTTTAGAACTAATTCATGTATTTTTGAAGAAATTACACATTGAAGAGGATGAGGTCAGTCATGAAGAAAGTGGTACACAGTTGGATTTAGAAGTAGAGTGTGAAGATTTGAAGACATATTTCAGTATTTTGGATATTGTAGGCCAAAGGGTGTTGAAGAAAAAGGTTCAGGAACTAACACATCCATCCACAACTTCTATGTGTCAATTGCTGGTGAAGTACATGCCAAATAGGGGAGTTAAAAAGAGCAGAAAGGGTCAAGAAAGTAATGTGCACTGTGATCCTTCATAGTGGGAGTTGCTGAGGGTTTGCAGGGGAGTCCGATTACAAAGATATACGCACAAAACCAAATAGAAGTCAACCATCAAGTATGCCAGCTAGAAGTCAACCGTCCACTACATATTTAAGAAATGTTTACTTGTCTCAGTTTCCTGATTTCTTACATCCTTACATTAATGACATTGTTGATGTGGATGACGATGGAAATTGTGGTTTTTGGGCTAATGCAACTTTTATTGGATGGGGCGAAGAGTCATGACCTTTGATTTAGATGCAATTAGACACTCAAGTTTATCAACACCCTCAATTATTTTCCAATTTGTTTTATGACACAATCTTTACAGTTTGAAATGCGTTAAGAGTAGAACACTTGGGTGTGCAGGATATTGATAAATGGATGATGATTCTTGATATAGGTTGACATATTGCTTGTAGATACAATGTCATATTTGTATCCCTATCCAAGAGATTTAACAACACATTTTTCCTCTTACCTTAGCTCCACCTATGTATACGAGCTGACATAAAATCATTGATGTTGGTTTTGTCAAAAACAATCATTGAGTTCAGGTTATGTTGAAACTTGATTGTCCATTGCCTCCCGTTACTGACTGTTGGAGATAGAACTATATTAAAGATGCAAAAGCGTAGGAATTAGCATATGCGGGACACATTAGGCACTAGGAAGATGAAGTTAGGAAGTCATCTTAATTTGTTTTGTATTCTTATGTGTAGCACATTTTTTATTGTATGTATATATATATTTTATCGAGTAGTTTTTTTATCGAGTCACTTATTCTAGAAAAATTAATGCAGGAAAAAAATGAAAATTTTACCTCGCTGTATACCAGAAATTTCATATTTCTGGAATTTTGTGGTTAATACCGCAAATTTCACAATTTCCGGAATTTTGTGGTAAATACCAAAAATTTCACAGTCTCCGGCAAGAGGGCACATGTCTTTACCGGAAAATTCAGAAGTTCTGGTATGTATATACTGGAAATTCCAAATTTCAAGTGCATTTCCGAAACTTTCCGATAAATACTCCAAATTTCTGGTACGAGGTGACATATTTTGAAAATACCAATATTTAATGAAAGGTATAATGGTAAAGCTACTCTAAATGTGAGGGTGCTAGGTATAATTAGGGGTGGTAGGTTAAATGCTTCGAGGTTAGGTTTATAGTTTAATTCCTTATGTTAGTCCACAAACCCAATCACAAAGCTTGTTACGATAAGATGCTAGAGACTATTATGGTAGACCACCAACCTTTAAAGCATATGAGGTTAATTAAAGTGAAATAATTAAGAGTATTATGTCAGTCCACCTCCCTACGATTCTATTTACTATTCATGTTATGATGTTACTATCTAGGATTTTAATGATGACAAAAGAACAAAGCTAAATAATTGACGAGCATCATCAATATAGAAAAAATACTGAAGTTATAAAAATGAAAAGGTAAATAAGGTTTCAACGTTTGAGCAAATATAATAAAAAACATAGATCAACATAAAAAATTGAAGTTGTGAAAGTTCGTATGATCACGTGCCTTTAGTTTATTTTTATATGTTCTAGATTAATAAAGTGTAAATTAAGCAAGAGTAGCTCTCAAGGTAGTGAGGCAATGCACACACTAAATGATTTTACAAAACTTCTTCTATTTAAAAAAAAATCTAAAAATTGTTTATGGCTGCTGACTAATCGATTAGGAAGTGTCCTAACCAATTAAGAAATCAAAATATTGATCTTTAATTGATTATAACATGCATTTAATCGATTAAGGAACAAACTCTGCAACTAACCAATTAGAAATCATTTTAATGCATTACGCTCCGAACTTAGCTAAATTGTTTCAATATTTGGTATTCTAACCGATTAGTGCTACCAGATAATCGATTAAAGAGCGACCACAACCCATGAATTAGTTAATTTTTGAGCCAATTTTTTTCTGCTACATAAAGGAGTTCTTGTGAACTATTCTAAGCATGAAAATCTAATTTACTATGTCTTTTCCTCATTCACTTTCTATATATAAATTATTTTTATACACTTGTCATTATATTAGTGCTTAGTCCTCTTGTAACATTATAAGTGACATAAACGTTGCAAGCTAAAGGTGAATAAAATCTTGGGGTAAGAAGGTTGTGGTCTGAATTTGGTCATCCTCGCTCTTGTGTTTGAAGTCATTTGGTCAACAGGTGACAACAAAGCCTAAATCTTGTTGTAAGACTAATCATCTTAATAGATATAAATGACTTCAAATTATTTACGAAACAAACCATCAATCTTTAAAGGTGAGGGGGTAATGCTTATTGGAAAGAGAAGACGACAATCATTATAGAGGAGATAAATTATGATATCTAGAATGATTTAAAAAATGATCCATTTGTTCTCACACATCTAGTTGACGGCGTTGTGGAAATCAAACTAGTGAAAATTGGACCAAATACGATTACTTATTATACCAGAACCCTAATAATTAAAACAATTTAACTTGTACAAGATGATGATGAAGAAAAGCAATAATCAACACAATAATTCGTAACCCAGGTCGGTGAAACCACACCTACATCTGGAGGATTGACTTCCAACCCAAGAAAGGAAATTCACTATTGTCGCAATGCGAAAAACAACTGGCGGAAAAACAGAGTCGCCACCGAACGTTATTTATCCTAAAGGGGAAAGGAAATGATCAAAGAAACCTCAAAAGGGAGAAGACATGGTCATCGTAACCAAATCCTGGGTTCAGGAGTCGATTACGCGAGAGGAAGGTATTAGCACCCCCTCGCGTCCGTTGTACTCAACGGGATCCACGCTTGTTGTTCTAATCAAAGGGTGTGTTATCTAAAGCTCTATTACTAAACAGAAACGAAAAGGAAAAAAACAAAATGAGACTCGATAGGACTTCGCCGTCCTAGGCCTACGTATTCCCTCATGCAATGGGAAAGTTAGAGTCCACGTAGTTTGGAGGACTACGGGTGAATGGAGGGAGGTTGCTCACCAATACTTCGCCGTCTTGTGCCTGCGTATCCTCATTCGGATGAGAATGAGGAAGTCAGAGCGTTCGTAGTTCATGGTTACGACCATATATTGGTTGAGTGTTTTTTATGAATGACGTTAAGTTCGCGTTCCAGCAATTAGGGTCGATGCCTGTTTGCGGTAGAACGGAAATAACATACTCCTTTCTGAAAATGATTTGACACCAATCCCGAAGGATAAAAAAATTTGAATTTGGTTTGTGAGTTTTAAACAGAAGTGGATTGATTTTGTTTGAAATGCGCATCGCGCTAAAGTTTATGACATAGGATCGAATACTTCGCGCTAATGATCCAAACGTCTCGCGTGCAACGTATCCTAAGATGAGGTTAGATATACATCCATTAATCTTTTCCCATGTGCTTAAGGTTCGTGACGCACAATGCACATCATTCATATTAAATGTTTTGATTTTGTTTTGAGGTGATAAGAAAGAGGACTCAAAGGTTGAAAAGAAAAATAACTAAGGGAAACTGACTCATAATATTGTCATGCACAATGGTCCTAAGGTTAGGATGCGAAAGGAATTCTACTTAGTGTTAGCATGCAAAGAGATAGACCTAAGGTTAAGGTTTAAAAGGGACTATCCTAATTGTTATCCTGCATGGATTAACTCTTAATGTCTATCCTACTCCAAGCTTAATAAAAAATTAAGTTGGACCACGGAATCCTAAGGGAACATTGTAGCACCCCAAAATTTGCCTTCTTACTTTTAGCTAACTGGCTTATGTTTCTTTGCATTAGCATTTGTGCATGGCATTGGTTCTTAGCAGGGGATCAAGGTACTTGGTTCATCTCAGAGGAGTCTCAAGCCTTAAGGTGGTTTGAGAGGATCATCATATCTTCACAAGATCAATATTGGCAAGAGATTTCAAGTGAATCTTTCCCTCATAACCAGAGGGACCAAACTAGGGTTTTGGTTTCAAAAGGGCTTCTTGATGGGTTTTGCTTGTTCAAATATATTCTCATGGGTTTCATATGCTCACAAGTGCTCACAGAGGAAGGCTTGGCTAGTGGTTCATTATGGAAGATGTTCAGTGGATCAGTTACTTGGGAGGTAAGCAAAAGTCAACTGTAAGGAGGAAAATCATTTGTGGAATTTTGAGGTTCTCTTCAGGGTTTTCAAGGTCTCACATCCTCATATGGTCTTCAAGGGTCAAGTTTCATACCATTTATCAAGAATCAAGAGTTTGTGCAAAAGTTACTAAATTTGGAAAATGACCTATAATAAGAACTTTCCATTTTTGGCAGTTTTTCCACTACATTCAACTTGACTTTTCATCATCAAGGAAGCTTCAAATGAATTTTACTCCAACATGAAAGTTGAATATCTTTCTCTCCCATTTCTAAAAAGTACTAGAACATCTCCATATCATTTGGGGAACTCTAGATATGACCAAAACAAGGCAAGGTGATTTTAGGGTTTTCTTATGGTGTCATTTTTACACCTTTTGCATTTTGGTTCATATTGACCTATATTTGGTTCTATTACTTCATGTCACATTACAACATCAAAGCACATTCTATGAGGACCATTTTTGACCTTTATTTCACTCCATTTCATGACTTGTACCTCACTTATTTCACAAAGTGTAATTTTGCAAGATGGATTAAAACTTACAAACCAAGCCATCACAAGGCCCAATTCCAATCCATTGGTGATCAGCAAGGGAAATGTGAGTGATCCATGCTTATCTCAGGGCCTTTGCATGTGTGGATTAAGGGATACATCACAAATTGCATTTTTGCAAAACACTCCAAAACTCATTAACCAAGGGATTAACCAAACTTTAATCATGATCAGAGGTCTAATGAGGTGTATATAAGCTAACTCACACGTCAATTGCTAGGTCATGCACTCTCATTTGCTCAGATTTGAAATTTTCACTCTCACTTTTCTCTCTTCGAATCTCTCATTCCTTGAGGGATTTTGAAAATCTCTTGGCATATTATTGATCAGTGAGTTGAAAGGAGTGTGAATCTACCACTGTTTCAAGCTTTAAGCAAGGTTTTCAGCAAGTACATCTCAAGAGGATTCAAGTTCAAAAACCTAGATCTAACCAATTTCAAGCCTCTATTTGCATTTATTTTGTAAATAGAGCTCAAAATAGGAAGATCTGCAGCTTTTGGAAGGAGTTCTTGGCGTATTTGAAGCTCTACAGTTCTCAGGTTAGCTCACTTTTCATGATCATATAACTTGAATTTTAAGCTTGCATGATGATCTATGATGTTCACTGATGATAGTGATGTGTTTTGTTATGAGTTTGGACGTGTATCATGAGAGTATTTGATGGTTGAAGTTTTTAGATCCAAACTTATTTCGTTCGATTCTCATTATTGGTGCATTGTTTGTGATTTTTAATATGATATTTGATATCAGCGTGTGTTTCTGAGTAAAACTGTGGTTTATTTTTTTATTTCTGGGAATTTTTGGGGTTGGAGTCACCAGAGAAGGTGACCGGAGCTAGGGCTCCGGCACCTGGTCTTTTTTCAGACGGCTGAGGGATTGTGTGAAGAAGACGAAATCATGGCCCTTGATTTGTGAGATCTGAGGGCTCACATGTTGCCACGCCTTTTAAAATTTGTTTAGATTTTATTGGTTGTGTGTGTGATATTCCATGCTTCTTATCTTGTACCTTCAATCCTGAGCGTTGATCTTGCATGTTTGATTTTGGTTTGACTTGATCTGATGCGTGTGATTAATCTAGTGGTTTGGATTCTGCCAGCACATTAAAATTACCATGTGCTATTCACGTGTTTTCATTTTAAATGTCTGATGATTTGGTGTGTGCGCATATATCATTGATATCATGTACCTTTGATCCTGAGCATTGATCTTGATTACCTTTGGCTTTGGTTGACCGATTGTGGGTCCTTGGATGAATCTGATGGCGTGTGTGAGTCAACCATGTTGACTTGGACTTTGTTTTTTTGTTTGGAATACGCTGATGGATTTGTTGGTTTGGGCTTGCTTTCCCCACCCCCTTTCTTAGCCCATTTTAATTTCAAACGTGAGAATTACTTTGGTTGCACCCCCTGGTTCATTCTATTTCAATTTTTATTTTATTTTCATATAGTTTTTGCATTTTAATTTTTAAAAATAGTTTTATGCATAAAAAAATTACCAAAAAAATCATGAATCATCCTTAGGGTTTTATAAAATTCTTCCAAATTTTATTTTCCATTTTTATTTTATTTTTAGCATCTGAATTAATTGTTGCTTTAATTTCTTTTCAAATTGTTCTTATTTGCACACTTCAACTTTGAGAATTTATTTCTCATAGCACATAAAACATTTTGAGTCCATTATTTTTGAATTATTTCATCAACATATTGAAGTGCATAAAAATATTTTTCTCATATTTTTAAAATCATTTCATATTGCATTTTAGTCCCTCTCTTTTGCATATTGAATCATGTTTCTTACTTGATCTTTGCTTAATTGTTTGAGTTGCTTAAACTTTGAATTTTTGTGAGATATTTTAATATGTGGTTTGCCTTTGAATTAGGTAACTTGGGTTTTATTTGCACAATTTTTTCTTGTCATTTGATGTATGTTTGATTATTTGTGCTCAAGTGACTTATGCATGATCATATCTTGACATCTCTTTACACAAATTGACTTGCCATGCCTATTTGCTTGAGTTTCTTCTTGATTATGTGCTTTGGGTATGATGTTTACCCCTGGTTGAGGTCCTTTAAGTCTTAATTTTTCCATTTGTGGATCATGTTTGAATCATGTTTGAGTATGCTTAAGTGTTGGAACTTTGTCCTCTTTTAATGGATTGCTTTGGTGCATGTCCTAAAGGTGTTGCTTGATGTTTGGACTTGTATGACTTGAGTTTGGTTTTGATATGATATTGATGCATATGCTACTGCCTCTTGAGCTCCTTACTTGATTTTCATTTCACTTGAGCATAGTTGAATGCATTTGGTTTGAATTGTATGATAAATATCATTACCATTCCTTTTGTGGACTTCTTTGGATCATATCATTTCATGCTTTGATTTCCTTTTTCACATGAGAATTGTTGATGATAATATGAGCTTGGTTCTGACTTGTTTTCATCTTCATCTTGTTTTTATCATTTCATTTTGATATCAAGTCCACGTGTGCTTAATTATGCATTTCATACAAGTATGCTTGCCTTTTTTCATGTTTATCTTTGCATGCTTACTTGAATTATTTTGCATTGATCTTTGAAACATGTTTGATGATTTGAGTTGGACATTTATGATATGATGTGCTTGCTGCCATTTATTGTATCTCATCTCCTCCTTCTCTTTCTCATTTCTTCTCTTTCACTCTCTTCCTCCCATGAATCTCAAGACTTGTTTAAGTCTTGGATTCTCTCCCTTTAAGAGCTACCTAGTCCAACTTAATTTTTGATTAAGCTTGGAGTAGGATTAGCATTAGGTTTTAGGTAGTCGTCTCTCCTAAGCCTCACTAACCATAGGTCATCCATGCATGATAACATTAGGACTCTTAGTTTCCCTTTAGAGTTTCCTTTGTGTCTTCTCTCTTCTCATCTCAAAACTTCTTGAAAATACTTAAAAAAGATAAAGTGTATTGCGCACGAGCCTTAAGCGTGGGGAATGAGAAATGAGGGGCTTCCTCTCATCTTTCTAGAGTGCTTAGCGAGCGTCCTATCTTGGGACGATTCGTTAAGTATTCGTCCCTGTGCCCTAGACTTTGGTGCAATGCAAGTTATGAACTAACTTAAAATAAAACACTTCTGTCTAAAAAACACTAAAACAAATTCAAATCTTTTTATCCTTCGGGATTGTTTGGTTCTAGACCATTTTCAGAAAAGAGCACGTTACCTTCTGTCTGAGTCGCAAACAGGCATCGACCCTAACTGCCGGAAGCGAATCTAACGTCGCTAAAAAAAACACTTACCCATCCGTGGTCGTACCCACGAACTACATTAGCTCTGATTCCTCTCTCTCGTCCGATTGAGGATATGTAGGCACAAGACAGCGATTGTCTTGGCAAGCAACCTTCCCTCACTGTTCCCGTCCGAACTACGTTGACTTTGACTTTCCCATTGCATTGAGGGAGTACGTAGGCCTAGGGCATCGAATATGTCCTACCGAGTCCGTCTTAGTCACCCCATCCCCGTTTTCTTTTGTTCAACCATAGATAGTAGGACAACTCACCCTCTGTTTAGACAACAAGCATGGATCCCATCGAGTACAATGGATGCGTGGGGTGCTAACACCTTCCCCTTGCATAACCGACTCCCGAACCCGGACTATGGTTGCGATGACCATGTCTTTCCCCCTTTCTCTTCAGGTTTATGCAGTGTTTCCTTTCCCCCTCTCGGGATAAATACACATTGCTGGCGACTCTGTGTCTTCTGCGCCACTCTCGCGTTTGTACCGTTGGATGCGAATCTTTCGGGAGAGACTGTAACACCACAGTTTTGATCATTTTCTTTAATTGAGTCGATTTAATTATTTTGAGTATTATATTATTTTATTTGTGATAATATGTTATTTTACATTGTGATTATGTTTTATCGCGTTTTGAGAGCGTTTGCGGGATAATTGAAAGTGAGGGTATTTTAGTCTTTTCCCTAATTATTTACTAAGTTAGAAAGAAAAGAAAGAAAAATAGAAGTATAAGGGGAATAGAGAAAATAGAGAGAAAGAAATAGGAAGAGGAAAAAGAGAAGAAGGAAAAAGAAGAGAAGAGAAAAAGAGAGAAATTGGGAGAAAAGCTTGGAATTCATCAAAACAACTTCTAGGAATCGATTTAATCGGGTAAGGGTGTGAAATTCAATTATCCTATACATGTGTATGATTATGTATGTGTTTGTTTGTGGTTTTGTTGGATTGTATGAGAAATATAATAAAAACCCATTTGGGTAGAAAGTGTGAGAATTCGATTTAATCGTGTTAGAAATCATGTTTTCGTGTTCCTTGTTATTGATACATGATAGATATATGTTGTTATACATCAAATTGGTAATTTTCTGGTGTAAAAATGGGATTTTTGGGTGAAAATTCGTAACAGCAACGCAGCAGGAAAAATTCTGGGTTTCGCTGCCCATACGCGTATGGGACAGGGCAATACGCGTATGGGGTAGGGCAATACGCGTATTGGTTAGGGAAATACGCGTATGGCAATGAAAGAAAGTAGGAAATACGCGAATGGGGCTGGGCAATACGCGTATGGCTGAGGGCAATACGCGTATGGCCAGCAAGGGTCCAGAATGTGTTTTTTTTCGCGATGTCTTTTCTTGTTTAGTTCGTAACTTTTGATCCGCTTATCCGTTTTGAACGTTCTTTATATCGTTGGAAAGCTAATGAAATGTTCTTTCCTATTAAAATTATTTCGAGATTGTTGGCCAATTTAATTATGTCGGGAATTGGGAATAGTGTCATTTTGTCGACTTTTGTAGTTATAATTGTGTGTAATTGATGTGTATCCTGCAATGTGTTGTTGGTATGGATATGGTATGACTTGTGTGCTGCTGTGAAATGAAAATGCATGAAATACATGTTGTGATGATGATGTGTGGCCTAAGGGCAAGAAAATGCAATGTGTTGTATTTGGTTATATATGCATTGTTTATGGTTGCATATATGTGTGAAGATGCATTGGTTGTCATGAGTTCTTGTGTGTCAAGCATCATGATATGCATCTTGTGGGATCTTGAGCCTTATACAAAGAGGACTGAGAGCGATCGGATTGTGAGCCTTATACAAAGAGGACTGAAAACAATCCATGAACGTCGTGTGCCCATGTGGGGACCTAAAGCGACGGTTTGATTCCTGAGTGAATCTGTTATAAACATCGTGAGCCTTATGCAAGAGGACTGGAAACAGTGGTTGTAGTTGATCGTGAGCCTTAAAAATAAGAGGTATGAATAACCTTAAAAATAAGATGACTGAAAGTGATCGGATCGTGAGCCTTATACAAAGAGGACTGCAAGCGATCCATAAACGTCGTGAGCCTTATACAAAGAGGACTGTAAGCGATGGGTGAACATCGTAGGCTCGACGGGGAGTTACAGTGATGTAACGAGCGATGGTTCCAGCAGAGTTCCTGAGTGAACTAGTGTTGAGATTTGATGGAGTCGATACCGCATGTGCATTTGCATAGAGTCGTTGTGTCGGTCTCTTTGCATCTGCATGGTTTATGATTGCATTGGTTATATGTGATTGAGCTTGTGATAGTACTTGTGAATCGATGTGCATTCGTGTTAAATGCATTGAGTTATGAATGACATGTTTCGTGTATAAACATATGCATTATGTGTGAATATGTGATTATGTGAGTATAATCTATATATGCTTTATGTGTTGGCATGTGATAATTGTGGTGAGAATACTTGATATGTGTATTTTATGTCGATATACATAATTATATGCATTTATATTATAATTGTGTTTCTCACCCTTCTGCTGTTTTATAATGCTCTATGAGGCATTGCAGATTAGATTGCTGGAGGTCTTTTGTGAAGCTTAGGACTTCATTCTTTTGTCGGTCGGCTCTGATATGTGACACCGGGTAGTCGGGGGATCGATTAGGATTATTTTGCGATGTTGTGTATATGCATCTTTGTCCTTTGTAGTTGTATATATACATGATTCTGCTGATAACAGATAAACCTTTATGTGAGATATATATATGATAGTCAGTTTTAGATTTTATGCTTTTATTCTAAAATCTGATGAAATGTGGGTGTAAGGAACTGAGTTCCGTTGAATATTGCTACCCCACTGTTGCATATCTTTATGAGCAGGTGTTGTATGTTTTGTTTCAATATGATGTGATTCTCCCCGTCTATGCCATGATGATTTAAATATACTCTGATGAAATTTTGAATTTTTATTTATCGCTTTTAATAGCTTGGGGGTATAGATTGGGGGTGTTACATTAAGTGGTATCAGAGTCAGTCCGTGTCAGTTTGTGTCAGTCTTTGTTGGTCTTCGTGGTTTGGTGAGTTGTTGTTTAACCATAGTTGCTGTTATTGGAAATGAATAGAATATGACTAGAAGGAACGATGCTGCTTTGGCTGCTGCGATACAGGCTATGGCTCGGGCTGTGCAGGGTGCACCGAATGCTGTTGGTAATGAGGAGTTCAGGAAGAATCAACCGCCTATCTTCAAAGGAAGATATGATCCTGATGGTGCACAGATTTGGTTGAAAGAGATTGAAAGGATTTTCCGAGTGATGGATTGTGATGAGGATCAGAAGGTGAGACTGGGTACTCACATGTTACTAGAAGAAGCTGATGATTGGTGGGTTGGTACTCGTAATGTGTTGGAAGCTGCAGAGGAAGAAGAGATCACTTGGGAAGTGTTTAGCAGGGAGTTTCTGAGGAAGTATTTTCCTGAGGATGTTAGAGGAAAGAAGGAGATAAATTTTTTGGAATTGAAACAAGGTAGTATGTCTGTTGTTGACTATACTGCTAAGTTTGTTGAGCTGGTGCAGTTTTATCCTCATTATGCTGAGGCGACTGCTGAGTTTTCTAAGTGTGTGAAATATGAGAACGGATTGCATCCTGAGATTAAATAGGCAATCGGTTATCAGAGGATTAGAAGGTTTTCTGATTTAGTGGATTGTTGTAGGATTTACGAAGAGGATAGGAAGGCGCGTGCTACTCACTATAAGAGTGTGAATGACAGGAAAGGAAAACAACCGTCTCGTAGTGGTCCTTATGTGGCACCCGCTGACAGTGGTAAACATAGGAGTAACTTTGAGAAACAGACAAGTGGGGGAGGAATGTCTAATCCTCCGAGATGTTACAAGTGTGGTGAAGTAGGACATCTTCAGTTCGATTGTGGGAAGAATAAACTGAAATGTTCCAAGTGTGGACGTTCGGGACATGTCACAGCTGATTGTAAGAATAATATGGTGAAGTGTTTCAACTGTGGTGAGACAGGTCATATTAGTACGAGGTGTAAAAAACCAAAGCAAGCTTAGGCTGGTGGGGAAGTCTTTGCATTGGCAAGGACTGAGACTTCTAGTGCAGATCGTCTGATTAAAGGTACTTGTTTTATTATAGTACGCCTTTATTTTTGCTATTGTTGGTACTGGAGCGACTCATTCGTTTAGTTCGTATGAGTGCGCGAAGCGTTTGAATTTGTTGTTGTCTTCTTGGGGTGGTTAGATGGTTATCGATACTTCTGTTTTGGGTCGGTAATTATTTCTTTGGTTTGTTTAATTTGTTCTTTGACCATTTATGGTGAAGACTTGTGTCGGATTTGGTGTTTTTAGTTGGAAGGATTAGAATGAGATGAGTGGGGGAAAAGCTGGTACTTTTCCATGTTGCTTCAGGTGTGGAGCGTTGCCTCAGTGGGATGCAGATTACAAGAGTGTAAGTGTTGTTTGGACAGTGTTGTTTCAGATTCTAGAGGGAATGCGGAAGTAAAGTTTATGTCAACTAAGGGTTTGTGCCTTAGGTAGTTTTGTGCACAGGATGTAAGGAATGCTATTATAGTTTGGTGGAGACGGTTTGTACCCCATCATGATTGTTAGCTGTCTATTGACAAATTGAGGAACTGATCACCCTTAATCTCTTGTTGATAGCAGACGGGAATTATGTTGGATGGAATGGACGTGTCTTTTTGGCTTTGATAGTGGTGCAGAATAGATTACTTGAAATTTAAGGAAATGATTGCGGATTATTTTGTCAAGTTGAGGAAGATTTTATATCTGACGGTGACGCGGAATTGTAGCGGCAAAATCGTGAGTGTAAGCTATTAATTAACTTAACTCGAAAAGCAAGAGTCGCCACCGCACTTTTATTTTATCCAAAAAAAGGAAAGGAAAAAGAGCGAACAAAACCTACACAAGCTCTACAACAAGAACAAGTGAAGAGAGTCCGGGTTCGGGGGGTTGGTTACGCAATGGGAAGGTGTTAGCACCCAAAACGTCTATAGTACTCTATAGGAGCCCTTAGAAATATCTACCGCTTTTGGTCTGAAAAAGGTTTGCTTGAAAAGAGATTGAGGAGATAAGAAGAGAAGTTGTTTTTTATGATTTTTGTGTTTGAAGAGACTTGTCGTCTCATGCCTACGTACCCACGATGTGCAATGTAGGATCAAAACCCCGTAGTTCGTGGTACAAAGAATGAAAATTTGTTTGTTTTGGTTGTTTTTAAATGTAAAGACAAGTCGTCATTTCCAAGCGAATAATTCCGCTTAAAGAAATGAATCATGTCTAAACTTATGAAAAAGTTAAAAGAAAAAGTGCACGAGGGCACAAAAAGAGAGTAAGTGAGTTTAGTGTTTTTTAAGTCTTTTGAAAAAGGTGACAATATGCTTATGTAGTTTAGCATTTGATTAAGAAATGAAAAGAAAAGAGTAAAGTCACTTGACAAAGTCAAGGTTTGTTTATGAAAGCGGTGAAAGTTTGAAATCAAGAATGTTTTGAAAAAGGGAGAGAATTTTGAAAATTGAAGAATGGGGAGAAGAAGAAGAGACTATCCTAAAGCATAAAGTAAAAGCTAAGGAAGAGAATAGCCTAACCACACAAGTAAGCTTCCAAGTCTTCGAACCATAATTCCAAAGCAAAGGGAGGAATGTCCTAAGTTCTAAGTCCAAGGTTCCAAGAATTGCATTGGATGTCCAAGGTCCAAGTTCCAAAACTCCATGTCCATTTGCATAGGATAGTAACCATAGTCCAAGATTAGAATCACAAGTTTTTTAGAGGTTTTGACCTTTATTAATGTTTTAGGTCCAAGTGGACAAAGAGAAAAGGCATAAGCATAAACATGTGTCCAACGGACAAAGGAAAAATTGCGGAAGCATAAACATATGTCCAACGGACAAAGGAAAAATTGCGGAAGCATAAACATGATATGAAATGATAAAAATGAAGCATAAAAGTAAAAGAGATAGGGTGCGAGAAGTAATTGTAAAGAAGTTAGTACAAGAGTAATGTTAGTAAGTTAGTGATTAGTAGTTAAAGTTAGTGATAAATTATAATTGAATACTTGCACTTCGGTCAAGATTAATGAGAACTCATTAGAGGATTGATAAGACCAAAGCCTCCTAACAATAAGTTTCATAAGTTTTGAACCAAAAGACAAATAATCAACTATTCTTGATAGTTTTCCGAGGCGGGACAAATTTTGGTCTATGTTAAGCGCACGCCGAGTAATTTGTTCGAGCAATTACCCTACGAATGAGGCCGGCCATGAGATGTATGTGTTAATGCACGCGAGATGAATGATATATGGATCGTCATCCTAAAGCGATGCCACACGAAAAGAAAATGTGGTAATGATCTCGTCTCGATCGAAATTCACCAAAGAAATTTCACGATCACTTCGACTTTCATCGATCAAAATAAAAATAGATGAAGAAAAGTGTATCTAAAAATTATGATCCACACAACCAATCAAAAATGAAAAAAAAAATCACATGAAAAGAAAGAAGAATTAAAATATTTTTGAAAAAGATATTGAAAGGGAGATGTAATAGAAAAATGGAGGGTGGTGGTGATATAGTGATGCGCACGGGCTCTAGGCCCAATCTGTTTTTTTAAATAAAAAAGAAAAAGAAAGAAAACAAAAAAAATAAATGATACATTAAAAAAATATAAGAAAAGAAGAATCAGAATATCTTCATCTTCTTCAAAACACGCCGGTCACTATTCACCAAGAGGGAGAGAAAATCGGACTCATCACGGCGGAGCGCGGCGGGACACGATTTTTACGCAGTCATGATCAAAATCGAACGTAGATTCCAAATATGTGTTCATTTTCGTGCAACGCTGTCTTGATCGTTCAAATCGAAACCGCGAAGTTCGACGAAAAAAAGCTTCGATTACCTTCAAAAATGGTGAGAAATGTTTCAATTCTTCTTCCTCTTCTTCTTTTCCAATGAATGGTGGTTGATTTATGTTGATATTTGTTGTTGTTGATTCACTGAGATGTTGAAGAATTGGTGAAATTGGATTGAAAGTGTTGATGTTGTATGGTGAATTTGTGCACGGCGTGCGTGTTGTTGATGAATTGAGTTTGTGTTATTTTTTTGAGTTTTGATTGAAGCTTGAAGTTGAATTGGTTTATTGAAGATGGTGACGAATTGTGGAAGGAAGGTTGATGAATTTGGAAGGTGAATATTGATGAAGGTTGGGAGAAAATTGAGCAGAGGTTTTCCGGCTTATTCAAGCTTGAAAAATGGAGGAGAAGAGCTTGTTATTTATAGAGGAAATGTGGTGAGAATTTGAATTGAATTGCCATTTGTGAACTGCCACCGTTTTTCCGTTATAATTTGCGTTTCGGTGCTCACAATTTTCTCTCTTGTTCTGCTGAATTTTCTTGTGTCGTTTTGCTCTTGCTGTTGCGTTTTGAAACTCACGTGTACGTTGCGTCTTGTTATGAGAAGTATTAAGTAGAAGCTGTGTTTTGTACACAATGTCGTCATGTCGTTTCGACGTTTTACACTTGAGCCGTTGATGCCTTATTGCAGCGTGTGGCTTGCTTGTGAAGTGGCTTGATTATTGTGAAATAGCAAGTGGCTAATGAAAGTGGCTGGTATATGGAGTTGGATGGTGCAACATAAAGTAGAAGCTTATGCGTTGGATTGATGAAAATTATCATGCAAAGTAACTAGAAAGTGAGCTTGATGGTTGGCTTAGATATTACGTGGCTATTCATCATCTATAATTTTTTTGGCAATTTTTGTTGTAATAAAAAAAAATGTAACGGGCCCTATTATTTTAGTAATTTTTTTTTGTGATAATGGTAGTGGATAAATGAATTGAGAAAAAAGATTATTGGATAATGGTTTGAATGGATTTTTATGGATAATTGGAAAGTAAATGGATAAAAAAAAAAGGTTTATGGATTTTGAAAAATGGGAGAAATATGGATATGGTAAAAAATGATAGAACCAAGTTAGGTATTAAAATGGACTTTTAGGAATTGGAATTAAATGGTAAATTGGAATAGAATTGGATATGAAGAAAATGGTTTAGAGAATGGACATGGAAAAATATTTAAAAAAATGGTTTAAATAGAAAAAAGTGGAATATGTGAAAAATGGTTTAAAATGTGAATAGTGTTTGGAATGAAAAATGGTATATGAAAGTGGATCATGGATAGCAAGTCTTTTTTTTTTCCTAGCCCAAAACCAATCTTAAACTTGTTTCCACAAGCCTCTGATAAGTTGCACACAACTACCACTGAACAAACCACAGCTGAACAACAACCATTTGATCTGACTGAACCCAAAACTCATATGAACCACTGCTTGATAAACTGAAGAATCTCAGCACAAGATATCTTGCTTTTGAACACCCACATGTGACCTGAAATAACTTCATTGTCTTTGACAAACCTGCACAACACATAGAGAGAGAAACAAGCAAACGACAACATATTTTTTTTGTATTTTGGTTAGAGATTAGTAAACAGAAACAAGTAAGCAACATAAAATCACACGGGTGCTCAGGAACAACACAGACTGTGACCTTGCTTGTGGTATGAGATGTAAATGAAATGAGCGAAATCTTTGGGGTAAAAATTGGGGTCTTACAGCTGCCCCTATTTAAGTTTCTGCAATCAGGAGATATGAAGGTTGAAAACTTCGTCTCGACAAGATTGAAGATACTTAAATACAGAAAACCGAATTTTTAGCCATAAGATGTCACAAGATGATATGATTGCAAAGGATGAAACAGACTGCGGGGAAAATTGAAACAAAGAAGGTATGGTAAATTGAGGGAAAATACGCGAAGGGACACGCCAGGGAACACAAGCTATTTCTGGAGATCTGTCAAGGCGACAAGAAGTATCCATCAATAGTTGGAAAGAGATGGACAAGACCCTGGGAAGACAAGTAGTGACATCCAAGAATAGCATTGGATAAAAACTACAAACGAGACAAAAGGGATGTCGAAAGATGTCCAAGAATGGCATTGGACAGCAACAAGAAAGTTTCTGGTAAAAACAACAGCATCATCCAAGAATAGCATTGGATGGAGGTGAAAAACACTCTGTTGGGTAAGATATCCAAGAATGGCATTGGATAAAGTCACTGCAACATTCAAGAATGGCATTGAATGAGGCAACAACAAGCATCAGAGACATCCAAGAATAGCATTGGATTCAGCTGAGGAAAAGATATCCAAGAATGGCATTGGACTTAGCTGGGGAAAAGGTGTCCAAGAATGGCATTGGACTCTGTCGAGGAAATCATATCCAAGAATGGCATTGGACAGAAGAAATCACATCATCCAAGAATGGCATTGAATGTAGTGAGAAAAGTTCTGGAAAATATATCAGAATTATCCAAGAATGGCATTGGATAAAAGGTTCACAATATCCAAGAATGGCATTGAATAAAGTGAGCAAGGACCTTCAGGAATGGCACTGAAAGGTAAAGATAAACTCATTCAAGAATGGCACTGAATGAACAGATACAACTTTCAGGAATGGCACCGAAAGGTAAAGGTAAATCACTTAATTCAAGAATGGCATTGAATGACAGTGAAAAAGACATCCAGGAATAGCACTGAATGCAAAGAAGAAAACTCATCCAGGAATGGCACTGAATAAACAGGTAAAACTTTCAGAAATGACACTGAAAGTAAAGGTAAAAACTCATCCAGGAATAGCACTGAATGAACAGGTAAAACTTTCAGGAATGACACTGAAAGTAAAGGTAAAAACTCATCCAGGAATGGCACTGAATGAACAGGTAAAACTTTCAGGAATGGCACTGAAAGTAAAGGTAAAAACTCATCCAGGAATGGCACTGAAAGAACAGATAAAACTTTCAGGAATGACACTGAAAGATATCCAAGCAGATTTGTTGGGGATTATAGAGGAGAGAAAAGACTTCCAGGAATAGCATTGGGAGAAACAAGAGGAACAGGGTATCCAGGAATGGCACTGGAGATCAAAAGAGACAGACATCCAGGAATGGCACTGGAGTGAAAGAATATAAAGATCCAGGAAAACAGGACGTCCAGGAATAGCACTGGGTGAAAAGACAGGTAAACGACAACATTCAGGAATGGCACTGAATGAAAAGGCAGGTAAAAGTTTTGGTAGGTGCCAAGTAAGTTGGACTTTAGTCACAAGGTAAGATGTTGAAAGCAACAGGACCTCGGAAAAATGCATATGAGCACGAAGCACACTTCATACTATGAAAATGTTTCTATGCAATGATATGTAAATAATTTATGTATGCAATGCATATGATAGAGACAACAGAGATAGACTCTTTTGTGAGGGAAGAATGGAACTCTGATTCCTCAACACAGGGAACGCTGGCCACTCTGCTTGGATAGAAGATGTTGAGCACATCTCTGTCACACTTATGAATTGTATCGGGCTGATGGTCTTTTGAGGAAAGACTTCTTGAGGATTCTTGAAGAAGATTGCCCCAGATTGCTTGACTGATGAGGATAAACTGATCATAGCTTCAGTCTGACTGCTGCAGGGGAAGAAATGAACTGATCATGGCTTCAATTCTTGAGATAATTGCTGAGGATAAACTGATCATGGCTTCAGTTGTTGGGGATGAATGAACTGATCATGGCTTCAGTTCTTGAGATGATTGTTGAGAAGGCTAAACTCAGTATGAATCTTGAAGGAGATCTTCTGGCTAACCACTTCTGAAAATAACTTGCACTGAGCAAATATGATTCACAATAGGACTTGGAAGTAATGTGCCCCCTGATAAGATCACTGACCAAATTTCTCAACTGTTTGAAAATTCCTTGATGAGGAAATTTTGCCTGTAAATAAGATTATTCAAACAGACATGGTAATTTTAATGCAAAGCTCATGCAATTTTGAAATCAAAAATCATTTTTGGAATGATGTTATTGATGTAAAGCAAAATAAAACACTCGTCAAAACACGGCGGTTAAGACATGCAAAGATGAAAGATAAAGCAAAGGTAAGACATCAAAGCAAATGATTGGCAACAAACATAGGAGTCAGTTTACGCAACCTTGCTGTAGTATGCTTTCAAAAGAAACCTGGCTTCAATTAGGTCTTTTGAATGTTGTAACGTGGTCTGGTTCACGGTTTTTGAAACAAAGGATATAGGCTCAAAGTTTATTGGTACCCAACCCATTCTTCGTGATGACCTCCAGTCCTATACTCAGTTAATTCAAACTATGCATTCAGGTTCCAAGAGATTTTGGAATTGCAACACTGTTATGATGATGGCTCAAGGGCTAAGGGATTTTTGAGATGGCAGTCACTCTTCCTTACAACATTTTGTTGTTTTTAATGAGGGCCTTAGTCAACTTGTTTTGTCTTTGAGGATTTTGGTAACCTCTTGATTGATTTTTCTTTGTTATCCCAAACTTTTGCCTGAACTGTGTCATTTGAGCTTACAGTCAGCGGGATGCCCCAATTTTTGCCTAAGTCTCCTTTAGAGGTTTTGACTTAGCGGGCTCTTCTTTTGATTATTTTTCATTCATTTTTTTTTGAAAGGTAGTGACTGCCTAGCTTAATGATGACGGTGAACCATCATTGGCTTTTGACTTGAAAGACATCTTCGACACTTCTTTGATGTGTGCAAAGGGAAGTTTGTGATTGCAACCTTTATTGGAAAGTGTTTTGCATGCACAGTCAAATTAATTGAGAACTACCCATCCCCAGGTTAAGATTGCGGGTTTTTTTTCGTACAGAAAGAAACTCCAACTTCTAGGCTCAAAGGGGTTGACAAGGGATTAACTTCCTTATTTCTCCAGTGTTTGGGAGTTGAAACAATGCCTGTACATCCTCAACCAAGTATTAAATTGAAAGCATACCGTTTAGCAATTTTAGGTATTTCGTTTTCATCATCCTCCCTCCAATCTTTGCATAAACAAAAGCTTGATAAAGAAATTGAACATGAGATATATTTTTTGTGAAAAAGAAAGCATAAAGATGCACACAGTGGAAATAAATGAATTGAATCAGAAATTGCAATGCTCATTTCATTGAAATTACCATGAAAGTACAAATAAAATTTGAAAGCAAACATTCAATACAATTAAAGAAAATTGCAAACAGAAAGAAACAAGGCCTAGTGACTAATCAGCAACAAGGATGAGCTGTCCTGTCTGAAGCACTGGCTTTAGGAGATGATCCGTCTAAACTCACTCAAACTTCACTTGGCATGCTCTGGCAAAGGGTTGTTGACAACATTGGGATTATTATCAATAAAGTCCAGAATCTTTAAGTTCACTAACTCTTGCACTCTAGCTTTTAGTTCGAAACAGCCTTCTAAGTTATGACCTGCCCCACCTTGATGGAACTCACAGTGAAGATCAGCCCTATAGCCGGCTGGAAGAGGATTTGGAGGAGGAGGTAGAGTCCTTGTTGTAATCAATCCTTTCTTTACAAGACAAGGATACAGCTCAGTGTAGGACATCGGGATAGGATCAAAGTTAACCCTATTGGGAGTCTGATTCTGTCTAATAGTCTGACGAGGAGCTTGAGCTGGTTGAGCATTAACAACTGGAGCGACTGCAGCTACGTATTGTTGTCTCTGACGAGGTTTCCTCTCAACTGAAACAACATGGGTATCGCCATCCTTTTTCTTTTGAAAATTCCCAGCATAATTTTTAGCACCACTGAAGGCTTCAGCATTAGCAATCCTTCCTTTCTTGATACCTTCTTCTAGTCTTTCTCCAATAGTGACTAGGTCAGCAAAACCAGATGATACACTGGCTATCATCTTTTCCCAATAGAGTGGCTGAAGAGTGTCCATGAATAATCCAGTCAATTCTTTTTCAGCCAAGGGTGGCTCTACCTGAGCAGCTAGCTCTCTCCAGCGCTGAGCGTACTCCTTGAAGGATTTTTTTTCTTTCTGAGACATGTTCTGCAATTGACGGCGATCAGGTGCCATGTCCAGATTGTACTTATATTGCTTTAAGAAAGCATCATACAAGTCCATCCAGCTTTGGATACGGTTCTTCTCAAGTCCCATATACCATTTCATTGAAGCCCCACTCAAGCTGTCTTGGAAACAGTGAATGAGCAGTTTGTCATTTTTTGCGTGAGCAGCCATCTTGCGGCAGTACATCACCAAGTGAGTTCTGGGACAGGTGTGCCCCTGGTATTTCTCAAAATTAGGAGTTTTGAATTTTGGAGGAATAACCAAGTCGGAAACCAGACACATGTTCATTGCAGCAGCATTAAAGACATCACTTCCTTCCACGGCTCTTATCCTTTTGTCCAGAGTTTGCCATTGCTCTCTGACTTCTTCAATGTATCCAGGTTCTCCCTGACTTTCAGATTGTGGACCAACAGCATGGTACACGAAAGGATTCTCAGGAATAGCTTGAGCAACAGAATGCACAACAAGCTGAGGTTCAGTGAACAACGGAGCTGAAGATACTGGCGAGACAAACACAGGAGTAGTTGTAATGGGTGGCGAGTAATTCGGAGGTAACCCAAATTCTGGCCAAGTAGAAGCTGGTTGCTGAGTCAGTGGAGGGTCAACAGCAGCAGTTGAGGTTTCAACAATCACAGTCCTCTGAGGTGGTTCACCTCTAGCAATCAGAACTTGCAGCATTTCTGTGAGCTTGGTCATACCGACCTTCAACTCATCAATTTCCATTCTGACTTTGGCATTATGTTGTTCTTGACTTTCCATTCTCAATCTGACAGCAGCTCTAGTTCTATAGTTGTGTTGAGGAAACAGCTTGACGGCGAACAGATAACTGGAGAAGGAGACAACCGAAATGAGTTTCTGAGACAACCTGGAAGAAATGCATATGTATGCTCATGGATGCAAGAGTGCATGGATGCAACAACCACAAACAAGATCACTCAAAGCACACTAGTTCAAAGGTTCGAGTCACGAGCATGGAGCCAAGGTCAAGAACCAGTCCACAAAAGGTATGTGCTAAGGTTTGTCTTCATTGTACCTATAGAAAACAGCGGTTCTAACAGAGTGCCCAGGGTCCACAATTCACTATCAGACACACCAGCACACCGATTTGCTCGGAGGTTGGTAGTTATCCTCAAGAGAATCTAACCTGAGTGTGGCATCGCATGACAGCTAAGTCAGATTTGCATCTTCATAGCTTCCGCGCCACGATCCTAAAATGGCTAGGATGGGTTAAGGCTTACTACGGTTCTCAGTGTTATAGGCTTCTATGGAAAGAGTAATGCCTTCTCGATTGCTCGATCGACATCAGTAATTCCAAAGAAGCAACCACCGAGTGGATGGATTCTCAAGTTCTTCTTTTTCAGGATTCGACTCCCTCAAAGTTCCCTTGACTATACCATCCTCCTATCTCAAAGTACACTCTGGTCTGGGTATAGGACCTATCTCACACACAGAGAAACTCCAAAACAGAACAAACCTGTAACAAGCAAATCAGACAAAAGTAGTAAATAAGTCAAAGTAGGCTAAACCCCTCAAGGAACCAGAGATCCCCAGCAGAGTCGCCACTTTTCTGTAGCGGCAAAATCGTGAGTGTAAGCTATTAATTAACTTAACTCGAAAAGCAAGAGTCGCCACCGCACTTTTATTTTATCCAAAAAAAGGAAAGGAAAAAGAGCGAACAAAACCTACACAAGCTCTACAACAAGAACAAGTGAAGTGAGTCCGGGTTCGGGGGGTTGGTTACGCAATGGGAAGGTGTTAGCACCCAAAACGTCTATAGTACTCTATAGGAGCCCTTAGAAATATCTACCACTTTTGGTCTGAAAAAGGTTTGCTTGAAAAGAGATTGAGGAGATAAGAAGAGAAGTTGTTTTTTATGATTTTTGTGTTTGAAGAGACTTGTCGTCTCATGCCTACGTACCCACGATGTGCAATGTAGGATCAAAACCCCGTAGTTCGTGGTACAAAGAATGAAAATTTGTTTGTTTTGGTTGTTTTTAAATGTAAAGACAAGTCGTCATTTCCAAGCGAATAATTCCGCTTAAAGAAATGAATTATGTCTAAACTTATGAAAAAGTTAAAAGAAAAAGTGCACGAGGGCACAAAAAGAGAGTAAGTGAGTTTAGTGTTTTTTAAGTCTTTTGAAAAAGGTGACAATATGCTTATGTAGTTTAGCATTTGATTAAGAAATGAAAAGAAAAGAGTAAAGTCACTTGACAAAGTCAAGGTTTGTTTATGAAAGCGGTGAAAGTTTGAAATCAAGAATGTTTTGAAAAAGGGAGAGAATTTTGAAAATTGAAGAATGGGGAGAAGAAGAAGAGACTATCCTAAAGCATAAAGTAAAAGCTAAGGAAGAGAATAGCCTAACCACACAAGTAAGCTTCCAAGTCTTCGAACCATAATTCCAAAGCAAAGGGAGGAATGTCCTAAGTTCTAAGTCCAAGGTTCCAAGAATTGCATTGGATGTCCAAGGTCCAAGTTCCAAAACTCCATGTCCATTTGCATAGGATAGTAACCATAGTCCAAGATTAGAATCACAAGTTTTTTAGAGGTTTTGACCTTTATTAATGTTTTAGGTCCAAGTGGACAAAGAGAAAAGGCATAAGCATAAACATGTGTCCAACGGACAAAGGAAAAATTGCGGAAGCATAAACATATGTCCAACGGACAAAGGAAAAATTGCGGAAGCATAAACATGATATGAAATGATAAAAATGAAGCATAAAAGTAAAAGAGATAGGGTGCGAGAAGTAATTGTAAAGAAGTTAGTACAAGAGTAATGTTAGTAAGTTAGTGATTAGTAGTTAAAGTTAGTGATAAATTATAATTGAATACTTGCACTTCGGTCAAGATTAATGAGAACTCATTAGAGGATTGATAAGACCAAAGCCTCCTAACAATAAGTTTCATAAGTTTTGAACCAAAAGACAAATAATCAACTATTCTTGATAGTTTTCCGAGGCGGGACAAATTTTGGTCTATGTTAAGCGCACGCCGAGTAATTTGTTCGAGCAATTACCCTACGAATGAGGCCGGCCATGAGATGTATGTGTTAATGCACGCGAGATGAACGATATATGGATCGTCATCCTAAAGCGATGCCACACGAAAAGAAAATGTGGTAATGATCTCGTCTCGATCGAAATTCACCAAAGAAATTTCACGATCACTTCGACTTTCATCGATCAAAATAAAAATAGATGAAGAAAAATGTATCTAAAAATTATGATCCACACAACCAATCAAAAATGAAAAAAAAAATCACATGAAAAGAAAGAAGAATTAAAATATTTTTGAAAAAGATATTGAAAGGGAGATGTAATAGAAAAATGGAGGGTGGTGGTGATATAGTGATGCGCACGGGCTCTAGGCCCAATCTGTTTTTTTAAATAAAAAAGAAAAAGAAAGAAAACAAAAAAAATAAATGATACATTAAAAAAATAAAAGAAAAGAAGAATCAGAATATCTTCATCTTCTTCAACACACGCCGATCACTATTCACCAAGAGGGAGAGAAAATCGGACTCATCACGGCGGAGCGCGGCGGGACACGATTTTTACGCAGTCATGATCAAAATCGAACGTAGATTCCAAATATGTGTTCATTTTCGTGCAACGCTGTCTTGATCGTTCAAATTGAAACCGCGAAGTTCGACGAAAAAAAGCTTCGATTACCTTCAAAAATGGTGAGAAATGTTTCAATTCTTCTTCCTCTTCTTCTTTTCCAATGAATGGTGGTTGATTTATGTTGATATTTGTTGTTGTTGATTCACTGAGATGTTGAAGAATTGGTGAAATTGGATTGAAAGTGTTGATGTTGTACGGTGAATTTGTGCACGGCGTGCGTGTTGTTGATGAATTGAGTTTGTGTTATTTTTTTGAGTTTTGATTGAAGTTTGAAGTTGAATTGGTTTATTGAAGATGGTGACGAATTGTTGAAGGAAGGTTGATGAATTTGGAAGGTGAATATTGATGAAGGTTGGGAGAAAATTGAGCAGAGGTTTTCCGGCTTATTCAAGCTTGAAAAATGGAGGAGAAGAGCTTGTTATTTATAGAGGAAATGTGGTGAGAATTTGAATTGAATTGCCATTTGTGAACTGCCGCCGTTTTTGCGTTATAATTTGCGTTTCGGTGCTCACAATTTTCTCGCTTGTTCTGCTGAATTTTCTTGTGTCGTTTTGCTCTTGCTGTTGCGTTTTGAAACTCACGTGTACGTTGCGTCTTGTTATGAGAAGTATTAAGTAGAAGCTGCGTTTTGTACACAATGTCGTCATGTCGTTTCGACGTTTTACACTTGAGCCGTTGATGCCTTATTGCAGCGTGTGGCTTGCTTGTGAAGTGGCTTGATTATTGTGAAATAGCAAGTGGCTAATGAAAGTGGCTGGTATATGGAGTTGGATGGTGCAACATAAAGTAGAAGCTTATGCATTGGATTGATGAAAATTATCATGCAAAGTAACTAGAAAGTGAGCTTGATGGTTGGCTTAGATATTACGTGGCTATTCATCATCTATAATTTTTTTGGCAATTTTTGATGTAATAAAAAAAAATGTAACGGGCCCTATTATTTTAGTAATTTTTTTTTGTGATAATGGTAGTGGATAAATGAATTGAGAAAAAAGATTATTGGATAATGGTTTGAATGGATTTTTATGGATAATTGGAAAGTAAATGGATAAAAAAAAAGGTTTATGGATTTTGAAAAATGGGAGAAATATGGATATGGTAAAAAATGATAGAACCAAGTTAGGTATTAAAATGGACTTTTAGGAATTGGAATTAAATGGTAAATTGGAATAGAATTGGATATGAAGAAAATGGTTTAGAGAATGGACATGGAAAAATATTTTAAAAAATGGTTTAAATAGAAAAAAGTGGAATATGTGAAAAATGGTTTAAAATGTGAATAGTGTTTGGAATGAAAAATGGTATATGAAAGTGGATCATGGATAGCAAGTCTTTTTTTTTCCTAGCCCAAAACCAATCTTAAACTTGTTTCCACAAGCCTCTGATAAGTTGCACACAACTACCACTGAACAAACCACAGCTGAACAACAACCATTTGATCTGACTGAACCCAAAACTCATATGAACCACTGCTTGATAAACTGAAGAATCTCAGCACAAGACATCTTGCTTTTGAACACCCACATGTGACCTGAAATAACTTCATTGTCTTTGACAAACCTGCACAACACACAGAGAGAGAAACAAGCAAACGACAACATATTTTTTTGTATTTTGGTTAGAGATTAGTAAACAGAAACAAGTAAGCAACAGAAAATCACACGGGTGCTCAGGAACAACACAGACTGTGACCTTGCTTGTGGTATGAGATGTAAATGAAATGAGCGAAATCTTTGGGGTAAAAATTGGGGTCTTACAGGAATCAAGATTTTTGGTATGATGGTTAAGTTGTGAAGTCATTGAGAGTCCTTTTTGGTTGGTTGTCGTGATAGATGGGAATTTGGATTGTCAAGAGAAGAAATTATGTATGGACTACGGACAGTGGTATAGGGTGACGATTGAGAATAAGTGTTCACTTTTAGGATGAGGTAACTGGATTGGTTTGGTTGAGTTTGATTGGAATTACTATTGTTGGAATGTTCGATAAGAGTGGCGATTTGTTTGAGTTGAGGCTTTGATCGACTTTGTGTGGCGGATTATATTTGTTATCATCGGAAGTAGATGCGATGTTACTATGAGAGGCTCCGAAGTTAATTAAGGTGATTAGAAACTTTTTAGACTTTTGTTGGTTATTACCGAAGGGTATGGAGGGCTTTTCCAAGATTTGCGTTTTCGTTACTTCAGTGGACTTGCAAAGGGGAAGTCGATTGTTTGGGATGCATCTTTGAGGAGTATGGTCAGTGTGTTAATGCAAGAAAGTAAAGTCGTGGCTTATGTTTTTCGACATTTGAGGATTCGTGGAAGGATCAGTACTACTGTGGAATTGGAATTGGTTGTAGTTGTATTATGTTGGAATATTGGAAGTCTTATCTTTATGATTCTAGATTCGAAGTGTTTGGTAATTACAAGAATATTGAATATTGGATTGGTCTGAAAGAATAGAGACAGCGAGGATGATTAGGATTCATGGCGAGCTATGAATTGGTTTAGGGTTATCCTTGAGGAAAGGATGTTGTTGCGCCTGATGTGTAAGTCAAAAATCTTTATGCATGTCTGTTTTAAGGGTCAGAGAGTTGGATTTATTTGAGTAGTGCTGAGGCTTGTGTTTAGTGTGGGAGAGAACACAGTAGAGAGTGTGGTTGGATATATTGGCAGTGAACAGTGATTTTTGGTGAATATGAGAAAGAGTTAGGTTTTGGACGTGAGATTTATAGTCTCGATGGTTTTGGGTAAACAGAGTGCGCAACGGAAGCGTGATGTGGCACATGTTGTATTTGAGAGTGAACCAGTGAGTTTGTGCTTGCGTATTCTTGATTTGTGAGTTGGTCGGCAAGTGCATTGTATGGGCTTTGCGTCTTGTCGTTGTTGTTGCTGCTGTTAGCAAGGTAGTTTGTCAGTTGTGTTATTTGTGGTGTGCTTTTGGTTGGTCTAATGTTTGATTGGTCGGATGCGAGGGCCGTGTCTGGAGTTGTTGGGATCGGTTATATTTTTGAGGACGAAAATTTCTAAGTCGGGGAGAGTTGTAATGCCCCAGTTTTGATCATTTTCTTTAATTGAGTCGATTTAATTATTTTGAGTATTATATTATTTTATTTGTGATAATATGTTATTTTACATTGTGATTATGTTTTATCGCGTTTTGAGAGCATTTGCGGGATAATTGAAAGTGAGGGTATTTTAGTCTTTTCCCTAATTATTTACTAAGTTAGAAAGAAAAGAAATAGAAAAGAAAGAAAAATAGAAGTATAAGGGGAAGAGAGAAAATAGAGAGAAAGAAATAGGAAGAGGAAAAAGAGAAGAAGGAAAAAGAAGAGAAGAGAAAAAGAGAGAAATTGGGAGAAAAGCTTGGAATTCATCAAAACAACTTCTAGGAATCGATTTAATCGGGTAAGGGTGTGAAATTCAATTATCCTATACATGTGTATGATTATGTATGTGTTTGTTTGTGGTTTTGTTGGATTGTATGAGAAATATAATAAAAACCCATTTGGGTAGAAAGTGTGAGAATTCGATTTAATCGTGTTAGAAATCATGTTTTCGTGTTCCTTGTTATTGATACAAGATAGATATATGTTGTTATACATCAAATTGGTAATTTTCTAGTGTAAAAATAGGATTTTTGGGTGAAAATTCGTAACAGCAACGTAGCAGGAAAAATTCTGGGTTTCGCTGCCCATACGCGTATGGGACAGGGCAATACGCGTATGGGGTAGGGCAATACGCGTATTGGTTAGGGCAATACGCGCATGGCAATGAAGGAAAGTAGGAAATACGTGTATGGTGCTGGGCAATACGCGTATGGCTGAGGGCAATACGGGTATGGCCAGCAAGGGTGCAGAATGTGTTTTTTTTCGCGATGTCTTTTCTTGTTTAGTCCGTAACTTTTGATCCGCTTATCCGTTTTGAACGTTCTTTATATCGTTGGAAAGCTAATGAAATTTTCTTTCCTATTAAAATGATTTCGAGATTGTTGGCCGATTTAATTATGTCGGGAATTGGGAATAGTGTCGTTTTGTCGACTTTTGTAGTTATAATTGTGTGTAATTGATGTGTATCCTGCAATGTGTTGTTGGTATGGATATGGTATGACTTGTGTGCTGCTGTGAAATGAAAATGCATGAAATACATGTTGTTGAAATTCTGGTATCAGATGTGTGATGTTAAGGTGTGATGTCACAACAACACACTCTGCACAATGGACAACAATAACAGTAAAATAACACCAAGAATTGTTGACCCAGTTCGGTTACAACCAACCTACTCTGGGGGCTACCAAGCCAGGGATGGAATTCACTACTTGTAGATATAATTTACAGACTCAACAACCCGTTGACAATCTCCTAAACTTATACTCTACTAATGACTTCCTACCTAAAAAACCACTTAGGTATAAGAACACCACTCAATCCCTTACAAACACTCAAAGATACCACTTTGAGTACCCTTGATCTTACTTCACAGCTTCGATCAAGCAACCACTCTCTATTGCTTCACAGCTTCTAGAGAGGACAAAAACTTAACACCTATTCAAACCCTAGAATAGTGTAAATACAACTCGTACAAAATACTCAAGACACTCAGCCTATGCTCTTGATCTTCTCTCTGTATTTTTGTACTTTTTCCTTTGGTCTTGTGCGCTTTATATAGCTCCTGAATTGGGCTTGGACTTGTCACAATATTTGATCAGATTTGTTAATTAAAACTGAATCTTCAAAACATATTTTATCCCCAAAATCTTTTTAAATCTTCAACCTTTTAATTCTCCAACAGACCTGCAATCAAATCTCCCATGTAACAGAAAATATATATCCCAAGATATTCTCATCCAATGAGTCAACCACTCCCCACAATTCCAGCTAACACGCGTGCCCTAATAACCACACAACCTGCTGTTGTTAATTCTGCAGATCTGATGTTACAACATCACCTGTGTGACATCAGACATCCAACTTCAGCAATTAAATACTTAACACAGACCAGTGTTAAGACTTCAATGTTGCAACATCAGCACCTTGACATCAACATTGAATATACTTTGTTTTACCAAAACTCCAGCCAATCCAGGAACTAACAATCTCCCGCTTTGGCTAATTTTGGCTAAAACAACCTCTGCACTCTGCAATCAACTTCTGCACTCCGCACCTTCAGAATAATCTTCAGAAATTTGAAACTCTCAATCAGCAGCAGTTTGACAATCTTCAAAGTCTTCATTACTTGATCTGCTGCAGCACCATCTTCATTATTGACAACAGCCAATTGGTGCTCCCCCTTGAAAACATGAACCAGCATCACAGCTGTTCAGTAGATCACAATGTGCAGCAATTTACTCCCCCTAGATGTCTGCTTGGCTGCACTCTTCAAATGTCAAAACTCCCCCTTAATGCAGCAACAATTTAACCCCCCCTTAATATCTGCATCACACTTGCAGCATATGGCAATAATACTCTTGACTATCTTGGCTATTTTCTCCCCCTTTTTAGCCATAATTAGGCAAACTTCAGTTAGAAGCCCTATTAACTATAGTCAGTATACCCTAGCTCTCATTGTTAGCCTTTCAGTTAGAAAACAGGCAAAACAAATCATAGAAGGAAACTAAAACATAAACCGTGCATAAAACAGCACAATATTCAAATTACAAAACCACCATAAAAAAACTACAAACTGAAACTACTATAAAAAAAATAGATGGAGATTAGTCTTCATCCGAGCTTGTACCATCAGCATCTTCATCACCCTCATCTGACCTGGAATCCTCAGTGTCACCATTGTCTTCCCCCTGTTCCAAGTCTTTAATCATCTGCTCAATCTTCATTTTCCTGTCAGTGCTGGTCTTGATAACCATATCAAGATCCTTGCAGGTCGCCCTTAATTCTTTAATCAGCTCAGATTTTGTACTGACCTTCTTAATCCCAGAGCTTGATGTTGTAACAATGTCTGAAACATGACTCCCAACAAACAGTTTGGGATGCAAAGATAAAGCTGATCCCCTCTTACATACTACCTTTGAGCTGGTTAAGATACCAGGATGTTGATCCAAGATCATTCCACATATAAGGGAAGGGAATGATATAGGCATTTTGATGGCATTGGTGGCACCATGCTTTACTACTTGATCAAATATATAGCTTCCATAGTTGAGCTTGAACTTTTTCCCTACAGCATAGATGAACCTTCCTAATCCCACAGTTATAGTGGTTTTGTGATTAGTAGGTACCTAGTTGGCCACACCAATTCTGTGCAATACAGCATACTTGATACTGAGTTTGCTGGCTGTTAATTTATTTTTCAGTGGCCACACCTTAACTTGAGTAGCAGTAATCTCTCTACACACTTCATTATCAGTCACCTCCAGCTCACACTCCTCTTGGTAATCTCGTCCCAGATATTTATTGACAGTACTGGGAGAGAAGTCAATACACTGTCCCCTAACAAACACCTTCATGTAGTTCACACTTCTATTGTCAGAAATGTCTATGGGAATGTTCACAACAAATTCCTTAACAAGTCCACTTAGCACTTGGAGAATCTGGTCACAGTCTTTAGAAGTCCAGCTCCATGAATGAGGTCCATAATTTCTTTCATCTTCAAGACATCTTTTCCAAGCTCCCTTTCCAGAGCTAACCTTATTTGGCACACAAACTTCCACAAAGATGCACTGCTCGCATAGTGGAAGGATATGTTGTCCACTGGCACTTCTGGGACTTTATCTGCAATCCTTTTTGCGATAGATTTTCTGACATGAGTGATGTTCTGAACATCATCCTCATCATCATGCTCAGACTCAGATTGTTCCACAATCTTCCTCTTTCTTGGAGTCACTTCGACCTTGCTCCAAGTTTTAGTTGGCCCAACAACAGCCTTTTTCTTCTTATCATCTGAAGCCTTCTTTGGATAAGATTCACCCTGCTTTTTCTTCCTTGTTCGTAGTCTCTTAGCCAAACCAGGCACGACTCTTCCAATGACTTCATCATCGGATAAGTCATCAGCATTAATCACATCAGTACTCTTTTCTCCTCCAGGAGTAGTCTCATCATCTCTAATAGGTGATGTTCTGACATCCCCTTCAACATGAGTATCTTCAGCTTCAGTATCACCTTCAACTTCCTTCTCAGCATCTTCGATTACGGAAACCGCAAATCTGTGAAGATTTGTATCAGTAGATTGCATGTCACTCTTTTCTCTTGTAATTTGTGGATGCGGGTTAGTAGTTCTAGGTTTGTCACCAAATAGCACGCTAGTAACCACTTTCATTGTTTTAGGATTCTTAAAGATAGTAGCAGGTCTCTTGGGAGTTAGTTTAGTGGGTCTCGTAGTACCTGATTCAAGAAGAATGGTTAAGAGGGGCTCAATGTCCATAGGATTGAATGTTGAACCTTTGTCAGTGGAAACCCTAGCTCTTCCTTTTGTGGAACTTTGACACTCATATTTCTTGGATGAAGACGCCATGACTCTTTTCAGTGAGAGTTAATTCTTGAAGTCGAAGGAGTTAATTCGTTGCGAGAACAGGGCCTTGAAAAAATGTGATGTTGCACCACCGGGAAAGGGGGGTCTGAGGCAAGGAGCTTGATTTGGAGTGTCAATGACTTTTTCCCTCCATAAATACTTTCCTTTTAAACAGTTCACATCAGGACTCACTAACTCGGAGTGACCTTTCAGCGTCCTGATGTTATTGTCTGATGTTATAACATCAGCTTGAACATCATTAGTTGAGTTTCCTTCAAGAGAAATCCACTGATAGCAGTTGTCTTTGGTTCTGGCACCCTTCATGACCATCTGATTATGCTCATCAGAAACCACACACTCATGCTTAGAGTAGTTTACCTTGTAACCTTCATCACACAACTGGCTTATGCTGATCAAATTTGCACTTAAGTCACTGACAAACAGAACATTGTCAAGTTCAGGTCTACCATCACCTTGCACTTTCCCAACTCCAGCAACAACACCTTTTTCTCCATTGCCGAATATAACCTCATGAGAGGGGCAAGGTCTAAGTTCATCAAACATGGATCTATATCCAGACATGTGCTTGGAACACCCACTGTCAAAATGCCATGTTCCTTTTCTATCACCCATGTGAGCCAATAAGCACTTCACCTTCTCCTTAGGTACCCATTGTTTAACAACTTTGGGCCTGTGCTCTCTCCATCTGTTTTGAGGTTGAGGGTATCCATGCAGCTTGTAGCAAGAGTACTGTATATGTCCAAACCTTCCACAATAATATCATTTCACCCTTTCATCTCTGAATCTTCTGCCATGATGAGATTGCTTATGCTGCCATCCATAATGTGGTCTCCTCCTACCATAATTGCCCTGCCATCTATTATGTTGATATCTTCTCCCATAAGACGGCTGAGAATGCTATTTCCTGGATTGTCTCCCATGATGGTGTGGCTTTCTTCTTCCATAGATATAAGGAACAACATTGTTGTATCCATAACCATAACCATACCAGTTGTCCTGATGTTGAGACATCTGATGAGACATGTGCTGTTTGAACTGAGCAGCTTGCATGCTCTCATGATATTGTGGGGGCATATACTGACTAGCTCCCTGTGGCTGCTTTCTCTTCTGATAGGGACCAGTCTTCTTCTTAGGTTGTGAAACATCAGCTTTCTTAGGGGTAGGATCCTGCTTCTTTGGCTGATGTTGAGATGAAAGTTGTGACACTTCCTTCTTTGAACCTGAAGTGCTTCCTTCTGAAGTTCCCTTGTCCTCAGCCACATAACCTATCCCAGCTTTGTCTCCAACAGCTTTTTCTGACTGAAGTATCTTGTCAAGTGTGTTTGTACCACAGCTCAGCATCCTAACAGACTTGGTCATTTGATCAAGGTGGGCTCTAACTAACACCACTTCATTTTCCAGATCTGTCTTTTCATTCTCTAGCTGAGCAGTCTGTTGCTTATGGCACTTGTTTTCTTGACAAATTTCAGCACTCTTTAAACACAGCTCTTGATAGGTAGAGGCCAACTCCTCATAAGTTACTTCTCCATCACTAGAATCATCATCAGAAACCATAGCTCCTGTTAAAGCTCTCACATGCTTTGCTGACTTGCTTTCACTTTCACTATCAGAGTCAGACCAGGAAACTGTCATGCGCTTCTTCTGCTTTTTCAAGAAGGTGGGACATTCTTTCTTGACATGTCCATACCCTTCACACTTAAAGCACTGCACTCCTTTATCTTGGGTAGTTTTCTCTTCATCCTTCTTGCTGTTGTCAGAAGTCATGTTCTTAACATTAGGCCTGGAGTTATTATTCATTCTCCTGAATACTTTGGTGAACTGTCTTCCCAACATCACTATGGCCTGAGATAGATCCTCCTGGGATTCATATTTCTTCCCTTTCTCTTCTTCACCATTTGTCACCAGGGCTATACTCTTTGGCTTCTTTTCTGGTTCTTCCTTATTCAACCCAAGCTCAAAGGTTTGAAGAGATCCAATGAGCTCATCAACTCTTATCTTGCTGATATCTTGTGATTCTTCAATGGCAGTAACCTTCATCTTATACTTCTTAGGTAGGGACCTAAGGATCTTCCTCACAAGCTTTTCATCTGACATCTTCTCACCAAGAGCACTAGATGCATTGGCCAGCTCAAGAACACTCATGTGGAAATCATGAATAGTCTCATCTTCCTTCATCTTTAGGCTTTCAAACTTTGATGTTAAAATCTGAAGTCTTGACGTCTTGACTCTAGATGTTCCTTCATGAGTAGCCTGCAAGATATCCCATGCTTGCTTAGCAACTTCACAGGTATTAATTAACCTGAAGATATTCTTATCCACTCCATTGAAGATTGCATTCAGAGCTTTGGAGTTTCCAAGGGCAAACTCATCTTCCTCCTTGGTCCACTCTTCTTCAGGATTTGGCTTAGAGGTGCCTTCTCTATCTTTGCCAGCATCATCCTTCTCACACATGACAGGAGCTTTCCATTCTTTAATAACAGCCTTCCAAGCCCTACTGTCCAAGGATTTTAAGAAGGTGGTCATCCTTGGCTTCCAATAGTCATAATTGGATCCATCCAAAATAGGGGGTCTGTTGACGAATCCTCCAACTTCTTTGTCCATCTTTACACCAGAAAGTAACTTCCCTAGATCTCACCCAGAGACAGACAGGATGTCTGCTCTGATACCAATAGAAATTCTGGTATCAGACGTGTGATGTTAAGGTGTGATGTCACAACAACACACTATGCACAATGGACAGCAATAACAGTAAAATAACACCAAGAATTGTTGACCCAGTTCAGTTACAACCAACCTACTCTGGGGGCTACCAAGCCAGGGATGGAATTCACTACTTGTAGATATAATTTACAGACTCAACAACCCGTTGACAATCTCCTAAACTTATACTCTACTAATGACTTCCTACCTAAGAAACCACTTAGGTATGAGAACACCACTCAATCCCTTACAAACACTCAAAGAGACCACTTTGAGTACCCTTGATCTTACTTCACAGCTTCGATCAAGCAACCACTCTCTATTGCTTCACAGCTTCTAGAGAGGACAGAAACTTAACACCTATTCAAACCCTAGAATAGTGTAAATACAACTCGTACAAAATACTCAAGACACTCAGCCTATGCTCTTAATCTTCTCTCTGTATTTCTGTACTTTTTCCTTTGGTCTTGTACGCTTTATATAGCTCCTGAATTGGGCTTGGACTTGTCACAATATTTGATCAGATTTGTTAATTAAAACTGAACCTTTTAATTCTCCAACAGACCTGCAATCAAATTTCCCACGAACAGAAAATATCTATCCCAAGATATTCTCATCCAATGAGTCAACCACTCCTCACAATTCCAGCTAACACGCGTGCCCTAATAACCACACAACCTGCTGTTGTTAATTCTGCAGATCTGATGTTACAACATCACCTGTGTGACATCAGACATCCAACTTCAGCAATTAAATACTTAACACAGCCCAGTGTTAAGACTTCAATGTTGCAACATCAGCACCTTGACATCAACATTGAATATACTTTGTTTTACCAAAATTCCAGCCAATCCAGGAACTAACAGTTGTGATGATGATGTGTGGCCTAAGGGCAAGAAAATGCAATGTCTTGTATTTGGTTATATATGCATTGTTTATGGTTGCATATATGTGTGAAGATGCATTGGTTGTCATGAGTTCTTGTGTGTCAAGCATCATGATATGCATCTTGTGGGATCGTGAGCCTTATACAAAGAGGACTGAGAGCGATCGGATTGTGAGCCTTATACAAAAAGGACTGAAAACAATCCATGAACGTCGTGTGCCCATGTGGGGACCTAAAGCGACGGTTTGATTCCTGAGTGAATCTGTTATAAACATCGTGAGCCTTATGCAAGAGGACTGGAAACGGTGGTTATAGTTGATCGTGAGCCTTAAAAATAAGAGGTATGAATAGCCTTAAAAATAAGAGGACTGAAAGCGATCGGATCGTGAGCCTTATACAAAGAGGACTGCAAGCGATCCATAAACGTCGTGAGCCTTATACAAAGAGGACTGTAAGCGACGGGTGAACATCGTAGGCCCGACGGGGAGTTACAGTGATGTAACGAGCGATGGTTCCAGCAGAGTTCCTGAGTGAACTAGTGTTGAGATTTGATGGAGTCGGTACCGCATGTGCATTTGCATAGAGTCGTTGTGTCGGTCTCTTTGTATCTGCATGGTTTATGATTGCATTGGTTATATGTGATTGAGCTTGTGATAGCACTTGTGAATCGATGTGCATTCATGTTAAATGCATTGAGTTATGAATGACATGTTTCGTGTATAAACATATGCATTATGTGTGAATATGTGATTATGTGAGTATAATCTATATATGCTTTATGTGTTGGCATGTGATAATTGTGGTGAGAATACTTGATATGTGTATTTTATGTCGATATACATAATTATATGCATTTATATTATAATTGTGTTTCTCACCCTTCTGCTGTTTTATAATGCTCTATGAGGCATTGCAGATTAGATTGCTGGAGGTCTTTTTATGAAGCTTAGGACTTCATTCTTTTGTTGGTCGGCTCTGATATGTGACACCGAGTAGTCGGGGGATCGATTAGGATTATTTTACGATGTTGTGTATATGCATCTTTGTCCTTTGTAGTTGTATATATACATGATTCTGCTGATAACAGATAAACCTTTATGTGAGATATATATATGATAGTCAATTTTATATTTTCCGCTTTTATTCTAAAATCTGATGAAATATGGGTGTAAGGAACAGAGTTCCGTTGATGATTGCTACCCCACTGTTGCATATCTTTATGAGCAGGTGTTGTATGTTTTGTTTCAATATGATGTGATTCTCCCCGTCTATGCCATGATGATTTAAATATACTCTGATGAAATTTTGAATTTTTATTTATCGCTTTTAATAGCTTGGGGGTATAGATTGGGGGTGTTACAGAGACAATTGGCGACTCTGCTGGGGAAGGTTGGTTGACCTCTTGCTGGTCCATCCCCTTTAGCGAGTCGATTCTAGCGCTAGTTTGTCTTTTTTAGTTGGGTGTTTATTTGTTGTGCCTTATTATGTTGTATATTACTGTTTTACAGCTTTTATTGCATTGCATTTCATTTTATTACTGTCATACTGGATAAGCCCAATACCCAGGCTTGAGTACACCCTGGGACTAGAGTGGAGAGTAGTGGGACCTACGTGCCAGCTTGGTGCATTTGTGTGTTCACGAAATTCACAACCAGACGAGGCTATCTTGGGTTGCATTCTGACGTGCGTGTCTTACGCATTTCAGGGTTATGATCTAGAGAGCTGTCGACTCTGGTGACCGTTTCTCCGATACCTCAGTTGCGCCTCTCCTCCCGACCTGTGATAATGGCAGACCAGAAATGGCAAACCCATTACACTTGTCGATCCGAGGGCCCAATGCTGAGGGACTCGCATAGGATGACCTTATTTTTTAGGGGAATCAGTTGAGGCCTCCTCGATTGATGATGATGCCAAACCAAAAATAGTGAACGTATCATCATTTCTCGACCTGAGAGCCCGTGATATTGAAGATCCTCGCCTTTCTAGAACCCACATGTGAGAGGGGATGGGTGTTTGCAGGTCTGCAGGAAACCTTCAACCTTCAACCTACCCGGTTTTCTGGACTTCTCATCAGTGTTTGATTATTTGAGTTTTCTGGTTATCTTAGTGGTTTGATGTTCCGGAATTCTAGTTTTCTGGGTTGTGGTTCTTATCCAGTCATCAGCACAGCAGTATTTCAGAACTTATGGATACCTTGATCCCATGTCCGTTGCATATGCATCATCATTCTTGCATACATGTTCTTGTATTTCCAAGGATATCATTGTTGAGGCTCACTGTTGAACATTTCCATTTATTCCTTGTGGTTCTTCTGAAAAGTCTTGAATTAAAACAGAATGATTCCTTGGAAATATTTGAACATGACATTTGCATTGCAGTTCCATACTCATGTGCATAACAGGTGTTCAAGGCTGGTTATTCTTGTTCTGATCTGGTTTTCTTCAGAATTGTAGACTTAACTCCTCAGGCCATTCAAGAGTTGATCATGGAGCAAATTCAAGCTGAGTTGAGGGAAATACGAGCCCAGATGGGGAATTTTATGGGGAATATGCAAACTCTCATGCAAGACCAGAAATTGCTAAGAGAGGAAGTCAATCAGATGAGGACTTAGATGGGCCTGGTCATGGAAATCTTGAATAAGGTGTTAAAGAAGGAAACCGATCATGTGCTTGCTTCCACAACATAGGTCCTTACTTCTCCAATCTCTGTGGGATTTGCTCTAGATCATGGATTGCCTCGTGAATCCCCTCCACAATCTGAAGTTTCTGAGCTTTCTCCTCGGCAATCACTCCCTGCTCCCCAAGAGGATCCTAGGCTAGAGAGGCCCAGGAAGAAGTTTGATCCCTCTCCGATGCCGTATGGGCAATTGCTTCCTTATCTGCTCGAGCTCAAACTAGTCGAGCGTGTCACTCTAGGACCAACTCCGACAGGGTTTTCTTTGGGTTCCAATATGAATGCTAGGTGTGACTTCCATTCTGGGGCACCTGGTCACAATGTTGAGAATTGTACAAGGTTCAAGCATAAGGTCCAAGAACTCATTGATTCCGGGGCAATCAAGTTCTCATCAGAAGTGGAGACTCCTCCCTTCTTTGCAGGATCCCCCTCATGTCATGGACTTTCTCCACAACCTTTTACTGCAGAAGCTCTACGTCAACAACCTTTGTTTGTGCCTAAGCCAAATATGGAAAGGAAAGTGCAAGCGCAGGTGAGGCGCCCAAATCAGCACTGACAGCAGAATTATCAGCAGCAGGGGCAACCGAGACCAAGAAGGCCCAAGAGGATATTTGATCCTATTCCTATTCCTTATAGTCAGTTGTTTGCTCGCTTGCTCAAGAGCTCGTTGATCCAGCTGAGGAATGCCATGCCAGTGCCGTACCCTATTCCTCTGGACTTTAACATGAACGCCAGCTGTGAGTTCCATTCGGGAACGTTTGGGCACACAATTGACGACTGCAATGTGTTCCAACACAAGGTACAAGATTTGATCGACTCAAAGGTCATCACCCCAGATGGTACCCCCATGAGGTGAAGCTTCTTTATCAGAGTGAGCACTCGAGGATGCGAAGACATCATCAGAAGCAATAAGTCCAGACGGAGTCAAGTCTCCTCAACAATGGCAATCATTAGTTTCTTTATTGCATTTTCATACGTAGCTTTCATTTGTTTGTTTAAACATTGCTTGCATGTAAGAACTCGTTTGTTTCTGAATGATAATCATAATGCAATGAGTATGTTTTTCTTGAAGAATTCCATTCGTGTTCACTCATTTTAAATGCTTGTATGCACTGCAATACTATCTTTCTTGCCTAGACTCTTGGAGGGAGGATGACGAAATAAAAACACAGATTTCTAATGGTACGCTTTTGGTTAAAACCCTGTTAAGGATGTACATGCATTGTTTCCAATTCACAAACACTGGAGAGGTAAGGAGATAGACCTTTGTCAACCCCTTTGAGCCTAGTAGTAGAAGTTCTTTCTGAAAACGAAAAGCCCTCAATTTTAACCCAGGGGCAAGGTAGGCATCAGTTAGTTTGACCAAGTGTTCAACTTTTAGAAGGAGTGTACATCTGAGGATCCATTACCTTCTATTCCACTATCAAGAGGTTAAGAGGTGTAGAACTACAATGGTTACTCCTCACCAACCGAAGAGTGAAACAGTCACAGCCCTTTCAAACAAGTCAGGCAAAACAGTGTCACACGACTTGTTCAAAAAAAAAAAAGAGAAAAAAAGAGAAAAAGAAAAAGCCTGCTAAGTCGAAAAACTTGAAAGCAAATGACTTAGGCAAAAGTTAAGGCATCCCGCTGGACTTCAAAATTGAAAACTCAAAAGAGTCAGTCCAGGCAAAAATTAGGGAACAAAAAGCAAAAGAATGAGAAAGCGAAAAGCCAAAAGGATTACAAAGAAAATCCTCGATAAGAACAAAGTCATGTGACTATAGACACAAAAGACAAAAAGGGGCGACTGTTAGTCCAAAACCTCGGCAGGTGTCGAATCACCAGTTGCATGGATTCCCTAAAAATCGGGAAACCTTTTGAGAGACGAGCGCTTGTGTCAAATTAGCTGAACATAGGACTGGAGAATATCATGAAGAGTGGGTGGGTACCAATAAACTTTGAGCCATAAATTTTTTTCCCAAACCGCGAACCAGGCCACACTACAACCCTTAAAAGTCCTAATTGAAACAGGGTTTAGTCTAATGGCGTACTTCAACGAGATAGCGTTCCTAACTCCCATGAGTTGTGCTAATAAGATTTTTGTTGGTGTTGCATGTGCGTATTGCTTTCCTTTCAAAAATAAGTGTCGTAACTCGGTTGTGTGACATATTTTCAATAAGGACTTCAAGATTAACATATGTGTTGCATTTGATTAATCATTCTCAGAATAAATATTTTCTGCTTGCATACATTTGTTTGACAACAAAGAAGCTTACACAATGAACATCAGTCGAGAAACTTAAATTGGCCAAGTTGAGGTGCCTGAGACTCCAGAGGACATGTTGCTGAAAGATTATTTGTGTTGAGATGTAACCAATCTGGGACAATCACACTGGGAAATCTCTTCAAAATATAGCCAAGCTGGGGCATTCAAGTTGAGAAGGTCTTTTCAGAGTACAATCAACCATGGGGCATTCATGTTGAGAAAATTTCTTCAAACTGGGGCAATTATGTCGAGATTCGGTAAATCTCTCGAAGACTAGTCGGTCAGAGACAAATGAACTGCAAGGCTTATACTGGGGCAGGTCACTTCAAGGGTGTGAGAAGTTTTTCCCTTCAGAACACAGTCAATCAGTAACACCTCTGCAAGGTTCAGAATACTGTGGCAGAACATTTCAGGTCACTACGAACCCTCTCGAGGTGGCTTGCTTCATGAATCATGAAGTATAGGACATTTATGTCCAGACCAGATACATCTCTAAGAGTTTGAAGACCCTGAGGCATTGTTGAATGCCAGGTTTTCTGTAAAATCCTCTTAAGATGATTGCTTCAAGTAGACCCTATGGTCTGGAGCAAGGTAGAGAGTTAAAGGAACTGTGTTTCACTCTTGATAATCAATATGCAGAAACTTGAAGCACTGAGTTGTTCCCAGTGTGGGACTTTTGGAGTCTTTTCCCTCCAGCAAAGAGCCAGAGGGTATCTTTTTCTAGCAAGGTGTGGGAATTGTTATTCTTCCTCAAGCAGAGAATTGTCCTACGTTTGAAAAGGGATTTTATGAAGGTTTATTATCTCTAGCAGTACAGATGGAATCCTCACTCTCAGCAAGGTAGGATGATAGAATATCGTCAAGAAGACGATGAGGAGTCAGAGTGTTCTCTTCCTCAACGGTCAGATCTAGTTATCTCAAGTAATTCAAAGTCCAATCTTCATTGGTACCTCCCCAGTAGAGCTGCGTTCTTCAACTTTAAAGTCTGATCATCCTCAGTAGTTTATTACTCTTCCCCATCAGAGTATCGAGGGTCGTCTTCCTCAACAGAGTATAAAGAAGTGATTCCCTAAGCGGAGTCATTGAGGATCGTCCCCCTTAGCAGGGTATAAGAGGTTTACCCTCAGCCAGAGTTGTGATTTGGCTCTTCTTTCCTCAGCAGGAGTGCAGAGGGTTGTATACCCAGTCGAGGTTGTGTTTGGATTATTATTCCCCAGCAAGCATTCAGAGGTTGATTTCTCTAAGGTGGATGTTGTTGTATTTCCAGCAGGAGATTCGTGGACAAAGATGTTATTATCCCCACAGAGTCCTGGGGTTTACTTTCCTCAGTTGGTTAGAAAGTATAGTCTCACCGACAACGGTTTGATCTAATCCCCAGCAGGGTGAGGGTAAAGTTATTTCCCTAGCAGCAGATTAAGCTCACCGACATCCCCAAGCAGAGTCTGGTGGTGAATGGTATCCCCAATAGGTCTTGAGTCCAATCGTTTTTGGCAGGCGTCAAATCCAAGTTCTGAAGTATTTGGTGATCCTCGGCGGAGAAGTTTCCATCTTCAGTATTTATCTCCCTCCCCGGCTGAGTGAGTATTCTATCGGAGTTTCGTCCATCTACAGCAGAATTGTTGATCTTGATATTCCCCGACTGAGTGGGTATTCTATCAGAGTTTCGTCCATCTCCATCAGAGTTGTTGATCTTCCCATCCCCAACAGAGTGGGTTTTCTCTCGGAGCTTTCATCTCCAGCAGAATTTGTGATCATTGTCTTCCTCAGCGGAGTGAAGTCTTTCTCAGCAGGGTCTCTTATTTCAGAGGACAATTTATTTTTGTCATCCCCGGTGGAGTTTGCCTTCGCCTTCAGAATTTATTTTGCTGAGGCACCTCTTTTGCATTGCATAAGCATTCTTGCATGGCATCCTCCCAAACGCGTAGCATTTCCACTTTGTGTGGAGCATTACGGCAAAATTCAAACATATGCATTCGAAGCATAAGCCAGGTTTGATTGCCTTACTAGTTCCTTTCCCTAGCAGAAAGTGACATGATTCAGGAGATGTTGTCTAACATTACACCGTAACCAGTGGATTCGTCCTTCTTGTTGGTTCTTCCTACACTCCCCGCAAAGTTGTCTGTTTAGATTTCTCTATTCCCCAGCGGAGTTATCTTTGTAGATCTGTAAATTCTACTTGTCTTGGGTTGGAAAGTCCGTTTTCGGCCGGTCTTTCTTTTCGAGTTCGTCTTCGGCCGTCCTCGCACTCTTTTTTATTTCATTATCCCCAGTAGAAGTGTCCCATGTGGTATCCTTTCTCTGAAATTTCGCTTTTGGTCGGTCTTTCTTTTCGAGTTCGCTTTCGGTCGTACTCGTTTGCCGTTTGAAATTCTACTTTCGGTCGGTCTTTCTTTTCGAGTTCGCTTTCGGTCGTACTCGTTTGCCGTTTGAAATTCCGCTTTCGGTCGGTCTTTCTTTTCGAGTTCACTTTTGGTCATACTCGTTTGCTGTTGGAAATTCCGTCTTCGGCCGATCTTTCTTTTTGAGTTCGCTTTCGGTCGTACTCGTTTGCCGTTTGAAATTCCGCTTTCGGTCGGTCTTTCTTTTCGAGTTCGCTTTCGGTTGTACTCGTTTGCCGTTTGATCTTCCGCTTTCGGTCGGTCTTTCTTTTTTAGTTCGCTTTCGGTCGTACTCCTTTGCTGTTGGAAATTCCGTTTTCGGCCGGTCTTTCTTTTCGAGTCCGCTTTCGATCGTACTCGTTTGCCTTTGTATTCCCACTGAGTCCGCTTTCGGTCGTACTCATGCGGTTGTCGAAAGAGCGCTATCGGTCAGTCTTTATTTTTGAGTTCGCTTTCGGTCGTACTCGTTTGCTGTTGGAAATTCCATTTTTGGCCGGTCTTTCTTTTCGAGTCCACTTTTGGTCGTACTCGTTTGCTCTCATATCTCCAGTGAGTCCGCTTTCGGTCGTACTCGTCGGCTGTTTGAAATTCCGCTTTCGGTCGGTCTTTCTTTTCGAGTCCGTTTTCGGTCGTACTCGTTTATCCTTTTCGAGTTCGCTTTCGGTCGTACTCGTTTATCCTCAGCGAGTCCGCTTTCGGTCGTACTCGTCTATCCTTTTCGAGTCCGCTTTCGGTCGTAGTCGTTTATCCTTTTCGAGTCCACTTTTGGTCGTGCTCGTTTTCATTTTCATTACCACTAGGTTGCAACTTTTCGGGTTCTTTTTGTATTCAATCACCTTCTACCTTGAATACCTGAAAGCCGTTGCTATCACCCTTTCAGGTCCAAGTTGATTGAATAGGGGCAGCTGTAGCACCCCAAAATTTGCCTTCTTACTTTTAGCTAACTGGCTTATGTTTCTTTGCATTAGCATTTGTGCATGGCATTGGTTCTTAGCAGGGGATCAAGGTACTTGGTTCATCTCAGAGGAGTCTCAAGCCTCAAGGTGGTTTGAGAGGATCATCATATCTTCACAAGATCAAGATTGGCAAGATATTTCAAGTGAATCTTTCCCTCCTAACCAGAGGGATCAAACTAGGGTTTTGGTTTCAAAAGGGCTTCTTGATGGGTTTTGCTTGTTCAAATACATTCTCATGGGTTTCATATGCTCACAAGTGCTCACAGAGGAAGGCTTGGCTAGTGGTTCATTGTGGAAGATGTTCAGTGGATCAGTTACTTGTGAGGTAAGCAAAAGTCAATTGTAAGGAGGAAAGTCAACTGTGGAATTTGGAGGTTCTCTTCAGGGTTTTCAAGGTCTCACATCCTCATATGGTCTTCAAGGGTCAAGTTTCATACCATTTATCAAGAATCAAGAGTTTGTGCAAAAGTTACTAAATTTGGAAAATGACCTATAATGAGAACTTTCCATTTTTGGCAGTTTTTCCACTACATTCAACTTGACTTTTCATCATCAAGAAAGCTTCAAATGAATTTTCCTTCCACATGAAAGTTAAAGATCTTTCTCTCCCATTTCCAAAAAGTAATAGAACATCTCCATATCATTTGTGGAACTCTAGATATGACCAAAATAAGGCAAGGTGATTTTAGGGTTTTCTTATGGTGTCATTTTTACACCTTTTGCATTTTGGTTCATATTGACCTATATTTGGTTCTATTGATTCATGTCACATTACAACATCAAAGTACATTCTATGATGACCATTTTTGACCTTTATTTCACTCCATTTCATGACTTGTACCTCACTTATTTCACAAAGTGTAATTTTGCAAGATGGATTAAAACTTACAAACCAAGCCATCACAAGGCCCAATTCCAATCCATTGGTGATCAGCAAGGGAAATGTAAGTGATCCATGCTTATCTCATGCCTTTGCACGTGTGGATTAAGGGATACATCACAAATTTCATTTTTGCAAAACACTCCAAAACTCATTAACCAAGGGATTAACCAAACTTTAATCATGATCAGAGGTCTAATGAGGTGTATATAAGCTAACTCACACGTCAATTGCTAGGTCATGCACTCTCATTTGCTCAGATTTGAAATTTTCACTCTCACTTTTCTCTCTTCGAATCTCTTATTCCTTGAGGGATTTTGAAAATCTCTTGGGATATTATTGATCAGTGAGTTGAAAGGAGTGTGAATCTACCACTGTTTCAAGCTTTAAGCAAGGTTTTCAGCAAGTGCATCTCAAGAGGATTCAAGTTAAAAAACCTAGATCTAACCAATTTCAAGCCTCTATTTGCATTTATTTTGTAAATAGAGCTCAAAAGAGGAAGATCTGCAGCTTTTGGAAGGAGTTCTTGGCGTATTTGAAGCTCTATAGTTCTCAGGTTAGCTCACTGATGATTCTGATGTGTTTTGTTTTGAGTTTGGACGTGTATCATGAGAGTATTTGATGGTTGAAGTTTTTAGATCCAAACTTATTTCGTTCGATTCTCATTATTGGTGCATTTTTTGTGATTTTTAATATGATATTTGAGATCAGCATGTGTTTCTGAGTAGAACTGTGGTTTATTTTTTTATTTCTGGGAATTTTTGGGGTTGGAGTCACCGGAGAAGGTGACCGGAGCTAGGGCTTCGGCACCTGGTCTTTTTTCAGACGGCTGAGGGATTGTGTGAAGAAGACGAAATCATGGCCCTTGATTTGTGAGATCTGAGGGATCACATGTTGCCACGCCTTTTAAAATTTGTTTAGATTTTATTGGTTGTGTGTGTGATATTCCATGCTTCTTATCTTGTACCTTCAATCCTGAGCGTTGATCTTGCATGTTTGATTTTGGTTTGACTTGATCTGATTTGTGTGATTAATCTAATGGTTTGGATTCTGCCAGCACATTAAAATTACCATGTGCTATTCACGTGTTTTCATTTTAAATGTCTGATGATTTGGTGTGCGCACATATATCATTGATATCATGTACCTTTGATCCTGAGCATTGATCTTGATTACCTTTGGCTTTGGTTGACTGATTGTGGGTCCTTGGATGAATCTGATGGCGTGTGTGAGTCAACCATGTTGACTTGGACTTTGTTTTTTTATTTGGAATATGCTGATGGATTTGTTGGTTTGGGCTTGCTTTCCCCACCCCTCTTTCTGAGCCCATTTTAATTTCAAACGTGAGAATTACTTTGGTTGCACCCCCTGGTTCATTCTATTTCAATTTTTATTTTATTTTCATATAGTTTTTGCATTTTAATTTTTAAAAATAGTTTGATGCATCAAAAAATCACCAAAAAAATCATGAATAATCCTTAGGGTTTTATAAAATTCTTCCAAATTTTATTTTATTTTTAGCATCTGAATTAATTGTTGCTTTAATTTCTTTTCAAATTATTCTTATTTGCACACTTCAACTTTGAGAATTTATTTCTCATAGCACATAAAAAATTTTGAGTCCATTCTTTTTGAATTATTTCATCAACATATTGAAGTGCATAAAAATATTTTTCTCATATTTTTAAAATCATTTCATATTGCATTTTAGTCCCTCTCTTTTTCATATTGAATCATGTTTCTTACTTGATCTTTGCTTAATTGTTTGAGTTGCTTAAACTTTGAATTTTTGTGAGATCTTTTAATTTGTGGTTGGCCTCTGACTTAGGTCACTTAGGTTTTATTTGGACAATTTTTTATTGTCATTTGATGTATGTTTGATTATATGTGCTCAAGTGACTTATGCATGATCATATCTTGACATCTCTTTACACAAATTGACTTGCCATGCCTATTTGCTTGAGTTTCTTCTTGATTATTTGGATGTGCTTTTGGTATGATGTTTACCCCTGGTTGATGTCCTTTAAGACTTAATTTTGCCATTTGTGGATCATGTTTGAATCATGTTTGAGTATGCTTTAGTGTTGGAACTTTGTCCTCTTTTTGTGGATTACTTTGGTGCATGTCTTGAAGGCGTTGCTTGATGTTTGGACTTGTATGACTTGAGTTTGGTTTTGATATGATATTGATGTATATGCTACTGCCTTTTGAGCTCCTTACTTGGTTTTCATTTCACTTGAGCATAGTTGAATGCATATGGTTTGAATTGTATGATAAATATCATTACCTTTCCATTTGTGGACTTCTTTGGATTATATTATTTCATGCTTTGATTTCCTTTTGCATATGAGAATTGTTGATGATAATATGAGCTTGGTTCTGACTTGTTTTCATCTTCATTTTGTTTTTCTCATTTCATTTTGATATGAAGTCCATGTGTGCTTAATTATGCATTTCATACAAGTATGCTTGCCTTTTTTCATGTTTATCTTTGCATGCTTACTTGAATTGTTTTGCATTGATCTTTGAAACATGTTTGATGATTTGAGTTGGAAATTTATGATATGATGTGCTTGCTGCCATTTACTGTATCTCATCTCCTCCTTCTCTTTCTCATTTCTTCTCTTTCACTCTCTTCCTCCCATGAATCTCAAGACTTGTTTAAGTCTTGGATTCTCTCCCTTTAAGAGCTACCTAGTCCAACTTAATTTTTGATTAAGCTTGGAGTAGGATTAGCATTAGGTTTTAGTTAGTCGTCACTCCTAAGCCTTACTAACCATAGGTCATCCATGCATGATAACATTAGGACTCTTAGTTTCCTTTTAGAGTTTCCTTTGTGTCTTCTCTCATCTCATCTCAAAACTTCTTGAAAATACTTAATAAAGATAAAGTGTATTGCGTACGAGCCTTAAGCGTGGGGAATGAGAAATGAGGGGCTTCCTCTCATCTTTCTAGAGTGCTTAGCGAGCGTCCTGTCTTGGGACGATTCGTTAAGTATTTGTCCCTGTGCCTTAGACTTTGGTGCAATGCAAGTTATGAACTAACTTAAAAAAAAACACTTCTGTCTAAAAAACACAAAAACAAATTCAAATCTTTTTATCCTTCGGGATTGTTTGGTTCCAGACCATTTTCAGAAAAGAGCACGTTTCCTTCCGTCTGAGTCGCAAACAGGCATCGACCCTAACTGCCGGACGCGAATCTAACGTTGCTCATAAAAAACACTTACCCATCCGTGGTCGTACCCACGAACTACATTAGCTATGATTCCTCTCTCTCGTCCGATTGAGGATATGTAGGCACAAGACAGCGATTGTCTTGGCGAGCAACCTTCCCCCACTGTTCTTGTCCGAACTACGTTGACTCTGACTTTCCCATTGCACTGAGGGAGTACGTAGGCCTAGGGCATCGAATATGTCCTACCGAGTCCTTCTTAGTCACCCCCATCCCCATTTTCTTTTGTTCAGCCATAGATAGTAGGACAACTCACCCTTCGTTTAGACAACAAACGTTGATCCCATCGAGTACGATGGATGCGTGGGGTGCTAACACCTTCCCCTCGCATAACTGACTCCCAAACCCGGACTATGGTTGCGATGACCATGTCTTTCCCCCTTTATCTTCAGGTTTATGCAGTGTTTCCTTTCCCTCTCTCGGGATAAATACATATTGCTGGCGACTCTGTGTCTTCTGCGCCACTCTCGCGTTTGTACCGTTGGATGCGAATCTTTCGGGAGCGACAAACATGCAAAAGCAAGCCAAAACCAAGAAAATAAACCAAAAATAGCATCTACAACGGCGCTCAAGCTCAGAACGGCAGTAAATTCCAGCATACAAGCAAAACAACATTTAATAACTCATGTTATCAGCATAAAACAGATGTGAAATGCAGCAGGACATAATATGCACATTTAACAGCATGCATAACTCAGGACAGGGCATGTGTAAATGCACAGGCAGCATGTATTTTCCACTATGAAACAAGTAAACATGAACATGAACACGCATCGAAAATGCAATGATCAATAATACGCGAACATGTAACAATCATCAACCGTGTCGAACAAAAAACAAGTAACAACATGCTCTCGATTAAACATCGCAAGCAACATCCAAGAATGCAAGCAATGATCATGTTAACACTTGATCAAGCATATGAGCATGTGAACCGTCATGAACGTGTATAATCAATGAACATGGATGATCAACTAAATATGAAGAAATGAGAACCCCATTACATACTCAAGCATTTAACAACACAACATGGATATTCAACAATAATTATTCGCTTCAAACGATCATGCATTTACGGAATCAGAATCAATATGAACATGCATCGTATATCCAGTAAGGTAAACATCCAAACTAAGAAATCACGATTGTACAAATGGTTATGCAACATGATTATCAAACCAAGAATGCACAACAACTAAATCATGGACATGCATCAAGAAAACCAAATGTCACATGTCGAAGAATCACATTCATAATGTCGTGTGGGGTGAAACAGCTCAAGAATAATCCATAAATATTCATCATATCAATCCATGAAGTTTATAGATGAAAATGGATCCAAACAAGCAAGAAAAAGCAAGAAAAACACACCCTGTTACAGTGGTAATCGATTACCCTAATTATGGTAATCGATTACCCACTCAAAAACTTCAAAAAAACGTGAAAAAGGCAGAGTAATCGATTACCCTGATTGTGGTAATCGATTACCACTGTGACAGTGGCAGAAATTCAACTTTCCAAAAGCACTTTCAGTAGAAAATCACTTATCCAATCATCCAAATGAATAGGTATGCAATTGTACACGAAAAATACATCAAATATCGGTAATCAAACACCAATTACATCAATCAAACAAGAAGATCCATAATCAAATCAAGAAAAAGGTCAATTCACATCAACAAACCATGGATCTACATTGCAAAAGCTTTAAATATTCTAGAATCAGTTTGGATATGAAGTTTACCAACCTACAAAGTGGAGAATTACTTTGGTGAGTGTTGCAAACAAAATTGGACAGATCAAGCATCCGAAAATCCAAGATCCTATCAACTTCTAGCAAGAAACTTTAAGAACAATGCAATGTGATGAACTTGCTTGCAAGTTTCTTCAAGAAAGTACTTCTAAAACTTGAATCTAGATCCAAATCATTGGCTACTGCAGAATTTGTGTTGAGGAGAGGAAATGATGACGGTTTAGCTCTAGAATTCACAAATTCCAATGAAGAATTTGATAATTCTAATGGAAGAGCTTTGGGTCAATGTTGAAGATGAAAACGGAGAGTGAAAAAGTGAGAGAGAATTGAGATAAAATTCAGAAAAATGAGGGTGAATGAGAGTGAATGAGTGACGTTTGGAGCAAACTTGCTTAAATAATCCCTAGGTTAGGAATCAAAATGTGGTTTGGAGTGTGGGTTATTGTTTGGAATGGAAATTAGGAGTTGAATTAGGAATGGAATGTTTGAATTTTTGGAGGGAATGAAATTCATTTGTGAAAATGAATGAAATTTTGAACCAATTCTAGATCCTTCTATTGATGCACATGAGAATCACATGACCAAAATGCAATCCAAATTCTGCAGTGCTGAAAAATGAAGTATTTAGGCAAATTTTGCTTGTGGTAATTGATTACCCTGATTGTGGTAATCGATTACCCCATTCAAAATTTCAAATCTGGCACTACAAGGAGGGAAACTTAGAGAATCGTCTTTTGCCACTTGTTTTGAGCTTTGTTCTACCTTTGAAACTTGTCATTTAATATTGTGCCTGAATAATACCCGAAATAATCTATGAATGCTCTCCTGCACACGAAATATCCTGCTGGAAAAAATACGGTCTGGCACCAGACCACCGAACAAAATAAATGTCGGAGCTTCTGATGCTTGCTGCTTGAAAACTTGGAATAAAAGGAAGTCTTGAGCCTCAGGAACCACTTGATCCCATGTCTCGTGAACCGGTGCCATGATATGATTAATGATGCAAATGAACGAAACATAAGACAGTTAAGATTAGAAATGAGAGGACAAATTTTGGGGTGTTACAACTGCCCTTATTCAATCAACTTGGACCTGAAGGAATGATAGCAACGACTTTCAGACATTCAAGGTAAAAGGAGATTGAATACTAAAAGAACCAGAAAATTTGCAACCTGTAGGGATATAAGGTGTAATATAATGATGTGCCAGCCGAAGGTGGACTTAGGATAAAGATACCACTCGAAAGCGGACTCGAAAGGGATGCCGGCTGTAGCGTACGATTTTTGTCGGTGACGCGACCACCTTACCGCATTGGTTGGAATTGGGTGCTACTTTCTGATTTCTTATTTATCCTATGAAGCTGGAAAGGAAAGGGAAGGTATCTAAAACTAACATTGTACACAAATGTTTTCTTTAACAAATGCTAAGAGATTGGGGGGGGGGGGGGGTCCGGGGTCAGATTATACAATGGGAAGTTGTCAATTACCCAGCGTATATATGGTTATCCATAGATCTTGTTTAGCATTTTTTTCTATACTTTCTGGTGTTTATCTGTTATAGGTTGGGAAAGTTTCTCCTTTGTGAGTGTTGAGAGAGTATTTTTGTTGTTTTCGGTTTTTCTGTTGTTTTTAGTAAGGTTCGGGACCTAAAGTTTTTGATTTCTGTGCTCGCTAAGATTTCGCAATCTTATGCCCACGTATTCCCGTAAAATAACAGGGAAATCAGAGCAATCGTAGTTCCTCCTATTCTATGGGAGTAAATGTAACACCCAAATTCCCATCGCGAATAAATAATACATAAATAAATCAGAGTAACTAAAAATTTATTTTTTCTATAGAAACAGGGATGCCACACTTAAAGAAATAAAATACAATCCCTGCTCAACATTTTTGATACATAGCACAAAATAGAATACCCTCAAAGGGGAAACTTTTTCCAACAAAAGGAAAGGTCAATTATGGAATAAAGCGGAGAGATCCATAACTAACTTGTTTTACAAAATAAATCATTTTAGAACATCAAACTATATATACAAAAGTACTACCAAATACATTAAACAAATGTATACATATATATAATCGTTCCCCGACTCCCGTGCTACGTATAAGAGCAGACACCAAGACCGACAACAGAATGGAGGACTAATCTTCACAAAAGCCTCTGAGACTCAAATCTGCAATTGCCTCATAGAGCAACAAACCACAACAGAAGGGTGAGAAATAACAACTAAATCAGGATTGCATAATAATATGCAAACACACATAAAAATCACACACACAGTTATTCTCACCTCACGCATCACATACCAATACATATAGCAAGCCACAGATGCATAACATATTTCTGACAATCCGAACACATAGCATATATCAATTATGCCCACATGATAACATATTCACACATAACGCACACCAAAGTTATGACACATGGAACCACACCACCACATCACCACAAAATATAGCATATATCAACGTATAAACATATTGCCCACAACCAATGCATTTATCACGTATGCACATCAAATTACCAATGCTATCACAATCTCAACACATCACAAAATATATGCACAATTTCCACACATAATCAATCAAATCATGATTTTCCACACATAATGCATCCATTCACAATTCTCACACATAATCAATCCATGATTTATGCAAATGCACAGAGACCGACACAACGACTCTATGCAAATGCCATGCGGTACCGACTCCAATGTTTCATATCTCATCACCATTTCACTCAGGAACTATTGGAACCATCGCTCGTTACTGAGGGTCGCTCAAGTAACACCCCGTCGGGCCTACGATGTTCACCCGTCGCTTTTGGTCCTCTTGGTATAAGGCGTACGACGTTTATGGATTGCTTTTGGTCCCCACATGGGCACACAATCCGATCAATTTCTTTCCCCACATGGGAACACGATGTTATAGCAGATTCCCTCTGGAATCAATCCGTCACTCAGGACGTCACAAAAATGCATATCATGATGCTTGGCATACAATGACTCATGACATCACATGCATCTTCACACATATATGCAACCACAATCATGCATATATTTTAACTCATCAATTCCATACATTCATAATTAAACCATATGAATTAATCAACCTCATCACATTCATGCATTGCAAATCAATTCAAACAATGCATTTCAAACCATAAAGGCCACCACACAACATACATTGAATTTCACATAAACAATGCATTTCACCACAAACTACAAACCACAACAATTATGCCATCACAATTACTTCCACAAGGGATTCACACCACAGAGGCTACCCACAACACCTCATAACAACATACATTGATATTCAGTCAACAATGTATTTTACCACACAACAACATCATTAATCCCGCATCGAAGTCTAATTCAAAACAATGCACATATTTGCCATAAAACCACAAACCATCATCACAACATTCCATCATGTATATTCACATCATATAACGGCCCACAAGCTACACGTTACATATTAAAAGCATATAACATGATAACACATCCATCGCACACATTGTACGCGATAAAAACCCGAAAACCCGACTATTTTCCAAAAACACGAATTAATTAAATCATCTTTTACCCTCCAAACCATCTTTAATAGAAAGAACTTTTCATTAGCTTTCCAACGCTTCGAACGGGGACCAAAACCGACTTACGGATCAAAAGTTATGGGTTTTTGAACATAATATTTTTCTGAAAACTTACACTGTTAATCGGTTAACGCATTTAGTTAATCGATTAACCATCACGAAACAGCAGAAAAACAAGAATTTAATGACACAAAATCCCTCCAAACTCATCCTTAAACCCCCCGATCATACCAACAAGTATTCCCGACTAAATCCTATCATTTCCCGACTATTCTACGCGAACTATTCCGCATTCTAACCGTTAAAACATCAATTTCTATCAATTGCTCACAAATTCAACCAAATAGAAAACATATATTTTTCACCCAAACATTCAAACAAAACATACATATACATATACAAGCATGATATAATCGAAACTTCTCACCCTTACCCGATTGATCGCGCTTGAAACGGACGAATACTCGATTTCTCCACTTTTCCTCTTCTCCCTTTTCTTTCCTTTCTTTTCTCTTCTCTTCTCTTTCTTTCTCTTTTCCTTTTCTTTTCTCTCTTTTTCTTTCCACTTTCTATTTAAATAAAAACATAAAACTTACCCAAGCAAAAGACCAAAATACCCCTCAGCTCAAATATCCCCCAAACGCTCTCATAATGCGATAAAACATAAACAACGATAAAAAATAATATATTGTCAAATAAAAGTCAATAATAAAATAATATAAAAAGAAAATAATTAAATCGACTCGATTAAATAAATAAGACAAAATGGGGCGTTACAACTCTCCCCCACTTAGATATTTTCGTCCTCGAAAATATACTGAGACGAACAACTCCGGATACGACTCTCGCATCCGACCAACAAAGTAACATGCCCACAAAAGGCACCCACGAATAACACAACCGACAAACCACCTCGCTAGCAACAACTACTACAACAACACGACACGACGACCACTACAACAACAAGATGCAAAGCCCATACAATGCACTTGACGACCAACTCACGACTCAAGGAATACCCAAGTTACAAACACACACAGGTTCACTCTAGAACCGAAACACAACAAGATCGTTACCCTACCCTAGGTAACACTCCCCTAATTCCCCACACAAGAATTAGCTTTACACACTCGAACCATCACCATGGAAACGAGGCAATAACACAAACAAGAACATAAAGTTCCACGACACCACAAGGTCTCAACAACATCAACAAAACCAGAACACCAACATCCTTGTCACACAACCATACTACAACAATGCTACGATTCACCAATCAAACATACAACCAAACATCCATCTACATAGTTTCCCATGGATAACATTTAAACCTTTTACCTAACACTTCCATTCTGAAACTTCCAATAGTCTCACCATTCCTACATGTTCCCAATGTTCAACCTATGAATTCTTACAAGTCCCACACGCCAATACAAAATGTGCTACATCACGCTTCCGCTGCGCACTCTGATTACTCGAAACCATCAAGTCTGCCAATCTCACGTCCAAAGTCTAACTCTTTCTCACCTCTGCCAAAAATCACTGTGCACTTTAATATACCCAACCTCACACTCTGCATGTTAGCTTGCACACCCGACACAAGTCTCTGAACTGCTCAAATAATTCTAACTCCCTGACCATCAAAATAGACATGTATAAAACCTTCGACTTAACTCATCAGACACGACATTAACTTCACCAATGGGATAGTTCCAACTAAAGTCATAACTCATCACAAATTCCAACCACCCTCGCGGTCTCATACTATATTCCTTCCGACCAAACAGGTACTCTAAACTCTTGTGTTTACCAAACACTTCGAATCTAGAACCAAAAAAATAATACCTCCAATATTCCAATACAATACAACCGCAACCAATTCTAAATCCTGAATAGTATATATCCTTCTATGAATCCTCAATGGTCGTAAGGCATAAGCCATGAATTTACTTTCTTGCATTAACACACTACCTAAACTCATCAAAAACACATCACAATACCTCACAATGAACATCCAAAGCAAACGACTTACCCTTTGCAAGTCAACCGAAGTAACGAAAATGCTAACTTGGAAAAACCTTCCATAACCTCCGGTAATAACCAACTAAAGTTCAAAAAGCTTCTAATCACCTTATCCAACTTCGGAGCCGCTCATTGTAGAACTGCATCTACTTCCGATGGATCCATAACAATACCATTACCTGAAATAACATATCCAAGAAACTAACCTTTTTCAACCGAAATCCTCACTTGAATAACTTAGCATAACACTTTGTCTCTTTTCAACACTTGTGATTCAATTCTCAAACACTCTACTTGTTCTTCCTCTGAGTTTATAACAGATCCCAATATCCTCAATCAAAACCACTACAAACTTATCCAAATTCACGACACAATCAAATCGGCCACTGGCAGCAAAACCATTTTTATAAGAAAGAACATCTCATTAGCTTCCTATCACTTCGAACAGTGGCCAAAATGGACTTACGATTCGAAAGATATGAATTTTCAAAGTTTTGGATTTTTCAAATTTTTGCCTTGGTTAATCGGTTAACACATTTGGTTAACCGGTTAACAGTATGAAACTAACGCAAAAACACTCAAATTTTTCACGTGTTAATCGGTTAACACATTTGGTTAATCGATTAACACTGCTGCAGAACCAGCAAAAACTCTATTTTAATGACAGAAAAACCAACCGAAACCCGATTAAATCCAGTAGGCTCATTCCAACAATTCCACCCGATTAAATACCAGCCAATGACAATTATACCCAACCTATCCAAACACCATTCAATCAATCTCAACCAAACCATTCCAGTCATCTGTTCATGAAAGTGGACACTTATTCTCAATCGTTACCTCACTCCACTGTTAGTAATCCATACACAAGTCCTTCTCTTAACCGTCCAAACTCCATAAATCCCAACATGTAGCAACAACCAACCAAAAAGAACTCTTAAATATTACATCCCTACCTAAAGGTTCTCTCAAAATTTCCATTAATGCTCTACAATTCCAAAGACTCCAACCCTCGTCAGAACTCTAAGTTTTGCTTTCCATAGTCTCGATACCTTCATACACATCATGGTTGTTATTCCATTCAATCACCAGTTCCTTGTATTACTATCAATACTGGAGCTCTCTAAGACGACGCACTTGGTCTCACAAATCCCTTTTCCAGTAAATCTTCCAACCGCTCTTTCCATCTGAGTTTCACTTCCTAAAAGTTCTTCCACTTACTTAGCAGATCCAGACCTCAAATCCTCACCTTCGTCCAATTTGAGTTTACACTCTTCTCTCGGAGAACAACCATTAATGATGCCCAATCATTCTCTCTCAATAACTTCCCAACTGGACCAACATACCAAAGCCTCTAATCCGTCTCATCTTCCAGTATAAGAATCTTCATCGACTCATCAAAACAATCCGTAATCATTTCCTTAAATTCCAAACAATTCATTGCACACACTATCAAAGCCGAAAAGACACGTCTATTCCATCCAACATAATTCGCGTCTGCTATCAACAAGAGATTAAGGGTGATCAGTTCCTCAATTTGTCAATAGACATCCGACAATCATGATGGGGGCATAAACCACCTTTACCAAACTACAATAGCATCCCTTACATCTCATGCACAAAGCTACCTAAGGCACAAATCCTTAGTTGACATAAACCTTACCTCCGCATTCCCTCAGGAATCAGGAACAATACTGTCCAAAGAGCACTTACAATCTTGAAATTCACAACACACTGAGCCAACGCTCCACACCTGAAGCAACGTGGAGAAGTACCTGCTTCTCCCCCACTTATCTCAATCTCACACCTGAAGACAAAAGATTAGAGAAACCAGAAAGCACTGACAGTGTTTCACACACATATCACGTACTAGGGGACAAACAACATCGACAGTATTCAACTGTCACACCAACTGACTCAACAACTTGGCCGGACGGACCGATCTGCTCTGATACCACTAATGTAACACCCCAATTCCCATCGCGAATAAATAATACATAAATAAATCAGAGTAACTAAAAATTTATTTTTCCGACAGAAACAGGAATGCCACACTTAAAGAAATAAAATACAATCCCTGCTCAATATTTTTGATACATAGCACAAAATAGAATACCCTCAAAGGGGAAACTTTTTCCAACAAAAGGAAAGGTCAATTATGGAATAAAGCGGAAAGATCCATAACTGACTTGTTTTACAAAATAAATCATTTTAGAACATCAAACTATATATACAAAAGTACTACCAAATACATTAAACAAATGTATACATATATATAATCGTTCCCCGACTCCCGTGCTACGTATAAGAGCAGACACCAAGACCGACAACAGAATGGAGGACTAATCTTCACAAAAGCCTTCGAGACTCAAATCTGCAATTGCCTCATAGAGCAACAAACCACAGCAGAAGGGTGAGAAATAACAACTAAATCAGGATTGCATAATAATATGCAAACACACATAAAAATCACACACACAGTTATTCTCACCTCACGCATCACATACCAATACATATAGCAAGCCACAGATGCATAACATATTTCTGACAATCCGAACACATAGCATATATCAATTATGCCCACTTGATAACATATTCACACATAATGCACACCAAAGTTATGACACATGGAACCACACCACCACATCACCACAAAATATAGCATATATCAACGTATAAACATATTGCCCACAACCAATGCATTTATCACGTATGCACATCAAATTACCAATGCTATCACAATCTCAACACATCACAAAATATATGCACAATTTCCACACATAATCAATCAAATCATGATTTTCCACACATAATCAATCCATAATTTATGCAAATGCACAGAGACCGACACAACGACTCTATGCAAATGCCATGCGGTACTGACTCCAATGTTTCATATCTCATCACCAGTTCACTCAGGAACTATTGGAACCATCGCTCGTTACTGAGGGTCGCTCAAGTAACACCCCGTCGGGACTACGATGTTCACCCGTCACTTTCGGTCCTCTTGGTATAAGGCGCACGACGTTCATGGATTGCTTTCGGTCCCCACATGGGCACACAATCCGATCGCTTTCGGTCCCCACATGGGCACACGATCGTCTATAACCATCGCTTTCGGTCCCCACATGGGCACACGATGTTATAGCAGATTCCCTCTGGAATCAATCCGTCACTCAGGACGTCACAACAATGCATATCATGATGCTTGGCATACAATGACTCATGACATCACATGCATCTTCACACATATATGCAACCACAATCATGCATATATTTTAACTCATCAATTCCATACATTCACAATTGAACCATATGAATTAATCAACCTCATCACATTCATGCATTGCAAATTAATTCAAACAATGCATTTCAAACCATAAAGGCCACCACACAACATACATTGAATTTCACATAAACAATGCATTTCACCACAAACTACAAACCACAACAATTATGCCATCACAATTACTTCCACAAGGGATTCACACCACAGAGGCTACCCACAACACCTCATAACAACATACATTGATATTCAGTCAACAATGTATTTTACCACACAACAACATCATTAATCCCGCATCAAAGTCTAATTCAAAACAATGCACATATTTGCCATAAAGCCACAAACCATCACCACAACATTGCATCATGTATATTCACATCATATAACGGCCCACAAGCTACAAATTACATATTAAAAGCATATAGCATGATAACACATCCATCGCACACATTGTACGCGATAAAAACCCGACAACCCGACTATTTTCCAAAAAAACGAATTAATTAAATCATCTTTTACCCTCCAAACCATCTTTAATAGAAATAACTTTTCATTAGCTTTCCAACGCTTCGAACGGGGACCAAAACCGACTTACGAATCAAAAGTTATGGGTTTTTGAAAATAATATTTTTCTGAAAACTTACACTGTTAATCGGTTAACGCATTTGGTTAATCGATTAACCATCGCAAAATAGCAGAAAAACAAGAATTTTATGACACAAAATCCCTCCAAACTTATCCTTAAACCCCCCGATCATACCAACAATTATTCCCGACTAAATCCTATCATTTCCCGACTATTCTACGCGAACTATTCTGCATTCTAACCGTTAAAACATCGATTTTTATCAATTGCTCACAAATTCAACCAAATAGAAAACATATATTTTTCTCCCAAACATTCAAACAAAACATACATATATATACAAGCATGATATAATCGAAACTTCTCACCCTTACCCGATTGATCGCGCTTGAAACGGACGAATACTCGATTTCTCAACTTTTCCTCTTTTCCCTTTTCTTTCCTCTCTTTTCTCTTCTCTTCTCTTTCTTTCTCTTTTCCTTTTCTTTTCTCTCTTTTTCTTTCCACTTTCTATTTATATAAAAACATAAAACTTACCCAAGCAAAAGACCAAAATACCCCTCAGCTCAAATATCCCCCAAACGCTCTCATAATGCGATAAAACATAAACAACGATAAAAAAATAATATATTGTCAAATAAAAGTCAATAATAAAATAATATAAAAATAAAATAATTAAATCGACTCGATTAAATAAATAAGACAAAATGGGGCGTTACAGTAAAAATGTTTGGTGTTTTGTTTAAAGCCCAAGATTGAAGCTAAAAGGTTATTTGTGTCTTGTTTAAAGCCCAAGATTGAAGCTAGATGGTTTGACTGAGAGAGAATTTGTCATCTCTAAAGGGAGATATCTCACCTATTCATCACATATGTTGGGATTGGTTTAAAGGGGAATTACTTTAACTGGAATGTATGGAATCCAGCAATGCCATAATTTCTTTTATAAGGGAAGTGTCCTGAAGGAAGAAACTTTAACTCAGTGTAGACTAATGCCATTTTTCCTTAAGAGTCTTTCATGCTAAGAGAGGGACATGGGCTTGGATGTAAATAATCCAGAGGCTTGCCACTTATAGCTGTTAGATGAAAGATGAAGTTTACCAGGATAAAGAGGGACTACAGCTTGGATTTTTGAATCAACAAGTGTGCCACTTACATCAATTATCTGGAAATAGGGTTTTTTGATTGTCTATTTTGATGTGTGATGTACAGAGAAATGTCTTCCTACAGAGAGAACTCTTGATTTCCTCTGAGGGGATTTTTATGTGCCTTGATCAAAGCCCAAAGTTGAAGCTAAAAGTATGACTTTACTAGGGAGTTTTATATCTGTCTTGTACAAAGCCCAAGATTGAGGCTGAAAAGAGAATGACTCTTCCAGAGAAAGTTTTGTCTGTCTTGTACAAAGCCCAAGATTGAGGCTAAAAGAATTGACTCCACTAGGGAGAGGTTTTATCTGTGTCTTGTACAAAGCCCAAGATTGAGGCTAAAAGAATTGACTCAGCTGGAAAATATTTTGTCTGTCTTGTACAAAGCCCAAGATTGAAGCTAAAACTGTTGAGAGAGAATCATTATACAAAGCCTAAGAGGAGGCTGGTTGTGGAATTTCTTATATGAAGCCTAAGAGTAGGCTAACTTCTGCTGAGGATTATTGAGATCTAGAGACAGGTCCAAATTGGGGAATCAACTCTTGCTGAGGAGTGAAGAAGAGTTGAAATATCAGATGCCTTGAGGTTCTGATTTTTCTGAGGGTTTATTGATGGTAATTTGACCCTAGCTGGGGAATTTAGAACGAAAGTTAAAGATTGAGTTTTAAAACCTATGGAGGTTTTAACTCTGCTGGAGATTGATGAAATGATCAGGGTTTTTTCGTGTACTCTTAGGAAACTTGAGGGTTTCTTTGAGACCCAAGAGGAAATGAGACTTTCCAAGTCTACTGGTAGGAAGAGTTTAACTCTTACTTAGAGGATGATCTTTGTATGATGCCCAAGAGGAGGCTGATGTTTTAAGGGATAAGAATCAACCATAAACTGGTCTGATGTTTTGGAATTCTGACTCTCTGGAGGATTGAACTAGCAAAATATGACTAGGTTCTGTCCTATACCTGTAGGAGGTCTTTGGGTCCTTGTACTAAGCCCAAGAGGAGCCTGAGAACTTTTAAGAAGCCTGAGGGTCCTTGTATAAAGCCCAAGAGGAGGCTGGGGATGCTTTTAGGAAGCCTGTGGGTCCAAACCTAAGAAAAGTTCAAGAAAGGTTTCACTGGAAATAATCCTTTCCTTAGTGAACAGTTCTAGGGTTTAAAGAAATTCAAGAGAAGTTTCACCGGGAATTAATCCTCTCTGGGGAAATGAATTTCTTATATAAACATTTCTAAGTTGTGACAGTCTTGAGAAAAGTTTCACTGGGAATAATGCCTTTCTTTGTTCCATATTGTATAAGCCCAAGAGGAGGCAAGACTGTATCTGGAATTTCCTATGGGGAACTAGTTTTGACTGTGTTGAAAGAGTAACCACTGGTTTGATCTAAAGCTAGACCTAATTGCTGGGGAAAACTCTAAGCAGGTATATACAGGCATACATATACAGATGAAATATATAAGCAAGTATGTAGAAGAAAATGGTATAACTTACAATTGTGCAAGCTCAACATTGTAGCCACAGCTGTATGGTTAGTTATTCAAGAAATTGAAGAAAGTTTTGATAAAACTATGAATTTGAATATAAATCAAAAGGAAAGATCTTTTAAAAGGAAGTTTGGGGCTTTTACTCAAGGAGAGGCCCAGATGAACTATTTTGAAATGGGGACGATCACGTCGTAGTTTTGAAAATTACAGAGGGACTTATACAACGACTGAGGCCCAAATTGTTGTATTTACAAAGGGATGGGTCTTACACTCTATCAAGAAGCCCATAAGTATTTTAAAAAGAAGAGAGAATGTGACTTATAACTCAGGGAGAGGCCCATATTAAAAATAGTGATCGCACCGTTGTTTGAAAATCGTACCGGGTCTTAAATAATAATTGATGCCCAAAAAGGTTTATTTACAAAGGGATGAGACTTACACTCTATCAAGAGGCCCAAAAGTGTTTTGAAAAATATTTGTGAGGGTGAAAATGATCAAAACCCTAATTTGATTGAAAAATACATTTTAATTTAAACAAAAATCATTTTAAATGATCAAAATTGTCAAACATGTGTGAAAAACAAGTTGTGATCTTGGATAAATGTTTGAAAAATCATGTTTTATCCATAAAATGATTTGAAAATCATTTGAATTTGAAAAATCAAGAGAAAGAATTTATTTAAAATGTCTAAACACAATTAAAAAGGAATTCTTCTAAAAAATTCAAAATATATTAAATAAATAATATCTTTTTTTGATTTTTTGTGTAGAATAAAACACTTTAACATATTTGTGAATTTTGAAAAAAAGAATCATTCAAAAATGATTTAAATTGAAAGAGAAATTAATTTTTGAAGTTATTTTAGAAGTTGTAAAAACAATGAAGGAATTAAGTGGTAAAAAAATGGGATGGTCCTCCCAAGGTTTGAACCCACACCCTTGGGGTGGAGGGCTTAAAACTTTACCAACTATGCCAGGTGCGTTGGCTGATAGAGAATGGAAAGGGTAAATAATATAGGAAACTTTCTTTTGAAAATGGTTCAAAAAAAATACCAAAAGGTCTGGGGCGAGGGGGATTCGAACCCCAGACCTCTCGCTCGCTACACACACAAATACTAGTGTTTCCAATAGGGCGCAATGCCAATTCAAACATATATTGGCAAGGGAATAATATATACTATGTGTGGTTCTAAAACCTGAAAAATGGCGCCATGACCATCTTCTTCCTTGAGCTGGCTCGCAGGTTGCAAAAACTACTATATCTCCTTTATTTCGCAATGGTTTTGAATGAAATAAACATGAAAGTTGTGTGCTTTTATGTCAGGAACTCAGTGATATGGTTTAGTTTCATTTCTTTTTAGTGTGCAATAAGTTATATCGTGATGATCAGATAAACCCTAAAATATGCAATCGTGTACATGATGATTTTGGTTCAATTGTTTGAGGGGAATTGCTTAACACATGTTTATATACTTAAGGCAAACTTAAGGCCTAACAGATAATGCATGCTACACATAGTTAGAGAGTCAAGGCTTACCTCTTTGCAAGAAGAAATGGAACTTTTCTCCAAAGGTGTTACAGAAGGGAAAGGATGATCCTCTCAGCTTCCTTTGATGGTATGGATTGTGTTGCAAGCTTCAAAGTCCTTTGGAACTCCTTAGATCACTTGATTGGAACTCAGTTGTATTTGGATCAAGTTGACTAGTGATATCTTGATTCTTGTGTTAAAGAAGTGATCAAGGTGTTTGGATCATTTCTATATGTTGTATATGAGGTGTGTGAACCATTGGTTTTAGTTGCATTGGTCTCCAACTCAAAACCCGATAGTGACTTCTCAAGAAAATGGAGTTTTTGTGCTTAAGAAGGAAATGAGAGAAAGCTATGTTGTAAGTTGCTTTGGTGTGTTTGTAAACATCATATGTGAGCTCTATTTATAGGTGAATAGATTTGTCAAGCATGAACAATTGGAACTTGAAGGATAAGAACTGAATTCAATGGTCTTGGCTTGGCACAATTTCTTCTTACACAAGGTACAATAACAGTCCCAAATAGCTCAGCTATGTATTGACTCAATCCACATTCTGCAGTCCTTTTAAATGTTGTTTATTAGAGCATCTTATCTACAAGGGATATGAATCTTGAATATGCACTATTTGCTCATAATTGCCTTTGAAATTCAAGGCTTCCATGACAAAACTTCATCATTCCCATGAGATTTTTCCTTGACTCTTTGGCACTATCTTGCAGGTTTGCGAGGAGTCACTCTGATCACATTAAATTGGCTTGGCATAGTGATTATTGCATTTGCCTCAAAAATCGTGGCTAGCAAGAAAATATCCAAACTGTCATGAAAACAGTTGCAACAATGCCTCTTGGCTCAAGTTAAGTTGTTTCATGCCAATGATCTCTTTGGATTGTTGGCAACATGTATAGCAACTTTGATGTTTACATTTGAGATTGATTCATCTTGCAACTAGGTGTAAACATCTCCCAAGTTTTGGTGTTTTACCCAGAATCTGTCTCTGACAGAATTTTGTCTAAGTGTTGGAAAAAGAAGCATTTTCAATTTTTTGTGATTTTGATCAATCCATAACTCAAAATCCATGAGGATTTGGAATTTTATGTAGTTGACACTTTTGAGGTATGTCATGTGAACTTTCATTTGAGCTTTGGATGGAAGAAAAAGGCCTTAGGGTTTGGGAGTTATGAACTTGCAAAGTTGGTACCAAATCACTTTTGTTCCATAACTTAGAAAATTTTAAGTTTCTTAAGGTTGCCCCTTTTGCAAGAAACCTCACTTTTCTTGATTTTTCTTGATGAATGATGATCAAAACCATACATTAACATTGTCTCTGACTTAGGGGAGCCATATTTGTGAAAAATTCCAAAAAGTCAAACTTGATTTTAGGCACAATTGACTTTTTGTCAGATGAATTTCAAACTGTGTGATCCTCTATGCAATCAAGTTTTAGACCTAATTCAAACCTAATGGATGGATTCCATAGGTGTTTTAGGGTGTCTTGAATCATGTCCCAAGGTTTGGGAACATGTCTTTGTCAAAAGTCAAAGATACAATTGACTTTTTTCTTCAAAACCCTAATCGTGGTCCAGATGACATTGAAACTTGTGAATCAAGCTTCTGGGATAAATTAATTGTTGAAAATGGATCAATGTGGTGTATTTGAGGCCCTCAAATCATGTCTTGATGTCTTGGTTCATGTCTTGACTCAAAAGTCAACTTAGGGGTGAATTAGGTTAAGAAACCCTAATTCCTGATTTTTGATGAATGCTTCCCCTGATGTTGTTTTGACTAGATGATTGGATCCATAAGGTCCCTTTAAGCTTCTTGGATCATTTTTTGAGGTATTGGTTCATGCCCAGATGAAAATTTTCCTCTGGAGGCCTTGGTCGACAAATACCCTAAATTTGGTGACACTGATGATCTTGAGGCTTGATCAACTTGAGATGTTGTACTTTCATGCTTGATTCTTGATATGGGAGACCTCCTGATCCTTCATGGATGTTTTTAGAGGTTAGGCAAGTTGAAGATCATGTCATTTCTTGATTGATCTTTTGTATAAGTGTTCTGAGAGGGCTTAAAACCCTAATTCTTAATTGTAGTGAAATCTCTACAATCCTTGAGGAGATTGATGAGGTATGATGGCACATCCATATTGTGGTAATGATCTTCACAATGATGGGAAATCTTGGTGGTCAAAATTTGGGGTATGACAGATGCCCCTATTTAATATTCTTGGACCCGAATGTGTGAATGGCGAAGATGTTCAGACATTCAGAGTGCAAGAGGATTAAATATCGGAATACCCAAAATTTTGACTGTGGTTATGAATAGCAGTTTGCTCATCCATCTTCTTTTGCTAAGGAATGTTACTTAAGAAAAGGGTAAAACTTCCCCTCGATCCTGGTTTTCAGCCACGGAACTGGTCTCAGTTTCTTTTGAAATAAACTTCCCTGCGATCCTGGTCTTCAGCCACAGAATTGGTCTCAGTTTCTTTTGAAATAAACTTCCCCGCGATCCTGGTCTTCAGCCACGAAACTAGTCTCAGTTTTTGAATAAACTTCCCCTCGATCCTGGTTTTCAGCCACGGACCTGGTCTCAGTTTCTGAAATAAACTTCCCCTCGATCCTGGTCTTCAGCCACGAATCTGGTCTCAGTTTCTTTTGAAATAAACTTCAGCTCGATCCTGCTCTTCAGCCACGGAACTGGTCTCAGTTTTTTCTTGTCGAGTTCTTTCCTTGACAAGGAACGCTTGTAGCGGTCTTCATCAAACTTCTCGCCGAGTTTTCACTGGGGAGACGCCATTTGATGGAAAAAGTTTGAGGTCAGACTTGCTGGGGACACCCATTCGTCTGAGTTGTAGAGGTGTACAAACTTCTCTGTGGGAGATGCCATTTATTGACTCTACTGGGGTAAACGAGTCTCTTGATAGATCACTTTTTGCTTGGGGATATTACATCATACTTTTCTTCGAGATCCCTTCGGAGAAATGCCATGTGATGTGATCCAATTTTAAGGTGTTGATGACTTTATTAACGTCGAATTTCTTGGGAGAAAAACCGATGTATTACCGAGAGTCTTTGGTTAAGAGGCTTTCTCTGGGGATTTTCTTTAATCCAGGAAAGCAAAAATATCATCTTCAATGGTGAAGAGTGATGTTCCAAAGGTGTCTGTCGAATGTCTTCTTGCCTTTCAGAGGTTCAAGTTATCAAAGTGGTCGAGGACAGGCTCCAATCCAGAAATAAACTGGGAGAGATTGCTCAGTCGATACATTTCCGGACAAGGAAAGAACTGACAACTTTCGGTGATAGGATTTTTATCACTTGGGGATGAGTATAACCAAAGCGATAGTAATGCAATATGAACATGTATATGAATTAATTATGCATGATGTATGTATGTTTATGCTGACAAAATAGACGCGACATACAGACTGGTGAATGAACACGAAGGGATACTCGGCCACTGCGGGGGATAAAAAGTATCATTGGTTCAAGATAATGATCCTTTCCTGCTTGGGAGGGGTAAACCCTACTGGGGGAGAAAGAACCATCAACTGGTCTTCAGAGGTAAGAACTCTGTCGGGGATATCAGACGGGGTATAACATCTGAAATGGTTGATTCTTCACTCATGTGTACTGGTTTAGAAGGAGTACTTTGATTCTTCATTTTAAGGTTTAATCACTTCCGGAGAAGCCATCGATGTTCCTTTCTGTGTTCAGTGGTAAAAAATAATTGCCATCTTTGTTCAAAAGCAGAAGAAAATTTGACAAGTAAATTCATTTTTTTTCAAGAATCGTTGATCATGTTAAAAATGCCATTCTGTAAAGCAAAATAAATGAGAATGGCAAACAAAAGCACTAGGGCTCAAATTTTATTGATAGAATGGTAATCATCCAAGCGCGTGGTCCCATAGAGCATTACAAAGTTTAGAAAATGGTAATTTAAGGGAAAAGGGGCCACATTGAAACATAACACCCGCTATCCTTCTACCAACTTTGAATTATGGATATTCTGAGCTTCTGTCGAAGATGACATTCACTCAAGTCTTTTGACGGATGGCGTTACCACTGGGGATCTAATCTTGTCAGACGTAGTTACTTGCCATGAATCCCTAACTTTTTCCTGGATTGCCTTTCGAGGTCTTCAATCCACCGGGATGATTTTTGCTTATGTCTCTTATTTTTGCCTGGATCGCCCTTTCGGGTTTTCAATCCACCGAGACGTTTTTTTTTCTTTATTATTTAGGTGAAGTATTTCTTGACTACATCAACATTCATGCGGTAGGTAAACTCCTCTCTATCCATGGTTGCAAGTCTCAAGGCACCGTCTGAGAAAGCTTTCTTGACCACATAGGGGCCGTCATAATTCGGAGTCCATTTGCCCCAAGAATCAGTGAGAAATGATTGTATCTTCTTGAGCACGAGGTCTCCTTTTCTGAAGACACGGGGTCGGAGTTTTTTTGTCGAACGCTCAAAACCCTAATTCTTAATTATAGTGAAGGCTCAACAATCCTTGAGGAGATTGATGAGGTATGATGGCACATCCATATTGTGGTAATGATCTTCACGATGATGGGAAATCTTGGTGGTCAAAATTTAGGGTATAACAGCGGCCACAAGCGGACACACAACCAAAGGATAACAGATGAATGTCGACCACAAGCAGACTCACATCATCGCAAGAAAAGGAATGTCGACCACAGGCGAACTCACAACCCAACAAAGGTTTACCGACCGCAGGCGGATTCACAACCAAAAGATTCAAAAGGAAAGCCGACTGCAGGTAGACTCACGACCTAACAAAGGTTTACCGACTGCAGGTGGATTCACAACCAAAGGATAACAGATGAATTCCGACCACAGACGGACTCACATCATCGTAAAAAAGGGATGCCAGCCACATGCGGACTCATAACCAAAGGATAACAGATGAATGTCGACCACAGGCGGACTCACATCATCGCAAGGAAAGGAATGCTAACCACAGGCAGACTCACAACCCAACAAAGGTTTACTGACCGCAGGCGGATTCACAACCAAAAGATAACAGATGAATGCCGACCACAGGCGGACTCACATCATCGCAAGAAAAGGAATGCCGGCCACAGGCGGACTCATAACCAAAGGATAACAGATGAATGCCGACCACAGGCGGACTCACATCATCGCAAGAAAAGGAATACCGTCCACATGCGAACTCATATCATTGCAAGAAAAGGAATGCTGACCTCTAGCAGACTCACAACCCAACAAAGGTTTACCGACCGCAAGTGGATTCACAACCAAAAGATTCAAAAGGAAAGTAGACCACAGGCGGACTCACGACCAGAATAGAACAGAAGAGGACTCCGCTGGGGAAAAGAGAAGCTCCAAACAGACGACTCTGCAGAGGAGCACAAGTAAGATGAAGGAATTCATCGGCGACTTCACTGGGGATAAAGTAAGACAAACTCCTGAGTTATGCCATTTTCTGCTGGGGAAACGTATGGCAAAGATGATATCAAACCTAGCTTATGCTTCAAATGCATATGTTTGAATTTTTCTATGGCGTAATACTTCATACAAATGGAAATGCATATGTGTCCAAGATAAAGTGCATCATATGATAAGAAAGATGATAGAGGATACTTACATTGAGAAGATGGATTGGGAGCAACTCCTTCTGAAATGGGTATTGCATTAGAAAGAAAGTTACAATGATAGTCTTGTAGATATGTAGGAGGTTTAACATTTCTTATAGATTTTATGACTGGTAAGATTACTTGGGGAGCAAGGTATTATCAAAAGTATTGTCATTTGAATTCAAAGGATTTGAAACAAGTGGTGATGTATGTATCATGTCAGGTGTATCAGGTGAAAGAGAATTATGTGGAATAGATGGATCAGATGGGTTAGGAGAATTGGAAGTAGTTCTATGGGGGTTATGTATGTGTATGTGATCAAATAAATCATCAAGGTAAATGGGATTTTAATTCTGAGACTTAGCACTAGAATGGTGAGTAGTAGTAGATGGTTGTTTATACAAAAAATGCTGCTCAAAGTAGGACACATCCGTTTACACAAATAACTCTTTCAAATGTAAATTAAACAAAATGTGACATTTGATCCCAAGTTTATAACCTAAGTAGATGCATTTTCTAGATCTAAAATCTAGCTTCTTTTTATTAGCTTTTAAAGTAGAAGCAAAGCATAATGAGCCAAAAACTCTTAAGTTAGTAATGCCAGGAAATATATTGTACAATATTTGATAATGTGACTTGTGTGTCAAGAAAATGGTAGGTAATCTATTAATGATGTGATCTGCATGAACAACATCATGAGCCTAAAAAATGTGGTAATTGAGCGTGAAATAAGATAGCTCAAGTGATATCTAAAATGTGCTGGTGTTTCCTTTCAACATTGCCATTTGGTTGAGGTGTACCAACACAAGATGTTTGACACATAATGCCAAATTGTTTGTAAAAATATGTAAGAATGAATTCACAACCATTGTCAGACCAAGTGCATTTAATGGTTATGTTGAATTGAGTTTTAATCATTAACACAAATGATTTGATGATGGATGATGCTTCAGATTTCAATCTCATTAGAAATAACTAAGTCAACCTACTTTTATCATCCATAATAGTGAGAAAATATCTATATCCCATCATAGAAGGGGTGGATAAGAGGCCCCAAACATCCATATGCACCAAATAAAAAACAGAATTAGACACATGAGAACTAAGGGAAAATAAAAGTCTCTTTTGCTTAGCGTAGAAGCATATGTCACAAGGAATATAATATTTGATAGATTTGTTAAAAGGAAAACATTTATGTAATTAAATCATTTTGATATTTGAGAGGTGGCCAACTTTTAAGTGCCAAAGATTGCAATTTTGAGATATGTCTAAAGAATGATTATGTAAGGTATTTATAGAATGAGTGGATGAAGTGTGATAGAAGGTAACTGAGGGAGAATCTAAGATATACAATCCACCATTCAATTTAGCTTTTCCAATCCTCTTCTTGGAGTGAGTATCATGTATTATACAATTAGTATCATTAAACATCAATTGGAACTTTAAGGGTTTGGTTAATTTGTTAACAGGTATGAGATAAAAAGAGAAATCATGCATGTATAAAACGTCATTGATATATATATATATATATATATTTTGATCAAAGTTTATGGTTCCAGCATAATTAGTAGTGACAAGTGCTCAATTTTGAAATTTGATGGTTATGGGATTAATTCTTTGGATGCACTAAAAAATTCTTTTGTGTGGAAAACATGGCCAGTTACACCAATATCAAGTATGAAGTTTTCTGGTATAAGGAAGAGAGAAATAATGTGTATGATACCTGAGTCATTTTTAATTTGAGTTGTTAGATGGTTTATGTTGTGAGCCTGGGAAGAAGAGGTTCCTTGAAGGAGAGCCAACAATGTTTTATGTTGGCCTGGTGTGAAAACTAAGTTACCTTGAACTTGCTCATTTTCTCCATTGAAGTCAGGTTGAAATTCCCCCACTTTGTCAGAAATAGTTGCATAATGGTTAATTATGCTATCTTGCTTCTAATGTTGAGGAAATCCATCTTTTTTGGAAGCAAGATTCAACTGTGTGGCTGGTCATGCCACAATGAGTGTAAATTGCTTAGCCTTTAACTCTTCCACCAAATGATCGATCGCCTCTAATACCTCTACCATGGGAATTGTCATTAGGTTGGAGGAATTAGTCTGAGGTTGGTTGATGTTAGGAAAAGCTAATATATTTGATTCATCAATAGGCAAAATAGCCTGTCTTTCTTGTTGAACAATGAGAGAGTACACTCTACAAATGGTTGGAAGTGGTTCTATCAACATGATTTGAGACCTCACAGCTGATTACTAGTTATCCAGCCCATTGAGGAATTCAATAACTTGATCACCATCTCTGTATGCACAAATCTTGGTGACTGCTTGACAAGTATTATCACATGAGCATTGAGGAATTGGACGAAAATTATCCAATTCTTGCCACAATTTCTTAAGCTTTGTATAGTAAGAAGAAATAGATGAATCACATTGTTTAAAGTTGCATATTTCTTATTGAAGGTTTGAAAATCTGAATACATCACCTTGGTAAAATTAGTCTCTCAATTCGTTCCAAATTTCTGCTGTAGTATCCATCCATAAAACACCTTGAGCAATGTCTGATTCAGCATAATTATCAATCCACTATATGATCTTGGTGTTTCACTGATCCCAAGCAATGGAATTGTGATCTTCACCCAACGGTCGAGGTAAGCAGCCATTTATGAAATGAAGTTTATTCTTGGATCGTAGAGCCATTGTCATGGATCCTGACTAAGAATGGTAACTGTTGCTTAAAAGCAAAGGGGAAACAAGAACCAAAGTTTGATTTTCATTAGGATGCATGCAATAAGTATTAAAGGTATCAGTTTGATAACCTTTGTTGTTGTCATGTGATGGAGTTCTGCCATTGATGCTGCTTGTAGAGCTTGCAACTGACATGGTTAACAAGGAAGAACAAAGTTGAAAAAAAAATTATAGAGGAAACGAGAGAAAACTGAGAGAGAAACCAAGATGGATGAGATGAGATTAATGGAGTGCAACAGTAGAGACTTGATTACAAGTCGATGATACCATGTTAAGAATCAAGCTAAGCATATGAAAATACAGAAAAGAGAGTGAAGAAGAAAGATATATTGCATAATTTTTCATTACTCATCATCATGCTTTCATACATGTGAATGTGGTTACTTATATAGCAAGTAACTTATAACCAACTTGAACATCCATCTAACTAAGTGATAACTAACTATAAGTTACTTAAGATTCAATTATGCTATCTATGAACTAGTTAGTTACATCAATTTCTCAATTATGTTCAACAATATTCTCGAACTATATTTTTTTAACAAAACGAGGATGTCTTAGTTAGGAATATATGTGGTGCGCATATGGTGATTCCGAAAATACATCTTTGAACAGTGTCAGAGCTAGAAACTTTGAGTAACGGGGTCCTTAGAATTTTTTTTTAATTCTAACTTCAAAAATCTTTTTTTTTCTTCATGGACGACCCCATTTTAATGCTTCCACGTTCATCAAGTCCTTGAGGATTGGGAGTCGACGATTACTCTGCTGATTTTATTTTGAAATTTTTTTTCTATTGCTTATTAATACATATTTTCAAAAAGTTACACAATTAAAACCATATTCAATGACACTTCGTACTAATACTATAAAATTTATACAAACAAAACAATTTCAAACAAGCATTACAAACTCTAACAATAAATTTTCTACCATTAACACAATCTAAAACTCAATAATATTATGATTATAAAAATAAACAATAAATTTGTAAAAACTAAAATTTAAAAAAAATACCTAAAAGATCAATTGTAAAGAAGAAATTAATAATAGAGAGACACTTTATAACCAAGAAAAACTTATTATTTTATTAAAACCATTTATTTAATTTAATATATTTTCTAATTTTTAATACAATTGATATACAAATATATTATTAATAATTTTGAAAAATAAATAATAATAATTAAAGTTGGGCGTATACCCACCCTTTCTCCTAAGTTGATCTGTCATTGTTTCTTACTAAATTTTAGAAAAAATATAGAGTGAGATTCACTTCAAACGTATTTTAGTGTTAAAAAATACCTTTGAAAATACGCTTTTAAATTTTGAAAAACATTTTATGAATTTCTCATGATATTTTTCCTTCACTTAGGTGGAATTTGTTGGGAGGAAATCCACAAACGCAACAGAATAAATCAACAACACAATCTCTCCCAAATATCAAATGCAACTACAATCAACAAAACACATAAAACAACACAACAATATTTTAGCGTGGAAAAACCTCCGTTAACTAGGAGTAAAAAACCACGGGACCTGTAGGCCACTTAAATCCTCCACTATTATCAATCAATGGGTACAAACAAGGTTCTCTCTAACATTAGTTAGAGGCATACATAAACATCATCAAGATTTGCAATCAATCTTCGAATACAACAATAATCAAGAAAGACAAAAACAACCCAAAAACACCAAGAAATTCAGACCTCAAAGATGGACTCGAAAAACCGACTTAGAAAGCTCCGAATCCAATGAAAATCACTCAGAATGTGCTCCTATGAGTCATGAATGTTGTGTCAAAATTTTAGGACGATCCGACCCTTGTATTTTCCACAATCTCCGATTTAGTGGAACTGCTTTGTGCTGAAATAGGGCTGCAGGATTTCACTCTTCTCTCTACTTTTCTTGTGTTTTTCACACACAATGGATCAAATTAACCTAATTCTCTTTGTAGGGTAATAACAAAGGCATAGAAATAAATGAGCCACTAACCCACATCAATTTGGGCCTCTCCAAATAAGAGGGATAGCCCAACAAACTCCCCCGACTGACTAGTTGTAGGGCAACACCAATCCGGCTTCCATACGAAAAAACTCAAACTTTCCTCTAGGAAACACCTTTGTGAACATATCAGAACCATTGTCATCAGTGTGAATCTTCTCAAGCTCCATCAACTTGGAATCTAATGCATCACAAATCCAATGATAACGAACATCAATATGCTTCGACCTCGAGTGAAAGGAGGAATTCTTTGATAAGTGAATGACACTTTGATTATCACAAAACAAGACATACTTTTCTTGTTTCACACCAAGTTCCAATATAAATTTCCTCAACCATAACAACTCTTTTGACGCTTCCACGACTGCTATAAACTTGGCTTCGGTAGTAGAGAGTGCAACACACTTTTGCAACTTTGATTGCCAAGCCACGACTCCCCCGACAAAAGTCACCATATAACCTAAAGTGGATTTTCGATCATCTAAACTTCCAACTAGATCTGAATCTGTACACCCAACCAACATAGGCTTCTTGCATCCCAAAGTTAGTCTCAAATTCGAAGTTCTGTGTAAATATCTCATTACCCACTTCACGGCCTCCCAATGATCATTTCCCGGATTTGAGAGATAACGACTCATCATTCCCACGACATGAGCAATATCGGGTCTTGTACAAACCATAACGTACATCAAACTACCAACGGCCGACGAGTATAGAATGTTCTTCATACTCAACTTTTCTTCATCCGTAGATGGATATAGTTTATGACTAAGCTTGAAATGAGAAGCAAGTGGAATGCTCACCACTTTAGCCTTATCCATACTAAAACGCCGAAGGACTTTCTCCACATACTTTTCTTGTGACAAGTACAACTTCTTCTCATTTCAATCTCGAACAATTTCAATACCAAGAATTTTCCGAGTCTCTCCTAAATCCTTCATAGCAAAAGATTCACTTAAAGTGTTCTTCAACTCTTTAATTCATGAAATATTCTTTCCAACAATTAGCATATCATCCACATAAAGCAAGAGAATAATGAAATCACCTTTAGAGAAATTCCGGAAAAACACACAATGATCGGCCTTAGTCATCTTGTACCCATGTTCAATCATCACCGAGTTGAACTTTTGATACCATTGGCGAGGTGCTTATTTCAAACCATAAAGACTTTTTACCAATTTACAAACATAGTCTTCTTTGCTTTTCTCTTGGAATCCATGCGGTTGCTCCATGTAAATTTCTTCATGTAGATCACCATGAAGGAAAGCCCTCTTCACGTCCATTTGCTCTACTTCCAAATCAAGACTAGCGGCTAGCCCAAGAACCACTAGAATAGATTCCATCTTTACAACCAGAGTAAAAATCTCGCCAAAGTCAACACCTTCCCGTTGTTTAAAACCTTTTACCACCAAGCGAGCCTTGTATCTTCTCTGAGAAGTACACTCATCTTGCTTAATTCGACAAACCCATCTATTCTTTAATGCTCTCTTACGCTTTGGCAACTCACTAGCTCAAAGTTATTATTCTCACGAAGTGATTGCATTTTATCCTCCATGGCATCCATCCACTCCATTTTGTTCTCATCCTCCAAAACATCTTTAAAGCTTTCGGCTTCTCCACCATCGGTAAGAAAAACATACTCATTTGAGGGGTATCGAATGGAAGACCTTTTATCCCGAATAGACCGCCTCAACTCATTAGAAGCAACAGGTTGCTCAACACTTTCAACCTCTTGATCAACCTCATTTTCAACAACATCTTCCGTAGCACCTACATCAACAATGTCATTAGGATTTAAAACATTATCAATATTCAAATCCATACCTTGATTTTCAATTGGGACATCTTCGAAAGTGATAAGGATAGGAGCAATAGTAGTTGATTCCGTATCAACCATTTCTTCATCTTCAAAAATAGGATCTTTATTCTCAACTTTGTCTATGTCCTCAATGGTATAATCCTCCATGAATATGACATCACGACATCAAGTCCATACCCAACAAACAGTCATTTCTTCGACTTCTCATCCAATTTCTATCTCTCATCCTTCAGAATATGCACATAAGCCATGCATCCAAACACTCGAAGATGGTTGTAGCAAACATCTTTACCACTCCAAACATGATTTGGAACATCAAAATTCAACGGAACACATGGAGTGAGGTTTAAAAGATGTACAACCGTGCTCAATGCTTCTCCCCAAAAATATTTTGACAACTTTAATATAGAAATTAAACATCTCACCCTTTCCACCAAAGTTCTATTCATTCTTTCGGCTAACCCATTCAATTGTGGTGTCTTTGGAGGAGACTTTTGATGACGTATACCTTGATCTTGACAATACTTGTCGAAAGGTCCAATATACTCTCCCCCGTTATCGGTTCGGATACACTTGAGCTTTTTACCGATTTCTCTTTCAACCGATGCTTGAAATGACTTGAAAGTATATAACACTTGATCTTTCATTTTCAATGTATAAGCCTATGTTTTCCGAGAACAATCATCAATTAAAGTCACAAAGTAATATGCACCACCAAGTGACTATGTCTTCATCGGACCACACACATCAGAATGTACTAAATCCAACACTTCCAATTTCCTCTTTGGTTCGGATGACATAAAGGAAACTCGCCTTTGCTTACCTGCCAAACAATGTGAACACTTTCTCAACTTTGCATCGGAAACACCATTCAAGACATTCTTCTTTGCCAAAATGCTCGAACTTTTTTCACTCATATGACCCAAACGTTTGTGCCATAATTCTGATGAGCTATCATTGTCACAAATGTTGATGTAGCACTTCGAAACCCCAAGTTGGACGACATACAAGTTCAAATTACTTTTTCCTTTAGCAACCACCATTGAGCCTTTCTTTAACTTCCACTCATTGACCGAAAAAGAATTATCATATCCTTCGTTATCCAACTTTCTAACGGATAAAAGATTGAATCAAAGTTCCGAAATGTGTTTAACACCTTTGAGAACTAGAGCTGTCCTATTGCTAGTTTCGACACAAATATCTCCCATTTCGATGACATTAGCTTGCCCATTATTTCCCATGCGAACAACCCCAAAGTCACCGGTCTCGTAAGTTGATAAAAGACCACGTCTCGAGGTTGCATGAGTAGAAGCACCACTATCAACCACCCAATCCATCTCATCACATGATAGATTGAAATTCTCAATACAACTATCACAAACAATAAAGAAATCATCAACAATAGCAACATCTTCATTATTGTTACCTTCCTTTTTATCGTTGTTGTAACTCCTATTCTCGTTTTCCCTTTTCAACTTACGACAATACCTCTTTATGTGTCCTTTTTCTCCACAATGACGACACTCAATATGAGAGAATCTATTAGAGTCTCCTTGTGATTTACCACGTAAAGTTCCACAATTACTTGAACCTCTACTTTGATTTCTCCCCATTGATTCGGTAATCAACACCTCGGAATATGAAGAAGAACCTTGTGACTTACGCCTCAACTCCTCATTCAACACACTACTTTTAGCCAAGTCCATCGAGATGATACCATTCGGAGCGGAGTTAGACAAGGATGTCCTAAAAGTATCCCAAGAATTAGGCAAAGTACCAAGAAGCTATAAACCTTGAATTTTATCATCAAAAGTAAGATTCATCTCCGACAATTGATTTAGAATCCTTTGGAAAATGTTCAAGTGATCGGTCATTGGTGAACCATCACTATACCTCAATGACATTAATTGCTTGAACAAGAACAACTTATTGTTTCTCGTCTTTCTTGCATACAACTCCTCAAGTTTGGTTCAAAGAGAGCGAGCATTAGTCACCGAGCTCACATGATTCAAAATATTATCATCCACCCATTGACGAATATAACCACAACTTGTTTATGCAACAAAGTCCATTCTTCATCACTCTTTCTATCGGGTTTTTCATTAGCGAAAACTAGTAAGTGAAAACCTTTCACATAAAGCAAATCTTCCATTTTTCCTTTCCAAACATTATAATTGGAACCATTCAAACTCACCATCCTAGATGTGTTCGTCTCCATCGTTACACAAATCAAACCACGACTCTAGATACCACTTGTTGGGAGGAAATCCAAAAACGCAGCGGAATAAATCAACAAGACAATCTCTCCCAAATACCAAATACAACGACAATCAACAAAACACATAAAACAACACAACAAGATTTTAGCGTGGAAAAACCTCCGTTAACTATGAGTAAAAAACCACGAGACCCGTAGGCCACTTAAATCCTCCACTATTATCAATCAATGAGTACAAGCAAAGTTCTCTCTAATACTAGTTAGAGGCATACATAAACATCATCAAGATTTGCAATCAATCTTGGAATACAACAATAATCAAGAGAGACAAAAACAACCCAAAAACACCAAGAAATTCATACATCAAAGATGGACTCGACAGACCGACTTAGAAAGGTCTGAATCCAATGAAAATCGCTCAGAATGTGCTCCTATGAGTCATGAATGTTGTGTCAAAATTTCAAGACGATCCGACCGTTGGATTTTGCTCAATCTCCGATTTAGTGGAACTGCTCTGTGTTGAAATAGGGCTGCAGGATTTCACTCTTCTCTCTACTTTTCTTGTTGTTTTTCACACACAATAGATCAAATTAACCTAATTCTCTTTGTTGAGTAATAACAAAGGCATAATAACAAATGAGCCACTAACACACATCAATTTAGACCTCTCCAAATAGGAGGGATATCCAACAGAGTTAGCGTTTTCTTAATTTGTTTTTCAGTCGTTGAGCTTAATATATAAGTGGACTTCTTGGGCATGCATGGATTGGCAGCCCAGTACATCAAGCCTCTTGCGTTTTTGGCACGTGTTGCGTTTGCGTGGCATCATGATTCTTGGAAGGATATAATTTCTCATACTCTCTCCCAAGCACATATTATAACTTTTCTATTTGTATAAAACTAGTGGGAGACCCGTGCATTCGCACGGGTACTGGTATGATACACGTATTTTTTTAAAATTAAAACAAAAAATTAAAATTAAAATTAAAATTTTCAAGCAAATAAGTTATTATTTTTAAAAGATATAATAATTGAGTGGCTATAATAAACAACGAATTTGACCCCGTATATAAATGTTAAATTAATTTTTTACATGACTTATTTTTCCAATTTTAAAAATATTATAATTATTTTTATATATCAACCGTTTAAATTTTTTGTTAAATTAAAAAAAAGGCTTAATAGTTTTTAGTTCCGTAAAAATATTAAAGACTGGATTTAAAAAATAGAGTAACAGTTATTTTAACGACAACTAAAATTGTTATAAAAGTTTAAAATATTAGAAAGTTCAAAAACACATAAGAGATGTGAAAATATTTTGTTTCTTTATTTAAATAAAATAATATTCTATATTATTAAAAACATAGTTAAAATGCATGAAATAAATAGTTATTCATGACTGTTAATATCCGTGCGTCTGCACGGGTACCGGCGTGGACCGCAGAATTGTCAACAGTTAGGTTATAAAATTCAAATAAAATCGAAAATATTTAAATTTGATTTATAAAAAAAATAAAAATAACATAAAGTAGTAAAAGATAAATATATAAGTGAATCAAAAATAAATATTTAAATCAAAGACATATTTTTAAAATAAAAACAATATTGTATCAATTTTCCAATTTTTAAAAGAAAGACATAAATAATATATATTTCAATGATTCATATATTATCTTAAAAAAATTGTATGTTAAATTCAATATAATTTCAAAAAAACAATATTAGATATCAGTGCGTTCATACCGATTTTGGCCCGGTCACCAGTGCGTTTACACGGTACTCGTGTACTACCTGTGCGTTCACAATAACTTTGGACTGGCTACCCGTGTATTCACACAGTAATGTGTGTTACCGGGAGTTCACACGGTACTGATGTGTTACCCGTGCATTCGCTAGCGGATTACCCGTGCGTCCGCATGGGTACTGGTCTGGTACACACGCTTTTTAGTTTCAAAATGTAATAAAGTAATAAGAATAATAGAATAAAAAAAACAAAATTGCCTAATCAAAATAGTTGATTATATTAAAAAAAAGATGATATATTAGTTTCAATATGTTAATCAACAATATAATAACATTAAAATATAATAAAAATGTAAATCAAAAAGATGATTTTGATTCATCAATTATGATTTTGAAAAAAATATATTCCAATATTTGAAGAATAAATTTTATTAGAAGAATAAAAAATATATTGGAATAAAGTTCATCAATTATGATTTTGATTGATATATTATTTTTATTCCAATATTTGTGGGAGTGATAGATAATATATTAAATTTTAATATATGAGAATCAAAGTTATTATGTTATTCAGTACCTTAGTGAAATCTCGGGTCAAACCTTGAGGTGTAATAAATCAATAGAAATTACATTATTCAGGATCTAAAGCAAACTGCTATGATTATCAGAAAACCACACCAAACTATTATTCATAGTATACAAGTAATCAATCATCCGATTAGATTCTCCTTGCATACTTCATATTTTCCTTCACATATTATTATCAAACTAAATTCGAAACTCCTTGCAACACTTTTCCAATCGCCAAACCGATGTTTTGTTCACGCAACATAAATCAAACACTCAAAACATCTTGAAGAGGGAAGACCTTGAAGTTTTCTAACTTCCAAGCCAGTGTTGAATATGGATTCCAATAGCATCCAAGTACAAGCTATTCCTCCCATGGAAACCCACCACCTTCCCCTCTGTTGTGGTCGAGATGAAGAATTTCCCTACTTCCTCGCCATATGGACCATACTGACCGCGATTGGTGTGGAATGTCAATGACTTTATGATTTTATGATTCTCATCCCTTCCGATTGATCCATAATAGCCGGATATACAAGTCAGTACCTCGTGTGGATACTCCAGTTGTATCTAACATCACAATAAACGTAACCATAAGAACTATATTTTGTATAATTAAACTAACTTGGTCATAATCAATAAATAATGAACCAGCTGGAATGAAGTAGGGGAGGTGCTTAAAGGAAGTGGAAACTGAGAATCATACCTATGCATGGTGTCTCCTCCATTACCACCGTGTTTTGTAGACCACACATATTGACTGTTTCGATCATACTCAATTTGAATCGACCAGATTCCTTCTGATACTTTTGTCAAATAAATTTGCTTAATCGCAGAAAAGACTCTATCATCCCAAGGTCTACCTCCATCCCCACCCCAAGGGCCTGCTCCACATGGGGCGGGTTCTTTGATCAAACCACAAGAAACCTGGGAAATAGAGGACCAAAGTGAATATTATAACTTACACATAAAGATAACCAAATTCTTGATTATCTTCAATATCTTCTACAAGTTTATTATAAAAAAGTAATACCTCTTCAGCTGCTGCCGGCTTAGAAAGTAACTGCTTGTTAGGCCAATGAACACTGCCTATCTCACCAATATTTTTTTCTCTAGGGATGATTTCCTTTGGATGAGTTGCTACCGGTACTACTACCTTCCCTTCTTCCACATGTACACCAAAAGCATCAAGGAACAGACCTTTTCTCCCATGAATGCCAACGATTTTACCTTCTTTTGCCTTTGTGGTGAAGTAAGTTCCTTGTTCTTCCCCAAATGGTCCGTACTTCTTTTTTGTGCTGTGAAAAGTAAGTGATCTTACAACAGCCGGCCCCATGTACATCAAAAGTCCATAGTAGCCAGATATATGCGTCAGGACTTCATATGGGAAATCAAATACTATCTGCAAAACAATGCATAGAAAAAGCTAAAAATTAAATGCGATTTTCTAGATTATTTAGTAGAATAAAAGTTTGTTTGTATGATCTTTGTTAGCCTTATCACTTTTATATCCTTCTGTCCCGCCTTGTTTCCATCCCCATATAGGACCCCCATCATGGTTATACAAAACCCTAATCCATACAATTCCAACATTGCGCGACAAATTGATATGCTGGATTCCTTTATAGGTTCCATCGTCAAATGCAGATCCACCAATGCCACCCCAAGGACCATATGTACATACACCATCAACCTTTGCTGTTGACTTTTCTGAATGTGTTATCTGCAACATAAATAGATTTTAAGATTCATTTTATGTTAAAGCCAAAATTTAATATTTTAAATAAAAACTAAGGAGTTCAAAGACAGAGAACCTCCATAAAGATTGCATGCTATCTTACCTTTTTTTTGTGTTCAATGTTGTTGGTTTCTTTGACTGTAGAAATCTTCCCTGATACCTTGTTTGGTAAGGCTTACTGAAATCATCTTTAGGATCTTTCTGACGTACAACAACAACAATATCATAGTTCTGGTTCACAGTTCCTTGTATCAAAGAATAACCAAAACTCTCATTAGTGTTAGTCATGTGGCCCGAATGAGCCAAAATTTTGGATGAATTTGGTTGCTTCAATGTCTTCATGTAGACTCCAATGGCATCCAGGTACCAACCACACTTGCCATGGAACCAAACAATTTTGGCCCCAGTCATCGGACGATCAAGTTTCACCTAGAACACAATCAAAAGTGGTATGCTAATATATGCATAAATTTAACTGAAATTGATGTCACATATTTTTTGGTGCTAACATCGAAATTTTTTATCACAAGACCAGCTTCGTACAGGGTGAAACCTTTACCTTGTCAGTTTTATTTCCTCCACTTCCTCCATGTTTTTCTGACCAAATAGAGCTTCCTTTCTTATCATATTCAATCTGGACGGAGTCAATTCCTGCCCCGTGAACTATCACCAATTGCCTTACTCCTGAGTATAACCCGTCATCCCTGCGAGACCCTTCATTGCCTCCCCATGGCCCAACAGAGGCAGGTTTCTTTATGGACTCCTCAGAATTCTGCATGCAAAACATCATGCAAAAGTGTTAAAAAGTAGGCTGCATTCAAAATCAGCCACTCAACAAACTGCAGCTCCTAATCACAGAATTACAAAATGTACAAATGTGTAAACTTAAAAGAAAACTTCACCTCAGAGAGAGCAGACAGAAACAGAATTCGAGACAAACCAGGAAAAATGATATTGCAAGAGTTTTGAACCTAGTCTGCAAAATACAAGAAAATATATTAATTTTATATTGAGAAATTTAGATCTAACATGTTAAAAGAACAAATACCATTCATTGAAGCTAAAAGCCTGTAGTTAAAACATTCCTATGAACAACATCCACCATTGTGTCGGAAAATCTAAAATCCTGTAGTTAAAACCTGCAATACTGGTGTGCTAGTTAGCTCTGAAATTATGGGATCAAATGTACGGATTATGTACAGAAAATTAACAAAAAATAATGAGATCAGCAATTGCTTTAATCAATGCAAGATAGAAATTTTGCAAAGTTGTACTTACACTACAATAGGAGGGTTAATAAGAGCCTAACCTGACATGCCAATACCATATTGTTTAGAATCCTACACTATAATAGCATATTGATTTGGATGATCAGATTTATAGTGTAAAACAGATGTACTTAGATCTATAGCGTTGAACTTAAGGGTGATCAAAATTGAAGCGTAGTCTGCTTCCATTCCAAGCGTTGGACAAAGCTGGCTTCGTAGTAGCTTTAAAAAAATTAAAACAAAAAGAATACATGATAAGTAGTAATAATGATATAGGTTTCCAGGTATGACATTTCTAGGGTGAAATGATACCTGAATTGTTTTGCACCAACCATAGAAGTTTTTTTATGTGAACATAGTGAGAATAAAAACACAGTATAGAAACTAAACACATTGAAACAGTATCTTTAAATGACAAATGTTTAAGAGAACAACGATTTCGTCGAAAAATGTCGTTTTGGCTTTTGATAAACGAACATACTAAAACATGATGATAAAGCTGAAACAGAGGCGAAAAAAACAAAGAAGCGAAACAGAAAAAAATACCAGAGCAAAAATACAAATGCCATAAACTCATATGCTGGCCCATACCAGTACTACGTACACTAAATAAATAAAATCAATACCAGAGCAAAAATACAAATGCCATAAAACTTGTGGGGCTAACCAACCTTTCAAATGACTAGAAAAAAATGTGTATGGACACTATAGTACAATGGCATTCCCAAGTAACCTACAGTAATCTCATTCTATGTCATACACTATACTAATGGTCCTTTAACAAATGTATAGATTTCCTGCTATATCAAGTATCTCTCACCGGGTTATGTTTGTAGACCAGTAACAGTAACAAACTAAGTCTATACAATGCTAGTCACCAAAAATGTATTTTCTTTCTTCATAGTATCTCTTCTCACTCTTGGCTTTCTTAGCATTCCTTTGTTGCATCGAACATAATAAAAGACAAGCAGAAAACCATATTATAACTTAAACTAAAATACCAACTCAGAAAGTTGGTTCAATATTCAAAAAGGAAGGAAAAATAAATTACCACATAGGCGTCATGATTGGCCATTATCCTTTGGGCTACTTAGGTAGAAGTAATGTCTTTCGGGCTTTCAAGCAAGCGGAATTTGCCAATGCTCTTTGGAACTTCATAAGGATCTTTTTCTCTCTGTACAATATAAATTGATCAGTAATAGGCGAGCGAAAAATAGTGATATTGTATTATACGTGAAAAAATGGGTGAACTTACGAGTAATGACTTCTCAACAATAGTGCCGTGAACAACCAGTGAGATGTTGAAAGTTGTGATCTGTTTAATTCCAAAAAAAATAAACCTCATGAAGATGAAAATATTTGATGGATTCAAATTATGTTAAATAACATTTCAGACCCCCTCTGTTAAATATTTTGCAAAGTATATATGCACAAATAGATGCAATTCAGTCATTTCAAGTTCTTTTTGTAAATCATAGTTCTAATGCGGCTGACATTTAGCGCCTCCCTTAAAGTGATAACTTCTTTTTGTAAATCATCCATCTCCTTGAATTTCATATCATAATTGGAAACACGCTCTATTAGATAGCTCACTTTCGTGTTTGTTGCACTGAGTAGATCCCGAAGATAATCTGTATAAAATAAAAATTAAATTAGGACAATTAAAGAGCACCGAAACCTCAAATAAAAGCAAATAATTTGTTAGCAAATACGGGTTTATTCGTTGTAACAGAAGTTTGCAAGAAAAAACACAGCATTCAATCCATATGGCCAGAAGTATAGTTTCCTGAAAAATGGCATTTCAACCCTATAGCAGCAGATATGTTCTCTTTTAATATGGACATGAGGATCGAATCTAAACCAGCTGACCTGCCCATTATGAAGATATACTAAGAAAACATTCTCTCTGAGAAATCGTCTGCACAACACCAACTCAGAATTACTCAACACATTTACATTAACAACTAATAATCTACAGCAGCAGCTGATGAAATTCCCATCTGCAAAAGACATACATAATATCATCATAACTGCAGAGCAAAATAGCAAGAATCACAAGTTATGATGTCATAGCAGTAAACCTTCTTTCAAAGGCAATCAACTTAGCAGTTTCCATAGCTTTTTCACAAGTTATGATGTCATACCAGTAAAAGCCACAATTGGTATTCTTTGGTTCAAACTCTCTTACGAGAGCTTCTTGTCCCCTTTTCTCCTTCTGTGATTTACTGTGATAACCAATCAGCTATACTTCTTGCTTATAACCCATCCTACATGCAAGGACAAAGCACATGGATTGATCTCATCTTTGTTAGATAAATTGTGTTGGTCATGCAACTCACAGTGATGCACATCCTTGATACAGATCAATGGCCTCATTCCCTTTCTAAGCCTATCTCAACATAACTGTCCGATACACAAATAACAGGGAGACCTGTTTTCAATGAAAAATAAATAAGAAGATGTAAACAAACCTCACATAAAGTTGTCCCTGATAAGCTTTAAAACCGATTCTAATTTTCTACAACCCTGCGAAATGGCTTCAAAACCAACCTGAGAAACAGGATCTACAGTTTCCTCCTTCGCATCCACAAGAAAAACTCGAAGCTCGTACAAGTCATTGCAAGTTCTAGCCACTGCCTAAAGAATAGGAAGAAGGAAGAAGAAGACGGAGAAGGAAAAAGAAGATGGAGAACGAAGAAGAAGAGAGAGAGACTGAGAGAGGAAGGGTGAAAGAGAAATGTGGTTTGAAATAAAAAGCTGTGCATTGTAACATTGGAAATGACAAAGGGTGTAAAAGTGTGAGCTGAACAACACAAAAGCCTATATCTGGTTGCTTTTTCCTACTGTTTGTTTACTTTTTGGTACAAAAGTGGTAATTGTAGTGCATTAAGTATGGTTACATTTCAATTAGACACAAATCTGGTTGGATTTAATTGCAATTAGACACAAAATACCCCTAAAATAGTGATGCGGCATCAGTAATAAGAAGGTTAGTGGGGTGATTTCCAGAACCACAAAATTTCCTATATTATAGATTTCAATAATATTCTCTTCACTTTTAATCAACTATAATTCGCAAAATTTAAACTTTAAAGTTTTAAGGAATAATTTGAGTTTTACGGAATACAATTCAAGTTTCAGTAAAATAAACAAAAAATTGTATCTGAAAAGATTTGTATTTATTTAATTTAAAATTAAGGACTAAATACATAAAATTTTTAAATACTTAAGAATGTAAAAAGATTAAATAAATGTTAAGTGTTAAAATACTTTCAATTGAATATACAGTGGTGTGGGAAAATGAAACCTAAAACTCACTTAAAACATCTGTATTAACCGTATGCATTAATTTAAAAGGAGTTTGAATATATTCATGTTAAATCAAATGGGATAAAACTTGTTAGCAATGTGCTATAAACAAGACCCAATAGTGCATATTTAGGTGATATAGGAGTTATGCCACAATGTGTTATCGTCACAACTTTAGGTGTTTTAGGTTTATGAATGAAGTATTATAGTTTTTGTAGGCTTTCAATTTATAAGGGAGATGTATCAGCTCTAACCCGATTAAGGCAAATAACAATTGGAAGTGTCGTTTCCCATAATGAGTGTGGAGGCGGAGGCCGGTTGCTTCTCCTTGTGATAAGATGATTATAGTAGGGCTATAGGCTCACCTGAAGGCAGCGACCAACCTCTTCTCTTAATGATAGGGTGACCATATTAGAATTAATTTTTTTATTTAAAAAAAGCAATGGAATAAAGAAAAACGAGTATAAGGGGTACTCGAGCCCTCACAGAAAAATTACAAATTCTTCAGACAAACCGTTGGATTACTAAACTAGTCAGAAGGAATACAAAAAGAAAACAACATATAATCCTTTGCTAACCAAAACCAAACAGAGGATTTGATAGAGCAGACTATGTCATCAACAGAAGGAGAAGAAAGATTAAAGATAGAGTTGTTACGGCTAATTCATATGTGCCACAAGGTAGCCGTCCAAACGACCATCCCATACGAGTTGCCCAACATCTGATTGACTTCTTTAAGCCCTACTGTGAAAGACTCTTGACAGTTAGAATCATTCCTCAAATTTATTCCCATCCAGCTACTAATGGCTATCCACACCTTATCCGATACGGAGCAGTACATAAATAAGTGCGTAGCATCTTCCTCGTTATCACGATAGAACACACAAGAAAGATCTTGGCCAAAACCGACAACTCCTCTCTTGCCCAAAAGATCTTTAGTCGCTAAACGGTTTAGCATTAAACTCCAAATGAACACTTGAATTTTTGACATAATTTTCAACTTCCAAACAGTTTTCAACACTGTTAACAAATCTTTAGCCATAACACCTTCAGCCTTATCCTGCAAAAGAAAATCACAGCAGCTAGCAACCGTATAGATTCCGTCATCAGTACCCGACCATAAGATTTTGTCTTCAATACCCGCAATCAGTTGAATGTTCTGCAACAGTGCATAACAGGTCTTCACTTCCTCATGCCTGGCCGAACCTTCTTGAAACGTAGGCAAGGAAGTATTCCAAGCCAGACCTGTTTCAGAAACCAGAACTGCATATGCAAGAACCTGCTTAGAGTTAGAAGAGTACCAAAACAACAACGTGAACATCTCCTTCAATGAAAACCCATCTTTCCATTTACTGTACCAAACAGACAGTTTCCTACCATCACCAATAACACATTTTAAATTCTCCATAAAAAGATCAGATTGAGTCTCGGCATCGAAACTAATTGCTGACAAATCTCTCCACCATATTGATCCCGTTTTCCTCCCTGCCCTACCATCATTGCAATACATCTCCACTTCAACACAAGAGTTAGAGTATCTATGATCCAACAACCTTTTCCACAATGCTCTTTTCTCCATAAGTAATCGCCATTTCCACTTAAGGAGCAAAGCTTTATTGAATAAAGCTAGGTCCTTCACCCCCAAACCTCTATTATCCTTGGATTTACACACTATAGACCAGCTAACCCAATGAATCCCCATACCTCCATTCGTTCCACCCCAAAGAAAATTACTCTGAACACTAACGGTTTCCTTCAACACTTTACCCAGAGCCTTGTAGAAAGAAAAAGAATATATAGGGAGAGAATTAAGAACTGAATTAATCAAAACGACTTGACCCCCTATAGATAATCCTCTGCCTTTCCATACAGGCAACCTCTTCCGTAAATTTTCAATAACATGAGTCCAAGATGAATCTTTCCTTGGACTATCCCCAACTACAATGCCCAAGAAGCTAAGGGTATTTTTCCAACCTTACAGCTAAGAAACTCCACAGCTGCCTCAGCAAAACCAGCAGGAATATTAACTCCACTTAAACAACTTCTGTGAAAATTGACCTTCAAACCTGAAACCAATTCGAATCCTCGAAGAATTCCCTTAATACTCCAAAGATTATCCCAACAACAGTCTCCTAAGAACATCGTATCATCGGCAAACTGAACAATGCTGAAACACAACTCTTCATTAACTTTGAAGCCTTTATAAATCCCCTTCTTCACCGCCTTCTTCATAAGCAATAGTCAAACCTTCCATAACGATCAAAAATAAGAAAGGAGATAAAGGATCTCATTGACGGAGACCCCTACTAACCACGAAATCCTTCGAAGCACTCCCATTAATCAATACCAAAGTAGTTCCATTGAAAACAAGCGCTTCCATCCAACTAGACCACTTCGATCCAAAGTTCATACTCGAAAAGAGAAACCTCAAGAAATCCCATGAAACACAATCGTAAGCCCTTTTGAAGTCAACCTTTAAAGCCAAACACCCTCTCTTCTCCATTTTAGCAAGGTCAAAGATTTCATTCACAACTAATACTTCATCCCCGATACTTCTACCTGATAGAAAAGCCGACTGTTCCACCGAGATAATATATCCTATAACCTTCTTAATGCGAGTTGCCAGAATTTTTGACAGGATTTTCTGCATACAACTTACCAAAAAATCAATCTATAGTTAGAGAGGTTTTGGGGATTCTTAACCTTAGGAACCAAAGTAAGAAAAGATGCAGTGACAACCTTCGTGAGAATTGTATTGATGTAAAAATCCTTCACAAACTTGCAGACGTCGTCCTTAACCATTTCCCAACACTCTTGCAAAAAGTAAAAGGAGAAACCGTTTGGGCCCGGGCTTTTGCTTCCATTGCAATCCCACACTGCTTGCTTGATTTCAAAACTAGAAAATTCCACCTCTGAAAAATAAGCTCTCCACTTGGGAAAGAACCGGAAAATCCATTCCAACTAAAATTGGCCTTTGACAGTTATATTCAATAAAATTAAGCTGAAAGTGATTGCGAATTACCGTTTTGGTATCTTCTGCATCCTCTTTCCTACCATCCGGAGTGTTAGCAAAGGATATAAAATTACTCCTTTGTCTACCTTTCATAGCATTATGGAAAAACCTAGAATTACTGTCACCCTTTTTAAGCCACAACATTCTGGATTTTTGCCTTAGCATGTTTTCCTTCATATTCAAGTGTTTCCACATATCAGCAGTTGCCATTGTTCTATCAGCTACCATATCTTCAAACTTCTGCCCTGAAGAACCTGAGTTACTGATTAATGCATCCAACTCATCCATCTTCTCCACCGGATCATCTACTTTTAAGTTTATTCAACCAAATACTTCATCACTACAACTTCTCAAACTCTTCTTAAAAATCCGCAACTTTACTTTGAAAACATAGTCACCCCTTCCTTGAACACCCATAGAGCTCCATTCCTTTCTAAGAAACTCCAAGAAATCAGGATGATTAATCCATCCATTGTTGAATCTGAAAGGCTTTGGACCCTAGTTGATACAATTAGTTTTCAACCAAACAGAGCAATGATCGGAAATGTCTCTCTTACCAAAAGATTGACCAACAATGTTCCAATCCACAACCAACTTCTCAGATATAAGGAAGAAATCAAGTCTACTTATAGCTGAACCGTCTCCACTGAACCACGCAAAGCTCTCTCCTATATAGGGAACATAAATACATTCCAAGTCTCCAATGAATTTGCAAAAATTATGAATCTCGGATCTACGGCCACCCGCACTAGAACCTTTCCTCTCACTATCTCTTGCAACCACATTAAAATCACCACCCACAATCCAACTAACTCTATTGAACCTGTTCTTCAAAGCCACAAGATCACTCCAAAATCTCCTCTTTAGAGCTGGCAAGCAAGGGGAATAGACATTGACAAAAAAAATATCTTGACCCTTCCAACCAGCATTGATGCCCACAAAACCATCTCCCCTAAAACTGAAGTTAAGCTTAAGTATACCCTTCCTCCATAGTATAATTATACCCCCCGAAGCCCCAAAAGCTCCAGATTCAGATCATTCCACATTAGAATTAGCCCCAAAAGAAGCAACCATCTCCAAGTTTATAGCAGCTAACTTAGATTCTTGCACAAAACACATATCCACCTTCCCTGGCTGTATCATATAGGCTAGTCTCTTTCTTTTAACCACACTACCACCCCTCTTAAATTAATAGACATAATATTCATTGATCAAAATAAGTATTAGTCACCTTCTTAGCCGCTTCTACTTTGTCTGTATCTTCCAACCTTCTGATGTCTTCCTCTAGGATATCATTGCCTCCACCTCCAGCAACTCCAAGAGATGAAATGATCTATCTGATTTTCACCGATACCTTTGATTCTAATTCCGCCCAAAATCTCTTGCTCCCCTGTAGAACTTCAGAATCAGTAACCGAGTGGCATCTAGAAACTGAATTAATCGATCTAGTGATCTTCACCTCATTCTTCTTTTTCAATAGATTAAGACTTGCTCCACTATTACAGCTGGATTCTGAAAGAGTAGAACATCTAAGAACCTGATCTCTCCTAGGAGAGGAAAGGTTGATCAAAGGGATAGGTTCCGCAGTATCACCTAAAAGAGGATAAGAAGAACCAGCTACATATGATCCTAAACTCACAGGGGTCAAAATCTGCTCGCTAGATTGATGAGAAGAATTTTTTCCTTTTTGCTTCAGTTTTCTGTTTTTCCGCCCCCACCATCCACACGGAATTGGGCTGAATGAGCCTTAAGTAAGTTATCAAAAACCAAACAAGAACTCTAGGCCACCTCTTTGTTGAACTCCCCCATGTGACCCGTGACCAAAAGCCCCACTACATGCTGATCATCTACTTCCCTGTCAACTGAGATATTAGCAGCTGAAACGTCAACATCAGCATAAACTTCTTCAAATGTAGGACAGATAGCTCCAGGCTCCTTATTACCACAACCTACTACCCCCTGAACGCTCCTTTTGCCCAAAGAAATAGAAAAACCCTTTTTGATGATATCTCCCAGATCAGACTGCGTACAATTAAAACCTCGAGACTCACCCTCCTCGGGAACCTCTTTCTCCTCTTCGTGACTAAAAAATCCTTCCATAATGAGCTGTCCAAGCTATCTCCGAATACAGACTCTGGCTTCGATCCTAAAGGTTTCTCAACCACTTTAGAGATAGGCCCAAGAGTTTCTTCCACCATCCTAACCCTGTAGAAAACACCATTAATATTGACTCTAATGACTTCATTAATTAACATCCCACAGTTGGTTCTAACCATTATACTATCCACGTCCATTCTAGAGAAGTTAGAGGTTGAGTCTTCACAATAAACATACTTCCCAACAGTGTAAGAAAGGCGTTCGAAGAACCCCACGCTCCAAGCATGGCTAGGGATTCCAAAGCAGCGTAACCATGTTAATCTCTCTAAATCAAAATCTTCCACCCTCCACTTCCTCACTTCAGAAAACCATTGGCTCAACCATCTTTAAGCTCCCTCAACTAAAGCTTCCAACTCTAATTTCTCATCTTCCTCTAGAAGACAGAGATTACCTCCCAACGGTGTGACTTTCAAAGTGAAGTAACCTTTCGTGTGGAACGATCTCTGCATATTATACGTTGATCCCGGATTCAAAACCTTCCTCACGTATGCTCTTTCGAACCTCTTCAGTTCTTCCTTCCCCACTTGAAACGTTAGAAACTTACCTTTCTTAGCCTTAAAATCCATACCATTTCGCGTAGCATCTGCGAATGATTTGCCATATTCAAAGTGCGCCTTAAGTCTATGCATATTCACCGTTAGGAGTATTTAACATACCACACCCTCTTTTATATCGAACACCTTCATATTTTTATATTGACGAAACTCTCTTTGCTATTATTTACTACTCAAAATTTATTTTTTTTTCAAAAAATTTGACTTTTATTAATCTGTAAGAAAAGAAATTTTCAGTAGTTGAAAAAAAATTCCCGCTACGATTCTTTTTGCATTTTATAGGTTTTATAAATTTCTGACGAAGAAATATCGGAAATGTTGAAAGTTTCGGTATTTATCTAGAAAAAACCAAAAACATACCGACAATTTTCAAAATTTCCGGATAGCAACTAAAAGTTCCGAAAATTTCAAAATTTTCGGTATACTGGAAGTTTTACTCATACTCATAATTTCCGATAGTACAGAAAAACGTTTTACTTGTGTGATCCAGAACCAGCAAGGTCAGCTATAAATTCTTGTACAAATTTTACGCAGTTTTTCATCATTGACACTGTATGTTTTCTATGCAACAAGTTTAATTTAAAGATTTTTTTCATCTCTATGATGTTGATTGTTTACTCTTTATATGTTGTAAGTGACAAATATTTTAGTCCCGATCTGAAGTATTAACATGGGCACAGACTATTGGTAAACATCATGGTATTATTGTTGTCACTGTTTATTTTAATACTACAAATGGGAAGAGAGAGAGGATAGATAAATTGATTATAGGTTGTGAGATAGGAGAAAACTACAAAAGGAAGAATACATCTGAAAGCAATAATTTCTCAGAAGGCATTTATAGTATGAAAGTTAAATGTCCTTTTAGCATGAGATTTATGCCATGTTTTAGCGGTTGGAAGGTGATGGTTAAGTGCGGGTTGCACACATAAACTATCTAATGATTTAGAAGGCCATGACATATTGGGCCGTCTAAAAGTTCATGAAAGACAGTTTGTGAATGATATGATGAACTACAATATGGCTCCAAGGTACCTAGTTGTTGCTTTGAAAGACAAAGATCCAAAAAACCTCACAACTGTTACCCAGTTGTATAAAGCTAGAGCTACATACAATGCGATCAAGAGAGGCCCATTGACGGAAATACAAATGTTGTTGAGTCTTATTCAAAGAGAGAAATACATGTGCTGGACAAGAAATAGGAAAGACTCAAATGTTGTTGCTGATATCTTTTGGACACATCCTGATTCAGTGAAGTTGTTGAATATGTTTCATTTGGTGTTAATTTTTTATTGTACATACAAAACAAATAAGTAATATCCTATACTCATTAAAAAATGAAGATTTTGATTTAGTATATTTTTGATTATGTGCATCGTGAGCATACAGGTATCGACTACCACTACTTGAGATTATTGGTGTTATGTTAACAAAGTTGACGTTTTCGGTTGGATTTTTCTATATGGAACATGAAAGGGAGGATAACTTCAAATGGCAACTAGAGAAGCTCAAAGAGTTGTTCTCTTCCGAGAATTTGCTACCAAAAGTTATGGTGACGGACCGGGAAATAGCGTTGATGAATGCCATGAAAGTGGTGTTCCCAAACTCAACTCATTTGTTGTGTTCATTTCATATTTCAAAAAACGTTAGTATGAAATGTAAAGAATATGTTAAATCAGAAAGACAAGAACATGTCATGGATCTATGGAACAATATCATGTATGCTAATAGAGAAACTGAGTTGCTTGAATACTTAAACTACTTCTATTTTTTTTTCTTACTAAAAATTGTTTATGGCTGCTGACTAATCGATTAGGAAGTATCCTAACCAATTAGAAACCATTTTAATCTATTATGCTCCGAACTTAGCTAAATTGCTTCCATATTTTCTAGGTCTAATCAATTAGTGCCACCAGATAATCGACTAAAGAGCGACCACAACCCATGGATAATTTCATTTTTTAGCCAATTTTTTCTGCTACATAAAGGAGTTCTTGTGAACTATTCTAAGCACGGAAATCTATTTTATTACACTTTTTGCTCATTCACTCTCTCCATATAAACTGTTTTTATACACTTGTCATTATCTTAGTGCGTATTTTTCTTGTAACATTATATGTGATATAAACATTGCAAGCTAAATCTGAAGAAAATCTTGGTGTAAGAAGGTTGTGGGTTGATTTTGGTCACCCTCGCTCTTGTGTTTGAAGTTATTAGGTCAACAAGTGAAAATAAAGCCTAAATCCTATTATAATACTAATCATATCAATAAATATGAATGAGTTCAAATAATTTAAGAAACAAACCATCAACCTTTAAAGCGAGGGGTATGCTTATTGAAAAGAGAAGATGCAAATATTTATAGAGGAGATAAATTGTGATATCAGGAATGATTTAAAAAATGGTCCATTTGTTCTTGCACACCTAGTTGATGGTGCTTTGGAAAACAAACCCAGTGAAGTTTGGACCAAAGATGATTAGGAAAATGTGAAATTCTATTCCTCAGGGGACAAATGTCAAACATGATGTCCTAGACAACTGGTTCGACTTCTTATACAAGAATCCTCAAAATTAAGATAGTTTAACTTGTACAAGATGATGAAGTAGAAAATCAATAATCAACACAATAATTGGCAACCCCGTTCACTGAAGGTAAGACCGAGGTAAGATCGAGGTAAATGTGCTAGAATAAACACATTGATTCGTGAGGATGAATTTGTTCGATTAAAGTTGAAGAAAATATTCAGGAAATAAAAATTGATTTATTATTCTTGTTAATCACTTAGAAACTATAGGTAACACTTTTCTAAATGAAAAATTAACTAACAAAGTCCTTAGATGCCTAAACCACAATTTGCAACCTAAAGTCACTTTGATTTAAGAATCTAAAGATTTATCTTCTATAAATTTGGATTACTTATTTAGATAATTGTAAGAACATGAAATGGAACTAAAAATGTTAAATAAAAATGAAGAATGTGATCAGAAAGAGAAAAGTTTTGCACTAAAACCTATGAATGTTAAAGACATGGAGTCACGAGATGAAGACTGTCAAAGTGAAAGTAATGAAAAATGTATCTCATATTTAAGAAAGTAAAAAACTTCCAAAGGCACAAAAATATCCTCTAAAACTCCATAAGCAGACTAAAGAAAGATCATCCTTCGTGCCAACATGCTTCCAATGTAGAAAGAAAGATCACATGAAGCCATAATATCTTCATAATCAAATAAAATATAGAAGATGTCAAAGAACTAAAAAAGGATCAGAAAGAGCTTACATTGCATGAGATAACAATGAAATGTAATCATCCGATGAATTTAGAAAAGAGGAAGAAATCTAACTATGTCTCGAGACAAACCACAAAGAAAATTAGGTCAATGATCCAACTTCTGAATTTACTTATAATGAGATATTACCCATCTCTAAGAAGTTATATAGTGAGTCAAGTAAATTAAAAAATATTGCTTTTATCTCTAAGTCACTTATTTTTCTCTTGAAAAAGAAAATAAAAATCTATTGGAAGAAATAGACTGTCATAGATAAAAACAAAGTCTTTTAATTCAAAACTCCCGATCCTTTCTTCTTCTTATGGAAATTCTAACAAACCTATCAAGTATGAAAAAAAAAATTAAAAAAAAAAGATGACTAGCATAACATACTTGATAAGGTTACCAAAGGGAGAACTTGAATCTCATTCTATATAATCAAAGAGCAACATATATTTTGAGCCTAAAAATAATGCTAAAAATTTTAGTAATATTTTTCATGCTAATTGGACCTCTAAATGTATCTATTATGGTAAAAATTGTCATATTTGTTTTTTAGAAAAAACCATGAAAATAAAATGCTTCTTCTCCATCCCATTTCTATAAGAAAAACCATGATATTAAAATGAGAAATATTACTTCTTCGTCTTACCTCTATGATCATAGTTCTAATCAAAAACCTATAAATAATATATATTTCACGAACACAAGAGGACACCAAATGATTTCCGTACCAATGATAAAAAAAATTATGTTGTGATGCAGATGTGATTGGAAACTCAAAATTGGCATCATGATAATGGATGTTCGAATCATTTGACTAGAGATAAAAACAACTTTTGTTCTTTCACTTATAAGAAATGTTACCTTTCCTCTTATGGCGTCAATAAAGACATTATAAGAAAAACGTCTTAAAATATAAATTCAAGGTTTAATACACTTTTTGTCTCATATCTTGAACTTAGGGTTCATTTTGGTCCATCAACTTAAAAAAAGACCATTTGAATCATTTAACAATACAAAGTGAATCACATTTGTGAGATTTTGGGTCGAACTCTAGCTCTGTCGAGGAATAGGTTTCATGTGTTTCGACAAGAGACAAGAATGAAGTCGAAGCTGGGTCACATGCTGTTGTCGAAGGGTTACATACTGTAGTCGAAGCTAGTTCTAGTATATAATGTCGAAATATAATGTTGACTTATTATGTCGAATTGGGCCTTGTGTTAAGGAACCAATTATTTAGTTAGCTTGTAATGTAAGTTATCTAGTTATTCTATAAATAGGCTAGATCACTCAGGTTGTTGAATGAGGCCAATTATTATTCATTTGTAATCATTTGTAAACCCTAAATGAGAAAGTGAATAGTAAATAATTTTCCCTAATCCTTCTTCTTCTTTCTTCTTTATCCTTTCTTTTTTCTCTCTTTGTTATAACCGTTTTCATTGTTCACCCAAGAACTTCGTTTCTCAATCTTTTTTTGTTGAAAGGTATCGTTTGTGATCACAACAAACTGGTGCGGTGAGCATGGAGAAGATGTCGCCAACAAAGTTTGAAATTGAGAAGTTCACCGGAGTTAATGATTTCGGTTTATGGCGTTTGAAAATGCGACCCCTTCTTGTTCCACAGGGTTTGCTAGAAGCGTTAAAGGGAGAAGATTCCATGGATGCTGCATTGATGGAGAAGGAAAAGACAACGATGATCGAGAAAGCCCACAGTGCAATTGTTATGAGTCTTGGTGATAAGGTTCTCAGGCAGATTTTGAAGGAGACGACGATAATTGGTGTTTGGCTGAAACTCGAAGGATTGTATATGACAAAATCCTGGGTGAATCATTTAAACTTGAAGCAAGATTTGTATTTATTCAAGATGAATGGAGATAAAGTGTTGATGGAGCAGCTGGATATGTTCTACAAATTGATTCTTGATCTTGAAAATATTAATGTTACCATAAATGATGAAGATCAAGCGTTGTTATTGTTGTGTTCTTTACCTAAGTCACATGCTCACTTCAAAGAAACTCTCTTGTATGGAAGAGAGTCCCTGACCTTTGAAGAAGTTCAACCAGCCTTGTATTCGAAGGATTTGAACGAAAGAATGGAGCAGAAACCATCATCATCAGTTGGAGAAGGCTTTTCCGTGAAGGGGAAATCCTTGAAGAGAGATGGTAGGTTTGAGATGAAGAAAGGTAAAACTTAGCAGAAGTCTTATGGTGGTGATATTTCTGGGATTAAGTATTATCACTATAAGAAGGAGGGTCACGCAAGAAATATGTGCCCTGAGCGCCTGAATAATCATGGAGGTAAGGACAATGGCAATGCAGCTATTGTGCAAGATGATTATGAATCATCTGATGTCCTTGTGGTTTCGAGCATCAACTCTTGAAAAGAGTGGATTATGGATTCAGGATATACTTGGCATATTAATCCAAACAAGAATGTGTTTGAAGAATTATGTGATCAAGATGGTGGATCAGTGTTGCTGGGAAACAATAAAGCTTTCAAAATTGCAGGTATTGGATCTGTGAGATTCAAACTCCATGATGAGTCAATAAGGATATTGACTGGGGTTAGGTATGTACCTGACCTTAAGAGGAATTTGATTTCTCTTGGTGAATTAGACAAGAAAGGATATGTCTTCAAAGGAGAGCAAGATATCCTGAAAGTCATGAAGGGTTCGAAGGAAGTATTGAGAGGCGTGAAGAAACAAGGCTTGTATACCCTTGAGGCTGAGGTTGTAAGTGGTTTAGTAGATTTTGCATCCACAAAACCAATGTTGAAGACAAAATTATTGCACATGAGATTGGGCCATGTCAGCGAAAGAGGCATGGTCGAACTGGGGAAACATAACCTATTAGGTGGTGACATAATTGAGAAGTTAGAGTTTTATGAACCTTGTGTATTTGGAAAATCCTGTAGGGAGAAGTTTAACAAAGGTAAAAAAAGGAACATATGGATCCCTTGATTACATCCATGCTGATCCTTGGGGGCCTGTAAGGAATCCTTCACATTCAGGTGCAAGGTATTTTCTATCCATAATTGATGACTATTCCAGAAAATTATGGGTATTAATTTAGAAGGCTAAGGATGAAACTTTTGAGAATTTCAAAAGTTGGAAGGTTCTGGTCAAAATTCAAACTGGCAGAAAGGTTAAGAGGTTGATAACCGACAATGGCCTTGAGTTCTGCAATGAAGCTTTCGACAATTACTATGTCGAGTATGGGATTACAAGGTATAAGACTGTAGTAGGAACTCCTCAACAATATGGCTTAGCTGAGAGACTTAATCGAACAATCCTTGAAAGGGTTAGATGCATGTTGGTTAGTTCCGGATTGAAGAAGGTGTTTTGGGCAGAGGTTGTTTCGACAACAACTTATCTGATAAATAGATGTCCCTATATTGCTTTGGGAATGAAGACACTTGAAGAAGTTTGGTCGTGTCAACCACTAGATTTTGACAAACTGAGAGTATTTGGCTGTTTAGCCTATGCTCACATTAGGCAAGACAAGGTCGAACCTAGAGCTCTGAGATGCATGTTCCTTGGATATCCTGAGGAAGTCAAAGGCTATAGGCTATGGTGCCTAGAACCAGGTCACAAAAGATGTATCACAAGCCGTGATGTAGTTTTCAATGAATTCAAAATGGCGTTCAAGAGAACTGGTGATATTGGTCGAAGTGTAGAAATCTCTGAAGAGCTATAACAGGTAGAGATTCCTATTGAGGTGGAGCATAGTGATGCTGAAGTGCATAACCCAGATGAAGTCATAGAAGAAGGGCAAGATGCTGAAGAGACTGAGAAAACTGTCAATGACTACCTACTGGCAAGAGATAGGTTGAGAAGAGTCATCAAGACACTTCAGAGACTTTGTTATGCAGATCTTATAGCTTTTTCCTTAATCTCTGCAAGTGAGGTACTTGAGGAAGAACCTAGAGATTACAAGGAAGCTATGAGGAGTCGAAATAAGACTGAATGGAAAAAAGCCATGGATGACGAGATGAAATCTCTTCATGACAATAACACTTGGGAGCTAATTGAGAAACCCGTAGGAGCCAGGTTAGTCAGTTGTAAGTGGATTTTCAAGGTCAAGGAAAGAATCGAAAGAGTGATGTCGATGCGCTTTAAGGCAAGGTTGGTTGCTAGGGGGTTCACTCAGAAATAAGGTGTCAAATTTAATGATGTGTTCTCACCTGTTGTAAAGCATAGATCGATTAGAATGATGTTAGCCATGGTGACAAAGTTCGACCTGGAACTTGAGCAAATGGATGCGAAGATAGCATTTATGTATGGTGACCTAGACGAAACGATCCTGATGCATCAACCTGAAAGGTATGTAGAAAAGGATAAGCAAGATTATGTGTGCAAGCTGAATAGGTCTTTATATGGCCTGAAAGAATCTCCTCGACAGTGGAACATGAGATTCAACAAGTTCATGGCACATATTGGTTTCACTAAGAGCCAGTTCGACCACTGTGTTTACTTCAGATTTTGACCTGGAAACTCACTTGTTATTTTGTTGCTTTATGTGGATGATATCCCCATAGCTAGCAACAGTGTCGAGGATGTAATGTAGGTGAAGGCTGAACTCAGAAATGAGTTCGAAATGAAGGATCTGGGAGCTGCCACCAGGATTCTTGGGATTGACATCCGGAGAGATAAAAAGCAGCCGAAGTTGTGCTTATCTCAAGAGACATACCTACGGAAGCTTCTTGACAAGTTTGGTATGTCGAATTTAAAGCATGTTGTGACTCCAACAAATCCTCAGTTTAAGCTTAGTTCAACTCAAAGTCAGAGTACTAAAGCTGAAAGAATCTATATGAGTAGAATTTTCATATGCTAGTGTAGTAGGTTCTTTGATGTATGTTATGGTCTCTACGAGGCCAGACATAGCGTATGGAGTGAGCCTTGTAAGCAGGTATATGGTCAATCCTAGAAAAGCGCACTGGCAAGCATTTAAGTGGATTCTAAGGTACATAAATGGGTCTCTGAACAGAGTCCAAATTTATGGTGGAGCCTTGGGTGAAGATAGTAAAGCAGCAATCGAAGGATATGTCGACTTTGATTATGCAGGTTGTATGGATTCCTGAAAATCTATTTTTGGATATGTGTTCACTATGTTTGGCACAACAATAAGTTGGAAAGCAAAACTTCAGAAAGTTGTTGCCTTATCTACCACTGAAGTAGAATATATCGCTCTAACTGAAGCTGTGAAGGAAGCATTGTGGCTTGAAGGTTTTGCAAAGGAGCTGAAACTCCAAGGTCGAGTTATCACTGTTAAATGTGATAGTCAAAGTGCAATACACCTGTCAAAGAATTCAACCTATCATGAGCGAACCAAGCACATCGATGTGAGGTTGCATTTCATCAGAGGGGTAATCGAGCATGGAGAAGTCCAAGTGCTGAAGGTTTCGACAGATCATAATGCTGCTGATATGATCATCAAGACGTTGCCAAGTTGTAAGTTTTTCCACTGTATGGAGTTGATAAAACTGCATGAAGAAAGTTAGTTTATTCCATGTTGTTTGTATAGTTATATCCAAGGTGCAGATTTGTGAGATTTTGGGTCGAACTCTAGTTGTGTTGAGGAATAGCTTTCATGTGTTTCGACAGGAGACAAGCATGAAGTCGAAGTTGAGTCACATGCTGATGTCGAAGGGTTACATACTGTAGTCGAAGCTAGTTCTAGTATGTAATGTCGAAATATAATGTTGACTTATTATGTCGAATTGGGCCTTGTGTTAAGGATCCAATTGTTTAGTTAGCTTGTAATGTAAGTTAGCTAGTTTGTCTATAAATAGGCTAGATCACTCAGGTTGTTGAGTGAGGCCAATTATTATTCATTTGTAATCATTTGTAAACCCTAAATGAGAAAGTGAATAGTAAACAATTTGCCCTAATCCTTTTTCTTCTTTCTCTCTTTGTTCTAACCGTTTTCATTGTTCACCCAAGAACTCCATTTCTCAATCTTTATTTGTTGAAAGGTATTATTTGTGATCACAACAACATTAGTCATTTTTATCCATTGTGTTAGTCTAAGTCAATCAACTAGAGCATGTGACACTAACATGAAATGCCACATGACTTAGCCCAATTTCGTGAATGATTTAGCGACGATAAACCTAGTTACTAAAATATTTTCTAGGTTTTAGTTATTATTGCTCATATTCTTCCCCAAAATTAGAAATTTCAAAACTGTTCTTAAGCCCACCATTAAAATATGTTGCTAAAAATAAAAACTTTCCTAAAACCTATTCACTTTCATGGAATTTCAAAAAATCCAAATAGTTTTTTGAAGCCAAGATCAAAATATGTTGTTAAGAAAAAACTTTCCTAAAACCTATTCATTTTCATGGAAACTCAAAAAAATTCAAATATGTTCTTGAAGCCACAATCAAAATATTGCTAAACATACAAAAATTTCCTAAAACCTATTCACCTTCATAGAAACCTAAAAAATTTAAATCTACAGCTTGAACAAACCCGATTAACGAAAAACAATGAATTTAAGGATGATTTTAAAAATAGATTTGGGTTTCCTCTAAAGTTTTAGTTTCTAAAAAGAAGGATATTTAAAAACCATTTTTGATGTACTAATTTATTTCATGTCGATGTGTCTACATCGTTGATGTAGGTTCGTACGAATCCATTATCTACGACGTTTAAAAACCATTGTTGTTGCACTAATTTATTAATGGGTGTCTTTCTGGTATGTATTAAGTTTGCTTCTTTAGTAGATCTCACTTCCATAGGAAAGGGAAAAGAAACATGCTATGTTTATGATTTAAAACAGGCTTATGCCAATGGAATGAGGGTGAACAAGAGATTTAGATAGATTCAAGTAAATATTATTCTCCACCTTTACTTTATGAAATTCTATTACATTAATGGATTAGTCTTTGGTGAATGAAATTATGATAGTCCTTTACATCTATGTGTGGTCAAATTTTATTGTTGATGGATTTTCTATGTATATTTTGCTTTTTTTTTTCCACTTTGAATAAAAGTTCCAGATCTGTGAAAATGATGAAGATTTATGTACAAAATCCAACAAACCAAAAATAAATAAATTTTAGTGACCAATTATATTGTGTTTAAATCGGTCATAAAAGTTAAATGTTTCACGTTATATGCCACATTAGCGAAAGTTGACGTTGTTATGTACATTCAAATGAACATGACTAATTTGACACATTTTATAAAGTTTAGGGACACAAGTAGTCAATTTTAAAGTTATGGAATCAAAATGAACGACGTGTATAAGATATAGGATGAAAAAAGGGTATTAAATCCTAAATTCAAACATAAGGAAGAACAAGCCCTAGACATGAACAATCTTAAAATATCATCATCTTGACGAATAACATAAGAAATATATCAAAGGGATAAAGGCTTCCGTAAACAGATTAACAAAGATGAAGAAGGTCAACAAAGACTTTCGCTCAATGTAATTGTCTCAAAGATGGATGGTGCCATCTTGGGGGAAAAGTATGGTCTTACGTCTTGCTTAAATGTGCCTCTCTATGCTTATTTTTCTAGTTTTATGAGGTAAGTCATTCATTTCTTTTTAAATGTGTTATTTTATTCTATTTTTCTCTTTGTGCTCTATTTTATTTCATCTTTGATTATATGTTTTCTAGATTTTTATAAATACAAAGGGAAAGAAGTATACTGTCAAAGGAAGTATACTGTAAAAGAAAATTCAAAAATTCAAATATTTGAAAAAGGGCGCCAAAACCATCTTCTTCCTCGCGCGTGCCCTGTTTCCCCAGATTTGCAAAACCTCTCATACCTCTCTAATTACTCAATGGTTTTGACTTTTGTAAACATGAATGTTGCTCGTTTTTGAACAAGGATTCCAATTGTACCAATTAATTGCATGCATTTATTTTAAGTGTGGAGTGAGAAATCAAGTGAAGAACAGATAAACCCTAATTTTTGCAAGAACGTCATGAAATTCTATACACGATAGCTACAAGGCAATTAATTGAGGGAAAACACTCTACACAAGTACAGAAACATGTTTGTAACTTGAAAACACATTTATGATGCATGGATCATAGAGTTTGAGAGTGTCAGGCTTACTTGTGCAAGAGGAATTCGAATTCTGATGTAGAGGTGTTACATATGTTGTGTGATGATCTGGACAACTTCAATGGACCTTATGTAAGGTGTTTGGAAGCTTGGAATGGATTGGAAACACCTTGAACCCTTTGTGGTACCTCAACTGCAAATTGGCTTGAGTGTGATTTGGAGGTTTGTGATTATGGTGTTACAGATGATGGAGAAGTGTTTGGACAACTTCTATATGATATATATGATGTGTCTACACTCTTAGTTTTGATGGAATTACTTCCTATTGAAAAATTCGATAGTTACTTGAAAAGGAAGTAAATTCTGGTTTTGGAGAGTGAAGTGAAGGAAAACATGGGTTGTATATGTTTTGGTGTGTTTAAATAAGTCATAAATGACCTCTATTTATAGTAGAGGAAGTTTGTTTTTGAAGGAATAGTGAATGGAGGTTGAATTACCCTATTATCCATTGGTTTTTGCCATGTAGCTAAAGTCTCCTCTAGCCATTGACTTGGACTAAACTTTGCAGGTTTAGGTCCTCTGATCTTTGGAGAATTCTTGATTCATTTGGACTAGCTTGTAACTGATCCATGCCACCTCTATGTACCACATAAATGCTTGATGCCAAATTTGAATTTCAAGGTTCATGCCATGATGATTTTGCACATGCCTTGTTGAATTCTTGACTCCTTGATCAAGTAAAAAGTGAGTCATCTGAAGTTTTGTGTTGTTGGAAGATAACAAAGTTGGCAAAATGGCCAAACTTGAAGGAAGAAATCGTGTGGCATAAGTCAAGTATTCATGCTGTTGTGTGGGCAGGGTGAAAAATGTCATTTTGGGAAGCTCATAAATTCTTGCTCAAGTTGAATCACGGGAGGCTCTCGTACTTTTTAGAAAGCCCCTATATCATACTTCAAATTTGATGTTTAACTTTGGTCTTGAATCATCTTGGATCATGGTGAAGAATGCCTCCAAAGTTGGACAAATCATGAGACAAATTCTGTCTCAAATTTTTTTAAGTGTTTGAAAAATCCATAACTCAAAATCCATGAAGATTTGGAATGGATGTAGTTGACATTCTTGTATTATGTAATGAGAACTTTCATTTGAGCTTTGAATGAAAGAAAAAGGTTACTTGGATCACAAGTTATGGTCTTGCAAAGTTGGGTAAAAATCACTTTTTTTCAGTACTTAGTGAAAATTCAAGTTTCTTAAGGTTGCCCCTTTTGCAAGTAACCCCACTTTTCTTGATTTTTCTTGATGGATGACGATCAAAACCATAAGTTAACAGTGTTTTCGACTTAAAGAAGCCATGTTTGTCAAGAAATCTCAAAAGTCAAACTTGGTTTTTGGGCACAGTTGACTTTTTGTCAGATGAATTTCAAACTTTGTGATCCTTTATGAATTCAAGTCCTTGGGCTAATTCAAACCTAATGGATGGATTCCATAGGTGTTTTAGAGTGTCTTGAATCATGTCCCAAGGTTTGAGATCATGTCTTGGTCAAAAGTTAAAGGTATGGTTGACTTTTTCTCAAAAACCCTAGTTTGTGGTCCAGATGAATTTGAATCTCTATATTGCTCATGAACTAAGTTATTTGTGTTAATTTGAACTTGTAAGAGGATAAATATAATATATTTGAGGTCTTCAAAACATTCCTTGAGGTTTTGGCTCATGCCTTGTGTCAAAACTCAACTTAGGGGTGAATTAGGTCAAAAAACCCTAATTCCTGATTTTTGATGAATGCATCCCCTGAAGCTATTTTGAGCTTATGATTGGATCCATTAGGTCCCTTTGAGCTTCTTTAATTATGTTTTAAAGTATTGGCTCATTCCTAGATGAAAATTTCCATCTAGAGGCCTTGGTCGACCAAAACCCTAATTTGGTGACACTAATGATCATGAGGCTTGATCCACTTGAAATTTGCTCTCTTGTGCTTGATTCTTGATGTGGGAGACCTCTTGACCCTTTATAGATGTTTGAGAGGCTTGACAAGTTGAATATCATGTCAATTCTTGATTGATCCTTTGTCTGAGTGCTCTGAGAGGGCCCAAAACCCTTATTCTTGATTGAGGTGAATGCTCAACAATCTTTGAGAGGATTGATGAGGTATGAAGGTACATCCATATTGTGGTGATGATTTGCACAATGATGTGGAATTTTGTGGTCAAAATTTAGGGTATGACACCCACATTGACGTGTTGGCGGATACCACTGCTCAATATTATGTGTTTTCCTAAATGGATGGCTTCTCTGGGTATAACCAAATCAAAATGGCCCCAGAAGACATGGAGAATACTACTTTTATAACACTGTGGGGGGACTTTTTGTTATAAGGTAATTCCCTTTGGATTGAAAAATGTTGGGGCAACTTATCAGCGGGCAATGGTGACTCTCTTTCATGATATGATTCACAAAGAGACCGAGGTCTATGTTGATGACATGATTGCGAAGTCCCAAATGGAGGAGGAACATCTGGCGAATCTTCAAAAATTGTTTGAAAGGTTAAGGAAATTTAAGCTGACGTTGAATCCAAACAAGTGCAACTTCGGGGTGAGGTCTAGTAAACTACTGGGTTTCATTGTTAGTGAAAAGGGTATCGAGGTAGATCCTGCCAAGATAAAAGCAATACAAGAGATGCCTGAGCCGAGAACAGAAAAGGAGGTTCGTGGGTTCTTGGGGAGATTGAACTACATAGCTAGATTCATCTCACATCTTACAACCACATGCGAGCCGATATTCAAATTGTTGAGAAAAGATCAAGCGGTCAGGTGGAATGAAAATTTTCAAAGGGAGTTTGAAAAGATAAAAGAATATTTGCAGGAACCTCTGATCCTCATGCCTACAGTAGCAGGAAGACCTTTGATTATGTATCTTACGATTCTTGAGAATTCGATGGGGTGTATGCTCGGTCAACACGACGAGACAATTAGAAAAGAGCATGCCATCTACTACTTGAGTAAAAAGTTTACTAATTGCGAGTCAAGGTACTCAATGCTGGAAAAGACATGTTGTGCACTCGCTTGGGCAGCCAAGCATTTGAGGCAGTATATGTTGGACCACACGACCCTGTTGATATCGAAGATGGATCTGATAAAATACGTGTTTGAAAAGCAAGCACTCTCCGGAAGGATTTCCCTTTGGCAGATGGTTCTGACAGAATACGATATTCAGTATGTTTCCCAGAAAGCCATCAAGGGAAGTGTTTTGTCATAATATCTTGCTCAACAACCGATTGAGGATTACCAACCGATGAAGTTTGAGTTTTCGGATGAAGATATCATGTATTTGAAAGTAAAATACTGTGATGAACCTTTTCCTGACGAAGGACATGAGATTGGATCCCAATGGAGTTTAATCTTAGACGGAGCTGTCAATGCACATGGTAACAGAATCGGAGTGATCATTACCATTCCTAGGGGTTCCCATATACTCTTCACTGCCCGATTGGCGTTTATATGCACCAACAATGAAGCAGAGTGTGAAGCATTGATAAGTGCAAATTGTAGCTATTTATGTATATATGTTTTGTTGCACTTATCGTTGCTTTTTGTTAAATATCATACGAATAAACCCTGTTTTGTTTATAAATGCGTATAGTTTATATTTTAGTGTATGTATGCGTTTCGTGTAAATATCATTGAGTTTAATTGATTTTATCTCATTTTTGTAGGTATTCAAGCAGTGGGATTTTGCCATTGTTGTATAGAGCATTGAATAAGCTTTCCAACGCTTCGAACCGGGCGAAAAACGGAATTACGGTTCAGGAGTTATGAAGAAAATAAGCTTTGGATTTTTGAGCATGCTTTGAGCGCGCTGAGCGCTCTCCAAGCCCCAGGAAGCATGCTTGGAGCGCGCTCCAAGCCCCAGAAAGAGATACTTACAGTAGGTTGCGCGCTGAGCGCGCTCCAAGCCCGCTGAGCGCGCTTTTTAAGGCGGTTTATCTTCAAAAACGCGCGCTGAGCGCGGTCTGCGACTTTGACAGCAATAAATATAGTGAAAAAACACATTTTTTGGGATGGTTTTGGGTATTTTTTGCTCCCAACTCCATCAAACTTCATTTTTCTTGTAGATTAGCTTAGAAAACATCATTGGATCTTGCATTTGGATGATCCGGAGTGGAATCTCTCGTCGATCGGCGCCGACAAACCGTGAAATGTTTGGTTCCTCTTCTCTCTTCTCTTTGTAATTTCTTTTGTTGGGTTTGTATATGCTTTTACTTTGATCCTATGTATATTTGTCGCCCATGGCGTTATATGAAATTTGCTTTACAAATCTCTATTGGTGATTGTCTCTGATTTTTGCTTTATGCGCGGGGTTTGGGTCGTGTTAGAGATAAACGTCACAAACTTCGATTAGGGGTGATTATCTGTTAGTTTCTGGATGCTAGAGATAGATTTAGGGCTAACAATCCGTAAGGGTTTCGAAACTTAATGACGTCCGTGTCTCGAGGCTTCGTGCGCGAGAGTGACGAAGAGAGTGATATGGGTGATTTCTCAACTCAGTGTGCCAGAGATGGACATTGTTGTGGGCGATACCGGGTGATATTGAGGAGTATTGTAAGTTGAGTGTAACTGGTCGATAAGTTTAAGTCTGTGACGAGTGGAATATATACACGCTTGATAAGTTCGTCTGTTTGAAGAATGAATTAGTTTTTATGTTTATATTTACTTTTCTGTTTCTATGTTTAAAACCATTTTAAAACCAAACTCATTAACAATTAAATTGTCGAACGGCAGTTCAGTAGCACCGATCTCTGTGGACACGATAAATTCCCGGAAAAATACTTCCAAATCTTTTTGCTTGCTTGCCCTGTATTGCAACCAACAAGCATGCATCATGGGATTAGAAGAGGCCATTGATTTTGGAATAAAAAATATTGATGTGTATGGTGATTCTACGTTAGTAATCAATCAGATTAAGGGTGAGTGGGAGACTCGTCAGGCAAACTTGGTACCTTATAAGAATTATTCCAGAAGTTTGTTGTCGTTCTTTGATAAAGTTTACTTCCATCATGTACCCCGAGCTGAGAATCAGATGCAAGATACGTTGGCAATGCTAGCTTCGATGTACAAGGTGAATCTGTGGAATAAAGTTCCAACAATCAGAATCACGCGTCTTGATATACATGCCTTTGTGTTTGCAGTTGAAGAAGTATCAGATGGCAAGCCGTGGTATCATGACATTAAATGCTTCCTCAAAAGTCAAGAGTACCCATATGGGGAATCCAGTAAAGATAAAAAGACTCTGAGGAGATTAGCTAGAAATTTCTTTTTGAATGAGGACGGTGTATTATACAAGAGGAACTTTGACATGGTCCTGCTATGTTGTGTTGATGAACACGAGGCAGACCTGTTAATGAAAGAAGGTCATGAGGGTTCTTTTGGTACTCATGCCAATGGGCATGCCATGGCCAGAAAATTGTTGAGGGCAGGGTATTATTGGATGACTATGGAGTCTGATTATTTCAAATACGCCAGAAAATGCCAGATTTATGCTGATAGGGTGCATGTGCTGCCTACCCCTCTGAACGTGTTGACAACTCCTTGGCCCTTTGCTATGTGGGGCATTGATATGATCGGAAAGATTGAGCCGAATGCCTCCAATGGGCATCGTTTTATTCTGGTTGCCATCGACTATTTCACTAAGTGGGTAGAAGCGTCTTCGTTTGCCAATGTTACTAAGCAGGTAGTCGCCCGGTTTATAAAGAAGGACATCATCTGCCGTTATGGTATCCCAGAGAGAATCATTACTGATAATGGTTAGAATTTGAATAACAAGATGATGAAAGAGCTATTCCAGAGCTTTAAAATTGAACATCACAATTCTTCTCCATATCGTCTGAAGATGAATGGTGTTGTTGAGGCATCAAATAAGAATATCAAGAAGATTGTGCAGAAGATGGTGGTAACATACAAGGATTGACATGAGATGTTGCCCTTTGCTCTACACGGTTATCGTACTTCAGTGCGTACGTCGATGGGGGCAACTCCTTTCTCACTGGTGTATGTTTACCTTGAAAATTGGTAAACAACCACTGATCTTCTAAAACAACAAAGTTCTAGTAACTTACAGGATCGATCAGATTGATCCTAGGACATGTGCTATGGGTGTATTTCGAATACCTCACAATTAAGCAAAGCATACATTTCGACCGTGCATATAAATAAAAAACGTGTTTTGAAATGTAAATGAAAGTTACAGAAATCAAAGAAATGTTTAAGTCGAACAACACATCAAAGAAAAGGACTGAATGTAAAGGTTTGATAAAAAATTGGGATTAAATGCTGGAAAAAGTGCATAAAGATCTTAAACTGCAGAAATGTAATTGTTTGAAAGTAAAGGCTTTTTAATGTAAAATTGCAAAGTAAAACTTCATAACGTAGAATGCTTTAGAGGTAAAAGACTGAATCTAAAGATTTCAAAGTAAAGGATCTAAAACAGAAACTTCAAAGAAAATGGCATTGCAATAAAATAAAATGGTCATTCCAATCACGTACATTCTCGCCTCACTCTTTTCTCTACACGCTGGATACTTTGAGTGATTTCAGAGTTACTTGTACAACACGATTTTTTCACACATTCTAACTCTAGAACTAACCTATTTATAATATTCTAAAGTAACCACCATTTGACGGTTTACTCCTAGAACACGCCACCTGGCACTTTGCATGTCTTCAACTTCTGGATATTCGCCACTTGTCCTCTTTTCAAATTAAAATAGTAGAACTTCCCTCCACTATCCAATTGTAACTGCATCGCATTATCCATAGCCGTTTTACCCTGTCGAATTGACGCTTTGGACTTAGAAATGTTTGAAGTCTTAAAATCATTCTCTTCGACTCAGGCTTCCAACAAATATAGTCGAATACATCTTGGTCGAAGCCTTATTCTCCTTTAGCTTATATTTTAAAGAATAAATTCTTTAAAATCAAATCTATTTGAAATCATGCAGCGTTGAAATTAGGAGCTAACAGTGTATGGCATGAAGGTTGTTCTACCATTAGAAGTTGAGATTCCTTCTTTGAAAATTTTGGCAGACGTGAAGCTTGATGAGGCTGAATGGGTACGAACCAGGTTAGATCAGTTGAACCTTATTGAGGAGAAAAGATTGGCAGCCATTGCACATGGTCGGTTGTACGAAAGCAGGATGAAGAAAGCCTTTGATCAGAAAGTGCATCCTCGGTGTTTTTCAGACAGACGACTTGGTTTTGAAAATGATCCTTCCTCTTCAGAAGATCACAGGGGCAAATGGACTCCAAACTATGAAGGGCCATATGTTGTAAGAAAGGTTTTCCCTAGTGGAGCCTTGTTACTATCAACTATGGATGGCAAAGATTTTACGTCCCATGTGAAAGCAGACGCAGTCAAAAAATACTACGCATAAAAAGATCCACTGGACCATAAAAAGAAAAGTCCAGGAAAAATAGGGCATCTCGGCGAACCACAAAAAGAAAAGGTTCGGGCAAAAATTAGGGATAAAAGAAAAGAAAAGAATAAACCCACAAAGTTGAAAACCTGAAAAGGCAACTTTGAAAAAAAAAGGGTATCCTGGTGGATTAAAAAACCGAAAGGGCGATCCAGGAAAAAGTTAAGGATTTGAAAGCGAGAGGCTGTGGTTTGCATTCGATCTCTGAACACATTTTGATATATGGGGATTTCAAGGGAAAGGAATCAGTCAAGTCAGTCTTTTCAGAAGGTAAAACATCTTAGAGCGTCGAAGACATACGAATCAGAACTGAATCGAAGCATGGTGGAAATCTATTCCCACATTGCCGACATGTGTATTTCTCTTTTTACTTTTGTGCAATTACCTCTTTTCAGGAATTGCTTCCAAATTGTAAATTCCTATTTACATGCCGATTCAATCAATAAAATATCACTTCACTCAAAAACTGTCCATTTTTGTTTTTACTTTTACTGTTTTGTTTGCAAAAACGTCTAATATTTTGATAAACATTGCATGTGAAAACATTAAGCTTTGTAAAACATGTTAAAAACAATGAAAATTGCTTGAATGATGAGTATCACGGATGGTAACCAAAGTTTCCATGTCACATATAGAATACTCTGTTGTTTGTTATGTGTTTACAGGATGGTGTGATCTCTCTCTCCAGTAGAGCTTCTCTCCCCGACAAAGATTATTAAAGTTTTACCATCCTCAACAAAGCATGGTGAAATTCCTAATCACTTTCCCCCAGCAGGAGTTCAGGAGATTACTCTCCCCAGCCAGATATGGGTTTTGTTTATTACTCCCCAGCGAGTATTCAGAAGTTGGCTACCTCAGACAGGACAATGGTGATTTGTATATGCTTCCCAAGCATGTTTGTATTTCCAACAATGGTGTTTCCTTTATCCCCAGCAAGGTAAGGCTAAAGGTTATTTCCCCAACGACAGGATAAGTTCAATGTTGTTCCCTAGCAGGTTTGGTACCATTGACTTCTCTCCCCAAGCAGAGTTTGGTATTGAATCCCTCGGCAGGTAAATCAGCAGCGGTTGATATCACCAGCAGGTTCCAAGTCCAGTTGTCATTAGCACTTTTATGTATCAGATTCTTGGGACAATTTCCCAGCAGAGGATACTCATAATTCCCAGCAGATTGGAAGTTTATTTGGGGTTTTCTTCAGCGGAGGCAGTTCAGTTTGTCTTCCCCAGCGGATCTATTTCTGCGTTTTCTCAGCACTTCTCCCAGTGGAGTGTCATTTTGCATATCATAAGCATCTTTGCATTGCATTCTCAGAAATGTGTAGCATTTCCATTTTGTATGGAGCATTACGCCATAGAAAAATTCAAACATATGCATTCGAAGCATAAGCCAGGTTCAATATCATCTTTTCTAGATGTTTCTTCAGCAGAAAATGGCATAACTTAGGAGATTATGTCTTACTTTATCCCCGGTGAAGTCGCCGATGAAACTGTTCATCTTACTTGTGCTCCCCTGCAGAGTCATCTATTTAGGCTTCTCTCTGCCCCAGCGGAGTCATAAGCTCGTTGATTCTACTCCCTGTTGAATCCCAACTTTTGGTTGGTATCCTTTGTTGAATCCCAACTCTTGGTTGGTATCTTTGGTTGTATCCCAACTCTTGGTTGGTATCCTTTGTTGAATCCCAACTCATGGTTGGTATCTTTTGTTGAATCCCAACTCTTGGTTGGTATCTTTGGTTGTATCCCAACTCTTGGTTGGTATCCTTTGTTGTATCCCAACTCTTGGTTGGTATCCTTTGTTGTATCCCAACTTTTGGGTGGTAATCTTTATTGTATCCCAACTGTTGGTTGGTAATCTTTGTTGTATCCTAACTTTTGGTTGGTAATATTTGTTGTATCCCAACTTTTGGTTGGTATCCTTTATGGGGAATTCGCCTTCAGTTGGCGTTTTGTTTATTTTCACTCTTGGTTAGTATCCTTCATCCCAACTTTTGGTTGGTACCCTCTGGTTTTATCCCAACTCTTGGTTGGTACATATATCCTTCATCCCGACTTTTGGTTAGTACCCTCTGGTTTTATCCCAACTCTTGGTTAGTACCCATATCCTTCATCTTGACTTTTGGTTGGTACCCTCTGGTTTTATCCCAACTCTTGGTTGGTACCTATATCCTTCATCCATACTCTTGGTTGGTACCGTGTGCTCATCCCAACTATTGGTTGGTATTCTTTTCTAATTTTGACTTTTGGATGATATCCTTTGTGGAGAATTCTCCTTCGGTCGGTGTTTTGGTTGTTCTATCCCTTGGTCAGCATCCTTTGTCCCAACTTTTTGTTGGTGCCTCTCGTTTTCATTCCGACTTTTGGTTGGTATCTTACCTTTCTATTATTCCAACTCTTGGTTGGTACCCTTAGTTGAACCCTAACTTTTGGTTGGCATCCTTTGTTAAAACTCCCATTTTTTGGGTTGTTGACTCATCTGTTATCTTTTGTTATCCCAAGTTTTGGTTGGTATCTTGTATCTGTTCGCTATCCCAACTTTTGGTTGGTATCCGTTGTGGTAAGTCCACCTTCGGTTGGCAACCACTGTATCATATATCTCCCCACAGGTTGCAAATTTCCGGGCTCTTTTGGTATTCAATCTCATTTTACCTTGAATGTATGAAGTTCGTTGCTGCGATTCCTTCAGGTCCAAGTTGATTGAATAGGGGCAGCTGTAGCACCCCAAAATTTGCCTCATCTTTTCTTAACCTTTAGGCATATGTTTCTTTTCATTTGCATCATCATTTGTGCATAACATTGTTTTGTGGGCTCTCAAGAGGAGGGTATGTTCCTCAAAGGTTCAAGCAAGAGGCTATACTCAATCTTATGGTATTCTCAAGCTTCAAAGTCCTTCCATCATCAAGGCATTCTCTGACACAATCTTCTGTATTAGGTTTACAAGCATATCCTCATATCTTTTGTTCATGAATTAGGGTTTTGGTCAAAGGCCACCTGTGGCTATCTTCTTGAGCATGGCAATGTTCTATGGCTTAACACACATCTCAAGGGTTCCCTACATGTATCATGTCTCATCACAAGTCATCACATGAGCCTCAGTCAATGGAAAGAGGTTTAAAGATTCATCTGGTCAAGAAAGTCAACTGTGGCTTCCCAAAGTCAAAGTCTTGGATTTTGAGGTCAATCATAGGCATTTCATGGCATCTTGAGTGCTATCTTGTGCTTGGATCAAGAAGATTCAAGGAGAAACATAAAATCAAAAGATTTGGTGAATTAGGGTTTTGATGGAAAAATTTCGAAGTGTGAAAGTCTCAATTTCTAGCCATCTTGCAACATCCATAAATTTTTCATCCTTGACCCAAATGGGGAAAACTTGTTATCAAATTAAACAGGACATCATGAACTACAAATTTGAAGAAGGAATTATGTTCAAAAGATCAAAGGATAAGAAGTTACGAGGTCATGAATTTGAGAAAAAGTGAAATGTGAACTTTTGTGCTTAGAATTTTTTCTAAGTGTCAATTTTCAAGTTCAACATTGGTTTTTCAAGGCCATTTTTCTCCATGATCAAGGTTTCATATCATTTTCCTTCAAACATAATATTTGTAGAGCATTCTTCAAGCTTTCGTTTGAGTATTAGAACTTCTCCATTGGATGTATAGAACTCAAGTTATGAGGTCACAAAGTTAGGGTTTTCATTATGTCAGTTTTAGCAAGTGGTTTGTCAACCTCATGAACCAATCTTCCAAGGCATTTTTCACTATGATCAAAGCTCCAATTCAATTTTCTTCAAACATCAAACTTTTTAAGCTTCTTTCAAGCTTTCCAAGCATACCAAGAACTCTTCATTTGAGCACCTAGAATTCAAGATATGAAGCCTCAAAGTCCTTGTCACCAAGTTGTAAAATGTGTTCCATAACTTAGATTTTTTTTCAACATGGCTTGACAAATTTGTGGACATCTTTTCAAGACCATTTTTCACCTTAATCCAAGCCTCATATCAAGATCATGCCAACATGAAACTTGTTCTTTGTTCTTCATACTTTTTTGTGATACCGATTTCAAACAAATTGAAGCCATGTTCACCAAGTTTTAGTCATACTTTTTTGTGATACCGATTTCAAACAAATTGAAGCCATATTCACCAAGTTTTAGTCATTCAAAGTTGATCATATGAATATGTTTTTCATGCTATATTTCTTGGCACACTTGTGATTTTCTTGCTTTTCTAACCATCAAATTACACGCATAACATTCATTTTGTGTTACGTCAAATGACCAAACAACTCATGCTCCTCATGCACCCAATTTACAAAATGTGGAAAAAAGTGAAAATGTACCAACCTGCCTTATTCCTTCCCCTCATGTGCCTTGCATCACCTCACTCTTCATGCCTCATCTCTGAGTTTTTTTCCACCCACAAAACCACTACAAACACCCTCTCTATGTGCATAACCCGTGGGTACATTCTCCATTTCACATTTTCATTAACAAACTTTTCATGTGATCTCATTCTCCTCTCACGTGCCAAACATCATTTATAAGCCTTCTAAACCCTAAAGAATGAGCTCACCATTTCATTCTACACAAAATCAGATCAGAAACTTCACTTTTCTCTCAAAAACCTCTCTTTTCGAGTAGCTCATTTTTCTCAAGATCTCAGCATTTTTTGGATTGATCTAACACCATTGAAGCATCAAGAATTCATTGGAGATATTAGTTTGAGGCTTACAATTCAGATCAAGAGCCAACGGAGCTACTCCGTTAGGTAAATCTTTCTCAACCTTTTTCATCCATGTTGAACATGCATTAAGCTTGTGGTGGTTGATTCTGAAGTCCTACTTTAACGTAGGCATGATGTTGTGGTTGTGTTGATTTGAAAGAGTTGCAGCATGTTTATTAATTTTCCGTGCTTAATTTTCATGAGCTTAGAGTATGATTTGATGAAAATGAAGGTCATATTATTGATCAATGTAAAAAATCGTGCGAGATGATGTCATTTTTTTTGGTTTTAATGGTGGTTGCAGTCGTCACCGGTGAAGCTCACCGGGGAAGACGACCGGAGCTAGGGCTCCGGCGTCTGAGGTGTTTTGGCTGAGGTGGCTCGTTTGAACCTTTGACCAGGCGACGTGGCTCTCATGTGGACGCCACGTCTTTTAATGAGCTTCCACGCAAGCTCATTTTTTGTTTGGTTCTGCGGGTTTAGTGGATAGTGAATCTTGGGCTTACCTAATTTTCTTTTCGCACCACCTTCTTTTTGGGCCTAATAGCGCAGTAACTGAAATCCCTTGTTGATCTTTTTTGCAATTGCACCCCTCCTTGCATCATATACTCATTTTATTCTATTTCTTTTTAGTTTCAACTTTCATTTTTTTTAATTGATCCAATAACTTAAAAAATCAACAAAAATACTTTTCATACACTTTGACATGTCAACTTATTTCCCATATTTTTTTATATTAATTTTTAATCTATTTTGATATTTTATTTGGATTTATTTGTGTAGTGTGTCTAAATGACCTAGTTTTGAAACAATGCTCTGATTCATGCCTTTTCCAATTGATTCTCGATCCATGCTTTTGTACCCATCTAAACACATGTATTTAGGGAATTTTAGTGATTAATTGAAGTCTTGTTCATGTAGTTTGGTCTTAGTTTGAAATGCATCTTGATGCCTAACTTGATTGAATGATTGTTTGTGTACTTGCTTAATGTTGAAGTGATTTGAACACCTTCGGTATACTTTTTTAAGCATTCCTTTTGGATCACATTGACCTACTATCTCCTTGATATCATGATCATTTTCCTTGATTTTTAAACACTCATAGCTTTTTTTTTATGTGTGATGCAATACATGCTTATATGGTGGGATATGCTTCAACTTTGTGGTTTGTTTGGAGGTGTATTTGTGCAACCTGTAACGCCCCGGTTTTGTTAGATTTATTTAATAGAGTAGATTTAATTATTTTTGTTTTTATATTATTTTATTCTTGACTTTTATTGGAGAATATATTATTTTTCATCGTGATTATGTTTTATCGCGTTTTGAGAGCGTTTGCGAGATATTTGAGTGTAGGGGTATTTTGGTCTTTTTGTTGGGTTAGATATTTGTTTTATTAAAATAGAAAGTTAGAGGTGAGAAAGAGAGAAAAACAGAATTTTGAGAGAAAAGAGAAGAAGAAGGAAAAGAGAAGAGAAAGAAGACAAGAGAGGAAAAACTTGTGAAGGAAGAAATCAATCTCCCGACTTTCTAGAACACGATTAAATCGGGTAAGGGTGCGAAACTCGGTTATTATATCATTGTGTATGATTATGTATGTTTTGTGTGGATGTTTTGGTTGGTTTTCCATATGTTTCCGTTTATGCCGTATTGGACGAAATCGATAGAAACCGATGTTTTTACGGTCGAAAAGTCGTATAAATACAAGTGTTGGTTGGTTATATGTATGTGAGCTGCTGTTTAAAGTTTTATGAAGTTTGGTTATGTTTTGGTTAGTTTTCGTTATGTTTCCGTTATTTTGTCCGTTTAGGTCGAATTGTAGGAAGTCGATAAAAACCGATGTTTTCACGGTTAGAATTCGAAATAAATTACGTAGTTGTATCGAGTAAGGTTAGGTCGTCGTATGTCGTGCTTTTTATTCGATTTGGTGATGTTTGAAAAATCTGGTTTTTGAAAGGTTGAAATTTAATCGAAAAATCGAACGTCGTAGAAATTTCGTTTATGTGTTCTAAATTGTTCTTATGTATTTGGTGGTTGAGCGTATATGTTTGTTTCGGTGAAAATGTTCGATTTAGTCGAGTTCCGGGCACTTTGGAAAAATGGCAGCAAAGGTGTATTTTGAGAAAATCTGGTTTTTGAGGAAAAACAGAGTTATGAATTGATACATAACAGCTATGTATCGATACGAAATGGTTTATGTATCGATACATAACCCTTATGCATCGATACATACTGTGAAAATTGGGAAAAACAGCATTTTTACTACAGCATGTGTCGACACATGCGTGCTATGTATCGATACATGAGGTCTTTTTGTATCGATACATAAAGCCTATGTATCGATACATACTGTGCTGAACCATAAAATTCTGGTTTGTCGGGAAACTTCGGAAATTCATATCTCTTGAATCGTAAGTCGGTTTTAACCACCGTTCGAAGCGTTGGAAAGCTAACGAGATGTTCTTTCTAGGAAAAATAGTTTTGAGGTCTGAACTTGGTCCAATCGGTACAGTTTTTACGAACCGTTTCGTAGTGTCGTGCGTCCGGTTTATGTTTTTGCGTTATTTTGAAATATTCATATCTTGTTAACCGTTTATTGCATTTAAGAGTTCTTTATACCGAATCGAAGCTGTCGATGAGTACTTTTTGATGATGATAGAAAATATTATTTTTGGCCGACTTTTAGCCGACTTTTTCAGAAAACCGAAAAATGGAATTTTGGGTTATTTTTCAATATTGTAAGACATATTATGATATGTCATGAGATGGCTTGTGTGATGATTCTTTGATGGGAATTTGATGTTGTGGAATGGTATATTGGTGTTTGTGGCCATTTTGGGCAATTGTGTGCATTACTGTATATGTACTTGGAATACATGATTATTGTTAATGCATGAGCATTTGATGTTGGCATGAGTCATTAATGTGTCAAGTATAATGATATGCATTCTTTCATTGGAAGATTCATAGATGAATCAGTTTTATCGTCTTACGCCCTGAAATAATGGTAGAAGCGATTAATCACAAATGATTGTGCGATAGGATATGATATGTAGAGTATGACTTGTGTGAGGGATGTTTGATGGGTATATGATGTTGTGGTGAAGGTTTGTGGCCGTTTGGCAATTATGTGCATTGTATTATATGTACTTGAAATGCATGATTTAATGTATGAGCCTTGATTTCCATGGGTCATTATATGACATGAATCATGCAGTTAGACATTGTAAGATCCCTTTGTGGGTGTAAACAATGCATGAAGACATTGTAGATCCCTTTGTGGGTGTAAACAATGCAGTTAGACATTGTAAGATCCCTTTGTGGGTGTAAACAATGCATGAAGACATTGTAGATCCCTTCGTGGGTGTAAACAATGCATGTTGAATTGTAGATCCCTTATGGGTGTAAGCAATTGTTGTATTGATCGTGTGCCTATTATAAAGGACTAAAAACGATCCATAACGTCGTTCGCCCTGAAATAGTGGTTTATAGCGACGGGGAACATCGTAGGCCCGACGGGGAGTTACTCTATGTAACGAGCGATGATTCCAAGAGTTCCTGGGGGACTAATGAATTACAAGGTTGGATTGGTACCGCATGCATAGAGTCGTTGTGTCGGTCTCTGTGCATTTGCATAAATCATTACATGAATGTTTATGTGTTGAATTTTGAGAAGGATTTGTTATGCATTGTGTTAATGTATATGCTTATGTGATTGGTGCGTGATTTTGGGTTTAATATGTCTTGTGTGGTTTACAAGTATCGTATTTGTGTGGTGAGAATAATTGTGCATATTTTGCTAAGTGTTATATAATGATATGCAATTATATTATAATCCTGTTTCTCACCCTTCTGCTGGAATATGCTTTTTATGGCATAGTGCAGATTGTCAGCTTTAGAGGCTTGGAGGCTTTTGTGGAGATTAGTCCTCCGTTCCGTTGTCGGTCTTGGTGTCTGCTCTGATACGTAGCACGGGAGTTGGGGAACGCTTATGTTATATGTATATAATTGTTGAATATATTTTGTATTTATATTTTGATGTTCTAAAACCATTTATTTGTAAAACAAGTCAGTTATGGATCTTTCCGCTTTATTCCATAATTGACCTTCATTTTATATGGAAAAAGTTTCCCCTTTGAGGGTACTCTATTTTATGCTATGTATCAAAATTTATGAGCAGGGAATGTATTTTATTTCTTTAAGTGTGACATCCCTGGTTCCTGTCGGAAAAGGAAATTTTTTTATTACTCTGATTTATATTTGTATTATTTATTCGCGAAGGGAACTGGGGTGTTACACAACCAATTAGGACTTGTTATTGCCTCTTGTTCTTAATTAGAATACCATGTGGTAGAGCCTCAATATTAGCATCACTTGACCTTTCTCTTATCTTTAATTGATGCATCCATGTGATCTTGCTTTATGGTGTGTATGCATGCTCACTTGATCTAGTTTTGATCCTACTTGATTCCATGTGATTGATTGATGCTTAGGATGCTTAGAGGACATGAATATTTTTTTGTTAATGATATCTTGACTTTTCCTTGTTGCTCAATTGCATGCTTCTTACTTCTTGAATTTCACATGGACTTTCTTTCCTTTTTCATGAAGAACTTGGATTGATGCATGCTTGTTTGTGTGAACCTGTTGTGATGTGATGCGCATGTTTCTTGCTTGACATGTTGAACTTTACTTTGAATTGAATTCAAACACACACACACTACTGCCCATACTTGGATTTATACCTTGATCTTACATGATTACTTCTTTGAGGTGTGTCTTACATGATTATTTGTTTGACAATGGATGGAGTTTGGATGTGATGCATGACTTGAACGTTTGTGCTCTTCTTTTGATCTATAGTATGAGTTGATTGTATCTTGACATAGCTACTTCCCTACCTTGGTTCTCACATCATTTGACTTCATTTCACTTGTCGCGGCCGGCAAAAATATTCGAGTCGCCATCATAATTTTTTAAGGGAAATAATGATAAACCTAAAATCCTAATCCTAAAGCTAGAGATTCCTAAGGTTCGGGAGTCGGTTAAGTGAAGGGAAGGTGTTAGGCACCCCTCACCTCCATTGTACTCAATGGGATCCTCCTTAGATTTTAGGGTATGCTTGTTTGTTTGTCTAAATGATTTATTTACAAAAGAAACCTAAGTTTTTTTATTATTATACTCGCTAGGGTTTACAACCCTGTGCCTACGTACCTTCAATTTTGAAGGATCAGAGTAACCGTAGTTCACTTCCCCTATTCCTACCCCTTAATCCTATTCCTAATCCTAAACCCAATTCACTATTTATACTCTTGGATAAAGAGTTCTATCCCCAAATCTATCATTTATACTCCTAGATAAGGAGTTCTATCCCTTAATCTATATTTATACTCCTAGATAAGGAGTTTTATCCCTTAATCTATTATTTATACTCCTAGTTAAGGAGTTATATCCCTTAATCTATTATTTATACTCCTAGATATGGAGTTCTATCCCTTAAATCCCGATCCATTTATTTATACTCTCGGAGGAAGAGTTTTATCCCAAAATCCCTTATCCATTGTTTATACTCTCGGATGGAAGAGTTTTATCTCTTATCCATTATTTATACTCTCGGACAGAGAGTTCTATCCCTAATCCATTTATTTATACTCTCGGATATCAAGAGTTCTATCCCTAATCCATTTATTTATACTCTTGGATATCAAGAGTTTTATCCCTAATCCATTTATTTATACTCTCGGATATCAAGAGGTATATCCCTAATCCATTTATTTATACTCTCGGATATCAAGAGTTCTATCCCTTATCCATTATTTATACTCTCGGACGGAGAGTTCTATCCCGAATTCATTATTTATACTCTCGGATATCAAGAGTTCTATCCCTAATCCATTTATTTATACTCTCGAATATAGAGAGTTCTATCCCTAATCCATTTATTTATACTCTCGGATATCAAGAGTTTTATCCCTAATCCATTAATTTATACTCTTGGATATCAAGAGTTCTATCCCTAATCCATTTATTTATACTCTCGGATATCAAGAGTTATATCCCTTATCCCATCCCTTATTTAGGCTCTCGGACCAAGAGCATTTTATCCCCAAAGTAAATCCTTAAAAATCCCTTTATATCCCTTATTTAAAAAAATAATAAAAATCCCCAAATTCCATAGAATTTTATAAGACCCAGAATACCATTTATGCTAAAAAATATAGCAAAACAATTCCCCAAATTATCCTAAAAAATGATTTCTAAAAACAGTATAAATCCTAAAATAACGGAATCTCAATCCCCACAAATTATTTAAGAGTAAACATCTTTAAATATATGTATTAAAACCTAACCTAAAATTCTCCCTAAAACCCTAAATAAAACTCCTAAATAAAAATTAATTCCTATATTTTTTAAAAGAACAACCCCAGTATGTTAAACCCATAAAATATAAATTTGAACCCAACCCCACAATTAACCCAAAAAATCCTAAATAAAAACCCTAAACAAAATTAAATCCCTATTTAAAAATAAACATTTTAAATATATAACACTATTTATTATGAAAACAACCAAAATTAAAAATAAAATAAAATAAAACCTAAGTAAATATCCTAACCCTAGTATCCCCAAAAAACCTATTAAGATCTCTAATTAATCTCTAACCTAATTCAATAATTAATTTAAGTTATTAACTTAATTATTAAAACCCTAAAACCCTATTTATAAACCTTAATTAAAAAATATCCCCATAATTAAATTAAGTCATTAATTTAATTATAAAAAAACCCTAAATATTTTCCAAAAATCCTATTTTATATACCCTAATTATCTACTAAAATCCTAATTAATAATTAAATTATGTAAATAATCCAATTAACTAAATTAAACCCTGGGGGTACAACCTACACTAAATTAGTAATTGGGCTTGGAAGAGGGGTGTGGAAAGTAATCTGGGCGCAAGGCCCAATTACTAAACCTAAGTTTTTTTGGAAAAAAAAGGGTCCATGATGGGGGGGAGTCTGATGTTGACTCTCTCCTGGACGTTGGATGGAGATCAGATGGATCTCCTTGACTCTGATATCCACCATTGATTTCAAAGTATGATGATCTCGTGGTTAAGATCGTGAGTCAGCGCAGGCCCACGGTACTCGTTCGCGTGTTGGATCCTTTGGCTGACTGGAAAGTCAACCGATCCAAAGGCCACAAGGAACGCCACTTGGTGTAAATCCACGGTCACAGAGAGGGGGTACAAAAGACAAACCCTCTTCACAAACTTCTCATTTCTCTGATTCCCTTCTCTCTCTACTCCTCTCCCTCTCTCTCTAAACCTCTCAGATCTCTCTCCACTCTCTCTTCCTTCCCGTCGCCGGTGGGCCTCCGGCCACCGTGCGAAACCCTTCAAACCACCGCCCATTCCAGAATTCTGGTTGATATTCAACCGAGAACTTCATACGTTAAGAACCCTAAACCTAAACCTAAGAACCTTACCCCCTACTAACCCATAAATTAACCCCGTTCTCTAGGGTTCGTGAAGAACCCTAGGAACCCTAACCTGATATTCAACCCAAACCCAGCTTTACCCTTGAACCCTACGAACCCTAAATATCCTGGATGAACCCTAGGGTTCCAAGCAAGAACCCTAACCATAGTTTGCAAGAACCCTAACCCTAACCCATTTCCAGAGACCCTAATAATTTAAAACCCAGCCAACATGAAACGAGCAATCAAAAAGCTAAGTGATTTCTATACTTACCTCCCTTGCAGTGACCATTTTAAGTTGTTTCGATTCCCTTTCCTGATTTCAAATCACTAATCCTCTCTCTTTTTGTTCGCAGGTGAAAGATAGAGGTCAAGGGTTCGCAGTTCCTGGGTTCTCTCCTCTAGCGTCTCTCCGTCCAACCCCATCCAACCCTTTTCTCTATTTTTCTTTTAGGTTTTATAGGCTAGAAATTAGGTTTAGAATTTAATAAGTTAGATTTTGTATTAGGAAATTTTTGATGTACACATTTGATTCGATTTTATTTTCTTGTAATTTTTGGACTTAGGGCTTCTGATGCAATGTTGTCATTTTTGATTCTGATTGATTGTAATATTTGGATTATAAATTAATGATATTGAATCTTTGTGTTAAGAACCAAATTCGTTTGATCCGTTTCCAATCCTCTGCGCGTGAATTAAGGTTAGAGATTGGGGAAGACGACCCCTTCTGGGTCAACAATCTTGACCAAAGATAAAATAAAACAATATTAATAATATATTTTGACTATATTAATAATATGAAAATAATAATAATAAACACACCCGACCCCTCCTAAATGTCACTTTAGAACTACCTAGATTCTAAATTCACATAAAAAACCCCTAATTAACAATTAGTAACACGTGCTTAAAACTCTAAAACCTAATAATAATTATTCCTAATTAAAAATAATATTCGCAAAATTAAAAATAATAAATTTTAAAAGAAAATCCTGATCATTATATCAGTAAATTAAAAAAAGCCCAAACTCCCCAATTAACTCTAAAATAAAAATGAAATAAAACCTTAACCAAAGAACAAATCAGAAATGGGCTTAAAAGCTCTAATAGGCCCAGACTGGTGTGTGCTAGAGACTCTCACGTCTAAACAACACCCTTGATAATATGTAAACCCAAAATAGTAATAGTAAAACTTTGTAAATTTTTGGTCAAAATTTAGGGTACTACAGCTGTCCCTATTTAATCGTCTTCGAATCAGAAGGATGATGTCGATGAGCCTTCCTCCCGTTGAGGAGGAGACGATTAAATACAAAAAGGACTCTAATTTTGACCGCAGAGTCAGATAGGTACTACGCTGATTACCCTAAGGTCCTTAGCAATAATCCTGTAGTGAAATATCCGATTGAACCCCTTGACGAGAACCCTTTTTGATAAAAAATCCCTGGATAGGAATTTTTGTAGATCCCCTGATAAATCCCTTTTTGATGAAAAATCCCTGGATAGGAATTTTTGTAGAACCCCTGATAAATCCCTTAATAAAATCCCCTTTGATGAAAAATCCTTGGATAGGAATTTATGTGGAACCCTTGATGAATCCCTTAATGAAATCCTTTTGGTAAATTCCTTTGGTGATTACGAACCCTATGCATGTATGCATGTTTGCATATATGAGTGCATGTTAGATGCTAGAGCGTAGCGACATGATGGATGCATGACTTGGGCTGACGCCTCTTTTATGATATGCGATGCATGCGTTTGTCTGAAATAATACTTTTCATAATGTCATGACTCCCTGACCCTTGAAACTTTGATAATTGTAGTAAGCCATGATATCCTGGATTCCTGTTTAACATGCCGTTAAAAAACCTCCCATGTTGGTTGGATTGTAATGTATATTCTTGTTAGTGTATAGACCCTATATCCTACTTTGGACGAATATGATCCCTTTGATGATTCCAAAAATCGAAGTAAAATCCATTTTCCCTTTTCAAAGCTTTTATTTATACCGATATTTCAATGCATTATTTCACAATTAATTGACACCTTGTAATCAAGCGGAATAATTTAGGAGGCAAAGAAATATTTTAGAAAAGCAAATTTTATTGAGAATTGGCCCGAAAATAGGCAATGATAAGTAAGGAGGGTAATTCTCATAAGGAGATATTACCGTAAATCCAGAAAAATGTAAAATGGTAATAAGAAAACAAATTTATTTATGTTCCTATTAAATTTAACACCAGCTAATATCCCTAAGTCTCCAAGATCATGACACTTAGCTTCTGAAGATGACGGCTGGAATGATCGCTCCCTTATGAATTCCTGTTACGGGGTGACTTGAGTGTTTTTAGTCATATGCCTTTTGGATATCCCTAACTTTTGCCTGGACCGCTCTTTTTAGAGTCTTAGTCCACCGGGATGATATACCATTTTTTCGACTAAGCCGCCCTTTAGGGTTTTCGACTTGTCGGGTATCCTTTTTATTCAAGTCCCTTATTTTTGCCTGGATTGCTCTTTCGAGTTTTCAACCCACCGGGACGCCCTAATTTTTGCCTAAGTCGCCCTTTAGGGTTTTCGAATTAGCGGGATTTTATCCTCTTTTTCTAGGCATAGCATTTTTGACCGAATCGGAGTTCATCGGTCGCGGTAAAGCCGCCCCATCCACGGTTGTTAATATTAGTGCTCCGCCAGAGGAGGCACTCTTCACGACATATGGCCCTTCATAGGGTGGGGTCCATTTGACGTGGTGGTGCTTATGGATGGGTAATATTTTCCTTAACCCCAAGTCTCCCTCTTCGCGTAGGCGAGGACGAATTTCTTTGTCAAACGCTCTCTTAATTCCCTGTGGGTATAATTTGCCTGTAGCCACACGTTTCCCTTATACGAGGTTTAGTTGATCGAGCCTAGTTTGCACCCCTTCTGCCTTATCCAGTTTAGCTTCCTTGAACATCCTAGACGATGAATTTTCACCCCAATTGATAGCCCCTCTTTGAAGCCTATATCCTTATGCAAATAGAAGTTTCCATCGAGATCCGGGTCCAGGTCCTTCATAGGAGTCCGAAGTTTCACAATCCATTGGATTCTCAAGTATTGTTAAGTACATCATGAGTGGACTCCTTGGGACGGGTAGCACCAATATAGGCGGCTTTTCATTTTGTCCTTTATTCCCTTTTGACTGGCCACGAACCCTGATATTTTCCTGACCTGATTCCATAGGTACACCTTGTGGGCTTTAGTCGTAACTTGAATTTCCTTAACTGATCCAACTACTTTTGCAAGTTAGTTGTGTGATCTTCTTCTTTTTGTGACTTTGTAATCGTATCATCCATATGAACCTCTATCTCCTTATGCCCCAAATTACCATAGTCCTTTGATAAGTTACTCCTACGTTCTTTAACCCAACAGGCGTTACCTTGTGACAAAAATTCGAATTACTTCTTGACTTCTTCCCTGGTCTAGAGGATCATATCTGATCTAGTCTTCCTTGGCCTTTTCTTGATTGGCGTGCATTATAGTTTGAGTAGTGGTTTGTGCTCGACGATGCTTGCATCAAGTCCTGGCGTATCTTGGTATGACCATGCAAACACGTCAGAGTATCCTTGCAATAGCTCGATCAGTCTTTCCTTTATATCCTTATCCGGAGAAGCACGACTTTGACCTCTTTCCTATCTTCCTCAGTTCTCAGATTGATCAAATCCACTGGTTCCTGATGAGGTCGTATTTCCTCGTCCTCTTGCCTCAACAGTCTGGCTAACTCTTTGGGAAGCTCACACTCGTCCTCATCACCCTCTTTCGCTTGGTTAATCGGTAATCCAAAGTCATTCGAGATTATAGCGGTGTCATTTTTAATAGGTTCATTTTTAAATTTGCACGAGGAAGATTTTTTATTATCTCTTTTGGAAAGAAGTGCTAGAAATGAAAATATCGAAAGAAGGTATATTGCCATTTTGAACAAACAGAAAATGAAAGGAAAAGATCTTGATTGAAAACAAAATGCAATTTTATTGATAGAAATAATCCCATGAAATAAAAGGTGGCCCTACAAAGCTTTGTCCACTTGCCTTGGGCATAGCAAGGGACTTATTATTATTTTAAGGAAAAAGTAAATTACATCGAAACAAAAATCATCTCAAAAATCCCAATAGCTCTCCAATTGTCGAAATTAGGCATTCTTTCCTTCCTCTTCCACTAAGGCCACATGATCCCAAATTCCAAATCCCACACCATGGAAATCGTATTCCAATTCTTCATTAGCTGGTTTGTAACCCAGCCCAAACAAATCCTTCTCCTCGGGTGACTCCCATTGTTTGCCCCAGTTTGTTATATCTTCCTTATTAATAAGGAATTCATCCCCCATCTCTTCCATGGCGTTGACTGTTGCCCCAATGTGCCCCAGTAATGCATTATCTCCCAGATTTGGATCTTCAGGGTCTATAACACTGACATCATTTTCCTTTGAGCTGTCTTCGGGGTACCCCTTATTGTTATGTTGGTCGGAGGATGACTGCCCAATCTTTCCTGTCTTTAAACCGTTCTCAATCCTCTCTCCAATGATAACCAAGTCAGTGAATCCCGTTGAGACTGCCCCAATCATCCTTTCATAGTATAGTCCTTGCAGAGTTCCCATGAATGTATCTACTAGCTCGCTTTCCCGCAATGGAGGTTGAACACGAGAGGCTAGCTCCCTCCATCTCTGGGCATACTCCTTAAAAGATTCGTTCCCCTTTTGAGACATGTTTTGTAATTGTATGCGATCAGGGGCCATGTCTACATTATATTGGTATTGCCTTATAAAGGCACTTTCCAGATCCTCCCAGTTCTTGATGTGAGTCCTCTCCAGTTGTACGTACCAATCCAAGGATGCCCCACTAAGGCTGTCTTGGAAAACATGCATCATCAGCTTTCCATTTTTAGCATGAGCCCCCATCTTTCGGGAAAACATCCGGATGTGATTTTTAGGACAACTAACTCCTTTATACATCTCGAAGTTAGGTGCCTTAAACTTAGGAGGTATGATCACATCGGGCACCAGACACATTTCCAAGGCATCCACTCCAAGAACATGAAGTCCCTCCACGACCTTTAGCCTTTCCTCAAGTGCTTTGTACTTATCGCCAATCCCTCTCCTTTCCCTAACAGTGGTTCCTTTATTTTCAAGGGCCACTTGTCTCGTATTTTCACCCTCGTATGCGTAGTTCTCACGCGGGGTAGGTCTGTAAGTAGTACGAGGTGCCCCATTGGAAATAGGTGGAGAGACGGTTCCCTCGAGAGGTTGGTCAACAGTTTTGTGCTTAGTAGTTTCAGTCTTCTCACGTTCCAGATCATGGACAAACCCTAGTAGGGGGTTATTGTCTTCAACATGGGAGGTAGGAATAGGAACCTCCCTTTGATGGCTTGACTTGGTTCTTCTGGCTATCAAATTCTGGACAGCAAGTGTCAGTTGATCAATCTGGCTTTTCATTTCTTCCACGTTCTCCTTGACAGTATCCATTTCTCCTCTTAGAGTAACCAGCTCCTTCTCCATCTGATCCATAGCTTTCCCTTGGTACACTCGAGTGCAACGTCGAGAAGTCAGATTGTTATACTCAATGACCCTGTGACGAAGTTTTTTTTTAAAAAAAAATGATTTTTTTTCCTTATGCATGTTGATGATGAATGTATGGACATGCATGATGTATGCTAAATAATTTTAAAAATTTATTTGGGGGGAATTCCAAAATCCATTGTAGTTATAGATGAATATATCCAAAGGATGAGATCCATACACATAGAATATCAAATTCAAATCCATTAGCCAATCCCAAATCCAAAATGCTTTATAACAATAATTCCTCGGGAACAACCCAAAACAATAATCCCAAGATGGAAGCTCCTGAACTTAAGAAGGCGTAAACTAAGCGGATGCCCCCAATGCCTTCTTAAACTCCTCCAAGTACCCTTGCATTTCCCTATCCTCCTTGTGGCGAGACAATAGGTCTTGAATCGGTATAGCTAAGTCCTTAGGTTTGACCCTTCTTTTTTCCTTTTGATTATTATTTTTTGCTGTTTTTTCCTTTTTTTCCCCCATGCCCCTTGTAAGTTTTTTCTCCTTGTAAATCCAAGTATAGCGTAAGAGCTAGTTGAAAATCCTTGAAGAGGAAGTCACATAGAGAAGGATCATAAAGTTGTGCAAAAGCAATTTGGCCTCTACCTTCATAAGGATCCCTAAGAGATCGAGGATCCTTCCATACTTGGGTGTAAACATCCTTTGAGCAGATTTGGCATTAAGTCTCAAAGGTCCTTGAGACTTTGTAAATCAACACTTAGCACTCTAATGCGTATGGTAGCCCTTTTGTTTGAATCCATCTTTCCCATATTCCTACAATGCATCTTGAAATTCCCCACAAAAATGTATATATGCAAAAAAAGTTTTTAAGTGCATGATGACATGGACACTTTGATTTTTTGTTTTTTGGTTAGGGTAAAGCGAAAATGCAAGCATAACTAGGTAGGCTCCCTATAATAGGTTTAGATCTAAAGCTTATCTACCCAATCCCCTCACATGTAGGATATAAAGTTTGGACAGCATAACGACCCTATGATGTACAGACTATACCCTTGTTTTACCATGAGAATGAGCAAGTCTTCCAATGGTAATCCTTCGGGATAAGTCTCATCTGGGTAGGACCCTAGTAACAGCCCTTGAGGGTTGAATACATAAGGTCCATGATTTGGTAAGGGGTAGGCTGAAAGTTCTCAGAGTCTCGGACCACATTCAAATCATCCTCTACGTCAGGGGCTAGCCCTTCCATGAGGACACCTTTGAAAGGATCTATTCTGAGTGTGGCATCAATGCATTGTTGGGGATGTCGTATCCCCCCAAAAACATTTACGTTCCACATGTTAATCTAGGGTTATCCTCCAAGCTTGAGCTTTAGCTTCACTCATTATTTGGCCCAATCCCATGCTTAATGCCAAAAATAAAAACACAAGGGTTAAATAAAATAAACAAACAAAATATAAAATAAAACAAAATAAAACACAAAAAACATGAGGAAAAAAAACCAAAACCCAAAACAAACAAACAGGACCCTAAATTCTAAGGATAGGATGGACTCTCTTTAGGTATCCCCAGCAGAGTCGCCAGCTGTCGCGGCCGGCAAAAATTTTCGAGTCGCCATCATAATTTTTTAAGGGAAATAATGATAAACCTAAAATCCTAATCCTAAAGCTAGAGATTCCTAAGGTTCGGGAGTTGGTTAAGTGAGGGAAGGTGTTAGGCACCCCTCACCTCCATTGTACTCAATGGGATCCTCCTTAGATTTTAGGGTATGCTTGTTTGTTTGTCTAAATGATTTATTTACAAAAGAAACCTAAGTTTTTTTATTATTATACTCGCTAGGGTTTACAACCCTATGCCTACGTACCTTCAATTTTGAAGGGTCGGAGTAACCGTAGTTCACCTCCCCTATTCCTACCCCCTAATCCTATTCCTAATCCTAAACCCAATCCACTATTTATACTCTTGGATAAAGAGTTGTATCCCCAAATCTATCATTTATACTCCTATTTAAGGAGTTCTATCCCTTAATCTATATTTATAGTCCAGATAAGGAGTTATATCCCTTAATCTATTATTTATACTCCTAGTTAAGGAGTTCTATCCCTTAATCTATTATTTATACTCCTAGATATGGAGTTCTATCCCTTAAATCCCGATCCATTTATTTATACTCTCGGAGGAAGAGTTTTATCCCAAAATCCCTTATCCATTGTTTATACTCTCGGATGGAAGAGTTTTATCCCTTATCCATTATTCATACTCTCGGACGGAGAGTTCTATCCCTAATCCATTTATTTATACTCTCGAATATCAAGAGTTCTATCCCTAATTCATTTATTTATACTCTCGGATATCAAGAGTTTTATCCCTAATCCATTTATTTATACTCTCGGATATCAAGAGTTCTATCCCTAATCCATTTATTTATACTCTCGGATATCAAGAGTTCTATCCCTTATCCATTATTTATACTCTCGGACGGAGAGTTCTATCCCTAATCCATTTATTTATACTCTCGGATATTGAGAGTTCTATCCCTAATCCATTTATTTATACTCTCGGATATCAAGAATTTTATCCCTAATCCATTTATTTATACTCTCGGATATCAAGAGTTCTATCCCTATTTCATTTATTTATACTCTCGGATATCAAGAGTTATATCCCTTATCTCATCCGTTATTTAGGCTCTCGGACCAAGAGCATTTTATCCCCAATGTAAATCCTTAAAAATCCCTTTATATCCCTTATTTAAAAAAACAATAAAAATCCCCAAATTCCATAGAATTTTATAAGACCCAGAATACCATTTATGCTAAAAATATAGCAAAACAATTCCCCAAATTATCCCAAAAAATGATTTTTAAGAACAGTATAAATCCTAAAATAACGGAATCTTAATCCCCACAAATTATTTAAGAGTAAACATCTTTAAATATATGTATTAAAACCCAACCTAAAATTCTCCCTAAAACCCTAAATAAAACTCCTAAATAAAAATTAATTCCTATATTTTTTAAAAGAACAACCCCAGTATGTTAAACCCATAAAATATAAATTTGAACCCAACCCCACAATTAACCCAAAAAATCATAAATAAAAACCCTAAACAAAATTAAATCCCTACTTAAAAATAAACATTTTAAATATATAACACTATTTATTATGAAAACAACCAAAATTAAAAATAAAATAAAATAAAACCTAAGTAAATATCCTAACCCTAGTATCCCCCAAAAACCTATTAAGATCTCTAATTAATCTCTAACCTAATTCAATAATTAAATTAAGTTATTAACTTAATTATTAAAACCCTAAAACCCTATTTATAAACCTTAATTAAAAAATATCTCCATAATTAAATTAAGTCATTAATTTAATTATAAAAAAAAAACCCTAAATATTTTCCAAAAATCCTATTTTATATACCCTAATTATCTACTAAAATCCTAATTAATAATTAAATTATGTAAATAATCTAATTAACTAAATTAAACCCTGGGGGTGCTACCTACACTAAATTAGTAATTGGGCTTGGAAGATGGGTGTGGAAAGTAATCTGGGAACAAGGCCCAATTACTAAACCTAAGTTTGTTTGGAAAAAAAAAGGGGTCCATGATGGGGGGAGTCTGATGTTGACTCTCTCTTGGACGTTGGATGGAGATCAGATGGATCTTCTTGACTCTGATATCCACCATTGATCTCAAAGTATGATGATCTCGTGGTTAAGATCGTGAGTCAGCGCAGGCCCACGGTACTCGTTCGCGTGTTGGATCCTCTGGCTGACTGGAAAGTCAACTGATCCAAAGCCCACAAGGAATGCCACTTGGCGTAAATCCACGGTCACAGAGAGGGGGTACAAAAGACAAACCCTCTTCACAAACTTCTCATTTCTCTGATTCCCTTCTCTCTCTACTCCTCTCCCTCTCTCTCTAAACCTCTCAGATCTCTCTCCACTCTCTCTTCCTTCCCGTCGCCGGTGGGCCTCCGGCCACCGTGCGAAACCCTTCAAACCACCGCCCATTCCAGAATTCTGGTTGATATTCAACCGAGAACTTCATACGTTAAGAACCCTAAACCTAAACCTAAGAACCCTACCCCCCACTAACCCAGAAATCAACCCCGTTCTCTAGGGTTCGTGAAGAACCCTAGGAACCCTAACCTGATATTCAACCCAAACCCAGTTTTACCCTTGAACCCTACGAACCCTAAATATCCTGGATGAACCCTAGGGTTCCAAGCAAGAACTCTACCCCTAGTTCGCAATAACCCTAACCCTAACCAATTTCCAAAAACCCTAATAATTTTAAACCCAACCAACACGAAACGAGCAATCAAAAAGCTAAGTGATTCCTATACTTACCTCCCTTGCAGTGACCGTTTTAAGTTGTTGCGATTCCCTTTCCTGATTTCGAATCACTAATCCTCTCTCTCTTTTTGTTCGCAGGTGAAAGATAGAGGTCAAGGATTCGCAGTTCCTGGGTTCTCTCCTCTAGCATCTCTCCGTCCAACCCTATCCAACCCTTTTCTCTATTTTTCTTTTAGGTTTTATAGGCTAGAAATTAGGTTTAGAAATTAATAAGTTAGATTTTGTATTAGGAAATTTTTGATGTACACATTTGATTCGATTTTATTTTCTTGTAATTTTTGGACTTAGGGCTTCTGATGCAATGTTGTCATTTTTTATTCTGATTGATTATAATATTTGGATTATAAATTAATGATATTGAATCTTTGTGTTAAGAACCAAATCCGGTTGATCCGTCTCTAATCCTCTGCGCGTGAATTAAGGTTAGAGATTGGGGAAGACGACCCCTTCTGGGTCAACAATCTTGACCAAAGATAAAATAAAACAATATTAATAATATATTTTGACTATATTAATAATATGAAAATAATAATAATAAGCACACCCGACCCCTCCTAAATGTCACTTTAGAACTACCTAGATTCTAATTTCACATAAAAAATCCCTAATTAACAATTAGTAACACATGCTTAAAACTCTAAAACCTAATAATAATTATTCCTAATTAAAAATAATATTCGCAAAATTAAAAATAATAAATTTTAAAATAAAATCCTGATCATTATATCAGTAAATTAAAAAAAGCCCAAACTCCCCAATTAACTCTAAAATAAAAATGAAATAAAACCGTAACCAAAGAACAAATCAGAAATGGGCCTAAAAGCTCTAATAGGCCTAGACTGATGTGTGCTAGAGACTCCCACGTCTAAACAACACCCCTGATAGTATGTAAACCCAAAATAGTAATAGTAAAACTTTGTAAATTTTTGGTCAAAATTTAGGGTACTACATCACTTTTTTTATGATTGGTAATGCTTCTTGGTTGATCTTAATTCATTTCTGTATGCATTGGTGCCTTGTTTTGCCTAATGGCTTTGACTTCCACTCTTTGGGTATGGTTTGACATGTGTGCACACTTTGGTTATCTTAAAATGGTGTTGATGTTTACTTTGTGTGATTGAACCTTATGCTTGCATTTCCTTGATGCTTATGTTTAATGGTGTGAACTTCCCTGATTGTTTGCATGATGTTGCATCTTTCTTATCAGACTTCTTCTCTCTTGTTTGACTCGTTCGTTTTTCATCTCTCTTTATTCTTTTAATGTGCTTACCTTTTGTGATTGATTGGTGTAATGTTTACTTGTGTTTGCTCACATAATCCCTTATGATTCCTAGCTCAACTTAATTTCTGATTAAGTTAGAGGTAGGAGAAACATTAGGCTTTTAATCCTTTGCGTGATAACAATTAGGATAGTCCCTTTTAAACCTTAACCTTAGGTCCATCTCTTTGCATGCTAACATTAAGTAGAATTCCCTTTCAATCCTAACTTTAGGATCATTGTGCATGACAACATTAGGAGTCAGTTTCCCTTGGTTGTTTTTTCTTTTCAACCTTTGAGTCTTCTTTCTCATCTCAAAAAAAAAAATCAAAACACTTAATGAATACAGCGACTATTGCGTGCCACGAGCCTTAAGTACATGGGAAGTGATAAGCGGGAGTCTCTCCTTACCTTGTTTAGGGTACTTTGCATACGCCCCGTCTTGGGTCGATCTTGTGAGGCATTCGATCCTGTGTCATAGACTTTAGTGCAATATGAGTCTCAAATTAAGTCAACTCACAACCCAAATGCAAGTCTTTGTATCCTTCGGGATTGTTGGTAAAATCATTTTCAAAAAGAGCACGTTATCTTCGTTCTACCTCAAATAGACATCGACCCTAACTGCGGTAACGCGAACTTAACGTTGCTCATAAAAACCAATTAACCAATCGGTGGTTAGTCCCACGAACTACAAATGCCCTGACTTCCTCATTCTCGTCTGAATGGGGATACGTAGGCACAAGACGACGAAGTCTTGGCGAGCAACTTTCCCCCTTCACCCGTAGTCCTCCGAACTACGTTGACTCTGACTTTCCCATTGCACGAGGGAATACGTAGGCCTAGGACGGCGAAGTCCTATCGAGTATATTTTTGTTTTCTCCCTTTCGTTTCCGTTTAGTAGTAGAACTTTAGATAGACACACACCTTTGATTAGAATAACAAGCGTGGATCCCGTTGAGTACAACGGACGCGAGGGGTGCTAATACCTTTCTCTCGCATAATCGACTCCCGAACCCAGGATTTGGTTGCGATGACCATGTCTTCTCCCTTTTGAGGTTTCTTTGATCGTTTCCTTTCCCCCGTCGGGATAAATAACGTTCGGTGGTGACTCTGTTTTTCCGTCGGTTGTTTTTCGCGTTGCGACACACACGTCCCACGATTTTTGTCACCATTAATGTGTACAGTAACTGTTTCCACTTCATCCATCTATAAAATAGTGGAAACCACCATTTTCACACTTTTCAATCTCTGAACTCCCTTAAGTGTACTTTTTCAATTCTCCAACTCTTTCAAATCTTCTTTCTGCAAACACATTCCATCAATGGCTTCTTCAACCAAGATCTCCAAAGAGACAAGCAAGAACACTAAAGAGCCCAAGAGATCTGGAGAGCTTGCTCCAGTCCACAAAGTTCTGGGTCCCAATGTGGTAGGCAACCTGCAATACGTCCCTGAGCCACCACTTGAAGTAGAGAAGCACATGATCTACCAATCCCAGGTACTTATTCCCGTTTCTGTTTCTGGTAAAACACACGCTATGTTAGGTCCTCTTCCTAACCTTGTTTTTGATCCCGCTAAATTTAAGGAATTATTTCCTGCTTACCATCGTTACAAGCCTATAGTCAATGGTTTAAAATCTAGGACTAGTGAAGAAATTAAGGTTGATGAAAGACTGAGAGTTGATGGTCAAGGCTCACCTTCGACTGAAGCTTCTAGAGACCCAATTAATTTAGAATATATGAACAATAGTTTTAGGGTATTTAGGTCATGACCCTTGTTTAAAGACCCCTCTGATTATCTTTCTTGGTTAGAGAAAGTAGAGGAAGCAAAATCCCAAGTCTGCAAAGACATGGGCATCTTCGACATGATTCAGTTGTTGAAGGTGGGGCCTAGTTATTGCCCATCCATGCTAATTGCTTGCCTATGTTTTTTGGATAGTACTCATAACAACTTTTAACTTCCCTGCCATCACTGGACTCAAGCCAACTGGAGAAACTTATGATCCCAACTTTTTAGCTAAAGACTCTATCGGTTTCGACACAACTAAAGCATCCTTCACCACTTACATAGCTCATTATCATGATAAGAATTCTGAGGAAGTATCTAATCAAGAACATGTTGCGTTTCTAGATCTCTAGCTCTCCCATTGTGTTTTCTGTTCAAGATCTCTTCAGGTGACGAAGAGATATCTCACCATGGCCAACCAATTACATGCTGGGAACAAACTTTGGCTTGGCGAAATGATCCTTACCAACCTCTACGAATCTCTAGGGGAATGCGTTACAGCACTGAAAACCCTCAAGTCGAAAGGAAACCTACTCCTCTATGGCCCTTTTTGGCTATTGCAACTATGGCTAAATTCCACATTTGAATCATCTCTCCCTGCCCGCAACCCAATCAGCACATAAACTGTCGAAGTGAAGAACATGAGAGTCGAAGGCACAAGGCTTACTTTGCTGAATCCAAGTGATGAAGGGTTAAACCTTCAGTAAGCCTTCACTAGCTACGTTATGATGTTTTCTAAATGTTACAACTTCTCACCCAGCATGGCTCCATTTGCAGAAAGGAAGATCGACCCTGAATGGTTTACCAGAAGATTCCTTGCTCAGTCGAAAGACCAGGAAGCCGAGTCTCTTAATATCTGGGAGTCTTTTCTTACTCCAAAATTGCTAGCCACAAGACTCAACCCCTCAAAGCTTCGATTTACCCTTGTTAGCTACCAACCAAATCTTGTCGCTCGACAGTTTGGTCTTATCCAAATTAAACCAAAACCACTCTTTCCTAAAAAAAGATACTTGATACATTACAACATGATCCACAATGAAGCAAAATGTAATAAAGAGATGGCAAAATATGATGGCCTTACACAACTCACCCCCATAGCTTTCAAACCATCTTTTCTTTGCACCAAGGAGTTCGACACTTGGTGGAGAGAGTACTATACTGCAGAATTTTTTGATGTAGCTGCTTTCAACCTGTATCTAACTCGTGCCTTTGCCCTTGTGTAGGAAAGAGTAAAGAAAGGTAATTTGACACATATCAAAGAGATTCTAGCATTCTAGAAGTACTTTGAAACTGCTTACAGACCTGATGACCTTAGTTGAACCATTCGTGAATCAGCAGTCACTTTGAAAGAAAAATTTACAAATAAATTAAAGGATTTAAAACTACCTTCGTAAGTTAGACCTGATCAATGGTACGATTTAAATTTTAATTTATATCCTCGTAAATTCCCTCTACTGCCAAGTGCTGATTTTGGTGTGGCTTTTAGCCCTCCATTTCCAGACTGGTTCGTCTGTGGGGATTTTGTGAAAATCCTTCGAAAAGAATCACAAAAACGTGCTAAACGAGTGGTTTCGACTAAGTACACTCTGGACAATTTCAAAGGCCACCTTCATATTGGCATATAACATGTTCGCGCGGAGTCTCCAATATATGAAGGTGTGGAATGAGAGGTTATTCGACACCACTTCTCTTATCCATTTTTATTTATTTATATTTTGTACTTGACTTATACTAACTGCATTAATTTTCCTTGTAGCTGTAAGAATTCCAGTTAAGAAAAATTCCATTATTGAGAAGGATACCGTCGAAGGAGAAGACGAAGACAACACCAAGAAAACAACAACAAAGGTATACTTTGTGATTATTGTCCATTTTTTTACACACTGCCTTCTTATTCTAACATCTAAAATATACTTCCTACAGGGAAGTCGAAGACCACCTCCAACACCAAAAAAGAGGAAGAAAGAAGAACCTGAAGTTTAAATAATTGAATATGATGATGAGGATCTTTCTCCAGATACTTCCAAGCAGCCAAAGAGAAAGAAGAAACAGGAAAAAATCTCTAATGCCAGTTCTCAACCCCAACCAAAAATAATTAAACCTCCTGTGAAGAAACCTTCCACTCCAAAAGTGGTCGAAAGTGACACCAACCCAGGCACTAAAAAACTAACTGCCAAGGCAAACCCTCAACAGATTGAAAGTGACAACTCTAGCCATGGGGTTGAGGGTCCTAAGGTAAAAAATCCTTCTTTAGTTTCAGGAATTTCATAATTCTCTTTTTTACTTCGACAAACTCACTTCTCATCTTTTTTCTAATTTTTTTAGGGTTCTAAAGATAACAAGGGACAACCCCTCGTTCAACAAATCCTTCCAGCAACCAACAGTGATCCATCTTACCATCCCACGACTGCTCCCTCTCAGCAACAAACTTATCCTAAGGATTCAACTAAAGGATCCACAGACGAAGTGAGTCAACTGAATGACGAACATCAAAAGGAATCACCACCAAAGGTCACTACTGAGCTTTCCCAGACCAGTGACTCCGACCATGATAAGAGCCCATCAAAGAAAGACGCCTCTGTTGATATCGAAGGAGACACATAAATGCCATCTGCAAAAAAAAAGTTTGAAGACAAGTCTGGAGATGACTCCCCAATCAACATACAATAAGCCAGGGGTGGTGAAAAGGGTGAAGAGGAAAAGGAAGAGGGGGAGGAGGAGGAGGAAGAAGATTGCTCCATGTTCGACTTTGAAATAGAACTTGTTGTGGAAGATGAAGATGAAGAAGAAAAGAATGAAAAGGATGATAATGAGGAAGAGAAAGAGCAGCAAACTGACCAACCTAAGCCTGACCCAAAACCTGCAGCTTCGAATGAGACTACCACTGCTAGCCTTTCTCATGAGGAGCTAAAGTCATTAAAGGTTCAAAGGCCCATTGAGTATTTGAAGGCTATGATAACTGCCAAATGCAGTTTGACAGAAAAAACCACCGGTGCTTCGACTGCATCAGGTGATCAGTCTGCCAATATATATATGTGTGTGTGTGTGTGTGTGTGTGTATATATATATATGTTTTTTTATTTATTTATTTACAAATATTCAGATATATTAAATTTTCATTGAAATACAAATTTTTATAAAGACAAATGCTAGAATCTTTAAACTGTGAGAACAAGATTTGGTTCTGCAATATTATCTCTAAGTTTTGATGATAACAAATGAATATTTGCATGAACAATTTTGTGCAACTAATGTTGTTATGTGTAAGAACCTAGCAAACAGGTTCTGCTTCCGTGAATTGGCGCAATGCTTAATGAAAGATGCTTCAAAGAACAAGAACTCAATTCAATGATGAGACAAGGGTTCTGATGGAACAGAGTCAAAATTACTGAAGCCTTACGATTTTCAAACAAGAAGTTCTGAAGACTCTGAAGACAGGCTCTGAAGATTCGGAAGACTTGAAGAAGAAAAGGATAACGCTCTTAAAAGACCAAGTACTGAAGTTCTGAAGACTGATTCCTAATGGGCTTCTTCAATCAACGGAAGACTTGAAGCATCAAATATTCTGCTATAAAGATTCCACTCAGGCTTCATCAAAATTAACATCAGAAGCCTCTGGATATAAAAGAAAGTGGATTTAGAGAACAAAGTTCAAATGACAAGTTTTGAAGAGTCTGGAAGCACAGAGCTGATGATTCGAAGACTTGATAATCACAAGAACCATACAATGTTTTCCCTTCTTACTCACGCTCACAAAAAGCCTTTGATGTTGAGAAGCCAAGAAAAGCTGCCACACTGTACAACTGTACCACATTACAACATTAAAATTCTTGAAGACTGTACGAAATAACAAAACAATCTGACACAGACGGGACGCGCTGCATGCAGAAGATTTTGTACCTGTCCTCACTCTTCCAAGCCGTAAGCCTACCTAGCTATCATGATTTCATTTTAACAGCTCTTTTCACTTGGCTATAAAAGGAAGCTCAAAAACTTAAAGAAAGACACACAAGCGAACAACGACAATACTTTGCATCTCCATTCTTTCTTAAGTTATTTCTGATCTAAAAGTTTGTTTACATTATCAGCTTGATAAGAAGCAATTCTCTGTAAACTCATTGTGTTAGAACTTAAAGTTGTATTCCTTAAGAGAGTCTCATTGATTAGATCTCTTGAGAAGTCTAGGACAAGTGTCTTAGAGGTTGTGCCTTGAGTAAGACCTGTGTGGTTGGATTACTTGAGAAGTCTAGGACGTGTGAGTTCTAGAGGTTGTGGTTAGTCACCAGTTGTTTAGCTTGTGCAGTGTACTATTTTGTTGAATAGTGGATTAAGACCTCGTTGAGAGAGGCGAAATCACCTTGGCGGGTGGACTAGACTAACTTGAGAGATTCTCAAGTGAACTAGTATAAACATAACGTGTTTATATCTTTTTATTTAACTAAGCAGTTTGATTCTTTGGAAAAATTTTTAACAAGAAAGAAACTCTTAAGAAACAATTAATTTTGAAAAACCAATTCAAACCCCCCCTTCTTGCGTTTTTCACACCTTCAATTGGCATCAGAGCTCCGGTTCTAAAGTGATAAAAAATAGAATTTTATCAAACACTTAACAGTGTTCAGTACCGATCCAAGTGTGAAAAACAATGACTACACCACCACCAACAACTTCTGAAACAAATGTCATTGAAAGAGAATCTTACACTGCAAAACCTCCTATCTTTGATGGTGAAAGATTTAACTATTGGAAAGATTGAATTGAAAGTTATTTCTTATCATTTGATCTAGATCTATGGGATCTAGTACTTGATGGCTACAGTCATCCAGTAGATTCTGTAGGTAAAAAGATTGAAAGAAGTGAGTTTACAGATGCTGAGAAGAAAACCTACAAAAATCATCACAAAGCAAGAACCATTTTGTTGAACGCAATTTCTTATACCGAGTATGAGAAAATCAAAAACAAAGAAACTGTAAAATCCATCTTTGACTCTCTTCGTATGACTCACGAAGGAAATGCTCAAGTCAAGGAGACAAAGGCTCTTGCGCTAATCCAGAAATATGAAGTCTTCAAAATGGAAGAAGATGAGTCTGTTGAAACCATGTTCTAATGGTTTCAAATGCTTGTTGCTGGACTCAGAGTTCTAAACAAAGGCTATTCTACTGCTGATCATGTCAAGAAAATCATCAGAAGTCTTCCAGCAAAATGGAGACCAATGGTGACTGCCTTGAAAGTTGCAAAGGATTTGAATAATATCAGTCTTGAAGAACTTATCAGTTCATTAAGAAGTCATAAAATAGAGCTTCAAGGAGATGAACCTCAGAAGAAAAACAAATCCATTGCACTAAAAGCAAAGCCAGAAAAGAAGAAGGCATATCAGGCAGAAGAAGAGATGGAAGAATCCGAAGAAGATTCAGAAGAAGATGATATATCACTCATGTCAAGGAAGATAAGTCAACTTTGGAAGTACAGAAGAAACAACTTCAAATGACCAAGGAGAAGATTCGAACCTACATCTGGTCAAAGAAGAAACTATGGAAAAGACGTTACGTGTTTTGAATGCAAAGAACCTGGACATCTCAAATATGAATGTCCAAAAGTCAAGAAAGAAGAAAGATCTAGGAAAACCAAAAAGGGTCTCATGGCAACCTGGGATGACTCAGAATCTGAAGATGATGTTGATGAAAGTCGAGTCAACATGGCATTCATGGCAGAAACCAGAAGCAACTCATCAGAGGAAGAGCTATCAGACTCCGACGATGAAAGATAGGTACTTTCTTCATTATCACGTTCTGAACTTGAATTAGGATTAACTGTGTGAGAGCTAGAATTGTCTCTACAAGTCAATCTATGTTTTAATGATAACAATAAGTATTTATGAAAGAACCATTTTATGGTCTAACGTGTGTTGTGTGTAGATCATAAGAACTAAATACATTAGAACCAACATACACCAGCCAGACGTACTATGATTGAATATATGTATATGCGAAGTTGCTATGTGTGACTAAAGTCGCAAGAAGCAAGAACGCTTGTTTATCTAGTCATAATCAGCTAGATTCAAGGATGCCAAGATTGCTGTTGCAATGCTCTTGTGGATACTCTCTGAGAGTGATCAAGATTCTGAAGATGGCGTAGCTTCTGAAGAAGTACACTCAGAAAGAACCAAAGTTCTGAAGACTCCTATGACTTGAAGTTCTGATGGCTGAAGGCGCTGAAGACCAAGTGCAGAAAGATTGTGAAGACTGACGAGTTCTAAAGATCAAGGTTTCAAACAAGAAGTTCTGAAGATTCTGAAGACAAGTTCTGAAGATTCGGAAGACCTAAAGCAGAAAAGGATAACGCTCTTAAAGACCAAGTGCTGAAGTTCTGAAGACTGATTCCTAATGGACTTCTTTAATTAACGGAAGACTTAAAGCATCAGATATTCTGCTACAAAGACCACTCATGCTTCATTAAATTAACATCAGAAGCCACTGAAGTTTCAAAGTTTAAGTATTACCGTTGTGAGTTAAATATACACACTGCCCAAGTAAAGATCTCCTCTGCAAAAAAAAAAGGATGTGTCAGTACAACTCGTTATTTCACAACGTCTCTTTTCCAAACAGCCAACAGTATTGTCTAACTGCTATATTTCTACTGGCGATTTAATGGAAAGAGTTTTTACTTCTGATGTGTCGATCACTTGTAGAATCACAAACTGAATGTTCATCTATAAAATTGACCAAGTCATCGTGTGAAGATAGCAACAACGATGAGTTCTCGTTGTAACACTTAGAATATTCAAAGCTGTCATTAATTCACTCATGGAAATTGTTGTTGAAACTCCAAAGAACAAATTAACACAACAACAACAATCAAACAGAAGTTGTTGATGAAGAAGACAACAATTGAAGATCAGTCAAGTCATCAACCTACCTTCTCATCAAAGCTACATTGAAGATCTGAAGCAAGGAGTTGCTGCTCAAAGCTTGCTCAACCTGAAGACGAAGAAGAAGAAGATCTACAAGATGTCAACAATCATAATATCTAAATACATCTTTGTAGTTTCTTAGGAAAGCAAGGAGCTGATTGCTCAAAACTTGCTTGAACACATGTGTGTGTTCTTTTTACTTAAACCTAAGAGAAACTTGCTTATTAAGAAGCACAATTTGTAATCTCCAGTTTGCCAATTCAACTAGATGAATTGAGACTCCTCAAGTGAACGTTATATCCTGATGGATCCCTGAACGGTTCAGCTGTGAGTTGAGGCCCTTGTGTAGATCACGTGGTGATTAGATACTTGAGATGACAATGGCCGAGGGTCATTGTGGAAAATCCTGAAATATGGTCAGTAGCGTTATATTCATTAAATTGAATCCCTGAACGGCTAGCTGTGAAATCCCAGCAGTAGGTCTGCTCGGTCAATGAACGTTATATCCGGTTGGATCCCTGAGCGGTTCATTGTGTTGCTAGTCACAGTGCGGCTGTGCAAGTGGTTAGTCACCGGCTGTTGCCCTTGCAAGTTTAATCATGATTTGGTTATAGTGGATTAAGTCCTTGTGTTCAAGGCGAAATCACTTGAGGAGGGTGGACTGGATTAGCCCGCATGGTGAACAAGGATATATCATGTGTCCTTTACTCCTTTGCTTAGTATCTCTTGTTATGTTCCTGCTTTGAATATCAGAACCTCATATTAAGCAAAGTCAGAACCTTGCAGCCTATCTCTGATAAGCTTCCGCACTGCAAGTTCTAAGTATTGTATCTTATGAACAGAACTTATACGGTTATCATACTCGTTAGTTAATAGATCAGAATCTCTCAATGAACATTGAATGTTCTTGAGTGTCAAGGTAACAAAATGCGAAAAGTTACAAAAAGAGTAAATACACAATTCAAACCCCCCTTTCTTATGTCTTTCTCGCACCTTCAAAATGAACTTATCAAAAGATATCAAAATCTTCAAAGCAAATTCAAAATCCTGAAAAAGAGTTTTATAGTTTCTTCAGAAGATCTTATTAAAAATAAGAAAATCATCTCTGAACAAAATGAAAAAAATATTTGGCTTAGAAAACTCAAATTCTATCCTGAAATGTAAATTATCTAAGGTAGAAGAAGAAATGGTCTCAAACTCAGTTAACACCAGTAAAGAAGACAAATATGATAATGCATTTAAAAACTTTCTTGCCAAAAGCATAGATAGAAGCAAAATGGCTTCACTGATCTATGGAGTCAGCTGAAATGGTAGTAGAGATCTAGGATATTCAGGACCATCTCAACCATATGATGAAACCAAAAACATCAAAATAATACCTCTGTCTAAACAGTTTATTCCCTCTGGCACTAATCCTAAGCATTCAGAACCAAAAGGTTCAAACTCTAGGATTACACGAACACATCCACTGAAGAAATACTCTAAACACAAATACTATGCACAAACTCCACACCATTTTGATAACGTAAGAAAATCTAAAGGGGTCAGAACCTTTAGAAAAACTAATGAGAAAGGACCCAGAAAATGGGTACCTAAGAACAAGATAATTTATGTTGCAGATATCCTTAATAGCTTCATTGAAACACCAGTCATGGTACCTGGACAGTGGATGCTCGCGACACATGACGGGAGAAAGGCTTATGTTCCAAGATCTAAAACTTAAACCTGAAGGTGTTGTCAGCTTTGGAGGAAATCAGAAAGGAAGAATCATTGGCTCCGGAACCGTTGGAAATGGTAAGCTTCCTTCCATTAAAAATGTTCTGTTAGTAGAAGGTCTAATGCATAATCTGTTGTCAATAAGTTAACTTAGCGACAGTGGTTATGATCTCATTTTTAATCAAACATCTTGTAAAGCTGTAAGTCAGAAGGATGGACCTGTCCTATTCAACGGAAAGAGGAAAAACAACACTTACAAAATTAAGTTATCTGATTTAAAATATCAAAATGTAAAATGTCTTCTTATGTGAACGAAGAGCAATGGGTCTGGCACAGACGTCTTGGCCATGTCAGTCTGAGAAGAATCTCTCAGCTTAACAAGCTTGGTCTTGTTAGAGGCTTGCCAAATCTGAAATATTCTTCAGACGCTCTTTGTGAAGCATGTCAGAAAGTAAAGTTTTCAAAAACCTCTTTCAAAGCTAAAAATGTTGTTTCCACCTCCAGACCGTTGGAACTTCTTCACATTGATCTATTTGGTCCTGTAAAAACGGCCTCTCTCAATGGTAAGAAATACGGACTAGTCATCGTTGATGATTACAGCAGATGGACATGGGTAAAATTCTTAAAACACAAGGATGAATCACATTCTGTGTTCGCTTCTTTCTGCACTCAAGTTTAAAATGAGAAAAATTGTAAAATAGTCAGAGTAAGGAGTGATCATGGTGGAGAATTTGAAAATAAAAACTTTGAGGAACTTTTTGATTCACATGGAATATCACACGATTTTTCTTGCCCTAGAACTCCATAACAAAATGGAGTTGTAGAAAGAAAGAATCGAACTTTACAAGAAATGGCTCGCACCATGATCCAAGAAACTGACATAGCTAAACATTTCTGGGCAGAAGCAATCAACACAGCATGCTATATTGAAAATAGAATCTCTATATGACCTATCTTGAATAAAACTCCATATGAATTGTGGAAGAATAAACTACCCAACATTTCTTATTTCCACCCGTTTGGATGTGTCTGTTTTATGCTTAACACTAAAGAGAATCTTAGCAAATTTGATTCCAAAGCACAGAAGTGTCTGTTGTTGGGTTACTCTGAACGTTCGAAAGGTTACAGAGTTTACAACATAGAATCAAGAATTGTGGAGGAATCCATTCATGTTAGATTCAATGACAAGCCTGACTCAGAAAAGTCAGAGCTAGTTGAGAAACTTGCAAATTTAGAAATCAGATTCTCTGAATCTAAGGAAAAGGAAGAGGAAGTCAAAGAACAGCAAGATCCTACACCAGAAACCACTGAAGTAACTCCAAATACCCCATCTCAACGAAGAAGAAGACTGTCCACATCACACCCTAAAGAACTAATTCTGGGGAACAAAGATGCTCCTATCAGGACCAGATCAGCCTTTAAACCTTCAGAAGAAACACTTGTTGGACTAGTATCGTTGATAGAACCAACCACAATTGAAGAACCTCTCATGGACAAAGACTGGGTTCTGGCTATGGAAGAAGAACTCAACCAGTTCTCCAAAAACGATGTTTGGGATCTAGTTCTTAAACCCAAGAATGTTCATGTCATAGGAAACAAGTGGGTATTTAGGAATAAGCTAAATGAAAAGGGAGAAGTTGTCAGAAACAAAGCACGACTTGTTGCCCAAGGATACAGTCAACAGGAAGGAATTGACTACAACGAAACATTTGCTCCAGTTGCAAGACTTGAAGCAATACGTTTGCTAATAACCTTTTCAGTAAATCATGACATTACTCTATATCAAATGGATGTTAAGAGCGCATTCTTAAATGGTAATATATCAGAAGAAGTTTATGTCAAACAACCTCCTGGGTTTGAAAATTCAGAAAAAACAGACTTTGTTTTCAAACTTAAAAAATCACTCTATGGTTTAAAACAAGCTCCTAGAGCTTGGTATGAAAGATTGAGTAAGTTTTTATTAGAAAACAATTTCACCAGAGGAAAGGTTGACACAACACTTTTCTGCAAGACATATAAGAATGACATTCTCATTGTTCAAATCTATGTTGATGACATTATTTTTGGTTCTGCTAACTCTTCTCTATGTCAAGAATTTTCAAAGTTAATGCAGGCCGAATTTGAAATGGGCCTCATGGGAAAACTAAAGTTCTTCCTCAGAATTCAGATTGATCAAAGATCAGAGGCCATTTTCATTCATCAAACCAAGTACACAAAAGAACTTCTGAAGAAGTTCAATATGACGGATGGTAACATTGCCAAAACACTAATGCATCCAACGTGTGTCATGGGAAAGGAAGAAACAGAAGCTAAGGTTTGTCAAAAACTCTATCGTGGTATGATAGGTTCTCTTTTATATCTAACTGCTTCTAGACCTGATATATTATTCAGTGTACATCTATGTGCTAGATTCCAATCAGATCCAAGAGAATCACATTTAACCGCTGTCAAGCAAATTCTAAGGTATCTGAAAGGAACAACTAACCTTGGCCTGATGTATAAGAAAACATCAGAGTATACTCTTTCTGGTTACTGTGATGCAGACTATGCCGGAGATAGATTAGAAAGAAAAAGCACATCAGGGAATTGTCAGTTCTTAGGAAGCAATTTAATCTCATGGTCAAGCAAGAGACAATCTACAATTGCTCTCTCAACAGCGGAAGCAGAATACATATTGGCTTCCCTATGCAGTACTCAAATGCTATGGATGAAAAATCAGCTGGAGGACTATCAGATATATGAGAGTAACATTCCTATCTTCTGTGATAATACTGCTACTATCTGTTTAATTAAAAATCCAATTTTGTATTCTAGGGCTAAACACATTGAAATAAAACATCACTTTATTAGGGACTATGTTCAGAAGGGAACTCTATGCTTAAAATTCATAGATACAGACCATCAGTGGGCTGACATTTTCACAAAACCCTTAGCTGAAGATAGGTTTCTAATTATTTTAACACATCTGAATATGAAATACTGTTCAGAATAAAACATTTCAGAACCTCAAGTGAAAAAGCATTTTTTCATTAGAACCACTTTACTAATACATCTCAAGTTCTGATAATTTTGTGACATGTCATATTTTCGTAAATTTTTTTTTGTGATTTAAGTAAAATTAAGTCACTTTAACTATTCAAATTAAATGAACAGCATCTCTCTCGAGATTGACTCAACGTTATCACATTTATTCGCCTATCTCCATAACATGTCTGCCCACTCAATCTCATAGAAACCAGAACCTCTCAATCTATTAGAAGATAGACATAACCTAGAACTTTCGTAGGTACATTCCAAAAACTTTCATTCCTTCTTCCTTCGTGTCCTTCAACTCTTCAAAAACACTCTATCTCTCTTGCTCATCACCAAAAACCCTAAATATCTACTCTTCCTCTCAATCGCTCAAAATGATGACCCTAATGCAAAAAGAAGCCGTCAAGTTCTCACAAGAATTTAAAGAATCATCAAGAAGAATGTCAGCTCCCTCAACCAGGCCATCCTCAACAACATCTCTAAGTAATCAAATGGACGCTTCATCTTCATCTCACTCTTCTAAAAAGGCGAAGAACACATTACCCAAAGAGAAGCTTCTGTCATCTGCAATCTTGAAAACCTATCTGTACTCAAGGAGATGCATGTAGATTTCCAAAATCTCGCTAAAAATGGATTCAATCTAATCGAAGAAGTAGAAGCTCAAGAATGGACCAATTACTTTGATAGGCTCAAAGGATTTCTGGAGACAATCTGTTTGTGACAAGATCCACGTTGTCTCCCATGTCCTGGGAAGAAAGATTGTCATCACTGAAAAATCCATTGCAGATCTTTACAATCTAGAGTTTATGAAGAATAAGAGAGTATATGAGATGAAGAATAAATCTTCATTTGTGAAAAAGAGGATCAACCCAATCATCTATGCCAACTATCAACTGGGCAAAAAGAATTACAAGGGAGAAGATTTGCATGCATACTTAAAAATCTGGCACAAAATTATTCTTGGCTGCATCAATCCTAGGCCCTCATCACTTGCTGCAGATTTCCTCAACGCCAATATAAAATATATGATGTACTATCTGATCACCAAAGAGAGAATGTGTCTACCCTCTATCTTATTTTACTATCTGAGAGACATGGTAACGAAAACGAGGACAACTGGTGAATACAGAGATGATATACCAAGGTACATTCCTTTTGGAAGAATGATATCAAATATTTTCTATGAAAGTGGTATAATAGATACTCTGGTTACAGAAGTCAAATTCACAGAAGATCTGACCACAACCCTTGGTGAACCAGTAAATGCCACAACTCTTAAGCGAATGAGAATAATCAATAGAGTAAAGGTAAATCCTTTCATCATCTCTGATGATTTAAGTAAGCGAAGAGTCACGGTGCCGGGTTATCCTACCTATCACAGAAGTTACCAACGTGAAGAATTAGTTGTATACATAGATGGAATAAAGGCACGAGGAAATGATGTCTGTGAAATCAAGCACGAAGAAGAAGAGTGGGAGCAAACAGAGCAAAATGAACAGACTGATCAATTGAACTCCAAACCAACTCGTATGGAGTCTGTAAAAAGGAAAAGGAAGCATACTACCATCATCTCTAAGCCTCATAAAAGAAGTAAAAGAGCAAAAATCCTCGAGAGTACAAGTTCAAGATCAAATCCTAATTCATCAGTCTATGCCAAACCATCTAAACTATAATCATCATGGTCTCATTCAAAAACCCATAAATTCCTTCGTCAACAACCTTACAAGACATACCTGTATCACCAGTGGCCTATGCTTTTCATCAGAAAATCATAATTGAACTCTTAACCCAGCCGTCTGATTTTCTTTCTTCTAAAATTCATAACAATCTGGAAACACTAGAAGTCACCTCTCTTATCAATCAACAACAACCACCTGAACCTGCTGCTACTGAGAATAACTTATCTCAGCAACCACCATCTAAAACCAACTCTGATAAATCCAACCTCGCTCTGGTTGTCTACAATTCTCCACCTCCAACTTCCTTTAAAGAATGTATAAGTCAATTTCATGAAAAAGCACTTGAAAAGTTTTCTAGGTTAAGAGCCGAACTTTGCACAAGCACAAAACTCGTGGAACTTGAGAGTGCCTGTCAAAGTTTTCAAAAATGGCTAGACATGGAACTTACAAGAATTGTAAGTTTCTCAAGCACAACCATAACTGCTGAACTAGCGAAAGCTAAGGAAAGAGCAGAAACTGAAGCAAGAGTCAGGGTACTCATGTTCTTAGCTGCTAAGCAGAAAGAAGCTGAAGAAAAAGTTGCTAAAGAAGTAGAAGAGCAAACTGCAAGAGAGGCACAAGAAGCTGCTGAAAGAGCTAAAGAAAGTGCTATGATCGCTTCCACCTCTGATCCTGTTTTCAAGTGTCTGGGAGACGCCGTTGACGAAATCAGAACAGAACAAAAGAACTTCAGAGGTTTGACAAGCAAGATACTATGAAAATCTTCAGATCATGATGCAGAGAATCTGGGACAAACTGTCCTTGGACAGCAAATAAACCTCTGTTTTTTTTAGGCTTTAGTACTGTTTTTTTTTCACCCTTGGACATCACTGTTTTAATCTTTTTGATTTATGACAAAAAGGGGGAGAGTATGAATGTGATAATTTTGATTATAGTCATTCTCTGAAAAACAATGCTGCTCACATGCTGACAAGTTAAAATCCTTCATTTCTATTAGATTGTTTCTCTGTACTTTTTATGTGTGCAGATAACTCAGAGTTCTGAGGTTAAAGAAAGACTAAAAAAGTTAATGAAGTCAGTGGAAGCCTTAGCAAGAACCTCAGTCTAATACTCAGGGGGAGCACTTCATAAAAAGGATAAGCAATTCTAAATACCTTTTCATCTTCCCTATATTATATATATCAAAATTGTGTCATAAAATTATATAGTTTTGTCATCATCAAAAAGGGGGAGATTGTGAGAACAAGATTTGGTTCTGCAATATTATCTCTAAGTTTTGATAATAACAAATGAATATTTGCATGAACAATTTTGTGCAACTAATGTTGTTATGTGTAAGAACCTAGAAAACAGGTTCTGCTTCCGTGAATAGGCTCAATGCTTAATGAAAGATGCTTCGAAGAACAAGAACTCAATTCAAAGATGAGACAAGGGTTCTGATGGAACAAAGTCAAAATTGCTGAAGCCTTACGATTTTCAAACAAGAAGTTCTGAAGACTCTGAAGACAGGCTCTGAAGATTCGGAAGACTTGAAGCAGAAAAGGATAACGCTCTTAAAAGACCAAGTACTGAAGTTCTGAAGACTAATTCCTAATGGACTTCTTCAATCAATGGAAGACTTGAAGCATCAGATATTCTTCTATAAAGATTCCACTCATGCTTCATCAAAATTAACATCAGAAGCCTCTGGATATAAAAGAAAGTGGATTTAGAGAACAAGGTTCAAATGACAAGTTCTGAAGAGTCTGGAAGCGCAGAGCTAATGATTCGAAGACTTGATAATCACAAGAACCATACAATGTTTTCCCTTCTTACTCACGCTCACAAAAAGCCTCTGATGTTGAGAAGCCAAGAAAAACTGCCACACTGTACAGTTGTACCACATTACAACGTTAAAATTCTCGTAGATTGTGCGAAATAACAAAACAATCTGACACAGACGGGACGCGCTGCATGCAGAAGATTTTGTACCTGTCCTCGCGCTTCCAAGCCATAAGCCTACCTAGCTATCATGATTTCATTTCAACGGTTCTTTTCACTTGGCTATAAAAGGAAGCTCAAAAACTTAAAGAAAGACACACAAGCGAACAACGACAATACTTTCCATCTCCATTCTTTCTTAAGTTATTTCTGATCTAAAAGCTTGTTTACATTATCATCTTGATAAGAAGCAATTCTCTGTAAACTCATTGTGTTAGAACTTAAAGTTGTATTCCTTAAGAGAGTCTCAGTGATTAGATCTCTTGAGAAGTCTAGGACAAGTGTCTTAGAGGTTGTGCCTTGAGGAAGACCTGTATGGTTGGATTACTTGAGAAGTCTAGGACGTGTGAGTTCTAGAGGTTGTGGTTAGTCACCAGCTGTGTTGCTTGTGCAGTGTACTATTTTGTTGAATAGTGGATTAAGACCTCATTGAGAGAGGCGAAATCACTTTGGCGGGTGGACTAGACTAACTTGAGAGATTCTCAAGTGAACTAGTATAAACATAACGTGTTTATATCTTTTTATTTAACTAAGCAGTTTGATTCTTTGGAAAAAGTTTTTAACAAGAAAGAAACTCTTAAGAAACAATTAATTTTGAAAAACCAATTCAAGCCCCCCTTTCTTGCGTTTTCACACCTTCATAAACATTATCATCATCATCCTTGTGAATCTTGGTGAAGATCAAATGCTAGAATTTGTTACATATCTGTATATTCAAATATGCTCTCAATGTCTTATCATTCTTTTATTTATGATATATAAAAATAACAAAGTTTATATAAGAAATTAATTTATCATGTATAAAGACAAGAGGTTATGTAAAGAAAACAAACCTTCAACCAACACTATTTTCTGCTCTTGCAATCTATCACAAAGTCCGTTTCCACTTTTCTTTAAGTTTCACTTTTGTCAATCATAATATTTTCATTATAAATGTTTGATATTCAGAATATTTATGATTCTGATATATTGTGTGTCGTTAGCGTCCTCAATGGTTGTCATGACAGTTTTCCGGGGATCACTAATGTTTCTTGTAGAATAATGTGTTAGCTGTGTCTTGAGCATAAATATTCAATAAATAGACGGGAAAGATTTGTTTATGGATGACAAAGAAATAAAATAAACTCACTTATTTTACCCTTCGGTGGTTACAAAAAAAACTAAGGTAAGAGTTTTTTATTTTTTTAAATAAAAAATAAAATAAATAGGTACTTTTTCCCTCAATGTCTAAATTCACCGAGATAATAGATTACTTTTATTGCAAAAAATGGTGAATGGAGAAAATTTGAAAGTAACATGTATTGTTTCATTTTTCTCTTTTTTTAACATTCACCAATTTCTTTGTGTGTTGTAATAATAAAAAAAACTAAATTTTAAACAAAATTTTCAAGATATTGTTTTGTGAAACAACAACATTGCAATGTGATTTGAAATAAATTTCTCAATATTGTCAAGATTGAAATGGTATTCCAAAATATAACAATGTTTTCTTTGACTGACAAGAGGTGGAAACAACAACAACAACAACAACAACAACAACAAAAACAACAACCACAACAATGACATTATGTTTGATATATTGCAAGAACAAAAAAAATGATTTGTTAAAGGTTGATGTTAGAAGACCAACAACACAAAATAAAAGAATTTTTCTGTCTTGCAATCCATCCCAAAGAATAATGTTTACGAGTGTGGAGCGGCTGTATATATGAGTTAGGTTTAGGGTAAAACTTAGTTAACAAATTCTTTTATTGTTAAATATGGGTATCATACCCCTCATATATTAGGGAAACTGATGGAATATATTATTTAATATTTAAATTTAAAAAAAAAAGAAAAAGAAAAAGAAAGGCACCACTTTTAAAGAAATAAAAACAAAAACTATAGTTCTTGGGATTTGAAGCATGGCCCTGAATTATTTACCCCCTCCCCCCAGTTATGAACTATAACCGAGGGAATTGATAGTATTTTTTTTGAAAAAAAAAATATAACGTGGCGCATCCAAGAATTATACCTCAGTTTTTTGTTGGGTGAGGTGAAAGTGTTCTTATAAAATATATTATTTGTAGAGGTACGTTAGTATTGTTTATCCAAACCAAGAGATGTTCATGGGGGATGTTCCAGAATGATATAAAAGCAGGTTATTTCAACGAGCCTCTCGCCCAGAGACCAGAATGCTCACTAGCAGAAGTGGTCATATGAGCGGAATGTTACATAAAGGGCGAAGAGAGAAACATTGAGAAAAAGGCATATGAAATAAAAGAGCATGTGCCTAGTGCCGAAGGTTAGCTAAACCCAAGGAAGAGTAACTATACTTCTCCCATCAAAGGCAAACCTGTGTCTAGTGAATAGGATAAATGGTGGCACTTAACACTCATCGTGAATAGATCTGACGTGAGATTCTCCATTTACATAATATCCCTACACCTCCAGCCCTAAAGATAGGCGTTGTGGAATCTAAACGGAGCATATGGTGTAAGTTCTATAAAGATAAGGGTCAATATACATAAGGTTGTTACCAGTTGAAGAAGCAGACCAAACAACTAATCCAAGAGGGGAACCTTAAAAAGTATACAAAAGTTGAAGCCTTCCATAGGTCAAGCAGATCTAACTCCTAAGGGCGAGACAACAAAGGAAGTGCCATATCTAGAAAAGGGAAGAACCCTTCCAAAGAAGAGGTCGATAAGGTTATCCACCATACGCTTAACACAATTGCAGGAGGATTCACTGAGGGCGGGGAAACTTGCTTTGCCCATAAAAAGTATGCTCGTCGGGTACTAAATATAGAGAATCTCCCTAAGGAGTTAAAGGAGAACAAAATGAAGACGTCACAAATTGAGATCGCCTTTTCAGGAAGAGATGCGGTACTCATCCACCCTTACAATGATGATCCCATGGTTATCACTATTAGGTGCAATGATTGAGTGATCAAGAGAGTTCCCGTGGATCAAGGGAGCTCTACAGATATCCTATAATAGGATGTATTTGAGAGGATTTGCCTCATCCTAGAAGACTTAAAGGTTTTTAAGGGATCACTCGCTGGATTCTATGGAGAACGAGAACAAGTACAAGTGAAATGCTACATCATGTTGAAGAACACCTTCACGATGGGAGAACAAGCTAAAATGATCAAGGCCATGTATCTTGTTGTAGACGCCCCTACTCTTACATTATGATCATAAGGTATCCAACTTTTAATCAGCTAACTACCATATTGTCAACCTTCTATTTATGCATGAAATAACCACTATCTGATGGGCGGATTGAAGTCATCCAAGAAAACCAAGAAATTGCTAGGAAATGCTATGTAAAGAGTCTGAAGCTGAAAAAGGTTCAAACTCTGGGTGTGAATACCAGGAAAATTAGTTTGTGAACCAAACCTCTAGAAGAAGCTCGCCAAGATGGAAAGGCTCTGCCTAAGAAGGACAAGAAGATAGAAGATTGAAGCCTCGGTGGGAGTGCTCCTGATGCTTAATTACTTTACTGCAATTTTTTAATTTACTTTACCATTGTTTGTTGCTTCGTTGCTATTTTTGATTAGGCGAGTATTATCTTTGCCGCTTGTAAGGACATGCTGTTTTTCTGAGGATGCACTTTTTTCCTTCTTTGCTTCATAAAGGGTGAGGATTTTTAATGAGGCTCCCCACTCTATTATTTATTGAATATCTGTATTGTTGTCTCTTTTCTATCTTTTCAGGTTTCTTAGGAATATCGGAGAAGACTACCCTTAGAGAAGATAAAAAAACTGGATCCTTAAGTGGGATCTTCTCCACCCTTAGAGGCAATTAAAATGTTGGATCCCTAATAGGGATCCTTGTTGCCTTTAGACCTGGCTAAAACTTTGGACCCTCAACATAGATCTTTTCTATCCTTGAGGCGATTAAATTAATGGACCCTCGAGAGGGATCCTTGTTGCCCTTAAGGTGATCAAATTGTTGGAACGTCAAGTGAGATCCTTACCACCCTTGAGGCAATTAAAGTGTTGGATCCTCAAGAGGAATCCTTGCCACCCTAGAGGCGATCAAAGTGCTCAATCATCATGAGATCCTTGCCGCCCTGGAGGCGATCAAAGTGATGTATCCTCTAGAGGGATCTTTGCCTCCCTTAGAGGCGATAAAAGTGTTGGATCATCTAGAGGGATCATTTCCTCCCTTAGGGGTAATTAAAGTACTAAATCCTCTAGAGGGATCCTTGCCTCCCCTAGAGGCAATCAAAGTGATGGATTCCCAAAAGGGATCCTTGCTACTAATAGACGTGATCAAAGCGTTGAAATCCTATGAAGGACCTTTTACGCCTTCATAGAAGATATAACGTGACATGTCCTTGTAAAGGACCCTATTGTCCCCTTTGGGGGAAAAGCCTTAAGTCTTCACGAAGGAACCATGACCACCGCCCTTTGGTTTGAGGCGCTCCACATTTATACAAGAGGAACATTACCTTAAGGGGTGATATTAACAAATAGCCCCAAAGAGGATCATACATAACTATATGAAAACAACCAACCACACAGATAAGGCAGTTAACATATAAGAACCCAAAGAGTACAAATGTTTGGATTTTTACAAAAAGCCCCCGCAGGAGCAACCACATAAAAATATCCATGAAGGGCCTAAGAAACAGAAAACAAGAAACCCAATCAAGGGCCATCTTCCTGGGGTGCCTCATTCTGGAAAGAAACCATATGATCACCGCCTCCCACCGTCACTTCATCGTCGGGGCCCTCATGAGCTCCTCCCTCCTGGGGAGTTCCCTCATGCTCTGGGAGAGGCGCATCATCATCATCCACCAAATGACTATTGCAGATGAATTTTAAAATGTCCTGCATGCCTAGGTCCATCCGGGGATAAAAGAAGGAGCCTGCTCCTTGGCACATTCAAAGTAAGTGCATGAAATAAATACCAAGTCATCCTTTAGATATGACACATAGGCCTCTAATGCCTACTTGGAGTGAATGGAATCTTCTAAGGTTGTCCTCATAGACTCATCTTAAGCATAGATTTCTTTGGCTTTAGTCCCCGTAACAATTAGCTTTTTCTCCTAGGAGTCTTTGTCATTTTGCAGGGCCTCAAATATCTTCCATATTTAGGAATAGCCATCCTCATACTTCTTGAGTTTCACCATAAACTCCTTATAGGCTTGATCTTGCCTCTCCCGGTCGATGTTGTTCAACATTAGCGCCCTCGGCAAGAGGTTTTCCTTCATGTCAATAAGTGCAAATGGTGGCTTAAATTTAAGAGCCTTATAGTTTCCAAGAAACTTCTCAGGGAAGGGGGTGTAAATGAACATCACTCTATAAAGTGGGCTGAGGTGGCACAATCTAGCCACCAGAGGGACTATGAGCACCCACCTCTTCTGGGGTGAGCAAAATGATTCTTCCCTCAGCAGCGAGTGAAGGGATCTCTTCTTGTATTAGAACCTTAACACTGGGTGAGTCAGGAGGTTATCCCTCAACCTTCCTTTTCTTGCTATTGATAGTGAATCAGGATAACTCTAAGGACCACTAGTTTCTCCTCGCACAACTTAGATTTTATACCATCTATTTTTTTGATCCCCGAGGTTAATTATCACCGTTTGATCTTCAAGACAACACAAATATGTCAAACAGTATCCAAGGGATACACATGAAAATGACCAAGTTACAAAAATCTTACTCAAGTATTCATCAAGGGTATCACCATCCTCCAACCATAACTTAATCATTGTGCGGGAATCCATAACCACAAACTTTTCTAGGAGGCAAACTATCCACGCCTCCCTAGGAGTAAGATATTTGATATCATATCCCTTGATCACCACAGGTTCATCCGTCAAGGCTAAAGATAAAAGAGGAGCAATGTCAACTCCCACTACTATGCGAGAGTCCTCTTGCCCCTTACTTGGTAGAATTTATCTTTTCAATTCTTAGGTGATTGGAGCGGGGATTGAAATGGGCTTTTCTTTGTAGGCCATCTAGGGTAACCTAGCCCCCTTTGAAGGCCTGATGGCGTAGAATGAGAAAAATGTCTGATTAGTAGGGGCAACTTACAAATTTTTTCTCACCATATCAAAGGTCCTAACAAAACCCCAAATGTTAAGGATTAACTAATAAGGAGCAACATTGAGGACTCTGAGGACCACCATGAAGAAAATAGAAAAGTGGAGAAGAATCCTTATGTCCTTGATAAGGGTAAGGAAAAAGTCGAAGTGAGGAGAGCCAGAAGGGACGACCACGGTGACCTTCTCTGATGGCGAACATACCTCTAGAATGACCTTTTATTCACATCGTGAAGAAGAAATGTCACTCTCCGTGCAAAAGGAGAGGGTATTTTCTTCAATGATATTAAAGGATCCAATATCCTTGACCTCTTTTAGTATGATGGAGGGGGAAACCATTAACTCTTTGTACTTGGGAAAGTAGAAGAACAAAAAGAAATCACTACCACCACCTTAATAGCTAGCACGACAACTACAACTTCACAACTCTATGCTAACCTAAGCCGCATTATCAGTTTTCCTATAAAAGCTGTAAATCACATTTGCTATGAAAGGGAAAAAAGTAGAAGGGACACATACCTGAGAAGGTTACAAATGAAGAAGAAAAGTTGAAATTCTGGCACTGCAGACAACAAATGTCCTAACACATGTCAAGACATTGTTCTACATAATTATTAAACAAGAACAGAATAAACAAGCAGACGTTTACAGATTTCAGAAAGTAAACGAACACACAGCATTGTTGACCCAGTTTGGTACAAATCACCTACGTCTGGGGGCTACCAAGCCAGGAATGAATTCACTATTAGTAGTATTAATTTAGAGTTAAACTCTCCCATTTACAACTCCTCACTTAATCCCTACCCAGTACAATTTTATCTATAAATCACCATCTAGATAAGAGAAACCCATCTCAATTCCTAAATCACCTCAGTGATATCTAACAGTTACAATCTCTAACAACTGCATCAATCTGTTCAATTGAAAGACATTCTTTCCAATAACAATATTCAGCCAAGACTCTTGACTAATAACAATACTCGGTTTTGCTTAAAAGCTTCAACCAAGAACAATACTCAACTCTTGCTTCAAAGCTTCGAGTGAGAACAATTTACAACTACCTATGTCGACCACATAGTATCAAAAGATACACGGGTGACTTACAAACTACACAAGAGACTCTCAAAACCTTAAACCCATATGTTGCACCGACGACTTGTTGTTGTGTGTGCTTTTTATTTTAGGTATAGCAAGTCCTTATTTATAAATTCTTGCAGTATGGGCTTGGACTCTTCAATCAGGTCCAATCTTCACGTTCTAAATCTTCTGTAGAATCTTCTCCACAAAAACAGGAACAAATCTCCAAATAGTTTCCTAAAAAGTCTCCAAGATTCTTTTTATGAAATCCAATTAAATTTGCACTTTGTTCCTAATAAATCTCCTTGACCTGCGTATAATGATGAGACATATCCAAAATATTCTCATCAAAACAAAACAAATTTGTCAAGAGATATACAACAGCAGCGCCTGCAGTACCAGACAAAGATGTCGTGACATCTCCTTCGACATCTTGATTAAAAGTCACATGACAACAAAACAGTTACACCTGCTGTACCAGACTAAGATGTCATGACATCTGTTAGAAACACATAACAACAGCACCTACTAAACCACACCAAGATGTCATGACATCTGTCATGACAGTAATACTGATGTCTGTACTCAACATCTTACTCAACATCTTGTTGTAAACTTGTTTTAGCCAAAATGTAGCCTATCAAAGACCTAACAATCTACCCCTTTGGCATATTTTGGCTAAAACAACCTTTGGATAACACATCCAGCTCTCCCTTATGGAAAAAACCAAAGAAAACTACTACTACTTACTTCTCCCCCTTTTTAGACATAATATGCCAAACCAAGCAACTATGCATTTAAGTGTAATCAACTAAAAGCAAGCAAGTCAGTAGCAGTACTCTCCCTGTCATATACAATTAGTCCTCCCCCTCAAGGGAAAATCCCCACACATCAGAACACATACAGCGGAACAACAGAACCAGCAGCAACACAAGCAGCACAAGCATGACAAACTATCATGCTCCCCCTAAGTAGTTACATACAACAAGCAACCACAAATACTACTCTCCCTGCATTTAGAACCAGTGCTCCTTTGTTAGTAGAACACCTAAAATGAATGGAAAACATAAGGCGCATCTTCATGTCTTCAAGAGCGCACCCTCTGTTAAACACACCTGCTGAACGCATTCACCTAATGATTGATCCTCAAGCAAACCATGTACCACACCAGTACATTTAATAGACAGAAGTTCTCCCCTATCTTTCTTAACTGATGCTTCTTCTGTAAGAAACACCTGAAAAACACCACATGATATCCCATCACATCTTCATAACCATACAGTGAGAGTACACGGAACACATCCTTGTACCATAACTATCAAACTCTTGGGTTGAGACCAAAGCTCCATTAATCCCTCTCATCCAGAAACTATCTATACACCACACGAATTCCTCCTAAATTCTCATGTATAGAACTCCTTGTTCCCTGAGATACAACCCAATTGAATCTGGAATACTTCACATTCCTCAAAGAGACACACAGGGCCCCTTTGTTTGCTAGCTCACCCATATGGTCTTCACACTTGAAGGACATCAAACACATGCTCCAGAAATCTTCAGCCCATTTGCTCCACAAGCACCAAACTGATCCATTTCTAGCATGTCCATTCACATCAGACTTCCAAGACAATCCTTTACCCATTATTCTCCCGTATGATAAGATAAATACTTCTTAGACAAGATGTGAGTGTCAAGTTCTACACTCAGAACTTAGTATCCTACTCCAAGGATAACCAATATAGAAAATGTTCTAACACCAGTTAGGACATCCTTCACATATCATAGACACCAAACACCATGGTTCTTGATATGCTCCACCACTGAACTTACTATCTGCATAGTAATCCAACTGAAGATCTTCAAAAAACACAGCGCCACCAGCTTGATCAATAAGAACTCCAGAAACCCAAAGAGAGAAATAAAATCTCATCCACCAAAAGAAGGTAATATTCCATACTCAACCTAGAACTTCTACCACAAGCTCCAAGATGAACCAGATCTTCCTTACATTTTCAACCAACTACCCTTCTGCCCAAGAGTAATTAGTTCCAAGCACCCTGCTTGAATGCACTCTATGAAACCAACTATATGCCACCTCTTGATTGATCTCACTCTTCTTTAGAACTCTTACAAGATACACTGATCCACCAATGGAATCTGATCTTCAAGTCATATGAACTACTTGCTCCATAGCAAGACATCTTGGATCCACCAAGCCTCTAGACATGTAACATCTTCTCAATCCACAGCCCCCGCAAACTGCCTGAGATAAACCTTTTTGAATAATCCATAACTTCCATTCTCCCGTAGATCACCTTATCTTAAGCTGATGTGCCACATCACCAACTGAGACTCTAATGTTAAGCTAAATGTCAGAGCATTCTGATACGACATCCAACTGTTGAATTCAACTCCTCCTTCTGCCACTCAGAAGAACCTCCTCCCTTTAACAGAACAAGAGTTCCATGTTCTCATAGACTTGATTCAATAACCAAGTTTGAGTAAACAACCTCCATCCTGCTTAGACAAATCACAGATATTCCACACAAGCTCACACCTCGATGAATAACTGCTTTGAAACTTCAAAGACTTCACACCTGCCACGTCTTAATCTTCAGAAGATAAAGTAATCCTAGACTACATCATAGCCATACCAAAGAATGCCACTTTCCTTAGTAGAGTAGTCTGTAGAAAGTCAGAGAAAACTGCCACTTAACCTTGACCTTCAAATGAGCAAGATCCCATGCTCATAAGAACCTAGATAAAAATAAACTGATCCAAGCTGTGCTATCACCAGCACTCAATTCTGGACAAGTCTCTTGCCAGGACACTTTCCAGATATACACCAGATGCTTCTAGTAATAACTTGAACACACCTGTTGCACTCCAATACTCTTAGATCAGAAATAAACTGATCCAAGATCCATCCATAAAGATTATGATGTCTTCTTCTTCATCTTCCACATCACAACTGTTTAGACCAATTTCTTGCCAGGAAACTATCCAGAGATCAGATGCTTCTGCCACACCAATTGAAGCCGATTCTTAGGTCAACACCCAAGAGAAATAGAACCAAAAGCCTATACAGTACCCCTCCCATGATTCTGCACAAACCAGATGAAGAGATGTCCCAACATCTTGTTGAACATCAGCAATCTTGACTTTCAAGGATAATCAATTAAATACTTGTGAATTCCACAAATAGGAATTGATCTTAAATCCTTGTCCAATAACCCTTCTTCACCGTTGTAGCTAAGCTCCACCAGATCACTTCATGAAAACTTATCAAGCATTCAATCTTTTGCAAGTATCTTATTTGACAAACAGGGTTGAGATACCAAAGTTGCCACCCTTGACTCAAGTAACTAAGATTCTCTTTGAACGAACCTTATTTACCTCAACAATTCTGAGAACTCAAATCAGATTGGATCCATAATTAGGGTTAAGAGAGATGAATCCTTCCTTGCTATTTTGGATGGTAAAAATAAATCACCTCCACTTTCTTCAGGTTGTGTTTCATAGAAACACCTTCTAGTCAGAAGAATAACTAGAAGACTCTAGATACACGACTGAGACGCCTTTATGAGTGGACTTGAGTGAATTCTCAAGTATCTTTAACAACCTAGCCGATCCACAATTTATCAAACTTCCAGAGCAAGAACTTGATAAACCTAAACTCAACTCCTTTCCTCTTCAACTGACTTCAAACTGCACCATGGAACTAAGCTTCCAAGTACCAAGTCACCATAACAGACATCTTCCAACAACTCTTTCCATTCCATCGCTCCCGAATTCAGAATAAAAAGATGCAGATATCTTCACATATAGAGGCTGACGATTGAGACCTTCCACCATCTGTCTTCAGCAACAACTCCAGAATCCCATAATTCTAGAGCTATTCCATCAGAAACATATGCAGCGGAACCACTAAGGAACAAATTTTGCTTGCCCTAATAAGATGTCAGAACATCTTATAAGACACCCCAACAAGAGAACTAGCCACTTCTCCTGCAGTTGTTGTAGAACCTCCTCAGCAACATGAACAACCACCGGGTTATTACCTTTGATCTAGAACATCCATCCCATTCATTAATACCCTTGAGTATGTCTGAGTTGATTGATATGATCTTCAAAACTCATCCTTGTTTAAACGCCAGAAAGTATCTCCCAAAGTACTCATCCAGAAACAGACAGGATGCCTGCTTTTATACCAATTGAAATTCTGGCACTGCAGACAACAAATGTCCTAACACATGTCAAGACATTGTTCTGCATAATTATTAAACAAGAACAGACTAAACAAGTAGACGTTTACAGATTGCAAAAAGTAAACGAACATACAACATTGTTGACCCAGTTCGGTGCAAATCACCCTACCAAGCCAGGAATGAATTCACTATTAGTAGTATTAATTTTGAGCTAAACTCCCCCGTTTATAAATCCTCACTTAATCCCTACCCAGTACAACTCTATCTAGAAATCACCATCTAGATAAGAGAAACCCATCTCAATTCCTAAATCACCTCAGTGATATCTAACAGTTACAATCTCCAGCAACTGCGTCAATCTGTTCAATTGAAGGACATTCCTTCCAATAACAATATTCAGCCAAGACTCTTGACTAACAACAATACTCGGTTTTGCTTAAAAGCTTCAACCAAGAACAATACTCAACTCTTGCTTCAAAGCTTCGAGTGAGAACAATTTACAACAACCTATGTCGACCACATAGTATCAAAAGATACATAGGTGACTTACAAACTACACAAGAGACTCTCAAAATCCTACACCCTAATGTTGCACCGACGGCTTGTTGTTGTGTGTGCTTTTTATTTTAGGTCTAGAAAGTCCTTCTTTATAAACTCTTGCAATATGGGCTTGGACTCTTCAATCAGGTCTAATCTTCATGTTGTAAATCTTCTGCAGAATCTTCTCCACAAAAATAAGAACAAATCTCCAAATAGTTTCCTAAAAAGTCTCCAAGATCCTTTTTATGAAACCCAATTAAATATGCACTTTGTTCCTAATAAATCTCATTGATCTGCATATAATGATGAGACATTTCCAAAATATTCTCATCAAAACAAAACAAATATGTCAAGAGATATACAACAACAACACCTGCTGTACCACAGAAAGATGTCGTGACATCTCCTTCGACATCTTGATTAAAAGTCACATGACAGCAAAACAACAACACTTGCTGTACCAGACTAAGATGTCATGACATCTGTCTTCGACATCTGTCTAAAACACATAATAGCAACACCTGCTGTACCAGACCAAGATGTCATGACATCTGTCGTGACAGTCATACTGATGTCTGTACTCAACATCTTACTCAACATCTTGCTGTAAACTTGTTTTAGCCAAAATGTAGCCAATCAAAGACCTAACAAAAGTGAAGAAGATCTAGCAGCTGGGAAATCATAAAGAAGCTTGCACAATGTATGCGGCCAGAGTAAGTAATGAAATGAGAAAACCTTTATAAAAGAATTGAAGTCACTAAAAACCTTTTAGGCTCCCCTAAGAGTTCTAAAAGGATAAGCACATCTTTGACACGCGCTGGGGGTGTTTAAAGTCTAAAAAATAAGCCATCATTGCTTACATTAAATGAAGCCAAACATGTTTATTTGAATGATTGATGGTTAACATCCCTAAGTGACACTCTAGATACCCAGGAAACATCTAGAAAGGAGATGGCGACTCACCCTCAATTGAGGGTCTCACTCTCCTATTAAAGTAGTCGTCTATAACTAAGGGACTCACGTCTAACTAAAGCAGTTGTTTATAGCTAGGAGACTCGCCCTCAACTAAGGGGATTTCCTCCAACTAAAGGAGTCCCCTATAACTAAGAGACTCGCCTGAAGTTGAAGGAATCGCCCTTAACTAAGGGACCCGCCTCCGACTAAAGCAGTCACCTACAGTTAAGGGACTTGCCCTTAAGTGAGGGAATCACCCTCCAAGTAAAGGACTCACCCCTGGCTGTAAAGTTCAGCCCAAGAAAAGGTTAACACACCCCATCCTTTTCAATTCCTCACGCTTCAGAGACCGTGTAATGATATATTTGTAAGGGCCCCTAAATAAGGCAACAGGTGTCTTTTGTTGGGAACTTGCCCCATGAGGCATTGTCCAATGTGTGTATTTTACTTACCACTAGGCTTAATATAAAGGAAGATGTGGATAACACCATTTATCTAGTCCCTAACTGCTTGTGTGGAATCATGCCATGACTCCCGAGTAAATAAGCAGTCAACAATTTTCCTTAGTCAAGACAAAACGGTTACCACTCCTTGAGGGTTCCTTGAACCCTAAGTCTAAGTATCTATATAAATACAACCTCCCTAACTGAAGAGGGACATATCATAACTTACCTATAAGTAACAGATACGCACATAACATCTCACCTCATGTGAGATTGCTCTCAACATAACCAGAAACACGACTAAACAGAGATTCTTGCTGCCGCATGAAAGCCCTCATAATTCAAAAACAACTAAGGTCTCTGGTCATCCACACTATCTTAGGGGTACAACAAACTCCTATATGGCCTTTGTTTCCAAATTGAGCCAAAGGACATCAATGAAGCTTTCAATGATGAACATTGATCTCTTGTTATGCAAGAAGAGTTAAATCAGTTTGGGAGAAACAATGTATGGGAACTTGTTCCCAAACCTAAGACTAGTCTAGTGACAGGGACCAAACGGGTCTTTAGTAATAAACTTGATCAAAATGACATTATCTTAAGAAATAACGCAATGCTTCTTGCGAAAGGGTAAAATCAGCATGAAGAAATAATTTAGATGAAACCTATGCTCCGATATCTAAATTATAAGCTATTATAATGCTTTTAGGTTTTTCATGCATTTTAAATTTCAAACTTTTCTAAATGTTTGTAAAGAGTGTGTTCTTGAACAATTACATCCAAAAGGAAGTGTATGTTGTTCAAATCTCCTTACAGTTTAAAACAAGCCCTTCGAGCTTGGTATGAACGCTTGAGCAAGCTTCTGCTTGAAAACAACTTTCAAAAATGAAAGGTTGATACAAAACTTTTCATTAATAAATATAAGTATACACGTTTACTTGTGCAAATATATGTTGATGAAATTATATTTGGTGCTACTAACGGGTCTCTTTGCAAGGATTTTTCTAATATGATGCAAAACAAATTGAAATGTCTATGATGGGGAGCTTTGATACCTTCTTGTTTTCAAATTTATCAACGAAAAGAAGACACATTTATCAATCAAACTAAGTATAACAAATAGTTATTAAAAAATCCATAATGGAAAAAGAAAACCTATATCAACTCCCAAGAGCACCTCACGTAGTCTATATAAGGACGTGGGATGAAAATCTTTTGAAAAAAATAAATATGGAGGTATGATCAATTACTTTATCTATCTTATTGCATTATGTCCTGATATTATGTTTTATGTATTTATGTGTGCATGCTTTCAAACAAACCCCAAATAATCATACCTCATTGCAGTCAAAAGAATTATGAGGTATCTCACTAGCAGACCACTAATGGGTTTTTGGAACCCTAAAGGGACTAATTATGCTTTAGTAAGGTGCTAAGATTTTCTATACTTCTTATTGTAAATTGGATCACAAAAATACTTGCGACACATGTCACTTTCTTGGGAAATCATTTATCTCCTGGCATAACAAGAAACAAGCAAGTGTTGTGTTATACAAAACTTAAGAAGAATACACCAATGTAGCAATTTATTGTGTGTAAGTAATCTGGATGAAACATAACTCAAATGATCATGGAATTAATCTCAAAACAAGCTCGATTAATTGTGACAATACTAGCTCCATAAATCTCACTATGTCTCTGGTACTTATCTCTCGGAAAAAACAAATCGAGATTAGGCACCATTTTATTATGGATCATGTCAAAAAAGGGGATTGTATAATTGAGTTTGTGTCTTAATCTAATCAAATGTCAGACAGTGTTTACTAAACCTCTTCCTAAAGAAATTTATTTTTCATAAGAATTGAGTTATGAATTCTGAATCAATTATGCATTGATAAATATTCTATGTGTTTCTTCTCCATATTCTTCCTTATTTCTCAATGTGAAATATATGTTCTACATACTATTTAACTATTTCTTCACTTTTTTTACTGGTTTTTTATAATGCTAAAGGGGTAGGAGTATATTCTTAGAGGAATTAAATATACTCCCTTTATTTGGGAGGGGTATTTAATAACTCTAATATTTTCATCTTAGTTTTTCTGAATTACCACCTACCTAAGAGATGCATTATCATCATAATAAAGAGATAATATGATTCTACATGTTGTGCATGTTATGATGTTACTATCAGGGATTTTGATGATGACAAAATAATAAGGCAAAATTATTATTAAGTATCACCAATATAGAAAAATATTGAAGTTATAAAAAATCCAAGCTAAAAAAGTTCAGATGTTTGAACAAAGTTAGTCAAATACAAAAATAAAATCAAAAGGAGTTGAAGTTGTGAAAGCTCACCTAATACTGTACTTTAATATTTATTTAGGTGTTTTTAATCAATAGTGTGAAAATAAAATAGTATTAGCTCTCAAGGTACTAAGACAGTCTCACACACACACACATACACACGCACATACACACACACACACACACACACAATGACCAACCTTAAAATCAATATTTTGCGAACAATTTATCAAAAACCATATAACACAACTCACCCCCTCTTATGTTTAAAGTCACTTTGGTCAACACTTTCTCCCCTACAAGGCTTACAAGGGTGAAGTGTTTTATATCAACTTCCTCCATGTCGAGTATCCAAGAAATTGTTTACCCAAGACACACCGTTTTCTTTTAAGGAAGGCAGAGGTTGCACATTGGGTTTTAGTGTGTAACATTTCAGTTAGTGTGGTGAGTTAGTGTCATAACCTATATTTTTAAATAAAGTAATTTAGGGCCTACATAATTGTATGGGTATTAAATGCACATCCTGTGAAGACAAACTTCCAAAGTGTTTTGATGAAGACAAGCCCATTGATGAAGACAAACTCAACAATGATATGATCAAAGAAGGAAAAAGAAGGATCTAATATTGGCTTTGTTCAAAACTTTTTAAATCAAGTAATAAGGTATATGAATATTTCTTAACATAAATAATCTTAAGTGCTCAAAGTCTTGATCATGCATTAAAACCTTTTCATAGCATGTTTTTATGACCTTGGTTGAAAAGTTAGTTGGTGGCAGCATATTGATAATTTAACTTAGAATTTTTTTTTAGAAAATCTTTATGTCAATCGATTGGTGTTTAGGATCAATTGATTGATTGTGGTTTCTTCCTTCAAAAATTTTGTGGTACATGCTGAGCCAATCGATTGTTGTTTTATGTCAATTGATTGGTCTGAGTTTTTTCTTCAATTTTTACACTATGTCAATCGATTACTGTTTTATGTCAATTTATTGGTCTGTGTTATTTTTTCAATTTTCGCCTTATGACAATCAATTAGTCTTTCCAGTCAATCGATTGATCCTGTACAAAATTTGAAATTTTAAACGTACTCTTTGTGTCTTGACTCCTTTTCATAACATCTTTTCACCATGGGGTACAATTTTTTTCTCAGCCTATTTTCTTCAACCATTACCATGTTATTTTGAATAGGTGTCTCCATCTCTATAAATTAATTTCAAGTTTCATGTTTCATTCACCTCTTTCATACAAATCTACAATTTCTCTGCATATTCTTCCATAACAGAAATTTTCATACAAGATACTTTTTTAATCTCATTTTCATATCACATTCATAAAAGTATCATTTGAGCACTTAGAGAGTTTATACTATTAAATCTTCATATTTGAAAGAGAAGAAGACTTTGTTATAAGTCTTAAAGAATACTATAAATCTTCATATATTCATTTTATTGAAATTGTTGTAAAAATTCCTAAGTTCCAAGGATTGTTTGGAATTAGGTGTGTACTATAAGAAGGAGGATTGTTTCTTTTTATAGGGCTTGTTGTAACCTTGTTATCCGGATTGTGGATACAAGAGGTTCATTGTGAGAGGATTGTTCTCAATTGGACTTAGTTGAAAAAATCCAAGAGATTGTTCTTGGTGGCTCATTGTTAGTGACTTGTATAAAAAGACTAGGAAGAGTCTTGTCTTGTCCAAACAATAGTGAAATCTCTTTCATGTTGAAAGGGGACTGGAGTAATCTCGTACTGTGAGGGGAACCAATATATTTCTTTGTGTTCTTTACTTTCCGCAATTTACCGCTTTTCATTACATAGTAACCTTTAGGAAAGTAAAAAATAAAACCGTCGAAAAACCGAAAAAATTGTTAAGTACCTAATTCAACCCCCTCTTAGGCATACTTTATAATTACATTTACAGATCCAATATAGCTTCGACAAGCGCAAATCCGGTTTTCAAAGATGGCGGTAGTAGCAATAAGCCCCCTCTATTTTCTGGTGAATATTTTGATGTTTGGAAAATCAGAATGAGAGCACACTTAGAAGCACAAGGAGATGGAATATGGGAAACTGTTGAAAATGGTCCACATCAACCAATGAGTGTAGTAAATGATGTTGGAACTCCAAAGATTAAAAGTTCTTATACTGACGATGATAAAAAGAAACTGCTCGATGAAAAGAAAGCCATTAACATATTACAAAGTGCATTAAGTATGGATGAATTCTTCCGCATTTCACAATGTAAATCCGCGAAAGAAATTTGGGACACTTTGGTGGAAACTCATGAAGGAATTGCTGAAGTTAAATGATCTAGATTGAACACATTAAGTCAAGAATATGAGATGTTCAGAATGCAGCCCCGAGAATCAATCCTCGACTTGCAAAAAAGATTTGTGCACTTGAAAAATCATTTGAAAGCACTCGGTAAGACTTTTACTAAAAATGAATTAAATCTTAAAGTGCTTAGATCTTTAAACAGGGAATGGCAACCAAAGGTGACAACGATATCAGAAAAGAAGAGTCTTTCTACCATGACATCCGCTTCCTTGTTCTGAAAACTTCAAGAGCGTGAATTAGAACTTGAAAGATTGGAGAAGCATGAAATACAAGTAAAAGATTCAAAAGACGTTGCCTTAAAGACAAAAGTAAAAAAATTATGATAGTAATCAAGAGGATGAGTATAATAGTGATGAAAATGATGATCTTATCAAGAAGTTTGAAAAGTTTCTAAGAAAAGAAAGAAAAAGGGAGACCATTAAAGGGGAAGCACTAACAAGGAAGATTAAATGCTTTGAATGTGGAGAAAGAGGACATGTTAAAAGTGAATGCCCTACACTTCAAAAGAAGAATAAATTCAAGAGAAAGAATCATAAAAAGGAAAAGAAAGCATATGTAGCATGGAATGACAATGAAATAAGTTCATCTTCAGATGAAGAACATGTAAATCTTGCATTGATAGCAACACACCATTCCGATGAAGAAGAATAAGAGGTTAGTAATGAAATATCTTCTTGTGATAATGATACTTTAGGTGCTATTGAAGAACTCTTAAGTGAATGCAAAGTATTGTATAAAACAATATCTTCACAAAAGAAACAAATTACATCTTTAGAATAAAAATTTGTATTTTGGAAAAAGAAGCAAAAGATGAGAAACTAAAGAAAATTAGTGAAGAAAAACAAGAATGGGTATGTAAAAATTGTGAATACTTTATTTCCAAACTGTTCAATTAAAAAGAGTCCTTGAAAGATATAAGAAAGGACAAATTGGATTAGAAGTAGTCCTGAGTCAACAAAGAAATTCGAATGATAAAAGTGGACTTGGTTATTCAAAGTTTTCTAAACCAAGTTCTAGTAAAACTATTTTTGTTAAGGCTAGTGACCAATCTTCCAAAGAGAAAGTGAACAAACCTAGGAATGTACATCCTTATCCTAAAAAGAAAAGATTTGTGAAAAAGAAATCTTATGTTCCTAGATATAAGAGCAATTTTGTTCCTACTTGTTTTTATTGTGGTATTATTGGCCATTCACCTAATGCTTGCTATGTTAGAAACTTTAGTGTTACAAGTGGGCATTATGTGTGGGTTAAGAAAGGAACTAATTATGAAGGACCCAAGGCACATTGGGTACTATTTAAAACTTTTTTTTTTTAGGTTTTCTTGAAGACCACTTCAATTCTATGCTTTGTTGATAAGTGGTTGTTCTAACTTTCAAATCTGGTTCTAAAGTCCAAGAGTTATTTAACATATAGGGAATACCTTAAAGGAAGAATTATTGGCATTGGCAAAGTTAGAGCACTAACTTTCACATCCATTGAAGATGTACTTTATGTTAAAGGACTAAAGCAAAATCTTCTAAACAAAAGCCAACTTTGTGACTAAGGCTTCAAAATCATGTTCGCCAAGGATGAATGTTTGATGAAGTCACTCATGAGGTAAATCTCATAGGTAAAAATTGTTTTTATTTTTCATAATTTCTTTATATACTTCAAGTCTTTTCCCATAGTTTTTGCTAACGGCAAAGGGGGATAAGATATATGTATATGTGTATGCCTTTCTTTAACATTTTGCAGCAAGCTACAAATTGTCAAGAACTCTCAATCAAGGATCAAGGGGGAGCATTGATCTAGGGGGATTTATCTTTGTTAGGGGGAGAAAAACCTTTATAATTTTCATGGTTGTCACCATAAAAAAGGGGGAGAACGTGAATACAAACTTCCAATGTGCTTTGATGAAGACAAACTCAACAATGATATGATCAAAGAAGGAAAAAGAAGGATCTAATATTGGCTTTGTTCAAGACTTTTTAAATCAAGTTTCAAGGTATATAAATATTTCTTAACATAAATAATCTTAAGTGCTCAAAGTCTTGATCATGCATTAAAACCTTTTCATAGCATGTTTTTATGACCTTGGTTGAAAAGTTAGTTGGTGGCAGCATATTGATAATTTAACTTAGAATTTTTTTTAGGAAAATCTTTATGTAAATCGATTGGTGTTTAGGATCAATTGATTGACTGTGGTTTCTGCCTTCAAAAATTTTGTGGTGCATGCTGAGCCAATCGATTGTTGTTTTATGTCAATTAATTGGTTTGAGTTTTTTCTTCAATTTTTACACTATGTCAATCGATTACTGTTTTATGTCAATTGATTGATATGTGTTATTTTTTCAATTTTTGCCTTAGGACAATCAATTGGTTTTTCCAGTCAATCGATTGTTCCTGTACAAAATTTGAAATTTTAAACATACTCTTTGTGTCTTGACTCCTTTTCATAACATCTTTTCACCATGGGGTACAATTCTTTTCTCAGCCTATTTTCTTCAACCATTACCACGTTATTTTGAATAGGTGTCTCCATCTCTATAAATTCATTTCAAGTTTCATGTTTCATTCACCTCTTTCATACAAATCTACAATTTCTCTGCATATTCTTCCATAACAGAAATTTTCATACAAGATACTTTTTGAATCTCATTTTCATATCACATTTATAAAAGTATCATTTGAGCACTTAGAGAGTTTATACTATTAAATCTTCATATTTGAAAGAGAAGAAGACTTTGTTATAAGTCTTAAAGAATACTACAAATTTTCATATATTCATTTTATTGAAATTGTTGTAAAAATTCCTAAGTTCCAAGGATTGTTTGGAATTAGGTGTGTACTTTAAGAAGGAGGATTGTTTTTTCTTATAGGGTTTGTTGTAACCTTGTTATCCGGATTGTGGATATAAGAGGTCCATTGTGAGAGGATTGTTCTCAATTGGACTTAGTTGGAAAAATCCAAGAGGTTGTTCTTGGTGGTTCATTGTTAGTGACTTGTATAAAAAGACTAGGAAAAGTCTTGTCTTGTCTAAACAATAGTGAAATCTCTTTCATGTTGAAAGGGGATTAGAGTACTCTCGGACTGTGAGGGGAACCAGTATACTTCTTTGTGTTCTTTACTTTCCGCAATTTACCGCTTTTCATTACATAGTAACCTTTAGGAAAGTAAAAAAAATAAAATAGTCGAAAAACCAAAAAAATTGTTAAGTACCTAATTCACCCCCCTCTTAGGCATACTTTATGCTTACATGTCCCCCTACAAGGCAAATGTCACCTATATTACATTTCCCTGATCGTATACATTCATATGTAAGCTTGGTTCCCAACTTGACTATTAAGTGGTTTTATTCCATTTCATAAAGTTTTTGTTCCATTCTTTTCTCACTTTCCTTTTCACCTAGAGCTTGAGTTGTATTTGTTTTTTTTTTCACAACTTAAATGGTTTCGTGAACCCTTTCTAGATCCCTCGCATTTCTTCCGCAAAGGTATTTCCTCTACATCTGTATTTTCCATGTTGTTCTTTTATTTGTCTTCATTTAATGATGATTCTAAAAGAGATATGCTCAAATATGGATATTGTAATACCTTGTCTTTTAGATTAGGCTTTTACCGATATGTGTTGCTCCCCTTTTAAGGGATCTAATGTAATTATGAACTAGAAGGAGTACTTTAAGGTTGTTTTTGGTTAGAATAGTAGTGAATCTAGTTGTTGTGGTTATTCGAGTGAAGGGAGTATTAGTAGCTATTAAAGTGAATGTAGGATAATTTCTTCTTCATCTTTCTTGGGAGGCTTCCATCACTTTTTTTTGCTATTGTGTCTACTAAAACAACTAATTCGATTATCCTTGAGGTTTTAGAGTATAACTTCTCTTATCTCAATCGGGAGAGTGCATGCATTTTTCATTTCAAGACGAAGTGTTGTCCATGAAGAGAGTTAGAAGTCATTAGTGAGTTGGTAAAGGATAGAAAATGTGTCGTAATGATGCATTTTATATTTATAACAAAGTTGTATAGATCTCATGGGTTACAATACCGTTTAATGAGTTTTAGTGTGAGGTTCTTACTATTTTTTAACATGGAACCCTCCTAGTTTCACTGAAATAGTTGGAATTTATAAGGGCCTTTAAAAATTTCAGTGAAAGCATTTAAATTGAGGCTTATATGGGTGCATTTTTCTTGTTTTATTGTTTAAAGGGGGGATAAGGGGTCCTCGATTTTTCCAAGTGGTGAATCCAGCCGAGGTCTCTTTTGTCCCTTTCAATCCTCCTATAAAAATATCAAAACTTGATTTTTTTTGGGTGAGAGGTGTAATAATATTTTTCAGACCCTTTATGAAAATCTTGGTAACCCTATGTTTCCACTACAACAAATAATTGATTTTATAACAACGTTTTCACCTCAGCCAATAACCGACCGAGGTGTAATCCAAGGTGCATATCTTTTTAATTTCATTTTAAAAAGATTACCTTATCCCTTGGTTATGCTATCAACCGATGGGAAAAGTCTTTATGCGTTCGGTTCCGATCGACTACTCTTTTTAATTTTATTTTTAAAAATTACTACCTATTACATATGTTGGTATGGAAACAGATTTGTAAAGTTTTCACTTGACGTCTTTCATTTTTTTTTTAATTTTTTAAACAAAATATGGGAGGCTTGTTCCCTCAGTTGGGGTGGCAACCAATAGGTAAAGTATTACCTATTCCCTCGATTGATCCCCCTAACTGATAGGAAAACTCAAACAGAATTATATTTCCACAAAAGAGAAATTTTTTAGAACACACTTGAAACCTCATCTTCTCCATCAAAACTTCATCTTCTCCAAACAACTTGAAACTTCATTTATCCTGTAATGAGTTTAAAAACTTCATCTTCTCCAAACATCACTTCTTTCATAACGAGTTTCTAAACTCCATCTCTTCCATAATTTTGTTCGAAACTTCATCTTCTCCTCTCAAATGCCGTTAACATCATTGAAGATCACTCGAACAAAACTTGAAATGAAGAAAAGGCAACAAAACTCAAAAGAATCTAGAAAAAAAATGAAACTCGAAATGAAACTTCCTCCACCACTATATTTGTTTTAAACATCACATTTTGGGTAAATAAATGACACTATCCTTACATGTAACTTAGAAATGTGTGTTGTTGTAAAATGTTTACTGTTGTGGTTGTTGTTCAGATTGAAGATTTAGCTATGTTACTAATATATGTTGTTGTTATCCTTTCCCTTTCCATCTTCTAATATTTTTTCATCATCATATTATGTTTAATATTGAAGTATGATCAACTATGACATACCTCCTAATCAAAATTTATCTTGGTTGCGCCAGTTATGCCTCCTATGATTAACATTTTCACTAAGTATATTAGTAATATATGTTGTTGTTCTAAAATGTTAAATATTTTTATTGTTGTTGTTGTAAAAATTTTAATGGTGTTTTTGTTGTTGTTTAGTGTAAAAGATTTAATGTATCAATTGCAAAGGCATTTTCTCTCAAAAAAAATATTTAGTTGTTGTTTGTTACACATGATCCTCTATTAAGTGATACTTTTGACATTAGAATAACTTGTTAAATAAGTTAATAAGTGATCTAAAATGTATACGTAACAATACATAATTAATGATTTATTTTCAGAAGCTAGTTATAAATCGTATTTAGATGAAAACTAATAGATTAACTGCAAAGTGTGAGAATGAAGTGATTGAATTTCTTTAATTCGCTGAAAGAAATCATCCTGACAACAATGTAATTTTTTATTGTCTTTGTGTTTTTTGTGGGAATAATAAAAAACATGGAACGGAAAAAATATTGAATGATCTATGCTGTGATATAATTTGCCAACATTATACGAAATGGACGTGGCATGGTAAAGTGAAAAAATATCTCAAATGCGACACACAAAGATGAAGTTGATGTAGATATGGATGATCGACTAGAAGATATGACCCGTGATATTGGAGAAGATTATTTTAATAGAGTTCATATGTATGATATTTTAAATAGTGACAAGGAAGAGTCGTTATATCCGAGATGCATAAATTTTTATCCCTAAAAGAAAATAGTTAAAAAACATATTCCCCCCCCCCCCCCCTAGTATGTCACACTTTTTCTAGAAAAGAATAAAAGTTTTTGTTAGTGTTTGCAAGGTATTAGAGTCCCCTAAGGGTACTCATCAAATGTCAAGAAACTTGTATCAATGAAAGATCTCAAATTAATTGGTTTAAAATCTCATGATTGTCATGTCTTGATGCAACATTTTCTGCAGGAGCTATTTGTAAAATCTTACAAAAAAATGTAAGGGAAACTATAGCTAGATTATGATTATTCTTCAATCATATATGTAATAAAGTCAGTCATTGATCCAAAAAAACTTATATGAGTTAGAACATGAGCCTGCAATTATCTTGTGTCAATTAGAGATGTATTTTCCTTCATTATTTTTTGACATTATAGTTCACTTAATTGTTCATATAATCAGGGAGATTAGATTTTATGGCCCAATTTACTTAAGGTGGATCTATCAAGTAAAGCGATACATAAAGTATTTAAATGGTACACAAAAAATCATCAATGTCTAAAAGCTTTAATCATTGAAAGGTACATCATTGATCTCTAAAAAAGTTAGACACTTAGGTTGTTTGGAGTGACAATGTAAACACTCATAAAATTTTCACTTTCTCTTGGAAGCAAGTGTGCACACCTTACACTGTTGGTGGTCAAAATTGGAGATTTTTATTGAATATTAATTATGTTATAATAATATATTATTATAATACTATTATTAGTTAGAAATATCTATCTAAATAGTAATGACAAATTATTGTAGATGCATAATTTGTCAAAGTTAAAATAGTAAGTCCAATTATTACATTAGTGTAATAAATGTATTTCTAGTAGTATAAATACTACCTTTGGCTAATGTAAAAACACACAAAGATTTTATTTTGAAAACATAAGTAAAGCATTCTTCCCACTTCAATCTTTTTTATCTAAGCTTGATATTTAAAACTAATTTAGTAACTTATATTAGTTCATAAATATTAACAAATGTTCAAAATCGGGTTTTTCTCAACACGTTATCAGCACGATCGTTTCTATAGGAAGTTATTACTACACTAGGTATATCGTCTAAACTTATCACTTTTATATTATTATTATTATTATTATTATTATTATTTTCCATGGCTATAGAAAACTGGAAATTAGTCAAGTCATTTATAACTAGAATAACTTTTATCATTATTTTTACTTTACCCTTTGTTATAGAAAACTGACAACTTGTCAAGTGCTTTATAATAAGTGTGGATTTTATATCTTTTGTGTGGAGGTTTAAAACCCCATATGCAGTTAAGTTACTAACTTTTATATTTAGTGGAGGTTTAAAACACCATATGCAGTTACTAACTTTTCTATTGAGTTACTAACTTTTATATTTAGTGAAGGTTTAAAACCCCATATGCAGTTACTAACTATTATATTATGTTACAAACTTTAATATTCAATTACTAAGTTTTACATTTAGGGGAGGTTTAAAACCCCATATGCAATTACTAACTTTTATATTCAATGGAGGTCCATAACCCCATATGTAGTTACTAACTTTTATATTTAGTGGAGGTCTAAAACCTCATATGTCATCTTATAATTATCTCTAAACCCTTGTAATAGCTAGTTGATATTCAACACACTTTAAATTTGATTTGATGATATTTATCTTTTCTTTCTCTTTTTCTTTTTTTCCCTAACGGTAACTATAACGGCCGTTTTACAAATTTATCTATATATAATTCAATTTCTTTCATAAATTTCACATCATTCTCAAATATTTATCCATATCTTTCAAAAGACTAAATATTTTTTTTTCATCACTCTACTTCTCATTATTTTATTCCTCATCGGTATTATCAAACATGAAGAGCTAGGTAAAGATTATGAAGTATTAATGATATTTATTATTTTACCAATAAGAATCTTAGCTTGGTTTATTAATAGAGATTTTTGAATAAAACATGATCATGGTTTTTGTAATTGTTGTTATTGAATAAATTGATATATATATATATATATATATATATATATATATATATATATATATATAAATTTATTCAATAACAACGATTACAAAAACCATGATCATGTTCTTTTGAAGTCTAGATATAATCATGTCAAATGTTAAGCATCACTTCAAAATTTTAAGCATAACTGGAGACAACTACATAACATGTAATAACAACTTAATAGAGTACCTTGCATGTGAGGGACTCGATAAAATCCTTGAAGGAGAAAATTCAGGAAAGTCAGCTGTTGATCCAGAAGAGGTGACAATGAAAAACTTAAAAGTAAATCGAGTAATCAAACACCACCTTGACGATGGTTTACAAATAGAATATTCAAATGCAAGAGATCCCAAGATTTTGTGGGACAAACTTAAGGAAAGATTTAGACATCAGAGGAAAGTCTTGTTGCCCTCATTAATGGATCAGTGGAACAAATTAAGGTTCCAAGATTATAAAAGTGTTGTTAAATATAACTCTGCCATGCACCAAATTATAACACAATTAGAATTTTGTGGCATAGTTATAACTGAAGAAGAAAAATTGGAAAAAACTTTTTCTACTTTTCATGCATCCCAAGTTTTGTTGCAACAACACTATAAAATGAGGGAATTTTCTGAGTATTCTGATTTAGTTGCACCCCTTCTAGAAGCAAAGCAAAATAATGAGCTCCTTATCAAAAACCACCAGTCACGTCCCACAGGAACAATAATATATCCTGAGATAAATGTCACAACATTTAATCAAAGGCGTGGTGGCTATAATCGTAATAAAAAACGTGGAGCTTATTCTCGTTTTGAGGGTCCTAGTAGAGGCGGATATCACGGTCGAAACCACTTTCGTGTCGAGGTCGTGGACGAAGTTATGTGAATAATTATAGATTTCCCAGACATGACCAAACTAACAGAAATCATCAAGGAAGGGGGTACTTATATCCAAGAGGGTCCCTTGAGGAATCATGATGATTTATGCTTTAGATGCGGAAAGAAAGGTCATTGGTCCAAGACATGTAGAACACCAGAACATTTATGTAAAAAAAACAATGCATCTGTAGAAGGAAAAGGGAAGGAAGTAAATTTTAATGAAATTGAACTCGAAAATGATACTACATGCTTCGAGGTTGCTGGTTTAGTTGAAGGAGCAATGTATAGAGTGATTTTTGTATAATGTGTGATGAACTTGTATTAATCTTATATTTGAAATATGTACAAGCTTAAGTATTTGTATATTATTTTTGCATGAAATAATAATGTTAAATATGTTGTGTTGATTTACTCTCTATTTAATCTTATTTCCATTTCAAGAAGGTTAGACATGGAACATATTGAAGACATTTGTAAGAACAAGATTTGGTTCTGCATCTTATCTCTATGTTTTGATGATAACAATGGAGTATTTGATGATATCAATTTTGGTACTCTAACGTTTGTTATTCTGATGGTTTGACAAACAGGTTCTGACTCTGATAAAGAAAGTTCTGACTCTGATAAAGATCATGTGCTACGTCACTCTGAAATTCTCAATGGTCGCTTCTGCGTAAAGAAGCAAGATTGCTTCTGATCTACTATGCGTCAGAAAGACTCTGAAGACAAGGTTCTGATGAACAGAGTTCTGAAGACTCTGAAGACTTATGTTTTTGATAATCAAGGGTTCTGAATAAGGAGTGCTTAAGACTCTGATGACAAGGTTCAGCTGAACAAGTTCTGAAGACTCTGAAAACTCTGAAGACTCAAGACTCTGAAGACCCAATGATTCATTCTTCTGATCATGCTTCAATCATATCAACTCAGAAGCCTCTGATGGATAGAAGAAGATGAAACGTTTGCGAGGGAAAATAGTACATAGTACAGATCAAACACGTTCTTTTCCACTACCCTGATTTGGTGGTACAAAGGACAATTTCAGCGTACGATTTTCACCCCAGCATAACGACATTATTTCAAGTCACTAGTACTTTTCTTATATTACTTATCTGCCCTTCAACGGATCTTTTTTTGGCTATATATATAGACTTGATCATTCAATGAATAAGTAGTGATAACAAGTGTAACACTCAGCGTGAAAAAGAGAAATATAAAAAACACTGATTCATATGAAGAAAGAACTCAAGAAATAGAGAAATTTAGGAGTGAACAGTAAAGCACCACAATACAAAGAAGAAGATTATTCTTACTGTGTAGATTCGCTCTAAGTTAGATTGAGCTAGAAACTGTGTTTACTCTGCTTGTGTAGAAGCATCATTATTGTAAACAAACCTTTGTAACAAACAGTTGTTTGTGATTCCTAAAGGACCGGTTAGGTCTGAAGCTTTAGGAAGATTTGTGTTCCCTAAAGGACCAGGTAGGTCAGAAGCTTTAGGAAGACTAAGACAGTGAGTTTTAGTGTTGTTAGTCACTTGCAGTTTGGCTTGTGAATTGTATTTTCAAACAGCTGTTTGATTTCCTTAAGAGACCTGTTAGGTCAGAATTCTCGAGAAGTCTAGGACTAGTGTGTCTTAGAGATTATTGTTAGTCACTTGCAGTTTGGCTTGTGCATTGTAGTAATCAGTTTGATTAGTGGATTAAGACCTCACTTGAGAGAGGCAAAATCACCTTGGCGGGTGGACTAGACTAGGTTGAGGGTTTCTCAAGTGAACTAGTATAAACATATTGTGTTCTTTCTCTTCAGTTTCTCTTGCTATATTATCAAGAAGTGAAGGTTATTTGTAAAGGGGATTATTTTTAAAGAATCGTTTTTATTATAAAAACCCAATTCAAACCCCCAATTTCTTGTGTTTTTCACACCTTCAAATGGCATCAAAGCTCGGGTTATGAGAAGATAAAAAGTTTAAATTTTTATCAAGCACCTAACAGTGTTCAGTACTGATCCAAAGTGTGAAAAACAATAGCTGCTTCTAATGTCACTCCTGATAATAATAAAAGAGACTCATATACTTCAAAACCTCTTATCTTTGATGGCGAGAAATTTGACTATTGGAAAGATAGAATCGAAAGTTACTTTCTGGGATTTGATTTAGATCTATGGGATCTGGTAGTTGATGGCTACAGTTATCCAGTAGACTCTGAAGGCAAAAAGATTGTCAGCAGCTCATTTTCAGAGGCTTGTCGCACCCTAATTTTTGACCCTAAGATCCCTTGTTCTTTGCATAGCATCTTTAGGTCATACGGTCCTTGTGTGCATGTGTTTTTTTTTTACTAACAAGTGGGGATAGTACTCATTCTCGTAGTCAAGCATTTTAGGGCATGACCAGTTGATCCTGACTTAAGGTCATCCTAGGGTTTCTAGTGGATGTGGACTCCACTTTTAGAATTCTTTCTTGGGTCGTCCTCAGATCAATGCCTCAAAGATATCTCATATGGATTTGGTGGCCATATCTCGTTAAAGCCAAGATCATGATCTGGTTTCTTATAAATCCAGGGTACTTTAAGATTAAGATACCAGAACTTTATCATTACTTCAGCTAAGAATGCTTGGAATTAGGTTTTAACCATTCCCCTAAAAAAGTCATCAAAAGAAGGAAGGTTTATTTAAAGGGTTTAGTACAAGTTACAAGTCATGGTGCGAATAGAAGATTGTGGATTCATCGAGATTAAGGGATTCCTTGAAATTCAAGTTCATGTAGAATACAAGTTATTAAGTGCAAAGAACATTCGAATCACCATAAGATTCAAGTATCCAAATTTCATCAATTTAAGAATTCAAGTTATAAAAGCAAGGAGATTATTTCTTCTTGTTCCTCACATATTCCAATTTGAAGATACCAAAGCTCTAATTCAAATCACCATTTTAAGTTATCATGAAAATTTACAATTTGTTTTAATCCAAATTATATCAAGGTTCGTGCCACCCAAGTAAGTTCAAGTGCAAAATCGAAAGGTTCTCAAATTATTCAAAGGTTCATTACAAGACAAACTTAAAATAATTTCATTACCAAGAGTTCAAGGAAGAACAAATTTATTTATTCTTAAGGTGCAAAATGTACAAGGATTAAAGTTTCTCACAAAATTCTATGCAAGAAATTGAGAGTTTTACAAGCTTACAAAAGTACATTCCTAATACAAATAAAAGGAAATCCACCAATCCAACAAGCCACAAATTCTAGCTCCCACTTTGGACTAAAGTCAAATGAATAATAAATTGAAGAGTTCGCCATTGCCAGCATCTTGTCGGAGATCACTTTATACATTGGCAGTTTCAATTATTATGTTTTCTTCAGAGACATACAACATTGTCCCTCTTGCCCAAAATACCAAAGTTGTGGGCCCATCGACTTTTTTTTCCACCTGCAGGGTATTCCATGTGGATGGATAGCAAATGAAGGCTGCAGCTTAATCCTTTACTCATCTTGGAGTACATATGAATTTGCAATATCCAATAAGCCTGATCAGAATTGAACTACCCCAAACTACAATCTACACTGATGTCGTGTCACCCCTGGTCCATCAACCTTGTTTCATGTCATCACCTGCAGTTTTTTTTACAGACTCACATCAGCTTACAACTATTGCAGAATCAATTCCAAATCGTATCATACTACCCGATTTTGAGAAGAACAAGCTTTGGCTTTGAAACCTTGGGAATCAAGATGTGTTAGTGGCCCAAATAGTGAAGAGAGCTCCAATTCCACGCCACTTTCTGAAACTGCAGAATATTGAAGAAACGGTGGAGGAGCAGGATTCAAGTCAAAATGGTGCGCTTACGTCTGATGTGGAATAGTATCCTGACCATCCACCCACTTACAGCTCAAACTGCGGACCAGACACAACAAAAAAATCGTCAATATCAATAAACAATGGCAACTATACGGGATCGTACCGAAACAGAACTATTCACCACCATATAAACCTATGAAAATCCCAACAAACGGGACAATACAAAATGAATTCTACCATAAGCTAGGCCCATAGACTCTTTCGAGATTCAAATAGCGCCACCCTCCATCACCGGGATTCGAAACCTTACCAAATTGCACCAGTTGGAAAGACTAACTACATTGGTTGTTCCTTTTTAACCTCCACCAAGTTTACGACATCCTCACAACCTTCCAGAAACCTGTCACGATAGTCCGAAGAATCAACACGACACATGAGTGGAACTAAAACCAAGACGTCTTACACATAATATTGTTTTTGTATTTAAGTTGTAAAGCCCAATTACCTTGTGTTGATGCAGAGATGCCAAGGAATACGGGACTGCTACCTCACCCATCAACCTACACGTAAATGACAAGCATCATCAAATTTCGAACAATTCCCAAGCCATGTCAAAGTAAGACGAAAGTACAAATCAGGACAAAGTCATTGTTATACTACGACATCAAGCCAAACATTTTCCTTATGGGTTGGGGAAGCGGGCGAATCAAGGGTACATTGACCTTGGCCCTGCTAAGAAATTCAGAGACAACAATAATCAGCATATTCACTACAGGGGGAATAAGAAGTTATTGGGAACTGCCAGTTTGAATACTCACCTTGGAATCAAAGATAAGAGGAGCTGTTATCAACTGTTACTAAATCTTTGCATAAGATCAAGGAAGATGGACTGCATTACTTCGGGTCTTGGACTTGATGCTTAATGAAGGAAGTTGCTTAAAAAAAACGGTTTCACTAAATTTGTGTCAGAGGTATTTTAACGAGGAGATTCAAGGCCAAATTCCTAAGTGGGTGGCGGTTGTTTTCCTTGTATTAGACAGGCTGCTGCAAGTAATTAAAATCATTAAGGAATTTGAATTGAGTCAAAACGTAATCAGACAAGTTCAGAATAAAACAGGGCTTTAATTGCAGTTCCAAATAACACACAACATGTTGAACTGAGAAAGGAAAGAAATCAGGATATGTTTTGGATCAAAACTGCAAGTTATCAAACACAATCAAGGCTGATCCAAATTCATTCCAAAGCAGCCATCAGACATCAAACATATTTCAAATTCATGCTAAAATAAGCTCAAATATCGCATTCAATATGTTCAGACATGTTTGAGTAAAAAGGGAAAGCATTCAATCAGGATTTTGATTGCAAAGTCTATAAAAGAAGGAGATCATACACGTTTATGAGTAGAGAGGAAGCACGCACCAAAAAATGGCAAAACTAATTCACATGATTGAGAAAAATCACACACACACTTCCAAACCACAACGTGTTCATTGCAGTAGAGAACAACAGCAGTATACACAACACATCGATACAAATTCAGAATATCCACCTACACCAAATCATCCACAAACACAGAAATCACCAAGGATCCATAAACTCATATACGGAACACAAGCAGTTAGCGGTTTAAAGCAAAGAAAGGGTAAGGAGGCTTATCTTGGAGCGAAGATTCTTGCAGTCTTGGTCACGATTCCTCGCCCTCAACTTTCGACAACATTTTTCTTTTATTGTTTCATGCTCTGAATTGATGTAATATGTAAACATGTGATGATAGTGGATTGGGGTTGGGCTTTGAGGGATTGAGGGTAGCTATGGTTTTTGTTTGTTCGACCGGAGAGTAAGAAAGATAGCGGCGACGAGAGTTAGAATTTCTCAAACCCTAATCGCCACAGAGAGGAATTCCGAGCGAGAGATTTTGAGGGAGACGAGAGAGGGATGAGTCTGAACCTCACTCCCCTTTGATCTTTTTTCGTTAATCGTGTACACTGATGCACACCGCACACACATGAACCCTCACGTCTTATGCGTTAGATCTCCGCACACCTTGATCCAACGGTCATTATTTGAGGGTCCACGGTGGACCCCTTCCCTCAGCGCGCACGTAACCCCTCCGTCTTTAGTTTTTTTTTTAATTTTAATAAAAACCTTTTGTTAGTAAATAAAAGTAAAACTTTTAAGCAATTTCTTTTAAATAATAAGCAATCCCCTCTTTTAAATAAAAATAAGACTTACTTTTGAAAATAATGTATCCTCTTTTAATAATATAGCACTTTTTTAAATAAACAATAACTTTTATAATAAATTTATAATAACATATTAAAACCTTTTTTAAAATACTGAAACTTTTTTTACTTAATAAAAGTCCTTTCAATTAATTCTTAAAACTTTATTAACATTTTTTATATAACATTAAAATTAAATAAAACCTTTTTTTATAATAACTAAAATTAAAACATTTTATAACAATTAAATTAAAACCTTTTTTTATAATAATAATTAAAGTAAAACCTTTTATAACTTTAAATTAATCTTTTAGAGTAAAATAATTTATAAACACATCCCTAAAAAAAAACAATTTTTAGAATGTAAGTTTTTTAGTATCTCTTTTAAATATAATCTCTAAAACAAAAACATCCTTCTTTTATAATAATCTCTAACATAACTTCTAAATAAAATTTAATCAAACTCTTTTTTCCTAATAAATCATCCCCCGCTAGAACCCTTCGAGCTTTGAGTGAACGCTTGTATGTTTATCTTGCCTCTTTTGTTATCATTATGCTTTACTATTACTTGTTGAATGTATGTTATTACTCAAACCTTTTCAAAAATTGGAAAAATCCTCGATCCAACGTCGAGCCCCTTTTCTACCTATATAAGTCGATCGCCTTAGGGCATCGCATTCGACCTACCGATCACTGGACACAAGTCTAGCATCACTTTGCTATCACCCTCGCCTAAATAACAATAATTTAATCGCATTAATATCCAAAGGAAAATCTCATGCATGATAACCATGTTATTGTGCATGGTGCATATCATTTGCATCATAATCGACACCTTAAGATAAGTCAATTAGATAACTTAGGATAGATTTCCTAGGTTAGTCCCCCCTTAATTTTGATTTAAAAATCAAACTTTAGCTCACCTAATTCTCCACACAAGAGAATTAGATGTTAATCATCTCAAAGAAGGGACATACAATCCCATACCCCACAAAATACAAACATTTTCAAAAAAACTATGGTGGTCTTTCTTAAGATGATGACTCATCTTCTTTTCCTAAACCTTTAAAACATTTAGTATCCTTAATGAGGAACTACATGTGCTCTGATTCCGGCCTGACAGGATATGTAGGCACAAGATGCGATATCTTGTCGAGCACACTTAGGAATAAAAATAATAAATCACCTACCCCTAAACCCTTAGCAAAACAAATAACAGATAATATAAAAATAAAATCAAGAGGTTCCTGTAGAGTACTACAGATATCTAGGATGCTAACACCTTCCCTAGGTATAACCAACCCCCGAACTTAGAATCTTAGTGAATTTGCATTGCATTGTGGGTATCCGGTCTTTCTCCCTTCCCTTGGATAAAATCAAAGACCGGTGGTGACATTAAAAATGCGATCCTAGTTAACCAATAACTATGGTATCCAATTTTCACCGCGACAAGGCTCAAAAGAAAACCTACAAGAATCCTCACAGAGCAAGAACGATTCTGCTAAATGCTATTTCATATACAGAGTATGAAAAGATTACAGATAGAGAGACTACAAAGTCTATCTTTGACTCTCTTCGGATGACTCATGAAGGCAACGCTCAAGTCAAGGAGAGAAAGGCTCTGGCCCTAATCAAGAAGTATGAGGCCTTCAGAATGGAAGATAACGAATCTGTGGAAACTATGTTTTCAAGATTCCAGATTCTTGTTGCAGGACTCAGAGTTCTGGACAAAGGTTATTCTACTGCTGATCATGTCAAGAAGATTATCAGGAGTCTGCCTGTAAAATGGAGACCAATGGTAACTGCTTTGAAATTGGCAAAGGATCTGAACAACACGAGTCTTGAGGAACTGATTAGTTCTTTAAGAAGTCATGAGATAGAACTTCAAGAAGATGAACCTCAGAGAAGAGGCGAGTCTATTGCTCTGAAGTCTAAGTCTGAAAAGACAAAGGCTTACCAAGCAGAGGAGGACTCAGAAGAATCTGATCTCTCATATAAAGAAAGATAAATTAGCTGTGGAAACACAGACAGAGCAAGTTCAGAGGGCCAAGAAGAAAAGGTAGACCTGAGTCTACATCTGGTCAAAGGAAAGCTTCCGAAAAAGAAGTTACTTGTTACGAATGCAAGGAGCCTGGACATTATAAGAACGAGTGTCCAAAGCTCAAGAAAGATAGAAAACCTAAGAAGGTTTTCAAAGCTAAAAAGGGTTTTATGGCAACATGGGATGATTCAGAGTCAAAAGAAGAAGATTCTGATAAAGAATATGCCAACGTGGCACTCATGGCAAAGACCAACATGAGTGAAGCCTTATCAGAGGATAAACTGACACTTGATGAAGAATCAGACTCTGATGACGACAAAGAGACATCCTTGATGGCGCCACTGAAACACCAGTCATGGTACCTGGACAGTGGATCCGCGACACATGACGGGATAAAGGTATATGTTCCAAGATTTGGAACTTAAGTCTGGAGGTGTCCTTGGTTTCGGAGGAAACCAGAAGGGAAAGATCATTGGCTTTGGAACTATTGGAAATGAGAATCTGGGCAAGTTTGATTCCAAAGCACAGAAGTGTCGATTGTTAGGATATTCTGAATGCTCAAAAGGCTACAGAGTCTATAACTCAGAATCACGAATTGTGGTAGAATCAATTCATGTCAGATTCAATGATAAGCTTGACTCTGAAAAGTCAAAGCTAGTTGAAAAGTTTGCAGATTTGGAGATCAGTTTTTCAGAACCTAAGGAAAAGGCAGAAGAAATTAAAGATTCAGAAGCTCCTCCTTCTGATATTGTTATTGCTCCCACTGATCCTCCACAACAAAAGAAAAGCAGAGTTGCAACTTCACACCCTGAAGAATTGATTCTAGGAAATAAGGACGCTTCTATTAGAACCAGATCAGCCTTCAAAAATTCTGAAGAAACACTTCTGGGTTTGGTGTCTTTGATCGAGCCAACATTTGTTGATGAAGCTCTACTGGACAAAGACTGGATTCTGGCGATGGAAGAAGAACTTAACCAGTTTTCAAAGAATGATGTTAGGGATCTTGTTCGAAAGCCTAAAGGTGTCCACGTTATTGGAACTAAATGGGTATTCAGAAACAAGCTCAATGAGAAGGGTGAGGTTGTCAGAAACAAGGCACGACTGGTTGCACAAGGTTATAGTCAACAAGAAGGAATAGACTATACAGAAACCTTTGCTCCAGTCGCCAGGTTAGAAGCCATACGCCTATTAATTTCCTTTTCTGTAAATCATAACATCATCTTATATCAGATGGATGTTAAGAGTGCATTTTTGAATGGTTATATTTCAGAAGAAGTTTATGTCAAACAACCTTCTGGATTTGAAAATTCTGAGAAGTTAGATTTTGTTTTTAAACTTAAAAAGTCTCTCTATGGTCTGAAACAAGCTCCCAAAGCTTGGTATGACAGATTGAGTAATTTTCGTTTAGAAAATAATTTCACCAGAGGCAAGGTTGACGCCACCCTCTTCTGTAAAATATTCAAAAATGATATGCTTATAGTTCAGATTTACGTTGACGATATTATTTTTGGTTCTGTTAATCCCTCTCTTTGTGAAGAGTTTTCTAATCTAATACAGGCAGAATTCGAGATGAGTCTGATGGGCGAATTGAAGTTCTTTCTGGGAATTCAAATTGACCAAAAATCAGAGGCTACTTACATTCATCAAAGTAAGTACACCAAAGAACTTCTGAAGAAATTCAACATGATGGATTGTACACCAGCTAAGACTCCAATGCATCCAACATGTATTATGGAAAAGGAAGATGTAAGTGGAAAGGTTTGTCAAAAGCTCTATCGTGGTATGATAGGCTCTCTTTTGTACTTAACTGCTTCTAGACCTGATATTCTTTTCAGTGTTCATTTGCGTGCTAGATTTCAATCAGATCCTAGAGAATCTCATTTAACTGTTGTTAAAAGAATTTTAAGGTATCTGAAAGGAACTACAAACCTTGGCTTAATATATGAGAAAACATCAGAGTATTCTCTTTCTGGTTATTGTGATGCAGATTACGCAGGAGACAGATTGGAAAGAAAGAGCATCTCTGGAAACTGTCAGTTTCTCAGGAACAATCTGATCTCATGGTTAAGCAAGAGGCAATCAAGAATTGCTCTCTCAACAGCAGAAGCAGAGTACATATCCGCGTCTCTATGCAGTACGCAGATGATATGGATGAAGAATTATCTAAAAGATTATCAGATACATGAGAGTAACATTCCTATCTTTTGTGATAATACTGCTGATATTGTTTAAGTAAGAATCCAATCTTACATTCTAGGGCTAAGCACATAGAAATTAAACATCATTTTATTAGAGACTATGTTCAGAAGGGAATCTTATGTTTAAAATTTATAGATACAGACCATCAATGGGCTGATATTTTTACAAAACCCTTGGCTAAAGATAGATTTCTATTTATTCTGAAGCATCTGAAAATGGACTACTGTCCAGAGTAAGATTTCATCAGAATCAAATGTGTTTAGTCAGAGTCTGAAGAAATCAGATTTTTATTTAAACTAAGAAGCATCTGTTTTTAACCTTAGTCATCAGAAGATGCTTTTGTCAGAAGCGTCTCTAATCAGACGGAAACCTTTTGGTTTTCCAGACTCTAAGGATATCAAAACGTGTCCAAAATCAAATCATATCTGCTGTTGAAGAAACACCTCAAGCGTTGTGATTTTGTGAGACTAGGCTTCAAGTAATTATTACCTATTACTCCTTAATATCATGTTTAACACACTGTATTTGAGAATTTACTTGATAATTGTTTAAATCTTTACTTCCTCCTTCCCCTTTTGGCATTCATAAAGATGTATATAAGACAAAGATTTCTTGGGACTTAACACTTGTCTTCCCTCCTTTATTCTTAGTCAGAGTAAGGCCTCTCATTTTCGAGTATATATTTATTCATATTTATTGACTGGTGTCATAATATCAATAACATATACTATTCCATAATCTTTTGGAGACTGACACACTTTTTCATCATTATTTGTTCTTGTTTGTATCCCGTGTATTGGAAATGATGAATTTCTCATCCCAATTCATCCAGTCTTTATTGCTATTTATTGCTATCACTCTTTGTTCTCTTTATATACCACATAACCAGTCATCCGTTTCTAAACTTGCTTTTTGCTTCTATCCTTCTTACTTTCAAGATGTCTTCTAAAACCATTAGAGGAGAAATCTCTGATTTGGATCTCTTGAAAGAATATTCTATTGATCTTAATGATCTTGTTGAAAATGGTCATACCAACATTCTCTCAGACATCATCTACCAAAACTGGGACAGATATTTTGAAATTCTCAACGGACCTAGCTATCCAGCTCTTGTAAAAGAATTATCGGCCAATGTTCGCATCCTTGCATATGAATCTGATGCTTGTTGCATTCTGTCTACTGTATATGGATTTCTCATCATGATCAACTCCTCAATCATCTCTCAAGTATTGAATGCAAATAAGATGGTGAATGTGCTGAATACTACAGAGGAAATAACTGGTTTGCTAAATATATTCACATCATCTATCTTCAAGAAGGACCTACTGACAGTCCCTCTTCTCTCACTCCTGAGGCTAAAATATGGTACCAAATCATGGGAACAAATCTTAGACCCATGGAAAAGGGAACAGGACGACTCTCTGCTATGGATAGGCTTTTCATTTTCTTCTTAATCTCCAAGATTAAGATTAATCTGCCTTAATCCATATTCAACTTCTTCAAAGGAGAAATTCTTTCGTCAACAGTAGAGTTATTTCTCACATTCTTGATCTCCAAGGAGTTGTTGCTCACTTAAGACAAATCGGAATGAATGAGAAACTGAATATTGAATGGTGTTCTCCTATGAACTATTCTGAAACCATCATCAGGGAATGAGATAGCTGGTTGGCGTGCATTTCATCACTGTTTGGTCTTTTGATTGTTGGTTGCTTGGTTTTTCTTCCGTTTATCATTGCTTTTCCTGTCCGTTGTCCTTGTTGTTGTTTGTTTTCCTGTTTTATGATTCTGTTCCTGTACTGCGCTCCGGCATTTTGTTGTTCTATCAATGAAGTACTTTCCTTATTTTCTTTATCTTGTCTTACCTCATTCCATCATGATTACCATAAAAAGGAAGAAAATGACTAAATTTAACTTATCTAAATTCTTCCAAATCAAAATGATTTAGTTAAAATTTTGATTACCCTTTTTGATTATGACAAAAAGGGGGAGAAAGTAAAATGATTTTGATAGTACTCATTCTCAGAATATCGAACTCAAATATTACATAATGCTTTTGCAACTAACCGTTTGTTTGATATTTCAATTAAGAAACTTAGAAAAAGTTCACTTAGCATTCTAGACAGGTTGAATATAAAGATCATACTCTCTAAAGATTGAAAATCTTATGGATAATTTCAACTCTGATAATTCATGGTTAAGAAGTTGTACACTTCAAGAATATATGTTTATTCAAACAGATGTTCCAATATTGTTCAGAAGTTGTGAACTTTCTGAAAATCAAGAAATCTTGTTTGATATCATAGTGTTCAGAAGTTGTAAACCTTCTTATAGTATGAAATTCAGACTCAAAGCGTCAGAAGCAGAAATCTCTTTGAAAACAAGTCAAGTCAATTCTCTGATTCAAAGATACTATTCAGAAGATATGCTCTACAACGGATGATATTCTGATTAAAGAAATCAGGCTCTGAATCTGATAAGATTGGTGAATCCAAGAAAAGATTGACAAAAGAGAAGTCATTTCTAATCAAACTCTGATACTTAAGAAGCTGTGATTCTTCTTCAAGATCTGATAAGAAGCTCTGATACGAGATGTACGACATCATCCAATCAGACTTAAAATCAAGTTTTGATTTTTCATCAAAGGTCTGGTAGTAACCAGGTTCTGAGATGAAGACCTAGTGTTCTAGTCAGACTCTGATGAGTTATTGTAGGGAAGTATTCCTTCTCTATTGATATGTTCTGAAGAACTTATATTTTATTTTGTGAGTCTTGGGATCAGGGGGAGACTCTGAACAAGCATAAATGAAATTTTGAGATTAACAGAGTCAGGGGGAGCTGAGAGCTTAAACTCTGAATTCGTCGGCTATGGTGATTACCCTGTATAAATTGTTCTATCAAAATACATGGTTTTGTCATCATAAAAAAGGGGGAGATTGTAAGAACAAGATTCGGTTCTACATCTTATCTCTATGTTTTGATGATAACAATGGAGTATTTGATGATAACAATTTTGGTACTCTAACATTTGTTATTCTGATGGTTTTGACAAATAGGTTCTGACTCTGATAAAGAAAGTTCTGACTCTGATAAAGATCATGTGCTACGTCACTCTGAAATTCTCAATGGTCACTTCTGCGTAAAGAAGCAAGATTGCTTCTGATCTACTGTGAGTCAGAAAGATTCTAAAGACAAGGTTCTGATGAACAGAGTTCTGAAGACTCTAAAGACTTTTGTTTATGATAATCAAGGGTTCTGAAGAAGGGGTGCTTAAGACTCTGATGACAAGGTTCTGCTGAACAAGTTCTGAAGATTCTGAAGACTTAAGACTCTGAAGACCCAATGATTCGTTCTTCTGATCATGTGTTGTGGTGAGAATCGGATATCAAGCTATTAATTAACTTGAATCACACATCTTTGAAATTCACCACCGAGCTTTGATTTATCCAAAGGAAAGGGTCAACATCGAAGAAATCCCTAATTGCGCTATGTAAAGACACAAGTTAGAGATCGGGGATCGGTTGTTAGTTATACTAAGGGAAGGTATTAACACCCTAAGTATCTGTAGTACTCTACAGGAACCTCTTGTTAGTTTGTGTTATATTATGTTTGCTTGCTAAGGGAGTCTATGCTAAGGGTAAGGTAAAGACCTAAGTGCTAAAGGTAAAGACCTAAGGGTATATACACTAAGTATGCTCGCCAAGACGTCGCATATTGTGCCTACGTATTTGACTAAAGAATCAGAGCAACCATAGTTCACGTAACTAAGGGTGAGGAACCATTGACTGTGGCCAAAGTTCCAAGGGGGAATGAGTTTAAGCTCATGTAGAGGTTAAGAAAATCTTTAAGTCTAAGTTGTGATGTAAGTGGCTATGAGGCCAAAAGGAAAGTACCCTATGACTATGAGGTCAAGGATGAAGATGTGGCTGTATGACTATGAGGTCAAGAGGGAATCCTATGACTATGAGGTCAAAGGTTGAAGGTGGCTATGACTATGAGGTCAGAGCTGATGTCCTATGACTATGAGGTCAAAGGAGGGAAACAAATACCTATGACTATGAGGTCAAGGTTTGTGGCTATGAGCTTTCTATGACTTTGAGGTCAATAGAGAGGCTTTCCTTTAGAATGAGGGGAGGCAACTTTTTGTGAAGAGTTGAAATGGGATTAAATGAACAATATGAGTTCAAGAATTTCAAGGTGATAAACATTAATCAAGTGAGAATAACATCAAAGCATGATATATACATCCATGTATGAACATGGCCAGAGATAATGAGATGGTGTAAAACATAAACAAGGGAACACACATAGATATGATAAAGGTAACATCCTCAAGTTTGGAATCCAAGACAAAATGTCCAAGGTATGGGGCTTAGCAACAGAGGCCAACAAGTACAAACAAAACTCAATAAAATGACTATATCTAAGGTCAATGAACAACCTTTCAAACAAAACTCTTATATGTCACAAAACAATCCGAGGAACATTCTCACAAAGTTCTCAAGAAACAAGTTATTCAAAAGATATTCAAAGTTAAATAAAAAAAGAAAAAAAAAAGAAGTTTGTTCATATTTTTTGGAATTTTTAGAAATAATATGAAAATAAAATAAAATAAAATGGAAAATAAAGTTATAGAAAATTAAATTTAAAAAAAAGTATTTTTTGAATTTTCTAGAATTTTATTAAGACAGAAATTAATTTTAATAAAATAAAAAGGAAAGAAATTAGAATGGGAAGAAAGAAAACAGGGGGTGCATGAGCACACTTATTATGAACCACATCAGTTCCAAAGCGCATGGGCCAGGAATGAAGGGGGTGGCGTTAGCAGATTTTGCTAGGCCCAAGTCCAATTAGTGTGGAAGCAGAAAAAGAAATAAAGTGCCAAAAGGGTGTCTGGGGCGAGGGGCATTCGAACCCCAGACCCCTTGGTTACAGAGCGCATGGTTTACCACTGGGGTGGGTATACATCCAGTGTATAAGCCACCCCTAACACTACTTAAACCAAACAATTGAAAAAATGCTAGTTGAAAACCCATGCGAGGAATTGTGCCGTGAACATACTAACACCATAATATCAATCGGTCATCCATTACTTAAGCACTAAATGAAAAAAAAAACTCCAAAACCAATCACATGCTGCCAGGCTTTCTTCTCTTTCATGCAAACATGCAGCTCAAATAAAAACTATCGTGAAACAATCACAACAAAGTCATGCCAACCGTCTCACTTGTTCTTCCATTTTCACCACCAATATTCAACCAAATGCCACGAAATAAAATCTTAACATGAAGTGATCACATCACAGAACAACCATGATCCCTAGGTCACTTAAAATACTAACCAGAATTTGGAGAAAACAGGACATGAAGACAAGGGTTCAAAACTAACATAAATTAACAATGCCATCACATATCATACAAACTCACACGACTTTTCAGATCAGCTCCACAACAACAAAACTTAGAGAATCAAAACTTTAAACATGGGAGCTACAGAATGAATGCAACATTTTACACCATACAAGCACAATAATGTACATATATCAACACCAAAGAACAGTCTTTATTACAACAAGCTTATGAGTTTAAGGGCTTTAGGGACTTACCTCTTGGAGCTCGGAAATCTCTTCTCTTTTCAAGTGATAATGTGCACCTCTCCTTTCCTTCAGTGGCCCTCGAGCTCTGCCTCAATCACTTTGAGTAGTGTGTGTTTATGAGTGATGTTGTTGATCTATGTTGTGTTAATGTTGTGGTTCTCGTGCTTTGATGTAGAAGAAATGGAATGAGAGAGTGTTGTTCTGATATTTCTTTGGTGGATGTTGTTCTGATGTTTAGGTGTGTTGTGGATTGTTGGTGCCAAAAAAGAAAACTCACGAATTCTTAAGGTTTTGTAGGATAGCTTGTGGAGTGTAGTGTTGGTGTTCTGATATTGATGATGAACAAAGGAGAATGACCATTCTTTTATAGGCAGAACAACTGGACATTGGCAATGAAGGCACAATGGATAATCGTTTTTTCTAGAGGAGAAAGAGGTATGATTGTGACATATCCTTGAGCTGGCTAATGGCAGATGTTGGGGAAGAGAAAACCTTGTTGGTTTGTGCTCTGTGATGCAGCCTGAAGGAATGAGAGAGATTTGGTCAAACATGCTGCATAAAGTGGATTGTTTCACCCTTTCATGAATGAGCTATAACCTTTTTTTGCTTGTCAAAATATGATTGCACATTTTGGGTAATCCTTGAGACCAACAAGGCTGACAAGTTTGGATCATTTCAAATGCCTTGGGTGCTGCAAATCGTGGGAAAGGATTTGGTTCAGATTGTGGTTCAAAATGAAACAAGGTTGTGTCATAAAACTAAATCTTGTTCCTCTCTTTGGCACATTATAATTTTTCAACCAATGGGCCAAATGACATGCTTTTTGGCTCTTTTGAGAGAGGACATGTAGTAGAGTAACTTCCATGTTGTTGACAAGTTGAGATTGTACCATAAAACAAGTGAAAAAGCGTGCCCAAGTTTGGTGTAGCAAAATGATCAAAATCTGAATTTTTCTGAGTGTATGTAACATTTGTAACATAGCCACTTTGATGCACAATTTCTTAGTGATCACTCCATCAATTCTTGAGATCTTTGATTCTATGAAAAATAGGCATTTGATAGATCAATTTTCATGTGGAATGTGACTTGAGATAAGGCTTGTATCGTTAGAAAATCAACCATGAAGTCATGCATATTGTTGTTGTTCAAAAGAAACTTAGAAAAATTCTAAGTTATGAAATTTTCCAACTTGAAACAACCAACTTTAGAACATCATAACTTGAGATTGGTTTATCCAAATGAGGAGTTCTACACATGCTTGGAAAGCTTGAAGAACAAGGAACAACTTTCATGTCCAAAGATTTATGATTTGAGGCTTGGAACTATGTGAAAAATGGCCATGAAGTTGGTGTAAAAACTAGGGCAAAACAACCAAATTTTTATCAAGTCATAAAGAGCTTTTGGCTTCCAAGGCTCATAACTTAAAAATCATGCACTTTTTGGAGAAGGGTCCTCTAATACACTTTGAAGTTCATGGAAAGAGCTTCCATTTGAGCTTTCAGTCACTCAATTTGGATGTGTAGTTTGAAAGTTATGATCATCCCAATTTTGCACAAGGAGTGAATTTTCCACACTTAGAAAGTTTCAAGTACCAAGCATTGCCCTCTTTGCAAGAAACCTATCAAAACTTGACTTCTCATGCCCTAACTCAACAATTAGACATGTCATGATGGATTAAGGATTGGATGCTTCATCTTGTATCAAATTCTTAAAAGTCAAAAGCCTCAGTCAAAACCCTAATTTCCTCAAGAATACAACTGGATGATCTAGGATGATCTTGCTTCTTCAATCTCTTCTAAGGCTCATAGATGGCCTCCAAGGGTGTTTATTGACATATGGAATCATGTCCCAAGGCTTGGGATCATGTCTTGATCAACATCAAAGGCAATGGTTGACTTTCTTGACCAAAACCCTATTTTGAGGTATAAAGAACTCGTGGCTCAAGGTACTTATAACAGGAACCAAACACACTTGATTTCTTGTTGACTAAGGCTTCTTGGACAGATAACTTCTCATACCAATCTCACTCAACTGATGAACACTTGTGATGATTGTATGGAGCCAAGGAGTGTCTTAGGAGATCTTGAAACACATGAGAGCCTGGCTTAGGAGACCTTATCCTATTTCTTGTGTAGACCCTATTTTTCACACAAAAGAAACAACTTGCAAGATGAAGTAGTTAGTTAACAATGCATAGATGATTGAATCTAAATGCAAGTGCAAGATGTTATGACATCTAAGGGGTAAAATTTGGGGTACAACAGTTGCTCCTATTTAAATAGCTTTACCGGATGGCACGAGGAAGGGAAATCCTCGGGACATCAAGGTGAAAGGTATTTAAATATAGCAAACTGAAAATTTTTCCCTTAGATGGAATGCAGATGCTAAGGACAGATGACAGACATGCAAATACTGACATGCTATGAACTTCTAGTATGATGATATGATGCCATGATAATGCAAAAATGCAGACAAAACAGGACACCAAAGGATAAAAAAAAGCAAATAACCACAGGTGGGCATCACTGGGGAAGGATGAAGGTTAGCATCCACAAGGAAAACTCACTAGAGATGCAAACTAACCAACAAAAGAGACTCACTGGGGAGACTCCAAGGAAACACTGGGGAAATAAAAACACGTTCTTTACTGGGCATGAAACCAGAAAGAAGACATGATCTCCTCTGGGGATCAATTTGAAACACAAGATTTTTTTAGAATTTCTTATACTGAAAAGTTCAAACATGATCTTCAAGAAAAGCCAGAAATGACAGAGACAAACTTTTGCGTGCGCCAAATGATGAAAGATATTGATAATGACTGAACCTTTGCTGGGAATAAGATTAAAGTGCCAACAATGATTGGACTTAAGCATAACACGACAGTAAACACTAGGCTCACAATATGGATGATACTAGCAAACACCAATTTGAGTTTGGATAAGATACCAATTTGAGTTAGATGAGATGCCAATTTGAGTTGGATGAGATGCCAATATGAGTTGGACTTTGAATACCAATATGAGTTGGATTTCCAGCAAAGACTGGACTTTGAACACCAATATGAGTTGGGCCTGAAAATGCCAATATGAGTTGGTTTGCCAGCACAGACTGGACTTTGGACACCAATATGAGTTGGACCTGAAAATACCAATATGAGTTGGTTTGCCAGCAAAGACTGGACTTTGGACACCAATATGAGTTGGGCCTGAAAATACCAATATGAGTTGGTTTGCCAGCAAAGACTGAACTTTAGACACCAATGTGAGTTGGTTTGGGTTGAGGTTCACAGCTGACCTGATGTTTTGGTTCATAGCTGACCAAGATTCACATCATCAAAAAGGGTTGGCGGCAAGGAACGGGACATATCCGAAGGTACATAACCTGAGCTCGGAACACATCGTCAAAGGATGACGGGAAGAACCCAAAACACATCCAAAGTTACGAAACCTGGGCTCGGAACACATCATCAAAGGATGACGGGAAGAAATCAAACATATCCGAAGGTACGAAACCTGAGCTCCGAACACATCGTCAAAGGATGACGGGAAGAAACCAAAACACATCCGAAGGTACGAAACCTGAGCTCGGAACACATCGTCAAAGGATGACGGAATGAAACAATAACATATCCGAAGGTACACAACCTGAGCTCGGAACACATCGTCAAAAAGATTGACGGGAAGAAACAATAACAAATCTGTAGGTAGGATACCTGAGCTCGGAACACATCGTCAAAGGATGACGGGAAGAAACCAAAACATATCCGAAGGTACAAAACCTGAGCTCGGAACACATCGTCAAAGGATGACGGGAAGAAGCCAAAACACATCCGAAGGTACGAAACCTGAGCTCGGAACACATCGTCAAAGGATGACCGAAAGAAATAATAACATATTCGGAGGTACACAACCTGAGCTCAGAACACATCGTCAAAAAGAATGACGGGAAGAAACAATAACAAATCCGAAGGTACGAAACCTGAGCTCGGAACACATCGTCAAAGGATGACGGGAAGAAACCAAAACATATCCAAAGGTACACAACCTGAGCTCAGAACACATCATCAAAAAGGTTGACGGGAAGAAACAAAACATATCCGAAGGTACACAATCTGAGCTCGGGACACATCATTAAAGGATGACGGAAAGAAACAATAACATATCCGAACGTACACAACCTGAGCTCGGAACACATCGTCAAAAAGGTTGACGGCAAGGAACGAAACATATCCGAAGTAACACAACCTGAGCTCAGAACACATCGTCAAAGGATGACGGAAAGAAACAATAACATATCCGAAGGTACGAAACCTGAGCTCAAAACACATCGTCAAAAAGGTTGACGGCAAAGAACGAAACATAACCGAAGGTACACAACCTGAACTCGGAACACATCGTCAAAGGATGACGGAAATAAACAATAACATATCCGAAGGTACACAACCTGAGCTCGGAACACGTTGTCAAAAAGTTTGACCACAAGGAAAGAAACATATCCGAAGGTACACAACCTGAGCTCGGAACACATCGTTAAAGGATGACGGAAAGAAACAATAACATATTCGAAGGTACACAACCTGAGCTCGGAACACATCATCAAAAAGTTTGACGGCAAGTAAGAAACATATCTGAAGGTACACAACCTGAGCTCGGAACACATCATCAAAAAGTTTGACGACAAGGAAGAAACATATCTGAAGGTATACAACCTGAGCTTGGAACACATCATCAAAAAGTTTGACAACAAGGAAGAAACATATCCGAAGGTACACAACCTGAGCTTGGGACACATCATCAAAAAGGTTGACGGGAAGAAACAAAACATATCCAAAGGTACACAACCTGAGCTCGGAACACATCGTCAAAGGATGACGGAAAGAAACAATAACATATCTGAAGGTACACAACCTGAGCTCGGAACACATCGTCAAAAAGGTTGACGACAAGGAACGAAACATATCTGAAGGTACACAACCTGAGCTCGGAACACATCGTCAAAGGATGACGGGAAGAAACAATAACATATCCGAAGGTACACAACCTGAGCTCGAAACACATCGTCAAAAAGGTTGACGTCAAGGAACAAAACATATTCGAAGGTACATAATCTGAGCTCGGAACACATCGTCAAAGGATGACGGAAAGAAACAATAACATATCTGAAGGTGCACAACCTGAGCTCGGAACACATCGTCAAAAAGGTTGACGGCAAGGAACGAAACATATCCGAAGGTACACAACCTGAGCTCGGAACACATCGTCAAAGGATGACGGAAAGAAACAATAACATATTTGAAGGTACGAAACCTGAGCTCGGAACACATCATCAAAAAGGTTGACGGCAAGGAACGAAACATATCCGAAGGTACACAACCTGAGCTCGAAACACATCGTCAAAAAGGTTGACGGGAAGAACACCTCAAATAGGGATCACATCAAACGGGTTGATGGAAAGTGATTGATTGAGGGTAACACCAATGGTAAATGTAAAAGTATGAATAAAACCAAGGACGGATAAGCTTCTTGGGAGAGATTGCCACTTATCGCTATAGCAAAACAAGCTTCTCAAGGAGATTGCCACTTGTCGCCGTTATAGCAAAACAAGCTTCTCAAGGAGATTGCCAATTGTTGTTTGGGTATAAATTCCAAAGAGATGTTGATATTACAACACTGCTAGAGAAATAATTTTGTCTTCAATGAGGATCTGTAGAAGATTCTTCCTGCGAGACACGGGGCCAAATAAATGCACGTTCAAGATAGGCTCGGAAACCACACCTGCCAGGGACCGAAGTTCGATCTAGGGATAAGCTAGAAAGAAACGGTCAAACAAGACTCCAACCATTGAGGAATGAGCTCGAATGGGGATTTATCTTATCCAATTGTCAAAAAGATAACTGGACCAACCATCATCCACGAGGATTGAACTCTGTGGGGAATTCAGAAAGGATGGGCACTTTATGCCTAGGGCTGACAACTCTATTGGAGAGAATAGACAAACCCAATCACTTGGGGAGATAAACACCAAAGTGAACAAAACAGGTAAACACCAGAAAGGAGGTAGAAAAATGCTAAGATGCTATGCATATGAATGCTTATGCCATGCTTATGCTTATGCTGACAAAATAGACAAAAGGAAGCGAGACTAGAGATGAAATAAACATCTCGACAAGGATACCCAGCCGAATTCATCAGATTAGACCATCACTGGGGATGAATAAGTAGGATTAACAACTTCACTGGGAAACAGAGTATTCCACCTGAGGTATAGCATCATGACTTTACTAGGATTGCCATCATGAGCTTAATTTTCTTGTTAGAGGAGGAAATCCATGTAGAATTGCCAAGATCAACTGAAGTAACAGTTTACTGGGAAGCTGACAAAGGATATCACAAGAACAGGGTAATTCTGCATCCTGACTTGCATCATGATCACCATAATGAACAACGGTTCTTGCAATAGGTAACCCTCAAATATTCTCTACCCCAGATTACATGGTCTGTTGGGAGAAAATACCTGTAAGACCCGTATATTTTAGTCTGTATTATTTTGCGATGTCTTATCAATTAATCGGTGTTTCTACGAAACTTTGGGGGTAGCAAACTATTTATACCCGATATTTTTAGGGTTCCGGTTGTGGATCGGATTGACCCATATGTTTTCTTTTGGCAATCGATCAGACTTTTTTAAATTGGCGAGGATTATAATTGATTTCAGATATTTTTATGGTATCGGAAATTCCAGAAATGTGACTCTGTTGATGTTTTGAGAAAACGAGAAAAATATAGACGTCGTTTTAATTTCCACGGACTCCGAGTGTTGGCGGAAATTTTAATTAGGAATTTATTTATCGCCGAAAATGAAAATTTAATCCCATTTTATTTTTCTAAGCGACGTAGAAAATTTATTGGTTCGGAATAAAAATTTTAGTCAAAAATAATGTTGTGTTTTATTTTAAAGACGACAGTAGAATTTTTCCGTTTTCGGAAAAAGTTATTCGGGAGTGTTTTACGACTCGTCTGTGAGCGAACGAGAAGACCGAAAGAATTAACGGGTTTAATTGAATAGTAGGGCGGTAGAAAATTAATATCATGATATTTTCTTTTGTGATCATTGATCACGTGTGAGAGAGAGAGAGAGAGTGGAAAATCTTGGCCATTGAAATTGAATGGTGGAGATGAAATGGGGAAATCTATATAATGAGAAGTTTGTTTAATTATTTTTTCTTTAGGTTTTTCTCTCATACTCACGTAGAGAAAGAAACACACTGGTGAGGTTTTTATGTTTTATTTATTTAATTTGTTAGTTAGTTTTTATTTATTTTAATTTATTATTAAAATTATGTGGTTAGATTGGGTAAATTATACACCGATAGAATACCCTCTGTTTTCGGTCTTGTGTTAGGAATTATTATTGTGGGTAGCAAAAATATTTTCTATCCGATTATCGGATTATTTTTTTAGAGAAAAAAATATTGGTACCGATTTAGTTTATCTGTGGGTATATTATTTGGATTATTATTATTATTTATTTAAGATTATATATTTATTTATATATATGGTTGAAAAAAAAAAGAAAAGAAGAATGAAAAAAAAAGAAAAAGAAGTGGCTCCCGCCACTTGGTGTGTGTAAAGTGGCAGGCGCCACTTTTCATTAGTTTGGCGGGCGGCACACTGTGGGTTTTACTTCCGATCTCGTAATTTTCATTTCGTTTGGTATTTTTTATCCCGGTTTTTTTTAACTGAAAGAATAATTATTTATCTTTATTTATATATTTTTAGATAATTATTTTATTTTTTCGGAATTTTTCGGATACGTTCGGAATAGTATGTTAAAGTACGATCTGTGCCGATTTTTGGTACCGTTGAAAAAAACTGTTAACTAGTTTTGTGTCGAAATATTTTTAGATCCAAAATAATTTATTGTGATTGGAAAACTATTATTTATTCTAAATTTTAATTTAGGATATTATTGAAATTGGAATATTAGTTAGTATTTTATTTGTTTAATTAATTTTATTTATGGTATGATTAAAGTATTTTGATACAAGGAGATCATTAAATTTTATATTGGTGAAATAAATATTTTGGTTATTTATTTGGTACTTATGGGATATTAGGTTGTTTATTTTGGGGTTAAAATCTTATTTTGGTGATTTATATATTTCGGTTTCGCTGAATTTATTCATAGTGCGAGAAAATAATTTAACGCAATTGTTGGTTCAAATAAAAGAATTTAAATTAGTTGTGGAAAATTTTCCTTGAGTTTGATATTTATTCTTTTAAGAGGAAAACTAATTTCTTTCTTATTTGAAAAGATTTATTTTATAAAGCAATTAGGGTAGAAACCAGTGTCGTAACCAAAACCTGATTGAGTAGGTTAGCGGCCAAGACCCAGCCTTGTTGTAGGATATATTCAAGTGGTTTTAACATAAGTCCTTTGTGTATTATAAAGGTTTACAGTGGGATCCGGTTACGAGGTTTCATCGTGAGGGACGAATTGGTCTTACGTAGCGTAGGTTGGTTGGGTTGGAAGCTTGCTCAGGTAAGGGCACTTTCTAACGATATTATATGTGATTGAATGCATGTGTGTTTGTATTCATGACTGTGTGCCCTTGTGGGGATGTTAGAATGATTGTGTGCCAGTTGAGGTTGTGTGGTTATATTCATGATTGTGTGCCCGGTTGGGGATATGTGTTTATGCTATGATGCTAAACTTGTGATGTGCATTCATATGATTTGTGATAAATATATGTTTTGCTATTGATGTGTATGTCGAGGAGGACAACACGAGGTGTGACTGAGCCACCTGTTGGTAATGATAATTATTCATATGATTTGTGATAAATATATGAATTGCGGTTGATGTGTATGTCGAGGAGGACAACACGAGGTGTGTCTGAGCCACCTGTTGGTACTGAGAATTGTTCATATGATCTGTGATAGATATATGAACTGAATTGTGAATTGTGAATTGTGTTTATACATATTGTGTTTATATAAACTGTTGCATTTGCATGTGTGAGTCATGCATACCATAGTTGCGTGTAGGTAGTTGGCGCCGAACGGGCCAGGGTGAGGGATTCTGAATCATCACCTAATCCCGAAGGGAATTCTACTGCACCAGGTGATGTGACTGAGCCGTCATCGATCCTTTGAGATCAAATTGAGTCAGGAGAATGCGAGGGAGGCAACTCTGGGTGTTTGCAAGGGCAACACTTTTGTGTCTGCGAGGCAGCACGGTTAGTGAGGACCCAAGGGGGTATCACGACTCTCTGCGGAGAGGTTAAATTCCGGAATTCATGCATGGTGAGGGTGCCCGACGAATTGGGACCACCAAATTCATATAGGTCTGCATTTAGGATGTGTGTGCATTGCATGTGTGTGTTAAATCAAATGTTTGTGCATTGCATTTGTGTGTTAAATTAAATGTGTGTGCATTGCATTTGTGTGTTAAATTAAATGTTGTGATTGTTACATATATCATACTGTCACCTCATTTATGTTGCTCTGCATATCATATTGTCATCTTATTCATGTTGTTATGTATATCATGTTCTGCTGGCATGTGTGTATTCTTCCATATATGCTGTTTTTAGATCGTGACCCTCTACTATTATTATGATGTGGCTAACGACCACCCAGGTTTAGAAGTTGTGATAGTTAAGGTATCCAGGTGTCGTGAAGGCTTGTAAGATGCGATGTCTTGGGACTAGGAATTCAAGATCAGCTTAGGGTCATGCTTTGAGGTTGTCCATGTTGTTGTTGTTGTTATTATTAAAGCTGAGTGCTTATTGTTATGTGTATGGACGAATATTTATAACAGTGGGAGTTACGCTGGTCCTATGTATGGAAAAGACTTAGATCGAAAGCTCGTACTCTGATTAATCATTTTTATTATTTTCCTGAAAAGACAGTTGTCAATATTATGTATGGCATTCAAAAAAAAATATATACACTCCCGCTGTTAAAAATCGGGGTGTTACATTGTGGTATCAGAGCTTTGGTCTAAGATTTTCATGGGGTTGTGAGTCGGGTGTCCTAAGCTGATCAAGTGTCGGGTTTGGTGGGAGTAAATGTGTGGAGTCCTATGTGTTATGTGGTTTGTGTCTTGAGTCCAGCATGATATGTGCCTAGGTAATCGTTTGTTTCTTAACTGAAGTTGAGGTCTCCCGTAATACTTCAGTAAGAAGCATAGTTAAACCCCTTGAGCATTTGTCGACGTTGGTCGACATGTGTCTCTGTTTTCTTTAGAGGTAGTGAGCTAGAGGTGGTGAGATTGAATCGAGTAAGAACTATAAGGTTTTCTGCAGTAATGCTATGGATGAGAGGTTTTGTTTGTTCTTATCACTCCGAGGTGTTGAGTAGGGATGAGTGGAAGTCAAGGTTTCACAGGATTGTAAGTAAGGACTTGATTTGGAGGACCTTTTGAGAGAAAAATGATTGGATGTTCATTCTGGTGAGTTCCGAATGAGAGGAGATGCAGTTTATGGACTATGAAAAAGGTGATATTTCTTTGGAATCAAGGAGCATTTATAGATGTCGTTTGGAGACAATTACTATACATGGAGATTAATGGGACATCTTCTCTAGAAAGAAAGCGGGTTGCACGTTGAAAGTGGCCGAAACCTAGGAAAGTTGGAGGAAGGTTATATGATTGGTAGGTGCTTGAGGGTTTAATTTGGTTTCTTAAGCTAGGTTAGATAGGTAACTAAATACCGTAAGGATGAATCATGTGATGTTAAAGGAAGGAAACCAAGTATCACATGGATAAGTCTTAGTGGAAGTGATCATCAGTGGAGTTGTCTTCGAAACTAGAAGGGGGAGTTTGGGAGAGAATGAGTACAACAGTTGCTATAAGGAAAAGGTAGAAGTAGCACCATGGATTTAAGAAATCATATGCGTGGATTTGTGAAGTGCAAAAGCAAATCAAGTATGGGTGACATGGGTTTACTAGAAAGGTCATGCCGCGTGTAGACAATGGTTTGGTATAAAGGTGATAAGACGCTGAAAGTTAATATCTGGAAGGACACAGAGCCATGTATGAAAAAATTAATGAATGGAGTTATATGGTGTAACAAGTATATGGATTTCGTGGAGATCAAAGTTTAGATTTAGATTTAGGGATCGAACCTGAGAATAAAGAAAAGTTAGCAAAGAAATTTTGATTGGGTAGTTGCTCTTTAAAAGTCAAGCGTTAAGATTTGAGATAAGTGCTCAGTGACTAGATGGAGGAGTAAGATATGTCTGTCTTGGAAGGATAATTCTTTTAGAGTGTTAGATCGTAGGGTGATAATGTTGGTTGATACCTTAGAAAAAGCTAGGATTGAATAAGAAACTGAGGAATGAATGGATGTGTCCTGATGTTTAGCAAGAACTTTTGCGAAAGAGGATTGGGTTGTGTTATAAAAGGATTTTATGACCATTGGATAGCAATAAGCAATCGAAGATAGATAGAACAATAAAGAGTAGGTTGGATAGGACGAACATTGATTTGGAACAAGGACATTTAGATTGGGTGAAGGAGAGTAAAGATGTGGGTTGAAGTTGACAAGATAGAGGTCATGGTAGGTTGGGAAACGACTACAGGCGGTTGGTTGCTAAGATTTTTGAAGTTGGAAACTCCTAGATGTTATAAGAGGATCTAGTATAAGGGACTTTGGAGTTGCAGTATCGTAAAGGTGGTTACACAGGAAGAATAAGGTTGTATGCAAGCAAGAAAGTGCTCAGGTAACACAGATTTTTTAATAAGAAGGTTGACTACCTCGTTGCTTAGGAAGGACTACCAAGGATATGGCCCAAATGGAAATGGGAAGGATATTAAGCATTTCCTCAAGAGTGTATGCTATAGATGATGGGGTTGCGCTCGGACATAAAGTTGATATTTAAGAAGCGGTATAAGTGGTAAGAGAATAATCCTGCGGTTGGAAATTTTGATATCCCAAGGTTGATGAGTAGTGTATTAGTGACTAGATGGGTTGTCATATTCAGAAGTAGGATGGAGTTACTAAGTGAAAAGCCTATTGGAGATTCCACATGAGACATGAGAAGTCTGGACGAGGTTAAGTACATTATGTCGTTGACGAACGAATAAGTGGAGTGAAAAGATTGGTTCTGGGAAATAGGCGTTAAAACAAAGTGTGAGAGGAACGGTTAGAGATGTGGATTAGGGCGATTTAGAATTCGTGCAAGAAATTACCTCGCCCATGAACCGGAAAAAGTAATGGTAAATGTATGCTTAAGAGTTGAAGGTACAACTAGATTGGGTCACCTAAGGTGCATTGGGTATATTCGGGAGTAGAGAGGATGAAACATTTGTCTATTCGGACGAATCAAGGATGAAGTGGAAATGTTTGGCGGAGACTAGTAAGGCTTGGATTCGTTGTACTTATTATAATGAAGACTAGAGAAGCATAATGGAGAATAGGCATTGAGAAATTATTGGACATCAAAGGTTGACATCGAGAATAGTTTGACAATGGAAGATGAGATAGGGGAACAATAAAAAATGGTTTGATTGATGAGCTCGTTGAGGGAAATAGAATTTAGTTGTAAGAGGAAAAGGAAACTCAATGAATTTTTGGAAGCTGATGTAGGATGATACGAAAGACTTGGTATGTCAAATGGGGATAGCCAATGATGAGGAACGTTTAAGGTTAAGGCATGCGAGAGTAAGCTGAGTGATGATTTGAAAATGAGGTAGATGTGTTAGAGGGTGATCCAATAGTTTAAGACTGGGGAAAAGGGAATTTGTGAGAGTTTCAAGCACCAACCGGACGTTGGGATGGTAATATTAAGATGGTAAGGGGAATGAATTTGGATGGGAACATATATAGGTCGCCATAGTATTGAGATGGAAGGAATAACTAAGGAATTATGGACCTTGAGAAAAATGTGGAGTTCTCTACTTAGATGACTACTTCGTTTGGAGTGAAATAGGTTGAATTTGTACTCGAGTATTAGCTGTTACTGTTTTGGGAGGATACTCAATGGTTGTTCCGAGACAAGTGAGCGTGAAAGAAACTGTAACTTGTTTTGGGGAAATTGTGTCTCACTTTGGAGAGTGAAGTAACAGGAATTTGGAGGAAACATTTAGGAAACATCGAAGCGACTATCGGACCCTTGTGTCGTGCATAAATGGAGAACGGGATGAGGAGAACACTATCGTAGTTGGTAACGATGGTTTATTCCACCATCATGGTTGTCGCCTACCTATTGACAAATTGAGGAACTGATCATCCTTAATCTGTTGTTGATAGTAGACAAGATTGTGTTGAATGGAATGAATGATTCTTGCCGGCTTAGATAGTGTGGGGTTTTAGCGTTGCGTCTAGAGTCCGAGTCAATGTGACTTTGTAGAGGGTTGCAATAGGTGCGCGGTCGTTCTAGTGAGTGTGTTAGAGATAAATTGGTAAGTTGTTACATTTACCTCGAGTTTCGAGGACGAAACTCCTTTTTGGTGGGTAGTAATGTAAGACCCGTATATTTTAGTCTGTATTATTTTGCGATGTTTTATCAATTAATCGGTGTTTCTACGAAACTTTGGGGGTAGCAAACTATTTATACCCGATATTTTTAGGGTTCCGGTTGTGGATCGGATTGACCCATATGTTTTCTTTTGACAATCGATCAGACTTTTTTAAATTGGCGAGGATTATAATTGATTTCAGATATTTTTATGGTATCGGAAATTCCGGAAATGTGACTCTGTTGATGTTTTGAGAAAACGAGAAAAATATAGCCGTCGTTTTAATTTCCACGGACTCCGAGTGTTGGCGGAAATTTTAATTAGGAGTTTATTTATCGCCGGAAATGAAAATTTAATCCCATTTTATTTTTCTAAGCGACGTAGAAAATTTATTGGTTCGGAATAAAAATTTTAGTCGAAAATAATGTTGTGTTTTATTTTAAAGATGACAGTAGAATTTTTCTGTTTTCGGAAAAAGTTATTCAGGAGTGTTTTACGACTCGTCTGTGAGCGAACGAGGAGACCGAAAGAATTAACGGGTTTAATTGAATAGTAGGGCGGCAGAAAATTAATATCATGATATTTTCTTTTCTGATCATTGATCACGTGTGAGAGAGAGAGAGATTGGAAAATCTTGGCCATTGAAATTGAATGGTGGAGATGAAATGGGAAAATCTATATAATGAGAAGTTTGTTTCATTATTTTTTTCTTTTGGTTTTTCTCTCATACTCACGCAGAGAAAGAATCACACTGGTGAGGTTTTTATGTTTTATTTATTTAATTTGTTAGTTAGTTTTTATTTATTTTTATTTAGTATTAAAATTATGTGGTTAGATTGGGTAAATTATACACCGATAGAATACCCCCTGTTTTCAGTCTTGTGTTAGGAATTATTATTGTGGGTAGCAAAAATATTTTCTATACGATTATCGGATTATTTTTTTAGAGAAAAAAATATTGGTACCGATTTAGTTTATCTGCGGGTATATTATTTGGATTATTATTATTATTTATTTAAGATTATATATTTATTTATATATATATGGTTGAAAAAAAAAGAAAAGAAGAAAGGAAAAAAAAGAAAAAGAAGTGGCTCCCGCCACTTGGTGTGTGTGTAAAGTGGCAGGCAGTATTTTAAAAACCGGACCGGTCATCAAACCGGTGAGGGTACTGGTTCACTGGTTTATCGGTCGAACCACTGGGTCATCGGCCGAACCGCATGACCAAACCGGATTAAACCGGATAACTCGGTTGAATAAACCTGTCATTATAATAGGTATAAAACCGGTAAAACCGGTCGAACCGGATGATTCAGTCTCTAAAAACTATAACTAGCACTTAAATTTTTTGAAAAAATCATATCATAAATTCACAGGTTCATAATTTAAATTCAAATTTTAAAAGAGTCTAATTGTAAATTTTAAACAGAATCTAAATTAAATAGAGTCTAATTTAAATTCATAGTTTTAATGTTAATAAAAAATAAGTTTTAATGTTAATAATTAAAACAATACAAATATTAACATTATTTTAAATAATAAAATTTTCAAGTCTATATATATATAATGGAAATCAGTTAAGTCTAAAATTATATTATATTTAGTTTCTTAATTTGTGTTCTTAAATTTTTATACAAATATTTGTATGATGGTTTTGCAATCAATATAAATACAAAATAGTAAAAATAGTTTTGTGGATATTAAAAAACTTAATTTGTGTATCACTTGAATTAAATGAGTGATTACTATTATTCTTGAAGAAAAATTCCTATGTATTTGAGTAAAAAAAAAAATTTTTAAAAAATAAAAAAAAATTTAAAAAAAATTAAAAAAATTTTTTTTTTTTTTTTTTTTTAAAATAAGAAGTTGAACCGCCGGTTAGCCGGTTTTCCCGGTTCTCACCGGTTCGACGACATGGCCGATCCAGCAAGCGAACCCGGCCGGTTCCCGGTCCAACCGGTCCGACCGGCCGGTCCGGTCCGGTTTTTAAAACTATGGTGGCAGGCGCCACTTTTCATTAGTGTGGCGGGCGGCATACTGTGGGTTTTACTTCCGGTATCGTAATTTTCATTCCGTTTGATATTTTTTATCCCGGTTTTTTTTAACTGAAAGAATAATTATTTATCTTTATTTATATATTTTTAGATAATTATTTTATTTTTTCGGAATTTTCCGGATACGTTCGGAATAGTATGTTAAAGTACGATCTGTGCCGATTTTTGGTACCGTTGAAAAAAACTGTTAACTAGTTTTGTCTCGAAATATTTTTAGATCCAAAATAATTTATTGTGATTGGAAAACTATTATTTATTCTAAATTTTAATTTAGGATATTATTGAAATTGGAATATTAGTTAGTATTTTATTTGTTTAATTAATTTTATTTATGGTATGATTAAAGTATTTTGATACAAGGAGATCATTAAATTTTATATTGGTGAAATAAATATTTTGGTTATTTATTTGGTACTTATGGGATATTAGGTTGTTTATTTTGGGGTTAAAATCTTATTTTGGTGATTTATATATTTCGGTTTCGCTGAATTTATTCATAGTGCGAGAAAATAATTTGACGCAATTGTTGGTTCAAATAAAAGAATTTAAATTAGTTGTGGAAAATTTTCCTTGAGTTTGATATTTATTCTTTTAAGAGGAAAACTAATTTCTTTGTTATTTGAAAAGATTTATTTTATAAAGCGATTAGGGTAGAAACCAGTGTCGTAACCAAAACCTGATTGAGTAGGTTAGCGACCAAGACCCAGCCTTGTTGTAGGATATATTCGAGTGGTTTTAACATAAGTCCTTTGTGTATTATAAAGGTTTACAGTGGGATCCGGTTACGAGGTTTCATCGTGAGGGACGAATTGATCTTACGTAGCGTAGGTTGGTTGGGTTGGAAGCTTGCTCAGGTAAGGGCACTTTCTAACGATATTATATGTGATTGAATGCATGTGTGTTTGTATTCATGACTGTGTGCCCTTGTGGGGATGTTAGAATGATTGTGTGCCAGTTGAGGTTGTGTGGTTATATTCATGATTGTGTGCCCGGTTGGGGATATGTGTTTATGCTATGATGCTAAACTTGTGATGTGCATTCATATGATTTGTGATAAATATATGTTTTGCTATTGATGTGTATGTCGAGGAGGACAACACGAGGTGTGTCTGAGCCACCTGTTGGTAATGAGAATTATTCATATGATTTGTGATAAATATATGAATTGCGGTTGATGTGTATGTCGAGGAGGACAACACGAGGTGTGTCAGAGCCACCTGTTGGTACTGAGAATTGTTCATATGATCTGTGATAGATATATGAACTGAATTGTGAATTGTGAATTGTGTTTATACATATTGTGTTTATATAAACTGTTGCATTTGCATGTGTGAGTCATGCATACCATAGTTGCGTGTAGGTAGTTGGCGCCAAACGGGCCAGGGTGATGGGTTCTGAATCATCACCTAATCCCGAAGGGAATTCTACTGCACCAGGTGATGTGACTGAGCCGTCATGGATCCTTTGAGATCAAATTGAGTCAGGAGAATGCGAGGGAGGCAACTCCGGGTGTTTGCAAGGGCAACACTTTTGTGTCTGCGAGGCAGCACGGTTAGTGAGGACCCAAGGGGGTATCACGACTCTCTGCGGAGAGGTTAAATTCTGGAATTCATGCATGGTGAGGGTACCCGACGAATTGGGACCACCAAATTCATATAGGTATGCATTTAGGATGTGTGTGCATTGCATGTGTGTGTTAAATCAAATGTTTGTGCATTGCATTTGTGTGTTAAATTAAATGTTTGTGCATTGCATTTGTGTGTTAAATTAAATGTGTGTGCATTGCATTTGTGTGTTAAATTAAATGTTGTGATTGTTACATATATCATACTGTCACCTCATTTATGTTGCTCTGCATATCATATTGTCATCTTATTCATGTTGTTATGTATATCATGTTCTGCTGGCATGTGTGTATTCTTCCATATATGCTGTTTTTAGATCGTGACCCTCTACTATTATTATGATGTGGCTAACGACCACCCAGGTTTAGAAGTTGTGATAGTTAAGGTATCCAGGTGTCGTGAAGGCTTGTAAGATGCGATGTCTTGGGACTAGGAATTCAAGATCAGCGTAGGGTCATGCTTTGAGGTTGTCCATGTTGTTGTTGTTGTTATTATTAAAGCTGAGTGCTTATTGTTATGTGTATGGACGAATATTTATAAAAGTTGGAATTACGCTGGTCCTATGTATGGAAAAGACTTAGATCGAAAGCTCGTACTCTGATTAATCATTTTTATTATTTTCCTGAAAAGACAGTTGTCAATATTATGTATGGCATTCAAAAAATATATATATACACTCCCGCTGTTAAAAATTGGGGTGTTACAATACCAAGAGGATTTTACAGAAGAATCGGCATACGAAATGCCTCAATATCTTTAAACTCTTAGATTCATGAATCTCGGCGTAACTGCCCCAGATTAACGACGTTTGCACAACAGAGTCTTTGAACTTGCCCTTCAGACTGGTTGATCTGTGAAGGAAATACCCCAGACTAACTGACCTTTGAGATATTTGTCGAATCTCGACCTGACTGCTTCTAATTAACTGGTCTGTGAGGATAAATCATCAAGAGGATTTTACAGAAGAATTGGCATATCAGATGCTTCAATACCTTCAAAATCTTGTAGAGATTTGTGAATCTTGACAGAACTGCCCCAGTTCAATTGTATTCGCAATACAAAGTCCTTTAGACTGTGGTAGAAACAACTAGGGAACAAACTTTCCCCTGTTGGTGGGTTATTTAAACTGGTCATAAGATGGCCTCAAGAAAGCTTGCCCCAATATCCTGAATTTGAAGAGTTTCTACCCCTGATTTAGTAGCTCTTGGGATGCCTAATCTATGGAGCCCTTTATCAAGTCAAATTCCCTAGCTGGCTGCATTTCTTGGGATTCCTTTGATATTGAATTGTCTTACAAAGAAGTATTGTTCATAAAAAATTGGCAATTTCAATGTAACATTCATGTAAGCTTTTGAAATCAAAGTTTATTGATGAAAACACACACGGTGGAATGATTAAATCAAAAACAAAATGGATCTAGTCATTTACAGAATGGCAGATGAAGTGATCAACACATACACATTTAGCAAAGATCATTAGGAGTCAGGTTAATCAACCTTACTGTAGTATGCTTTCAAAACAACCTTACCTCAATTAGGTCTTTTAAGGGTTGTAACGTGGCTTGGTTCATGGATCATGAAATAAAGGATAAAGACTCAAAATTTGTTTGTCCCTACCCGATCTTCGTGATGAACTTCAATCCTACGCTCAGTTGACTTAGGCAATACATTCAAGTTCCTATAGGCTAGGAGTTGAACTGATGATAGTTGATGATGATTCATACACCTTGGATAGTCATTACTCCCTTGCATCATTTGGTTATCCATTATTGCTGAGGTTTTGAGACCTCTTCTTGTCTTCGCTGAGGTTATGAGACCTCTTCTTGTCTTCTGCGGTTATGAGACCTCTTCTTTCCTTCACTGAAGTTATGAGACCTCTTCTTTTCTTGGTTGAGGTTTTGAGACCTCCTCTTGTCTTCGCTGAGGTTATGAAACCTCTTCCTTTTGATTGTCATTTGATTTGAGAGAGCTGACTGATGTCTTGCATGAAGCGCTTGCATTCGATTGCATAACCAAGTTAAACTGAGAACTACCCTGCCCCAAGGTTGAGATTTAAGGGTTTTTTTGTGTAAGGAAAGAAAACTCCTACTTCTAGGCTTGAAGGGGTTAACTAGGGATTATCTTCCTTATTTCTCCAGTGTTTGGGATTTGAAACAATGCCTTACATCATCGGCAAAGTTCGATTGGAAGCATACCACAGCAGTTATGGATATAACGTTTTCATCATCCTCCCTAATCTTTGCTTAACAACAATTTTGATAAGTGGAATGAAACAAGGTAAAGATATATTTTTTTGCTTTTATGAAAATAACAGTAAATGAGTGAAACGAATGAACTTAATCAAAAGATGCGTAAAAATTTCATTAATACTACCAATTTGAAAGTACAACTGCTTACGAGCAAATACAAGTTCAATATGAAAAGGAAATACAACTGAAAATACTGAATTAAACAAAATACAGCCAGCCTTTGCAAATTGATTTCAGAAAATTTCAGTTTCCGAGCCCAGACGGGGGAACACCTTCGCCATTGGTCACTTGTTCTTTGTGATATAGAACCTTGAGAGGCCTTGCAAGTCTTTTGCCTTTTCCTTCTAAAGTTGAGTCACTGGCATTTGACGTACCTTCCTAAGGTTTCAGCATTTTTAGCAGACTTAGCAGTTTCGCTTCGAACTCTTTGCATTCTTCAATAGGATGCCCATTGTACCAGTATGGAACTTGCATTTAATCTCTGGGCGATCTCCTTCAAGGATCAGATCCTTGTCATGGATCAGCCTTTGTACAGTAGTTTTTAAGGCTCGGCAACCATCCAAGTCATGCCCTTCAGCTCCCTTGTGGAATTCACAAGTCAGGTTTGCATTGTGCCAAGGTCCTGGCACAGGGTTGTGAAGTCGAGGAGTCACCAGCTTGTTCTGAATCAGCAGTGGGAAAAGCTTGCTCAGTGGCAGCGGAATAGGCTGGCAATTAACCTGACCACTTTTGACAGATCACTTCTTCTTGTTTTGGTTTCGAGAACCTCGAGGAGAAATAACCGTTGTAGGCTGAAACGCCCTTTTGGTAGGCAACTGATGATATTCTGGAGCAAGACCAAGACCAAATGTTGGCTGGTATGAAGTTTCCCCAAAGGCAGATCCTTGGTATGGGAGAACCACAGGAGACACGGAATTGACAACTTCCTTGGGCGCCATAGGGTGAATGTGCCCTTTCTTCATCTTCAAGTTTTGCAAGGTCTCTACGACCCAACTCATCTGGCTTTTGAGGATTCTAACCTCCTCTTTCAAATCTTCCTGGTTTTTCAGAATTTCATTATTATTGTCATTGTCTTGAATAGGTGCTAGGTATCCTTCAGACATAGAAGAAGAGAGACTCAAGACTGAGAAATGCAAATGAGATGTGAATGCGAGTGTGAATGTAATGTGAATGCAAACCAAATGGTTTCAAGGAGCTCAAAGGCGAGTTGTAAACATTTTGGAAAACTGAAGAGTTTTGCTTTAATATCCATGATGTCCAATGATCTTGCAAAGGAAAGAACGTCTGAGTTCCTTGAAACCATTAACGGATGCTATGAGATGTATGCAATGCACAAAACACGTACAAACATATGTACACACAACAAAGCACACAAGCCCTAGGTTTAGGGATCACATGAATGGAGCCATGGTCTACCCATCCCAAGAAGGTATGTATTATGGGTTCCCAATCTGTAGAACAGGGTTCTAAAAAAGTTCCCAGAGTTGACAACCCATCTTTCGGATATTATCGACTTCCTGAATGACTCGATAATCAATAATATTCTCAAGAGAATCTCGTCTGAGTGTAGTATCGTGTGACAACCATTTTAGGAATAGACTCCCTCATGGTCACCGCACTACATCCTAAAAGGCCAAGTGGGGTGAAGGTAACTACGGTTCTCAATATCAAGGGCACCTAGGTCGAGAGTAGTAACGTTTTCACGAATGGACTCGTTCAACATGACTAAACTCTCAAGAGGGCCTCAACTGAGTGATGGTGTCTCAAGTTAACTTTTTCGGGAATCGACTCCCTCAAAGCCTCCTTGAATATACCATCGTCCTATCATAAGTGCACTCAAGTCCGGGTTAGGACTTATTTCACCACTCAAAAGTAACAACCCTGCCAAACAGAAAACCCAAGCAAAACAGGTATACATATATATATATATATATATATATATATAGAGAGAGAGAGAGAGGGAGAGAGAGAGAGAGAGAGATGTACAATCAAGCAAGCAAAACATATAACAAACACAAGCACAAACAAGGTGGGCTTAACCCTCAAATATTTCCCCAGTGAAGTCGCCATTTCTGTTGCGGTGAGAATCAGATATCAAGCTATTAATTAACTTGAATCACACATCTTTGAAATTCACCACCAAGTTTTGATTTATCCAAAGGAAAGGGTCAAGACCGAAGAAAACCCTAATTGCGCTATGTAAGGACACATCTTAGAGATCGAGGATCGGGGGTTGGTTAAACTAAGGGAAGGTATTAGTACCCTAAGTATCTGTAATACTCTACAGGAACCTCTTGTTAGTTTGTGTTATATTATGTTTGCTTGCTAAGGGAGTCTATGCTAAGGGTAAGGTAAAGACCTAAGGGTATATACACTAAGTATGCTCGCCAAGACGTCGCATCTTGTGCCTACGTATCTGACTAAAGAATCAGAGCAACCGTAGTTCACCTAACTAAGGGTGGGGAACCATTGACTGTGGCCAAAGTTCCAAGGGGGAATGAGTATGAGCTCATGTAGATTTTAAGAAACTCTCTAAGTCTAAGTTGTGATGTAAGTGGCTATGAGGCCAAAAGGAAAGTACCCTATGACTATGAGGTCAAGGATGAAGATGTGGCTCTATGACAATGAGGTCAAGAGGGAATCCTATGACTATGAGGTCAAAGGTTGAAGGTGGCTATGACTATGAGGTCAGAGCTGATGTCCTATGACTATGAGGTCAAAGGAGGGAAAGAAATACCTATGACTATGAGGTCAAGGTTTGTGGCTATGAGCTTTCTATGACTTTGAGGTCAATAGAGAGGCTTTCCTTTGGAAGGAGGGGAGGCAACTTTTTGTGAACAAGAGTTGAAGTGGGATTATATGAACAATATGAGTTCAAGAATTCCAAGGTGATAAACATTAATCAAGTGAGAATAGCATCAAAGCAAGATATATACATCCGTGTATGAACATGGCCAGAGATAATGAGATGGTGTAAAACATAAACAAGGGAACACACATAGATATGATAAAGGTAGCATCCTCAAGTTTGGAATCCAAGACAAAATGTCCAAGGTATGGGGCTTAGCAATAGAGGCCAACAAGTACAAATAAAACTCAATAAAATGACTATATCTAAGGTCAATGAACAACCTTTCAAACAAAACTCTTATATGTCACAAAACAATCCAAGGAACATTCTCACAAAGTTCTCAAGAAACAAGTGATTCAAAAGAAATTCAAAGTTAAAAAAAAAAAAAGCTTGTTCATATTTTTTGGAATTTTTAGAAATAATATGAAAATAAAATAAAATGGAAAATAAAGTTATAGAAAATTAAATTAAAAAAAAAAGTATTTTTTGAATTTTCTAGAATTTTATAATGACAGAAATTAATTTTAATAAAATAAAATGAAAAATAAAAAGGAAAGAAATTAGAATGGGAAGAAAGAAAACAAGGGGTGCATGAGCACACTTAGTATGAACCACATCAGTTCCAAAGCGCATGGTCTAGGAATGAAGGGGGTGGCGTTAGCAGATTTTGCTAGGCCTAAGTCCAATTAGTGTGGAAGCAGAAAAAAAAATAAAGTGCCAAAAGGGTGTCTGGGGCGAGGGGGATTCAAACCCCAGACCCCTTGGTTACAAAGCGCATGGTTTACCACTGGGGTGGCTATACATCGAGTGTATAAGCCACCCCTAACACTTCTTAAACCAAACAATTGAAAAATGCTAGTTGAAAACCCATGCGAGGAATTGTGCCGTGAACATACTAACACCATAATATCAATCGGTCATCCATTACTTAAGCACTAAATGACAAAAAAAACTCCAAAACCAATCACATGCTGCCATGTTTTCTTCTCTTTCATGCAAACATGCAGCTTAATTAAAAACTATCGTGAAACAATCACAACAAAGCCATGGCAACCGTCTCACTTGTTCTTCCATTTTCACCACCAATATTCAACCAAATTCCATGAAATAAAATCTTAACATGAAGTACTCACATGACTGAACAACCATGATCCCTAGGTCACTTAAAATACTAACCAGAATTTGGAGAAAACTGGACATGAAGACAAGGGTTTAAAATTGACATAAATTAGCAATGCCATCATATATCATACAAACTCACACGACTTTTCACATCAGCTCCACAACAACAAACCTTAGAGACTCAAAACTTTAAACATGGGAGCTACAGAATGAATGCAACATTTTACACCATACAAGCACAATAATGTACATATATCAACACCAAAGAACAATCTTTATTACAACAAGCTTATGAGTTTCAGGGCTTTAGGGACTTACCTCTTGGAGCTCGGAAACCTCTTCTCTTTTCAAGTGATAATGCGCACCTCTCCTTTCCTTCAGTGGCCCTCGAGCTCCGCCTCAATCACTTTGAGTAGTGTGTGTTTATGAGTGATGTTGTTGATCCGTGTTATGCTAATGTTGTGGTTCTCGTGTGTTGATGTAGAAGAAATGGAATGAGAGATTGTTGTTCTGATATTTCTTTAGTGGATGTTGTTCTGATGTTTAGGTGTGTTGTGGATTGTTGGTGCCAAAAAAGAAAATTCACAAATTCTTAAGGTTTTGTAGGATAGCTTGTGTAGTGTAGTGTTGGTGTTCTGATATTGATGATGAACAAAGGAGAATGACCCTCTTTTTATAGGCAGAGCAGTTGGCCATTGGCAATGAAGGCACAATGGATAATCGTTTTGTCTAGAGGAGAAAGAGGTATGATTATGACATATCCTTGAGCTGGCTAATGGCAGATGTTGGGGAAGATAAAACCTTGTTGGTTTGTGCTCAGTGATGCAGCCTGAAGGAAGGTGAAAGATTTGGTCAAACATGCTGCATAAAGTGGATTGTTTCACCCTTTCATGAATGAGCGATAACCTCTTTTTGCTTGTCAAAATATGATGCACATTTTGGGTAATCCTTGAGACCAACAAGGCTGACAAGTTTGGATCATTTCAAATGCCTTGGGTGCTGCAAATCATGGGAAAGGATTTGGTTCAGATTGTGGTTCAAAATGAAACAAGGTTGTATCATAAAACTAAACTGTGTTCCTCTCTTTGGCACATGATAATTTTTCAACCAATGGGCCAAATGACATGTTTTTTGGCTCTTTTGAGAGATGGCATGTAGTAGAGTAACTTCCATGTTGTTGACAAGTTGCGATTGTAACATAAAACAAGTGAAAAATCGTGCCCAAGTTTGGCGTAGCAAAATGATCAAAATCTGAATTTTTCTGAGTGTATGTAACATTTGTAACATAGCCACTTTGATGCACAATTTCTTAGTGATCACTCCGTCAATTCTTGAGATCTTTGATTCTATGAAAAATAGGCATTTGATAGATCAATTTTCATGTGGAATGTGACTTGAGATAAGGCTTGTATCGTTAGAAAATCAACCATGAGGTCATGCATATTGTTGTTGCTCAAAAGAATCTTAGAAAAATTTTAAGTTATGAAATTTTCCAACTTGAAACAACCAACTTTAGAACATCATAACTTGAGATTGGTTTATCCAAATGAGGAGTTCTACACATGCTTGGAAAGCTTGAAGAACAAGGAACAACTTTCATGTCCAAAGATTTCTGATTTGAGGCTTGGAACTATGTGAAAAATGACCATGAAGTTGGTGTTAAAACTAGGGCAAAACAACCAAAATTTCATTAAGTCATAAAGAGGTTTTGGCTTCCAAGACTCATAACTTAAAAATAATGCACTTTTTGGAGAAACAACTTGCAAGATGAAGTGGTTAGTTAATAATGCATAGATGATTGAATCTAAATGCAAGTGCAAGATGTTATGACATCTAAGGGGTAAAATTTGGGGTACAACATCATGCTTCAATCATATCAACTCAGAAGCCTTTGATGGATAGAAGAAGATGAAACGTTCTTTTCCACTACCCTGATTTGGTGGTACAAAGGACAATTTCAGCGTACGATTTTCACCCCAGCATAACGACATTATTTCAAGTCGCCAGTACTTTTCTGATATTACTGATCTGCCCTTCAACGGATCTTTTTCTGGCTATATATATAGACTTGCTTATTCAACGAATAAGTAGTGATAACAAGTGTAACACTTAGTGTGAAAAAGAGAAATATTAAACACACTGATTCATATGAAGAAAGAAATCAAGAAATAGAGAAATTTATGAATGAACAGTAAAGCACCACAATACAAAGAAGAAGATTGTTCTTACTGTGTAGATTCGTTCTAAGTTAGATTGAGTTAGAAACTGTGTTTACTCTGCTTGTGTAGAAGCATCATTATTGTAAACAAACCTTCGTAACAAACAGTTGTTTGTGATTCCTAAAGGACCGGTTAGGTCTGAAGCTTTAGGAAGATTTGTGTTCCCTAAAGGACCAGGTAGGTCAGAAGCATTAGGAAGACTAAGACAGTGAGTTTTAGTGTTGTTAGTCACTTGCAGTTTGGCTTGTGCATTGTATTTTCAAACAGTTGTTTGATTTCCTTAAGAGACCGGTTAGGTCAGAAGTCTTGAGAAGTCTAGGACTAGTGTGTTTTAGAGATTGTTGTTAGTCACTTGCAGTTTAGCTTGTGCATTATATTAATCAGTTTGATTAGTGTATTAAGACCTCGCTTGAGAGAGGCAAAATCACCTTGGCGGGTGGACTAGACTAGCTTGAGGGTTTCTCAAGTGAACTAGTATAAACATACAGTGTTGTTTCTTTTCAGTTTCTCTTGCTTTATTATCAAGAAGTGAAGGTTATTTGTAAAGGGGATTATTTTTAAAGAATCGTTTTTATTATAAAAACCCAACTCAAACCCCCCATTTCTTGTGTTTTTTACACCTTCAACATTTGCATTCTAGACAGTGGAACTACCCACACAATCCTCAAATGTAAGAAATATTTTACTGATATAAATCTTACTATAGGTGTAATAAATACAATCTCAAGTCCTGCAGATCTGATTGAAGGAACAAGTAATGCTATGTTCATATTACTAAATGGAACAAAGTTTGTCATTAATAATGCTTTATACTCTCCAAAATCAAAGAGAGATTTTTTGAGTTTTAATGACATATATCGTCAAGAATATTTTACTGAAACTGTAACTGAAGGTAATATGAAATATATTAACATTAGTACTAATGTTTTGGGAAAGAAGAAATTTTAGAAAAACTACCAAAATTCCCTTCTGGATTACATTATACTTATATACATGCAATTGAATGTAACATAGTAGTAAAAGAAGATCCCAAAATGATGGCTTTATGGCATAATCGTTTATGTCACCCTGGTTCAATAATGATGCGTAAAATAGTTAAAAGTACACATGATCATCCATTGAAAGGTTTAAAACTTACAAAAGGAGATAAATCATGTGAAGCTTGCTCTCTTGGAAAACTAATAACAAAGTGTAGCGCAGTTTTTGTGGTTTCGAATCACTATCGCTTTGGTACTACAATTCGATTCATTTTTTATCCTATTAAGCTGATTAAGGAAGGCAAATAGATGTCTCCAATTAACCCTGCTTGCATACTGAGGTTAAACAGTCAAAACTATTGGTTTATAGATGCTATCAAAATATGGGGTCTGTCTTAGGTTATTTTGCTTAAGAACACAATATCTGGACTATTTGCGAGGCTTTTGGTGAGGTATTAGGTCTGATGCTTTTTGATAGATGTATGGAGGTACTGGACTTTGAGTTTTTTATTAGTATGCTCGCTAAGATTTCACAATCTTATGCCTACGTGTTCCCGTTTAACGAAACAGGGAAATCAGAGCGATCGTAGTTCCCTCCTATTTTAAGGGAGGAAAAAGATGTTTTGGTGTCTTGTTCAAAGCCCAAGATTGAAGCTAAAGGTGATTTGTATCTTGTTCGAAGCCCAAGATATGAAGCTCAAGGGGTTCTGACTAGAGGGATTTTGTCATCTCTAAAGAGGAGCTGTTGATGTTTGTATGCTGTGAGCAAAGCATGATTTGATGCTAAAAGGTTGATTGACTCAACCAGGGATTTCTTTATACAAAGCCTAAGAGAAGGCTAAAAGATTGACTTTTCCGGGGAAAAATGTTCTTTTTGTCTTGTACAAAGCCCAAGATTAAGGCTAAAAAGGTTCACTCAACAAGTGAGTGTTTTTATGAGTTTTATACAAAGCCCAAGACGGGGGCTGAAAAGGTTTGAGTGACTCAACCAGAGAGTCTTTTATCTGTCCTGTACAAAGCCCAGGATTGTGGCTGAACAAGCTGGAGAACTTGAGAGGAGGCTAGCTCCTACTAGGGGGAAGTCTTTATACCAAGTTTTAGATAAAGATCGACTCAACGAGAGAGTATCTTATACGAAGCCCAAGACGGAGGCTAAAAAAGGGGTTGATTGTCTCAACAAGAGAGTCTTTTATACTAAAAAAGAGAGTGCTTTTATCTGCCTTGTACAAAGCCCAAGACGGAGGCTAAAAAATGGTTGACTCAACAAGAGAGTCTTTTATACTCAACAAGAGAGTGCTTTTATCTGTCTTGTACAAAGCCCAAGACGGAGACTAAAAAAGGGTTGACTCAACAAGAGAGTCTTTTATACTCAACAAGAGAGTGATTTGCTGTCTCGTACAAAGCCCGAGATTGAGGCTAAAAGGAGATTTGACTCAGCAAGAGCTCCACAGGAGGAGGCTATCTTACTGCTGAGGGTTATTGAGATCCCTAGGCAGGTCCAAGTAGAGAACAATCATGAGAGAGACTGGGTTTTTGTTGGAGAATCCAGAATGATCGGGGCTTCTTCCTATGTTTAGAAGGAACTTGAGAATGTCTTTGAGACTCAAGAAGACTTAGACTGTCTGAGTCTATTAGTATAAGTGAGTTTTATCTTTTGTACGATGCCCAAGAGGAGGCACGGGCATTAAGGGATGAGAATCAACCCTAAAATGGCCGGAGTTTTGACACTGAAAAGACTGCTCTATCAAAGGATGACTAAGGTCTATTTTATACCTTTAAGAGGTCATTAGGGTCCTTGTATTAAGCCTAAGAGAAGGCATGAGAACTTCTAAGAAGCTGAAGGGTCCTTGTATAATGCCCAAGAGGAGGCGGGGATGCTTATAGGAAGCCTGTGGGTCCCCAAACCAAGAGAAGTTCATGAAATGCAATTCACAGAGAAGAGATCATTCCAGGAAAGTTCAAAAATTTGGAAGAAACTCAAGAGATGCCATTCACGGAGAAAAGATCATCTCTGGGGAGTTAGAGTTTCTTTGACAATTTCTAAGGGTGACAGTCTGAGAAAAGGTTCACCGAGAATACTGCCTTTCTCTTTGTTCCATATTGTTAAACCCCAAGAGGATGGAAGACTGTATCTGGAATCCTACGGAAGATCTAGTTTTGTTTGTATTTAAGAGTGACCAACAGGCTTTACTTAGTTCTAGACATAATTGTCGGGGAAAACTCTAAATAACTATACTAGTATACACACAGTTGATATGCGACAAGTATATAAAAGGATGTGAAAGAAGACTTACAGTGAAGCAGCCCCACAATACAGTTATATATATATATATATATATATATATATATATATATGTGAAAGCAGTAAACGAAAGCGGATAAACACTTACCCGTTGTAGAGCTTCCATGCCGTTTTGTTAGTTGTTCAACAAAGAAAATTTTGATAAAAACTATATATTTGGATTCAAAATCAAAGGAGAAAGTGTTTTGAAAAGATTGTGGGGGCTTACAGCTCACGGAGAGGCCCAAGGTTTTATCAGCGATTGCACCGTTATTTTGAAAATCGTACTGGGACTTATACAATGACTGAGGCCCAAATTATTTTTTGTACAAAAGAGGGTTGGGTCTTAAACTCTATCAAGAGGCCCAAAGAGTTTGAAAATGAACAAAGATGGGTCTTATAGCTCAAGGAGAAGCCCAGTTGACAATAGTCTGAAAATGACTATCGCGTCGAAATTTCTGACAGTATCGGGACTTATACAATACACTGAGGCCCAATATTGTTTATTTACAAAGGGATGGGACTTACACTCTACCAAGAGGCCCAAAATATTTTTAAGAAAAAGAATGGGGCTTACAACACGAGGGGAGGCCCAATTGGTTTTTCGGTTTAAACTGGCGATCGCACCGAGATTTTTTGAAAACACCGTGGGTCTTATACAATGACTGAGACCCAAAATTGTTTATTTACAAAGGGATGGGACTTACACTCTACCAAGAGGCCCAAAGAGTTTTGAAATATTTGAGTATGATTAAAAATCAAAGAAACCCTAATTCTCACTTTTTAAAAGTAATTTTTCAAAGAAAATTAATAAAAAATGACAAAAATACCAAATAAGTTTAAATAAACCACTTGTGATTTTTTGGTTAAGGTTTGAAAAATGAGGTTTTAATCACAAGATGACTTAAAACTCATTTGGTTTTTATTTTCAAGATGAATATTCATTTTTAAAATGTTTAAAAACAATTAAAATGAATTTATTTACAAAAATACCAATTATATTAAATAAATGATATAAGTTTGATTTCTTTGTAGAATAAAATATTTTACTATTTTTGTGATTTTTCAGAAAAAGAACCAATAAAAAATAATTAAAATTGAGGGAGTTATTAATTTTTTCAAATCATTAAAAAATAATATGAAAGATGATAAAATATGAAAAAGTGGTAAAAAAGAGGGTCTGGGGCGAGGGGGATTCGAACCCCAGACCTCTTTTGTGCAGTGCGCGCCTCCTACCAATGGGGTGGTGATACATCCGTGTATCAAAACCACCCCATGGATATATGAGGGTGACTTGGTTTTCAGGCCTGGCCAAGGCAAGGCAATGCAAGATTTTGGCAAAAACGTGAAGCTTGTAACTTTCTCATTTCTCCATGAATTGGGACAAAATTTAGGTCTATCCTGCCTAGAATTTCACAAGGAATCCAATGGTGGTGGTGTTTTTTTTTTCAGATGAGGCTCCTATTGAAAAACCCGATAGTGGTTTTGAAATAGGCCATGATTTGCATTTTCTAAGCTACCTCTTGTTACAGGCATGAATTACATGATGAATTGGTTCAAACACAACATATATGACATGTATGAGATGTGCATGATCAGTGGACCTCAAAGCAATGCATATTTTAAAGAGTTCAAGTTGAGATGCTTACCTCTTAAGGAGCTTTTTGGGCAATCTGTCAAGTGCTTTGTTCCAGAAACAATTTGATGCTTTGAACACCCTCAAATGATCCCTTAGAAGCTTTTAGAATGGTTGGAATAAACTGGAATCCTTAGGAGCAAGTTTGAGCTATTTCTTGCAAAAGGGGCAAAAGTGGCCAATATAGCAACTCTCTCAAATGGTGTTCCAGATGTGGGGAACCATTTGGGAAAGTTCAAGGATGATATTTGGAGTGTGTTTGAGGTTTTATCTGGTTTTGAAAGTGACTGAATCAAGACATGGCTTGAAAAATGCAAAAAAGTCCAATTTTGAGGTTTTGAGGGGGGACTTTGTGATTTTGGTGTTATAGGTCACATATGAGAGTTTTGACAGCTTAGATATGACATATTAGATGTGTTTGGATCATGAGCTATGATGGAAATGCTCTCGAACTCAAAAACTCAGAGTTACCTTGCAAAAGAAGGCATTTTTGCCTAGAGAAAGAGATTTTGAGGAAAGCAAGTGTTGTAGTGCTTTGGTGTACTCAAACTGAGCACAAATGAGCTCTATTTATAGTAGAACACGTTTGTTTTGGCAGCAATAGTGAATGGCAACTGCAGTAGCTCATTGTCCAATTGCATCACTTTGGAATCTGAGCCATTGACTAGAGGTTAGAGCACAAGCCTATGGTCTTTGGTTCAGAGATAAACTTGGACTGAATTCAGTTGGAAATGGATCAGTTCATGCCACCTTGGTGCATCCATTGAATGCTCTAAAACAAAATTGGAGTCTTGTCCCCTTTTTAGGGTTTTTTAGGTTTGGCATGCAATTTTTAGTTCCAAAGACTTGGGAGGCTTATGGATCAGTGTAATCTTACTAGGTCTATTTCCATAGATTGGACATCCTGACTTTGATGCCTAGTAGGGTTCCCATTAATCATACTGACTTGTTGTGTGTCTTCGTCTAAATAGATCGGAAGCCACCAATGGTTTAATAAGTGTTGCAAAGTTCTTTGAACGAGAGAACATCCTTGGTCGCTCTCACGACATCCCTTACAGTTCAGATAATCATGGGAGGTGAGAAAACCGAGTTGGACTTGCTTGGCGTGTAACTCCACCAAGCTGGTATTCATCAAACGAATATCGAAGATTTGAATTATGTTGACTTGATAAGGATTTATATCATGGTAGTCCTGGATCCATCCAAGGTCCATCTGACGCTGGAGGGTCTCTTGTACAAAAGAGCATCCTTGTTTGTTTACCGAGCAAGTCAGGCAGGAATTGTAATCGTGTCGCGGCAGATTATGATTCTGGCTTTGCCTTGAGTGCATTGCCACCAAGTTGATATTCATTGCACGGATGTCGTAGTTTTGAATGATGTTAGAATTCGTATAAGTCATGTTGACTCCATGAACTCGATGCTCTTGGATCCATCCGAGATCCAATTGTTCCTGTAGAGCTGATTGCACCACAAAATATCCTTGATTATTTTTGGAGCAGATATCACGCTGGTGATAATTGTGAGCTGGTATATGACTGTATCCGCTCTGTCTGCGATGTATCTTAACCAAGTTGGCCCTTAATAATAGTAAATCATGAATTTGATAGCTGTTGTTAGACTCTCCTTCTATCAAAATCACCGCAGCTTTCTCGTGTTAAGGCAACAGGTTCGGGAGAACATTAGGATTTGTGTCCTTGAAGGACAAGACCCCGCTCCTAACAAGCTTTTACACATCGGATTTGAAACTGAGACAGTTTTCGATGTTATGCCCTGGTCCTCCTTGATGGTAAGGGCAGGTCTGATCTGCTTTGAACCAAAAGGCAGATTTTCTGGTATTGTAAGAGGACACCTGGTCTGGACGTGCCCCTTGACCAGTAGTGATGGAAACAGTTCTGCGTACAACATAGGTATAGGGTCAAACCCTGGTGGTCGCGTTGTACGGTTGTTGTTATATGGGGGACGAGCTTGCTGAAGAGGCTGTTGTGTCCTTTGCTGATATTGTTGTTGATTCGATTGGCTCTGAGCAACCTAAGGTTGATACGTAGGAATATGCGCAGGGTTAATAGTAGGAGTTACAACTGCTACTAGTTGGTATCATCGCCTTTGCTTTCCGAGAGAGATATTACCAATATCCTGCTATATTTTCTTAGGGAGAGCACTACCGTATCATTTTGTACTACTTGATGATCCAGCATCTTTAACTAAACGTCCTTCTCGGACTGCTTCCTTGAGACGAACTCCCATGCCGACCATTTCAGTAAAGTCACTGGGCGCACTAGCGACCATTCGGTCGTAGTAGAATGAGCTCAAGGTCTTTAAGTAGATCTTTGTCATCTCTTTTTCCTCAAGAGGTGGACTAATCTGGGCGGCAATCTCACGCCATCTCTGAGCGTACTCCTTAAAGGTTTCCTTGTCCTTTTGTGACATGGCTTTGAGTTGATCTCTATTCGGTGCCATGTCCAGATTATACTTATATTGTTGAACGAAAGCAGCACCAAGATCTCTGAAAGTGACGATATTAGTGCGGTTTAAACCCATGTACCATTTGAGTGCGGCACCGGTTAAACTATGCTAAAAATAGTGAATCAGTAGCTCTTAGTTCTTTGTCTGAGTTGACATTTGCCGAGCGTACATCACCAAATGGCTTTGAGGGCAAGAGTTACCCTTGTACTTTTCAAATTCGGGCACTTTGAATTTGTGCGGAACTTTCACATTGGGGACCAAACAAACGTCTGCGGCGTCCTTTCCAAATAAATCTTGACCGCGGAGGGCTTGCAGCTCTTTCTGCATTTCCAGGAACTGTTCCTGGAACTCCTTCATTTTCTCGTCCATACTTTCGTTTCCACCAGAAGGTATCTGGGGAATCTGTCCTTCCGGGACAGTGTGTACCACGGGTGGTGGTATAGTCATCATGGTAGTGACTCTAGGTACTTCCTTCTCCCGAAGTTTGTAACCTTCAGGAGTTACTGCCATGCCCCTGGCATCTTCGCTTTCCCGAAGTTTGTAACCTTCAGGCCTAGCAGTTCCTGTTGCAGTGCCCGGATCCTCCTTGATCGGCAGAATATATCCTTCCGGGATATAGTTGAGTGGCATGCCCCAGGGATGATCTTTTGGCATTTTATACCTAGGATCATACTTCTCCACTATAGGCGTTGATGTGATCTCTGAGATCACAGTCCTTTGTTGCTGCATCTGAGCTTCTGCTAGAGCTTGCATGTCGTTATGAAGCTTTCTCAGATCGTCTTTCAGAGTGTCGATCTCTTCCCTCAACTCTTTGTTCTCTTCCTCGAGATCATCCATCTTTTTCTGTCGATTGGCCCGAGTATTGTACGAATGAGATAGTTTGACTCTCTTTCGAGATGCAAACGTGAGATTCGTATGTAAGAAGAATGTGTTACGTGAGAATGATGAATGATATGCAATGATTATATTAATTTTTTTTTTTTAATCAAAATAAACTTCGACAATTGGATTGCAAATATCAAACAGTGGGGAAGACACCGTTTTGTTGAATTCAAAGATTGCGAAATAGAAATACAGTAATTTACAAAGTGTTGTAAAAGGAGATGTCTAAGCTAATTGACTATGAGTCCTCTCTGAAGAGAGCTCAGGTGCTGGTTCTTGTACTTTTCTTTTCTTTGACCGGGGCTCTTGAGTCGTTGTCGGGTTGTCATTCCTTTGCCAAGTGAAATGAGCGAGCAAATTCCTTTGCTCATCTTGATTTTCTACAGCATGTTGCTCTAAAATCTCGATCAGAGCATCTTTTTCTTTTAACAGTTGTTGTATTTTCTTACACTCCATATTGAGAATACGACACTTGTTCTTCCAAGACTTCTTCTCCTGTTGAACTCTGTTGAGAGTAACCTGAAGTTTTTCCGTATCAGACATAAAGTAAAGGACATGGTCCCTTAATGGAAGAACTTCCTGATGAGGGTAAGGCATCCTCAGCTTGAGAGCTCTAGTTTGTACCCAGTGGAGATAAGGTTCCACCGAGACACAGGCAGGTTTTCCTAGAGACTCTCTTCCTTTCCTATGAACGTGTTTCCAGGCAAGCACTATTTCTGTCTTTAGTGCTCTGTCATTTTCTTCTTCCTTGAAGAAAAGACCTTCCAGATGAGCATTACGTGGGACATGCCTCATCGTGTATCCAAATTGACGACGAACTAAAACTGGATGATAATTGATTCCTCCTTTAATTCCTATGAGGGGTACATTAGGGAAAATTCCACAACGGTCAATGATCCTGATCCCATCATACATTCAATTGTACCAATCAATGTCAGAGTTGGTAAGAGACATGATTCTCAGCGTCCAACGTAAAGTACTCTTCTAATCCCAAAATGCAGCAGACTTGGCCAAATGGGAAACGAACCATTTGTACGGCAGAGGTACACAACATGTGATCATTCCTCCGCTGTACAGATTCATTAAATGTACATAATGATAAACATCTGCGAGCAAGGTCAGTATAGGGTTCCCGATTAGAAAAATCTTAATGGCATTGATATCTACAAAGTTATCGATGTTAGGAACAGAAATAACTCGTAGGTGAGCAAAACAAAGATGCTCTCAAAGGCGGGCACATTCCCTATACTAGAAAAGTACATGGCTTTCTTTATCAAAAACTGGGCTCGCAAACCTTGGATTCCACCCTTATTGGTCATGTGAGTCCTGACTTCTGACTCGTCCAAATAGATTGGTCTTGCGATAGTTTGATTCTTTGGAATTTCTTCCAGTCCAGAAAAGGGAGCGTGATCAGTAATGGGTAAATCAGTCAGGTGAGAGTACTCCTCCAGTGTTGGTGCTAGCTGATAATTCGAGAATGTGAAACAGTGATAGACCGGATCGTAGAACTCGATTAGTGTAGACAGGATCCCTTCAATTACATGGACCCTTAACAGAGAAAACAGTCCTCTGTACTTAGCTCTGAAAGCATCAAGGTTAGTGATCATCCTTGCCAATCCTCTTTGATCCTCTAGTTTTGGAACCTTGACGGTGTACCTGTGAGTCCTCCTCCTACCGAAATCCATAACGCAATCTCTTTATCTGACATTTGCAATTATTGTCTTAGTTTAATTTGAAAAAGAGAGACTAGAAGAGAAGATTTTTCTTTGTTTAAAGTTTTTTAATGAAATGATTGCATGAATGCAGCACACAAAAACATAGAAAAAACATGGTGTCAAAGGGTCGGTGTCATGAAGTCAAGGCTCTACCCATCGCCAAAGGTTTATACTAGTGATTTTTGTACCTGTCCTCAAAATCACTGACCCCTCTTGGGATAACAATAGCAAGCAGATCGCCAGCAAGCTGTAGTATCTTAGAGTAATCTCATATGAGGGTAGTATCGCGTGACAACTATTTCCGATAGCTTCCGCACTACAAAATGGTTTTAATCTACTAAAATCCTCAGCTTCCCAGATAACCCAATCGAACAATCTGCTTTTAACAACCAAAGTCGTATAGGCATTGAATCCACAAAGGGCATCTACATTGATTCGATGGTCGACCGGGACCTCTTATCTAGGATTCACTCCCCGTAAGATTACTCGTCTAGTGCCATCACTTATCTTAGGTGTATACTCAATCTTTCCACATGCGGCATCACACGCATTCCCATTAGTAGAAAAGTAAACACAGATATCAATTAGGAAAAGCAGTATATATATTTGTCCTAACATTCTAGACCTCTAGAGTCCTATGATCCTATACAGACAATGGCTCCCCAGCAGAGTCGCCATTTCTGTGATACTTTGTGAACTTAGGGCTTTCTACCTAAGACTGTAAGAAAGAAAGGTCTTCTCCCACTGTAAGACTGCAAGAGATAAAAACCTCCCACTGTGGTCGCCATTTTTCTGTAGCGCGATTTTTGTGGTTTCGAATCACTATCGCTTTGGTACTACAGTTCGATTCATTTTTTATCCTATTGAGTTGATTAAGGAAGGGAAATAGATGTCTCCAATTAACCCTGCTTGCATACTAAGGTTAAACAGTCAAAACTGTTGGTTTACAGATGCTATCAAAATAGGGGGTCTGTCTTAGGTTATTTTGTTTAAGAACACAGTGTCTGGACTATTTGCAAGGCTTTTGGTGAGGTATTAGGTCTGATGCTTTTTGATTGATGTATGGAGGTACTGGACTTTGAGTTTTTGTTTAGTATTCTCGCTAAGATTTCACAATCTTATGCCTACGTATTCCCGTTTAACGAAACAGGGAAATCAGAGCGATTGTAGTTCCCTCTTATTTTAAGGGAGGAAAAAGATGTTTTGGTGTCTTGTTCAAAGCCCAAGATTGAAGGTAAAGGTGATTTGTATCTTGTTCGAAGCCCAAGATATGAAGCTAAAGGGGTTCTGACTGAGAGGGATTTTTTCATCTCTAAAGAGGAGTTGTTGATGTTTGTATGCTGTGAGCAAAGCATGATTTGATGCTAAAAGGTTGATTGACTCAACCGGGGATTTCTTTATACAAAGCCTAAGAGGAGGCTAAAAGATTGACTTTTTCGGGGGAAAATGTTCTTTCTGTCTTGTAAAAAGCCCAAGATTGAGGCTAAAAGGGTTCACTAAATAAGAGAGTGTTTTTATGTGTCTTATACAAAGCCCAAGACGGAGGCTAAAAAGGTTTGAGTGACTCAACCAGAGAGTCTTTTATCTGTCCTGTACAAAGCCCAGGATTGTGGCTGAACAAGCTGGAGAACTTGAGAGGAGGCTAGCTCCTACTAGGGGAAAGTCTTTATACCAAGTTTTAGATAAAGACCGACTCAACGAGAGAGTATCTTGTACGAAGCCCAAGATGGAGGCTAAAAAAGGGGTTGATTGACTCAACAAGAGAGTCTTTTATACTCAACAAGAGAGTGCTTTTATCTGTCTTGTACAAAGCCCAAGACGGAGGCTAAAAAAGGGTTGACTCAACAAGAGAGTCTTTTATACTCAACAAGAGAGTCTTTTATACTCAACAAGAGAGTGCTTTTATCTGTCTTGTACAAATCCCAAGACGGAGGCTAAAAAAGGGTTGACTCAACAAGAGAGTCTTTTATACTCAACAAGAGAGTGATTTGCTGTCTCTACGAAGCCCGAGATTGAGGTAAAAAGGAGATTTTACTCAGCAAGAGAGCATTGAAAAGTGAGTGACTCAATAAGAGAGTCTGAAAAGGTTAGCTCCGCTAGGGGAGAATCTTTGTACAAAGCCCAAGAGGAGGCTATCTTACTGCTGAGGGTTATTGAGATCCCTAGGCATGTCCAAGTAGAGAACTCTCATGAGAGAGACTGGGTTTCTACTGGAGATTGATCCAAAATGATCAGGGTTTCTTCCTATGTTTAGAAGGAACTTGAGAGTGTCGTTGAGACTCAAGAGGATTTAGACTGTCTGAGTCTATTAGTATAAGTGAGTTTTATCTTTTGTACGATGCCCAAGAGGAGGCACGGACATTAAGGGATGAGAATCAACCCTAAAATAGTCAGAGTTTTGACACCGAAAAGACTTCTCTATCAAAGGATGACTAATTTCTGTCTTATACCTTTAAGAGGTCGTCAGGGTCCTTGTATTAAGCCCAAGAGAAGGCATGAGAACTTCTAAGAAGCCGAAGGGTACTTGTACAACTCCCAAGAGGAGACGGGGATACTTTTAGGAAGCCTGTGGGTCCCCAAACCAAGAGAAGTTCAAGAAATGCAATTCACAGAGAAGAGATCATTCCAGGAAAGTTCAAGAATTTGGAAGAAACTCAAGAGATGCCATTCACGGGAAAAAGATCATCTCTGGGGAGTTAGAGTTTCTTTGAAAATTTCTAAGGGTGACAGTCTGAGAAAAGGTTCACTGAGAATACTGCCTTTCTCTTTGTTCCATATTGTTTAACCCCAAGAAGAGGGAAAACTGTATCTGCAATCCTACGGGGGATCTAGTTTTGTTTGTATTTAAGAGTGACCAACAGGCTTTACTTAGTTCTAGACCTAATTGTCGGGGAAAACTCTAAATAACTATACTAGTATATACACAGTTGATATGCGACAAGTATATAAAAGGATGTGAAAGAAGACTTATAGTGAAGCAGCCCAACAATACAGTTATATATATATATATATATATATATATATATATATATATATATATATATATATATGAAAGCAGTAAACGAAAGCTGATAAACACTTACCCGTTGTAGAGCTTCCATGTTGTTTTGTTAGTTGTTCAACAAAGAAAGTTTTGATAAAAACTATATATTTGGATTCAAAATCAAAGGAGAAAGTGTTTTGAAAATATTGTGGGGGCTTACAGCTCACGGAGAGGCCCAAGGTTTTATCAGTGATTGCACCATTATTTTGAAAATCGTACTGGGACATATACAATGACTGAGGCCCAAATTATCTTTTGTACAAAAGAGGGTTGGGTCTTAAACTCTATCAAGAGGCCCAAAGAGTTCGAAAATGAACAAAGATGGGTCTTATAGCTCAAGGAGAAGCCCAATTGACAATAGTCTGAAAATGACTATCGCGTCGAAATTTCTGACGGTATCGGGACTTATACAATACACTGAGGCCCAAAATTGTTTATTTACAAAGGGATGGGACTTACACTCTACCAAGAGGCCCAAAAGATTTTTAAGAAAAAGAATGGGGCTAACAACACGAGGGAAGGCCCAATTGGTTTTTTTATTTAAACTGGCGATCGCGCCGAGATTTTTTGAAAACACTGTGGGTCTTATACAATGACTGAGGCCCAAAATTGTTTATTTACAAAGGGATGAGACTTACACTCTTCCAAGAGGTCCAAAGAGTTTTGAAATATTTGAGTATGATTAAAAATCAAAGAAACCCTAATTCTCACTTTTTAAAAGTAATTTTTCAAAGAAAATTAATAAAAAAATGACAAAAATACCAAATAAGTTTAAATAAACCACTTGTGATTTTTTGGTTAAGGTTTGAAAAATGAGGTTTTAATCACAAGATGACTTAAAACTCATTTGGTTTTGATTTTCAAGATGAATATTCATTTTTAAAATGTTTAAAAACAATTAAAATGAATTTATTTACAAAAATACCAATTATATTAAATAAATGATATAAGTTTGATTTTTTTGTAGAATAAAATATTTTACTATTTTTGTGATATTTCATAAAAAGAACCAATAAAAAATAATTAAAATTGAGGGAGTTATTAATTTTTTCAAATCATTAAAAAATAATATGAAAGATGATAAAATATGAAAAAGTGGTAAAAAAGAGGGTCTGGGGCGAGGGGGATTCGAACCACCCCATGGATATATGAGGGTGACTTGGTTTTCAGGCCTGACCAAGGCAAGGCAAGGAAAGATTTTGGCAAAAACGTGAAGCTTGTAACTTTCTCATTTCTTCATGGATTGGGACAAAATTTAGGTCTATCCTGCCTAGAATTTCACAAGGAATCCAATGGTGGTGGTGGTTTTCTTAGATGAGGCTCCTTTTGAAAAACCCGATAGTGGTTTTGAAATAGGCCATGATTTGCATTTTCTATGCTACCTCTTGTTACAGGCATGAATTACATGATGAATTGGTTCAAACACAACAAATATAACATGTATGAGATGTGCATGATCAGTGGACCTCAAATCAATGCATATTTTAAAGAGTTCAAGTTGTGATGCTTACCTCTTTAGGAGCTTTTTGGGCAATCTGTCAAGTGCTTTGTTCCAGAAACAATTTGATGCTTTGAACACCCTCAAATGATCCCTTAGAAGCTTTTAGAATGGTTGGAATCAACTGGAACCCTTAGGAGCAAGTTTGACCTCTTTCTTGCAAAAGGGGCAAAAGTGGCCAATATAGCAACTCTCTCAAATGGTGTTTCAGATGTGGGGAACCATTTGGAACAGTTCAAGGATGATATTTAGAGTGTGTTTGAGGATTTATATGGTTTTGAAAGTGACTGAATCAAGACATGGCTTGAAAAATGCAAAAAAGTCCAATTTTGAGGTTTTGAGAGGGGACTTTGTGATTTTGGTGTTACATGTCACATATGATAGTTTTGACAGCTTAGATATGACATATTAGATGTGTTTGGATCATGATCTGTGATGGAAATGCTCACTAAATAAAAAACTCAGAGTTACCTTGCAAAAGAAGGCATTTTTGCCTAGAGAAAGAGATTTTGAGGAAAGCAAGTGTTGTAGTGCTTTGGTGTACTCAAACTGAGCACAAATGAGCTCTATTTATAGTAGAGCAAGTTTGTTTTGGCAGCAATAGTGAATGGAAACTGCAGTAGCTCATTGTCCAATTACATCACTTTGGAATCTTTAGTCTCCTCTAGCCATTGACTAGAGGTTAGAGCACAAGCCTATGGTATTTGGTTTAGGGATAAACTTGGACTGAATTCAGTTGGAAATGGCTCAGTTCATGCCACCTTGGTGCATCCATTAAATGCTCCAAAACAAAATTGGAGTCTTGTCCCCTTTTTAGGGTTTTTAGGTTTGGCATGCTATTTTTAGTTCCAAAGACTTGGGAGGCTTATGGATCAGTGTTTGTTCCTCCTTGGTCTCCCCCTGAGGTGTTCAGATGGATAAACTTGTTTTTTATTTGCACAAATTGCTCAAATCGAGCAAAATGCACAAATTTGCCTTGTTATGACAGTTGCAGCAAGGCATATTGCCATTGTCATACTTCTTGCTCGGATTGAGTTTGATGGAGTTCTTAGCCATTTTGGAAAGCTCTCATATGATACAACATATATGTGATCATAGTTTGTTTTGATACTTTTTGGATCTAAGTGAAAAATGCCCGTACATTTTGGAAAAAGTGAAACAGATTCTGACTTAGTGAAAATTTCACTAAAGTGTTGGAAAAAGTGACATTTCCTGTTTTCAGCCATTTTGATCCAACCATAACTTTAAATCCATGATGAATTGGAATGAGGTGTAGTTGACACTTTTAAATTATGCCATGAGAGCTAAAAATTCATCTTTGGATCAACCAAAATGGTTGCTTGGATCACAAGTTATGATCCTTGGAAGTTGGTACCCTAGCCACTTTGTTCCATAACTTAGAAAATTTCTAAGTTTTTTATGGTTACCCCTTTTGCAAGTTTCCCACTTTTCTTGATTTTTCTTGATGGGTGATGATCCCAATCACAAATTAACATCATTTTAGGGTTAGGGAACCATAATTGATAAAAAAATCAAAAAGTCAAACTTTGACTTTTGGGCACAATTGACTTTTTATCAGATGAATTCCAAACTGTGCGATCCTCTATGAAATCATGTCCTTGAACTAAATCAAACTTGATGGATTGATTTCATAGGTGTTATAGGGTGTATTGAATCATGTCCCAAGGTTTGGGAGCATGCCTGGGTCAAAAGTCAAAGGTACAATTGACTTTTTCTGCGAAACCCTAAATGTGGTTCTGGTGAACTTGAAACTTGTAAATCAAGCTTCTTGGATCAATCCATTGTTGGAAATGGATCCATGTAGTGTATTAGAGTCCCTCAAATCATGTCTTGAGGTTTTGGCTCATGCCTTGTCCCAAAAGTCAAGTTAGGGGTGAATTAGGTCAAGAAACCCTAATTCCTGATTTTTTTTCTTTTGTGAATGCATCCCCTGAGGCTAAATTGACTTGATGATGGGGTCCATGAGGTCCCTTGGAGTATCTTGGGTTATACTTTGAAGCATTGGCTCATGCCCAGAGGAAAACTTCCATCTGGAGGCCTTGGTCGACCAAAACACTAATTTGGTGACACTGGCGATCTTGAGGCTTAATCCATTTGGAATGCTGCAGCCTTGTGCCTGATCCCTGATGTGGGAGTCCTCTTGATCCTTTATGGGTGTTTGAGAGGTTATACAAATTTAAGATCATGTCATTCCTTGATTGATCCTTTGTCTAAGTGCTCTGAGAGGGCTTGAAACCCTAATTCTTTGATTGTAGTGAATGCTCACCCATCTTTGGGGAGACTAATGAGTATGAAAGTTCATCCATATTGTGATGATGATTTGCACAATGATGGAAATCTTAGTGGTCAAAATTTGGGGTATGACACAAAGCATCCACCAGATAAGATTCAGACAGAATCACCTGCATTTCTTGAAAGAATTCAAGGCGATATATATGGACCTATCCATCCATCGTCAGGAACATTCAGGTACTTTATGGTATTAATTGATGCATCTAGTAGATGATCACATGTATGTTTACTGTCAAGTCGTGATATGGAATTTGCGAAATTTCTTGCACAAATAATTAAACTAATTAGGGCTCAATTTCCTGATTACATTATAAACAAAATTAGACTTGACAATGTTGTTGAATTTACATCTGAATCATTTAATAATTACTGCATGTCAATTGAAATTACTATTGAACATCCTGTTCCTCATGTGCATACACAAAATGGTTTAGCTGAGTCTTTAATCAAACGTCTTCAATATATTGCTAGACCATTACTTATGAAAAATAAACTACCAGTTACTGTTTGGGGTCATGCAATTTTACATGCTACAACACTCATTCGCCTATGGCTAAGTGTTAATCATAAACATAACCCTTATTAACTTGCAATTGATAAGGAACTATATATTTCTCATTTAAAGATATTTGGTAATGTAGTATATGTCCCAATATCTCTACCACATAAAACAAAGATGGGACCTCAAAAGAGGTTGGAAATATATGTGGGGTATGAATCACCCTCTATTATTAGATATCTTGAACATTTAACAGGTGATGTTTTTCAGGCAAGATTTGCTGATTGTCATTTTGACGAAACAAAATTTTCAACACTAGGGGGAGAAAATAAAAAATTAGAAAATGAGATAACATATTTTGTACCCCATTTATTACATTTGGACCCATATAATAAATCATGCGAAGAAAATGTAAAGAAAATTACGCACTTACAAGATTTAGCAAATCAATTGCCAGATTCTTTTACTGATTTGAAAAGAGTGACAAAGTCACACGTACCAGCTATAAATGTCCCAACTCAGATTGAGATTTCAAATCTAAATGGTGTAGCAAGTACATCTAAGGCACACTTGAAACGTGACCGACCTATGAGATCCAAAGACAAATTTTTTGAAAAAGAATAGGGCACTCATGTATTCCAAATGATGGGTAGAACACTCAACGTTAAAAATTATCCATTTAGACCTAAGGAAAGTAATGAAGAAGATCTTGGCTCTAAAGTACCATACATCAGTGCCATTGGGGCACTCATGTACCTTGCTAACTATACATGACCTGATATAGCTTTTCCAGTTAATTTACTAGCAAGATTCAGTTCATGTCCTACAAAAAGACATTGGAAAGGGATAAATCATATATTTCAATATCTTCGAGGTACATCTGGCCTTGGTTTATTTTACCCTAACAATACAATACCAGTTTTGCTTGGTTATGTAGATGTAGGATATTTGTCAGATCCACATAATACTAAATCACATACTAGATATATATTTAAATATGGTAACACTACAATATCATGGAGATCACAAAAGTAAACACTTGTAACAACTTCTTCAAATCATGCTGAAGTAATTGCCCTTCATGAAGCAAGCAGAGAATGTAGATGGTTACGATCGACAACTAGACATATCCAAGGTGCAAATGTTAATAATCCAACAATTTTATATGAAGACAATGCTGCATGTGTTACCCAGATGAAATAAATTTACATCAAAAGTGACAAAATCAAGCATATCCCTCCAAAGTTATACTCATTCACACAAGAACTCAAAAGAAACAAAGAGGTTATGCAGATGTTATTTCTTTGCTTGAAATTATTCTTTAGTAACGATCCATGTGAAATTATGTGTCGTGCTTGATTCTTAAAAGACGGGGTCTGGCCGTTCCTCACCTTGTTCCGTTGTTTGGCATGAAATCAAAGCTTACTATGAGACTAAGTAGGGGTATGCAAAAAACCGGTTATTCTTAACCAAATTGATATTCAAATTGTTCCACTTTTAAAACTCCAAACCAAATGCAAAAATATAAATGTGGGTATCCATTTTGTTATCCAAATATAAATCGGTACCCATAATAATAATGTGGTTTAGTTATTGGGTACCCAAATTTCATTATGTATTAAATTTATATGTTTGTCTATTTTCATATTTTATCATATACACATTATAAACCAATTTTATATTTTGAACTCTTTTAAAGTTAATGTTTTTAAAATCATAAAAAAATTAAGAATTGTTTTTTTCAAGCAAAAGTTGTTTTTTCCCTTAGTTTTTTCAAATTCATAGAAGCCAAACTTCCTGATGGAACCTCAGTGTCAAATAGCTTGAAATGCATTTTGCTGACCTTCGATTCGAGACATCTGTATAATTGTCGACCAGCTGTGCATACATACACAAATAACATAGTTAAATTAATTCTAGCATGCAATAAACAAAATTAACAAAAACAAAAAAAAAAATCCACCAAAATGAATCAAAGTGACAGCAACATACATTTATTAATATTATGATTGGATTAAAATCAAAATCCATTTAGAACCGATTTTAAACCGGTTCGGAACCTGTTATGAATTTCAAATTGGTTTTTGTGACAAGTGATTTGGTTTATAAATCATAACTATAAAAATAGATTAATTCATATTAAATGGTTATCCATGCATACCCCTAAGAATAAGGTGCAAAACTCAATGTGGGTTGTTGGCACATGTGATCAAATTTCATATTGAAAAAACAACTGACTTGGAATACCTTTGGTTAAAGCTTTCAATACACTCATCAATGCCACTTTGATTCTTTAAATGGGACCCACATAATTTTTTATATTATATTACACTTTTACATTTTCTAAATATCCATACAACTCATCAAAAATTTTAAAATGGGTCCAACCAAATCGCACAATATATCTAACATTTTTATTATATAAAAAAAATAATTGAAAAATTTTTATTCAAATATATCAAAATACATTTAAAATTTTTACATTAAAAATAAAATAAAATAAAGTAAATATATATTAAAAAACACAATAGTTCAAAATTTGACTAGTTGTGAATGAAAATTATAATATAATTAGTAAGCTATTTATAAAATTATAAAAAAATTATCATTAATTTTTAAAACTAGCCGTTAGCATTTTTCTCATTTAATTTTCTATCTATCCGTTGGTAATATATACAGTAGTATTTGTAATGTCGGAATAGGAAAATAACTATTGAAATAATTTGATTTGAAAATTTTATATTAATTATTTGATCCATACTAGTAGATAAAAACGTTCACCAGTAAGAGAACGGGCACAAACCAAGTAATGCTATTTTTCTCAATTATCTATCATACTCTGATATGGTAGCTTTGAAACAAGTGTAGACACGATGCTTTTTCATCGATAATCATGCTCTAAGTGTCGTAAAACTTGAGTGTATGAATTATTGAATGATTTTACCTAGATCATTGCATATGTTATAGGTGAGTTTGACCCTACTTTAGTTGAAAAAATTGTTGAAATTAGGGTTCAAGAAATATGGGGTTTGTAAAGAAGAAGAAGAAGAAGAAAACGAGAGAGAGAGAGAGAGAGAGAGAGAGAGAGAAAACTATGTTGCAGAATTGTTAAAAATGTATTAACTGTATCAAGCTATATGAAGCTGTGTGTGTGTAAAAATTACAAACTAGGAAACCCTTTATATAAGCTATCACGGCCCAGGCCCAAACTACATTTTGACACAACTCTTTATCAGCTATATTCGACTCTGTCGAATGCAGCTGACTTACAATGTATTACAACTATTCGACTAACATACACTACTTCGACCAAACCTATAAACCTTCGACTTCGACACAACACTGAATTACAATTTCAACACACCCCCTAATTCATGTTGTCGAGACTTCTCATCCCGATGCTTCTCTTCAATTCGTCGAATCTGACTCTTCCCAGAGGTTTGGTGAGTATATCAGCTAGTTGAACTTCTGTCTTGCAATACTCCAGTTCCAGCTTCCCTTTGTTGACTTGATCTCTCAGGAAATGATACCTCATCTCAATGTGTTTGCTTCGACCATGGCTCATTGGGTGATTCGCCAGGTTGATAGCTGACTTATTGTCTACAAACAACTTTACTTTCTTCGATTCCATTATCTTGAGTTCTTTAAGCAACATTTCGATCCATGCTGCCTGGCACGCAGCATATGATGCAGCTACATATTCAGCTTCACATGAGGACAAAGCTACAATGCTTTGTTTTCTTGAGCTCCAAGATATTGGGGCTCCTTCGATCATGAAGATGTAGCCTGCAGTACTTTTCCTTTCGTCTTGATCTCCGCTGAAATCAGAATCAGTGAACCCATAGACTTCTGCCTTTGTATTATCTTTCGACTTCCTTGGCATCAACACACCATGATCAATGGTTCCCTTTATGTATCTCAGCACCCTCTTCACAGCAATGAGATGACATTCTTGGGGTTTCTCCATAAATCGACTTAATACTCCAACACTTTGACATATATCAGGTCTAGTGTTGCACAAATATCTCAAGGAACTAATGATTTGTTTGTACAGAGTTGCACTTACAAACTCATCATTAGTTTCTTTCTTCAACTTTGCGCCAGTTTCTAATGGTGTGGTTGCTGGATTACAGTTGCTCATCTTGAATCTTTTCAAGATGTCTTGAGCATACTTCTTTTGGTGTAAAAATATTCCTTCACCTGTGTCCTTAAATTCCATCCCTAAGAAATATGACAACTTCCCTAGGTCGGACATTTCAAACTCCTGCATTAGCTTCGACTTGACTTTCTTTATCTCAGCTTCGTCTGCTCCTGTGATTAACAAATCATCGACATAGAGACATAGAATGATTCGACTGACACTGTCAACATCATTCACGTACACTCCATGTTCAGAGACACATTTTGTGAAACCTGCTTCATTTAGAAAACTATCTATTCGTTTATTCCAAGCTCTAGGAGCTTGTTTCAAACCATAGAGAGCCTTCCTTAATCTGTACACCTTCGACTCCTGCCCTTTGATGTCGAATCCTGGTGGTTGAGTAACATAGACCTCTTCTTCTAATGGTCCATTCAGAAATGCTGACTTTACATCTAGCTGATATATCTTCCACCCTCGATAAGCAGCTGTTGCCACAACAATTCTGATTGTCTCCAACCTTGCAACAGGTACATAAACCTCGTCGAAGTCGATGCCCTGTTTATGCAGAAAACCTCTAGCCACTAATCTTGCCTTATACTTGGCAATCTCACCATTTGGTCTTCATTTCAACTTGTAAACCCATTTTACGTCAATTGGCTTCTTGTTGGATCTTTCGACAAGCTCCCAGGTCTTGTTCTTCTCAATAGCTTTGAGTTCTTCTTTCATAGCTTCACACCACTTTGAATCACTCATGGCTTGATCCAAATCAATTGGTTCTGCTTCAGCCATCATCATGGCTTCTTCGATTAAGTCACCATCTGCATCAACTGCTTGGTCTGGAAATCTCTTATATCCAGATAGTCTTGTTGACTCAGTTCTTGTTCTATTCGATCTTCTTGCATTCTGCTCAGGTTGTTCTTTATTTCGACTGGTTGAAGCTTTATCCTGTTCACTTCGACTGGTTGAAGCCTCATTCTGTTGATCTTCTTCAAACACAGTTGTGACTGTATCTGACTCCTGTTGAACTAAAGTTTGACTCCAGTCCCACCCTTTGCTTTCATCCACAAGAACATCTCGACTGATCACTAGTTTATCATCGTTTGGTGAATACAGTTTGTATGCACCAGTCGAATGATAACCTATTAACACCATAGCTTGACTTCGATCATCCAGTTTTGTTCTCAATTGTTCAGGTACATGCCTGAAGCATATTGATCCAAAAACTCTAAGATGACTAACATTTGGTTTCTCACCTATCCAAGCTTCATAAGGAGTCTTCTCGACTAGCTTCTTCGTTGGACATCTATTCAGAATGTATACTGCTGTCGAAGCTGCTTCAACCCAAAATCTCTTTGGTACCTCTTTAGCCTTCAACATACTTCTCGTCATATTCAGTACACTTCTATTCTTCCTCTCAGCTATGACATTATGTTGAGGTGTATAGGGTGCAATAACCTCATGCTCTATACCTTCCTCTTCACAAAATCTGGCAAATCTCGAGAGACATATTCGCCACCACCATCAGTTCTCAGTTTCTTTAGCTTGCAGCCACTTTGCTTTTCGACAAGCAACTTAAACTTCTTGAACTTTGTGAATACTTCATTCTTACTTTCAATCATATAAATCCACATATATCTGGTGAATTCATCAATGAAAGTTAAGAAGTAACGCTTACCACCATTTGACCTAACTTCAAAAGGTCCACACACATCAGAATGAACTAGCTCCAGTTTTTGCCTTGATCTCATGGGCAAGTCATGCTTGAATGCTTTTCTGGCCTGCTTTGCTTTGCAGCATTCTTCACACACCTGCTTTGGTTCCTTCAACTGCGGTAAACCAAACACCATTCTTTTCTGGTTGAGCATGCCTAAACTTTTGAAGTTTAGATGTCCATACCTGTGGTGCCATAGCCAATTCTTGTCTTCTTCAGTCATTGAAGCAAGACACTTATGATCTGATGTGTTGAGTTCAACTTTGAAGGTTTTGTTTTCTGCCATAGGTGCTTTCATTATTAACTTCCCATCAGCCCTATGTACCTTCATGTGATTCTTCTCTAACTTCATATTGAAGCCTTTTGAAAGTAATTGACCTACACTTATCAAGTTACTTGTCATTGCTGGTACATACAATACATCAGTGATAGTTGCTCTTCGACCATCTTTTCTGACAATCGAAATATCTCCTTTACCACCTGATTTGATGTGTCTGCCATCTGCGAACTTTATAACCTTTTCGACTGATTCATCTAAGTTGGTAAACCAGTTTTTATTGCCAGTCATGTGGTTGCTACATCCTGAATCTAGATACCACATGTTAGTTCGCTCAGTGTTCGACTGAGTGTTGACCATCAGCAACACATCATCAGAATCACTATCTCTAGCTCGTGCATATTGGGCTTCATCACTATCTTTTGCTTTTGCCTTCTTTCTTCTTCGACAATCTCGAGCATAGTGACCAAAACCTTGACAGTTGTAACATTGCACGTCCTTCATGTCTTTCTTAGTCGAATCAGTCTTCTTGCTTGACTTCTCATCATTAGCAACATTCTTTGACTGCTTCGATTTCTCTTTTCCAGATTTCTTGGTGAATCTTGATTGCAGCGCCTTTTCAGTCACCTTCTCTCTTTCTGAGTTCCTCTGCTTCAATCTCATCTCATGAGCCTCTAAAGAAGCTTGAAGTTCTTATAACTTCATCTCAGAAAGATTCTTGGACTCTTCTATTGTTACTACAAAGTAATCAAAATCTGCTATTAAAGATCTTAATACCTTCTCAATCTTTTGCAGATCAGTCAGTGATTCACGACATGCCTTCATCTGGTTCGTTAACATCACGATTCTTGAGAAATATGCCGAGACTGATTCATCTTCTTTCATCTGAATCATCTCGTATTGCTTCCTCAAGGTCTGCAACTTCACCTTTTTCAATTTTTCATCTCCACCATACAAGCTCTTTAACTTTTCCCAAGCTGCTTTTCCTGATTCTTCTTCAATAATCTTTTCAAACACGTTTGGATCCACACACTGGTGAATCAAGAACAATGCTTTGCCATCTTTCTTCCTTTGATCTTTGTGCACAGCCTTCTGCGCCTCATCTGCATTTGCCCCCAATTCTGATACTCCATCATTGACGATTTCAACAACATCTTGAAATCTGAAAATGACCTTCATCTGCGCCACCCACCGTTGATAGTTCTCGCCTTTGAAAACCGGTAAGTTTGCTGGAAATTGCGTAGATGTTGTTCCGTTTGCCATTTGATTATCTCAAAATTGCAATCGTAATCGGGCTCTGTAATACCAATTTGTTGGAATTAGGGTTCAAGAAATATGGGGTTTGTAAAGAAGAAGAAGAAGAAAACGAGAGAGAGAGAGAGGGAGAGAGAGACAGAGAGAGAGAAAACTATGTTGCAGAATTGTTAAAAATGTATTAACTGTATCAAGCTGTATGAAGCTGTGTGTGTGTAAAAATTACAAACTAGGAAACCCTTTATATAAGCCATCACGGCCCAGGCCCAAACTACATTTCGACACAACTCTTTATCAGCTATATTCGACTCTGTCGAATACAGCTGACTTACAATGTATTACAACTATTCGACAAACATACACTACTTCGACCAAACCTATAAACCTTCGACTTCGACACAACACTGAATTACAATTTCAACAAAAATCATTAACGTTGTTATACCAAGACCACCCTATGAAGATAAATTGGTGTGGAAAACTTCTGTGTTTAACTTCAAAACAAATATATCAATTCCTTTTTCATCCATTTTCTGTTCTAGTTTGCTCCATGCATCTATGGCACGAGTTCCTACCTCCTTCGAACTCATTCATAGCCTAACACAGCTTCCTTGGTAAAATGCCAATTTATGAGAATTTGATTAAGCGTTGGTGTGTCATGGTTTCTATTTGTATGCTCTACATGGATGGTCATTAGACTACATCCCATCTTTTCCTTCACTACGGGTTTGTTGTTGCACTTTGGATTTGGCTGGGAGAATTGTTCGGGGTCCTATTTGATCACACTAGCTTCATATATTTCTTTGAGAGTTGTGTCTAGTTTTGGAGCACACAAGTTCATCTTATAGCACTGGCTTCTATTATCCATACGCTCCATACGACATGGATGGCACAAAATTTTAGTCTTTTTAATAATGCAAAAAGCACATTATATGTGACAAAAATGAAAATTCAAGCTGCAATTGTAACTAGTGCAAAAGTTGCTAAAGGTAACATTTCCGACACACATGTGGATCTCTTGTTTTTTAATGATCCTCACATTTCTCAACGTAGGATGAATGCCCCCTAAAATTGTCTCGGTTCTTTGGAAAGGTCATGTGATCCTATGGGTTAAGGAAAATACTGACGAGTCCCTTATTTGTACTTTCTCTTCTTGTGGTGTTTTTTTTCTGTGATCATTTGACTAGTTTCTTGGGAGGGTTTGCTGTGAAGCTCTCATTTTCTTCAGTTTTGCATAATGAATTTATGGCGATAATTTTGTTGCTTGAAACTGCAGTTACTAAATAGTAGATGAATGTTTTAATTGAGATTGATTCCCATGTAGCTCTTGAGGCTTTTAGTTTTGATGATCCAAATATAGCGTCTTAGAACTTTCGTAATATGTGGGGAAATTGTTTGTTGTTTGGTGTGAATATTGTCCATTCCCATGTTTTCTGTGAAGATTAGTCTTGTGTTTGCAAATTATAGCCATTTGATTACTTCAGGATTATGTTTCTTTATTTATGAAATATGAGTTTTTGAGGGATAAGTTAGGTCACCTGTAATCGTATTTTATATATTTTTTTGAAAATTTCTTAATATATTTAATAAGTTTCTTAGACACCGTGTGAAATTTCACTTATGCTCTCCTGATTCTGGATGTGCAAATCAGGAGGCACCATGGCGTTAAAAAAAAAAATTGTCCCGGATGTGCATATGCGGAAGGTCTCCGTATATGCAGATCCGGAAGAATTGTTGATATATTTGAACATGCATAATCACTCCCCCCATTCTTCCCATTCTCAACATTTCTTCTTCCACACTCACCCTCACTAACCTAAAAAACCCTACTTCGTCAATATCATTTCTCACTCAAAAACTCTAACTTTTTAGTGCAACAAATCAAAGGGAACAAGAGAAGATTGAATTTTAGGTAAATATTCAACTTCATCTACTACATTGCTCACATTATCAATCTACTTTTTGGAAAAAACAAGTTACGCGGCTTTCGGATGTGTAAATCCGGTACGTATTGAGTATGAACTTGTCTGAATGTGCACATCCGGAAAAATGTCTGGAACTTATTAATTTTAATTTTCAGCAATTTTTAATAGGTTTTAGTTATATATATTTATTGTTCAATTATTGTTTATAAATTGATACGGTGCATCCCGATAACATCTTAAAAGAATTAGTTTCGACGATTTCTCCGAAAGTTGAAGGGATTATCGTAAAGTCAGTTGATGTCGGCGGTGACTTTAATAACAAGCAAGAGTTTGATGATCGTGATAGCATGCTCGCATATATTCGTAGGACGGTTATTGGTCTTGGTTTCGGTGTGAATATCGGAAGATCTAATAATGGTTCGGAAAGAAGAAATGCTTTTGTAATTTTGGGGTGCGAAAGAAGCGGTAAATATCAGGTTTCTCTACGGAAGTTAAAAAAAGACGACACCGGTAGTAGAAAATGTGAGTGCCCTTTTAAGATTGGTGGTTACATTTTAGTTTCCAAAAAATGGAGATTTAGTGTTCGTTGTGGTATACATAATCACGAATTGTGCTTAAAGTCTCAAGGTCATCCTAGTGTCTGTCGGCTCAAGTCGGAAGAGAAGACATGCATGTGTATCGGATGATGTGTATCAGATGATGTGTATCGGATGATCGCACCGCACCACCGTCCAATCCAAATGATTGCATGATGTGTATCGAATGACTTGCGAAATCAAGGCATTTTGTACAAGTTATCTTGAAACCCGGATGCCCCATACCACATAAATCACCGTAATGGGCGACACATGCAACCGCAATTGTCGAGTCGTGGCCGGATAGTTTTGCTGAAAGGATGGTTGAATTCGATAGATTGAACGAAATTGAAAAGGCATCAAATGCGAAAAAGTCCAAAGGTCAAGCTCCGATAGATTTAGACTGAGACTTTTGTTTTAACTTTTTTGTATAATTGAACGACAAAATGTACATTTTTGAAGTGAAATATATTGAATTTTTATTCATATTCCTTTTTAATCCACTTATGAATTTTATTCCAATGAAAGCATTGCAATTGGTTGCATAACATAGTCAATTCTGATTGAAAAATGTATCAGTAAAATATTCTGATTTGCAGATACAGAAAAGTTCCGGATATACAAATCTGGAACCAATATTTATAGGGTTTTCCCGTATCTGTATATCCGAAAAGAAGTTAGGCAGAAATTATTTTACCCTAAGTTTTCTATAAATTAGGGGTTTCATTTGATATCTTTCACACAAACACAAAATGTCTCAATTGTATGAAATCAAGTTCCATTGGTATGACGCAAGTGTCTCCTACACCAACGACAAAACACGCGGTCGCACATTTAAGCTAATGAAGCACACCTCCATCGGCGAGATCATTGACGAGATCGAACATCTTCTATCTTACCGAGACAAACGAAAGGTTGCGAAGCTTGAGTATCGTTCACCTTCGGTTGACAACGAAGGGAACGTCGCTTACAACATTGTTGAGCTCAAGAATCAAGAGGATGTTAGAGCGATGTGGCAAACTTTTTTCGGTTACGAAGAACGATTCCCGCTGGAGTTCGAGGCGACCGTCAAAATCCGAAGAATGGTCGATGACATCTTAGAGATGTGCAAGCGTTCACCGGACTATTGATCTTGTAATATTTAAATTTCTGTCGATGTAATGCCGAATTTCTGAATGTAATCCCGATTTTATGTTATGAATGTGAGAAACATTGTTGGATTTTTGGTATTCTGCATCTGGTTTTATTCTGTATTTGCAAATGCGAACTTTTACCGGTGTGCACATCCGGAAAAAATTGAAAAATTCAAAAAAAATGTGCGTCCTGATTTGCACATCCGAAATAAAGGAGTATTGTTGTAAGCACACAAGGTGCCTAAGAAACTTATGGGATGTTTTAAGAAATTCTCATTTCTTTTTTTTTTCTTTTAATTTTCCGGTTATGCTTAGTCGTCTATGTAATTATTTTTCAATTTGTATTTGTATTTATATAAGCTAGGATCATATAACGAAGGTGGCTAGGAGTACCGTTAACATAATTGAAACTATTTTATCAATAATGTCAAACGCTCTTCATGTATAAAAAATTTAGGTTTAAAATTTTTTTGGCTAGATGTGTTTTTGATTTTCGTGTATATATATATATATATATATATATATATATATATATATATATATATATATATATAGGGTTATGCTAATGCACACCTATGTAGGTGTGCATTAGTAACATACACCTTAGTGTATTTTTGTGTGGGGCCTACTAATTTTTGGTGGGACCCACATTAAAAAGATGAAGAAAAAAATAGAAAGAAAATAGATATAGTGTATTTTTGTGTGGGGCCCACCCATTTTGGGTGTATATTAGCATTTCTGATATATATATATATATATATTATAATAATCTCTAGATATTAAAATTAATTTGATTTTAGTTCTTAAAATTAAATTCCGCAAGGAAAATCCATATGATAAATTTTAACTTTAGAGATTAAAATTAAATAAAATTGTAAGGACTTTGTCCTTAAAAAAAATTACAAAAACAAAAAACAAAAACACGTCAACTTACAGGAATTAAAATTTAAATAAAATTTTAAATATATATAAATATCTATTAATAAAACATATACTAACAACTTTTTTCTTCCATTTTTTAAAGTTTTATATATATGTTCCTGTATAAGCGATTTTTTTCGAGGTCGCCCCTACATGTGAACTTTTAGTTTATCCCAAACAGAGGGAAGAGGAAAAAATCTGAATAAACATGTGAGTGTGCAAAGTGTAAAACAATGCAATAAGAGATCGGGAATCGGAGTTGCTTATAATAAGGGAATGTACTAGCACTCTAAGTATATATAGTATCCTATAGGAACCTCTTGTGTATATTTGTGTTACTGTTGATTAAGTCATTTGCTGTGTATTGGAGATTTGTTTACATGTTTTGAGTGAATGATAAAAGTGGGATATTTTGTTGTTGTTTTGTAGGGTATGTTGAAATAATCTAAGATAAAGGTGTAGGAACCTAAAGGTTTTACTTATTATTGTGCTCGCTAAGATCTCACAATCTTATGCCTACGTATTCTTAAAAATGATGTTTGAATGAATGTATGAATATATGGATGCACACACATATAAAGTAACAAACATGGGTTCAAGGGTTCGACGTCACGAGCATGGAGTCATAGGTCTAACCAAACCAAGAGAAAATGTACTATGGGTTTATTATACCTATAGAACATGTTCTAACATGGTTCCCGGAATCATAGGTCCATCTTTCGGATATTATCGACACACTGACTACTCGGGAATCAATAATATTTTCAAGAGAAACTCGTCTGAGTGTAGTATTGCGTATCAACTATCTCAGGTCTACACCTGGATAATCACCGCACTACATCCTAAAAAGGCAAAGTGGGGTAAAGGGATACTAAAGGTCCCCAGTTTCTCAAGCTCCCAGGTCAGAAAAAGTAATGGCATTACAACTACTCGCAATGGCATCAACAATTCCAAAGGGTCCTCCACTAAGTGCTATTATATCTGAAATTCTAGCATAGAAGATAACAGGTGTCCTAACACATGTCACGACACTGTTCTCTGCATAACATTAAAACAAGGGCAGAACAAACAAACTGATATTTTGAATATCAGCAACAGATTTACAACAGATGTTTCAACATTTGTTACGACATGTTAATCAATACTAAACTGTAAATTGCAGAATGATAAACAACACAGAATATGATGACCCAGTTCGGTGCAAATCACCTACATCTAGGAGCTACCAAGCCAGGAAGAAGAATCAACTATCAGTAGTATAATCTTATGTAAACAACCTCTGGTTTACAGTAAACAACCTCTGGTTTACCCATCACTACCCAATGAAATCTTTATCATTAGAAGTCGCATCTAATTAATAAGAGAAACCCATCTCACTCCCTAAATCACAACCTGTGATATCTAATAGTTACAATCGACAGCAACTGCATCATCCTACTTGAAAGACACCTCTTTCAATGCAAAGTTCAGCTAAGCATTCTCGACTAACAAACCTACTTGGATTTGCTTCAAAGCTTCATCCAAGAACAATATACGATTCATTACCTAAAGGTTTCTGAATCTTTATATACATTTATGTCTACCACATTGTATCAAACCGATACAAAGGGAGACTTACAACACAAGAAAGCCAACGACTTTCAAAACCCTAAACCCTACTTTCTACTTTACAAGTATTACAAAATAGAATTCCTAAAGTCTCTTTCTATCCTAGGTTTTGGTATTCGTTTTATAGTCTTCTGTCTTGGGCTTCGAATCTTCTGTTTATTTCTTCCTTAATCCATGTTCTGGTTGCTCCTTAAGTCTTGGACCATAATTAACAACAGTCTGTTATATCAGGTCAAGATGTCGAGACACAAGCTAGGACATCTTGTTTGACATGTCTTCTTCCATCAGACTTCTTCATGTTGGAACATCTTGCACAACATCCTGTTTTACCAAAATTTGCTCAAATCTGCAGAGTTTTCAATCTCCCCCTTTTGACAAATTTTGGCTAAAACCCTTAGGTAGAAAAAGAAAGTCTGAACGTTATTCAATTTTATCCAGAGAGTGGCGGTTATGATTGGCACACTTCTGAGACTCCTTCTTACCCCTGAAATTTCTAGCTGCCTGTTGGTGTACCTGAGGAAGAGGATGTAACACATTCCCCCTTAAACCTATACTTGCCACGGAGGGATAAATCTTCCTCTTAAGGTGCATAAGAGAACCCATAAGGAGGTCCAGAAAGAGCTTAAGGAGAAACAAATGTAGCATATGTAACACAGAGTACATAGAGAGTGTAACTCAGGTCACATAACACAACTTGCTTCCTAACTCAGATCACAAGGCACGAAGGAAAAACTCAAATAAGAACCTGAAACTCAGACAAGATGTTAGAACATCTTGCCTAACATCCTTGCAAAACAACTGCAAGAATGTAACTCCACATACAGCCGAGATGAATTCGTACCCATTCTCCCCCTTTTTAGCCAAAACTTGGCAAAAGTAGCCAATGCAGTTCCATACCCACATGGTACTTACCCAAACCTGGGCAAAAGACATGATGACGCAACCCAGAACAAGAACCTCAACCTGTGAATCCAGAAACAGACACCTCCTTTAAATACCCAAACAATTTCTCTAGAAATTTACGGTCCATGGAGAAATAAATTTAGGTAGGTAAATTCAACATAAATGATTGTACACCGCCCAACTAGGATTTGACTGTTTCATCTTTTAAGGGAAACCGTCCAAAGAATGTGCATGTCTCAAGACACATGTTTAACACGCCTTCTCTAAGACACGCCCTCCACCGTCCAAGACAATAAACTTGGAAACAGCCACATGTCCTAAACAATGTTCTGACACCTTGTTAGACTTTGTTTAGTCCCTCTTGTAGACTTTGAAGCATAGTCACAATGCCTTTTAATGAGCTCTAAGACTAATCCTATCAACCAGAAAAAAAACAGACCAAGATGTTAAGACATTCCTTCAAACATCTTCCAGTTACTAACAAAGACTCCCATGAGCCTTGTCTAATTTTGCAGAGAAAAATAAATTCTCCCAGACACAAGCAATGATTCTCATGACACTCCCAAGAAGCTTGTACAACTCTGATTCAATCCATTGACACCCAATGACAGAGCCAGAATCAACCTATCAAGTCCACCCAGAACTATAAAAGTAGCACAATGTCACGACATCTTGTCTGACATTACACCCTCACCAGAGGTATTCTATCACAAACTACTTAAAACCGCAAATAATTTTGATAAACAACTGCACTACTGCAGCAACAGATCCTAGACAGAAGTCCAACCCCCTATTAAGAATAATTAGTGCTCCTTTGCAAGAAGGACACCTTAAAGTGAATGGAAAACATAAGACTCATCTTCATGTCTTCAAGAGCGCACTCCTTGTTCAACACACCTGCTGAACGCATTCACTCACGGCTTGATCCACAAGCAATCTACGTACCACACTAGTACACCCAACATACAAAAGTTATCCCTCTATCTTTCATAAATGATGCTCCTTCCAACAAGAAACACCCAGAATCACCACATGATATGACAAACTTCATGATCATATAGTAAGAGAGTACTAGGATCATATCCTTGTACAATAACAAACAAACTCTTGGATTGAGACCAAAATCACCATTGACCCCTCTCATCCAAAAACCATCTATACCCTATACAAATCCACCTTGAGTTTTACAGCCATAGATATCCTTTTTCCTTGAGAAAAAATCCAATTAAATATGGAATGCTTCGCATTCCTCAAAGAGACATACATAATATTTTATTTTTTTAGCTAACCCAGATGTCATTCACACTTGAAGGACATCAAATACATGCTCCAAAAATCCTCAACTTACTTTCTTCACAAGCACCAAACTGATCCACTTCTTTCTAGAGTTACTTGCAGCAGAAGAAGCCACCTCTCCACAAGCATTCTGACCTCAACAAGAGTCAGACTACCGAATAAACACCCCATGATCCTAGACAGTCTTCACCTCATCATTCTCCCGTATGATAAGTTAGCACACTTCTGATTCAGCTGGTGAATATCAGCTTCCACAATCTGAACTCCAATTTCAAAAAACATGATGATGTTCTAACATCAGTTATGACATCCTGATCATATCATAGACACCATAAACTATGGTTCTTGATACAATTACCATTGGACTTACTATCTGCATAGTAATCCAACTGAAGATCTTCAGAGAACACAACTCCTACAAGCTTGATCATCAAGAACTTCAGACAGCTATAGAGATAAATAAACTCTCATGCTCCCACCAATGCAAGCTCCTCAAGTGAAGATCCCTTCAACAATCAACAAGTCAAGATCAAAACCAGCTTCTCCTTTGGTCTTCGAACAACCTTCCTTCTCCACAAAGGTAATTTGTTCTTGGATTCAAGTGACAATGGTTAGACACAGTCAAGTGTCACAACTTCCTCCAGATTTTCAGCCAAGAATCTGGGTCTTCAACAAGATATCTTAGATACATTAAGACTATGAAATGTAGCCTCTACTAGCTTCTGCAATTCCCATACATTGCATAGGCTTTTGAAGCATCCATTCCAATCACACGCTCTTTGCAGCTGCACTCCAATTCACCTAGATTAGAAATAAACTGATCCAAGCCATTTTCATCAAGGTTAAGAAGTCTTCATCTTTACATCCATCACTAACATATTCTAGACAAGTTTCCTGCCACGAAACTTCCTAGTCAAATAATGTGCCTCTGCAGATACAACTAGAAGAGGGCTCCCAACACTTTATGTCAACACACAAACGTTTTGCTCCTTGAGAATATGCTACTCCTCTCTCTTGTCCTAAAGATTCACACCTTGAATCAACAAGATTCTGCACAATCTCTATTGATGGAATGTTTCAACATCTGGTTGAACATCAGATCCTTGTAGAACCCCAAACATATTCAAGGACTAGATACTTGAACATTGATGATGCAATAATTGATGAGACACCTAAGCTTCATCTTCCTTGATCATCAACTAAGGATAATTCATTAAATACTTGTCACAAATAGTAATGAACCTTAAATTCTTATAAGAAAATCTTCTTGGATCATCCACCTGATGTTAGTCCCTAAGCAGTTGCAACAAGAAATGTAGCACCTCCTGAACTCCACCAATCTTGAGCTTCAAGAACATGGATAATCAATTAAATACTTGTGCACTCCACAAATAGCAATTGATATTGAATCCTTGTTCAGTACCCCATACATCCATGAGATATACACACTTTAGGAATACCAAACAAATATTATTTAGTATAGGTACCTTATGTATCAAGCAGAATGTTGAGACATCAAGGCTGACACCCTTGACTTAGCTGGTACAGACTTCTGCATCTTCCTTGAGAATAACCACTTCAACTGATCTGAAGAAGTACTACCTTCCACGACATGGAAGATGGAAATAAATCACCCCCAAATTCTTCAGATTGATGATCCTCAGAACCAACCTTGATCCAGAAGAACAACCACAAGCCTCTAGAATAAAACAGTCCTCATGACAAGAGATGCCTTTATGAGTGGACTTGAGAGAATTCTCGTGTGTCTTTGCCAACTTTATCATGACACATGTATTTACCAGTTTCATAAACCAAGAAATTGATAACCTAGACCTCTCCTTTTCTGACTTCAAAATACCCGAGGAAACTAATCTTCCCAGTACCAAGACATCAAAGGCAAACAACAACAAACAACTCTCTCCATTCCATTACTCCCTGCTGGAATGGCTAGAACTTCAATAGATGCTGACACCTTCATGGAAAGAGTCTTCAATCTAGCTTTACCAAAGTCCTTTCATCAGAAACATATGCAGCGGAACACCAACACATCTTCAACAGGCTCCTGTTAAGATGTCAAGACATCTTAGGGGACACCTAGCAGAAAAGAACCTCTTCACCAACAGCGGCTGGAGAAACTTCACAGAAGCAAAAGACAACCAACAGAAGTTGTCATCCATGATCCAATACCAATCATTCCAGATATCCAATTAATGCTCTGATTGCCCACACACCTTGTTTAAACACCAAAAAGTATCTCCCAAGATCTCATCCAGAAATAGACGGGATGTCTGCTCTGATACCAATTGAAAATCTGGCATAGCAGATAGCAGATGTCCTAACACATGTCACGACATTGTTTTCTGCATAACATTAAAACAAGGGGACAACAAACAAACTGATATTCTGAATATCAGCAACAGATTTACAACAGATGTTTCAACATCTGTTACGACATGTTAATCAATATTGAACTGTAAATTTCAGAATGATAAACAACACAAAATATGATGACCCAGTTCAGTGCAAATCACCTACATCTGGGGGCTACCAAGCCAGGAAGAAGAATCCACTATTAGTAGTATAGTTTTATGTAAACAACCTCTGGTTTACAGTAAACAACCTCTGGTTTACCTATCACTAACCAATGAAAACTTTATCATTAGAAGTCACATCTAATTAATAAGAGAAACCCATCTCACTCCCTAAATCACAACCTGTGATATCTAACAGTTACAATCGACAGCAACTGCATCATCCTACTTGAAAGACACCTCTTTCAATGCAAAGTTCAGCCAAGCATTCTCGACTAACAAACCTACTTGGATTTGCTTCAAAGCTTCATCCAAGAACAATATACGATTCATTACCTAAAGGTTTCTGAATCTGTATATACATCTATGTCTACCACACTATATCAAACCGATACAAAGTGAGACTTACAGCACAAGAAAGCCAACGACTTTCAAAACCATAAACCCTATTTTCTACTTTACAAGTATTACAAAATAGGATTCCTAAAGTCTCTTTCTATCCTAGGTCTTGGTCTTCCTTTTATAGTCTTCTGTCTTGGGCTTCGAATCTTCTATTTATTTCTTCCTTAATCCATGTTCTAATTGCTCCTTAAGTCTTGGACCAGAATTAGCAACAGTCTGTTATATCAGGTCAAGATGTCGAGACACAAGCTAGGACATCTTGTCTGACATGTCTTCTTCCATTAGACTTCTTCATGTTGGAACATCTTGCACAACATCCTGTTTTACCAAAATTTGCTCAAATCTGCAGAGCCTTCAATATCATATGTTACTTATTGCTTAGGGTTACTCCAGACATGTAACTTTTGATTATATCAACATCTTATCTTATGTATGTACTCTCAAATTTGGGTTAGGATTTGTCTCACTCATAGAGATTAAACAGAAAGCCCAAACAAACATGATGAATACAACAGCAAGCTAATGATGTCAACAGTAAAAATTACAAACATATACAAGATAGGCTTAACCCTTTTAGGGGATATGAAATCCCTAATTCCCCAATGAAATCACCATTTTTCTGTACAAGCGATTTTTTTCAAGGTCGCCCCTACATGTGAACTTTTAATTTATCCCAAAATGGGGGAAGGGGAAAAATCCGAATAAACCTGTGAGTGTGCAAAGTGTAAAATAATGCAATAAGAGATCGGGAATCGGGGTTAGTTATACTAAGGGAAGGTACTAGCACCCTAAGTATCTATAGTATCCTATAGGAACCTCTTGTGCATATTTGTGTTACTGTTGATTGAGTCATTTGCTGTGTATTGGAGATTTGTTGACATGTTTTGAGTGAGTGATATGAGTGGGAAATGTTTTTGTTGTTTTGTAGCGTATGTTGAAATAAACTAAGACAAAAGTGTAGGAACCTAAAGGTTTTACTTATTGTTGTGCTCGTTAAGATCTCGTAATCTTATGCATACATATTCTCAAAAGGAAGTTGAGAAACCAGAGCGTTCGTAGTTCCACCTATTAATGGGTGGAATTGAGTTTGTTGGGTTTGAGAGAAGAGACAAATTGTCATCTAAAGGGAGATATCTCACCTATTCGCCACAAACATTTTGTGAAAGAAGATAATAAGGGAAGAAGCTTTAAACTTGGATGTAGAAAATCCAAAGTAATGCCACATCTTCCTTTAAATGAGTCTTTGCATATTAAGAAAAGGACCTTGACTTGGATATATAATCAACAATTGTGCCACTTACATCACTTAAATGAAAGAAGTGTTTTTGTACCATAATAAGAGAAGGACTTTAGCTTGGATTTTGAATCAAGAAGTGTGCCACTTACATCACTTAAATGGAAAAAAAGTTTGAAATGTTTGATTTATGTTGTGGGGAATAGAACAGACATAGCTTCTATAGAGATGATTCATGTCTCATCTATGGAGGGGGGGAAGTTTGAATTTGAAGCCAAAGGTTGGCTAGGGTTTGAATTGAAGTTTGAGGTTTGAAGCCACAAGGGGCTATGGTTTTGAGCTTTGAATGAAGTTGAAATCTTCAAGGGGAATCCTAATGTTTTATTGAAGTTGAGAGCCTCAAAGGGGATCCTATGGTTTTAACTAGGTTGTAGTTTGAATCCTGGAGTTTGAACTAAGTCTAAACTATGGATGAGTATTGAAATGCAACAGTTGTATGAATGCAAGTGTTTATAAACATAAATGCCAAAAGAAACTTAATAAGATAACATTGATTAAACTTTTAAACAAGTGTAGTCATCAGGGATGAAATGAACATGATTGTGATCAAGCATGGTTTGTCAACACGTGAATGAGTCTCAGACAAGTAGATATGTTCATCATGGTGAGAGTTTATGAAGGAAATACTTGAATATGTGAGCAAATATTTAATCAATTGAAGCAATCAGAAATAAATTTAAGTAAGCATGTATTCAAAATGAATAAAAAATTAGATGAATATAGCAAAGGGTAAACAAAACCCTAATGGAAATTGATGGAGATAAGCACATAAACAAAATATTCAAGCATGGTTGAATCAAGGGCTTTGGGGAATACAAACTCAAGTGGAAGCCCTAGTCATGTATCAATATGTTTTCGAAGGATTAGTTGGTTTCAACTAAACATCAAATAACCAAAGTATTTTTCAAAAGAAATACCATTTAATCATGGTATATGAATGGTGTGTAAGTCAAGACAACATATTAGGTACATTAAACAAGACTTAGACAAAGTATATTATGACCATAAAGACACATATGTACAATTAGGTCAAGAAAAGAATCAAAAGAAATAATGAAAAAGCATGAAAAATACTTGAAAAGTACTAGTTTTCAACCTAATAAAAATGTCAAAATAAATATTATTTTTGGAATTTTTTTTATGGATTCTCAAAATTGGGAAGATAAATGAGAAGTGTGCAAATACTTGGCTCACAATAATTAATTTTTCTTAGTGAAACAACTTGATGAAGTTGTGAAGAAAAGTAAGAAAAAATAGTGCTAAAAAAGAAGGAATGACCCTCACAAGTGTTGAACTCGTGCCCTCAAGGTCATGGGCTTAAAACTTTACCAGTTGAGCCACGCGTTATGGGTTGACAAAGGATGCGTAGTGAAAATAATATAGAATGTTTTAAGTTGAAAATGATCTTAAAAATAAAAGAAAAAGGTCTGGGGCGAGGGGGATTTGAACCTCAAACCTTGCACAGAAACAAACCTTGAAAACGCATGCTCTAACCACTGGGGTGGTGATACATCCGTTGTTTTAATTCCAAAATAATAATAATAATATAGTAAAACTTCATTTTATATTGAAAAATGGCGCCATGGCCATTGTCTTCTTCTTCCACGAGCTCCATCGTTATCTTCCAATTTTGAATTTCAAAAATCTTCATTTCTCAATGAAATTGCAAGATGTAAAGACCAAAGTTGTTAGAAATTTCATGAGGAATTGAATGGCATCATTTGATTTCATTTATATGGCCTATAATTTAAATTCGCATGTATGAACACATAAACCGTAAAACTGGAAATTTAACTATGAAATCCTATATGATATAGATACATAGTAATTGATATGGGGAAAATGATATTTATATTACCAAAAACATGTTGGTAACTCAAATAATTATGTATGATGCATGAATCATAAAGTTCAGTTTAGATCAACTTACCTTGCAAAAGTGAAAATCGAATCCCTGCTTGGAGGTGTTACATAAGCAATTTGTTGATGCCAACATCTTCCTTGACCTCCAAGGAATGTGTTGCAATACTTAGAATGAATTGAAACCTTCTGGAACTCCCTGGCCAAATCAATTTGCAGCTTTGATGCAAGTGAGATATGGATGATGTGTTTGTGGTGTTACAGTTAGTAGATGAGTATTTGAATCACTTCTATATGATGTATATGAAGTGTTTGGATGCCTAGTTTGGTTGGAGATTGCTTGGAGTTGAAGTTCTAAGCTTTCACTTCTTTTGATTTTGAATTTTTGGAAGGAGGAGGATTGCTTAGAAAACAAGCTTCTTGCTATGTTTTGGTGAGTTTTGAATCATCAAATTGAGCCCTATTTATAGGAGAATGTCTTAGATATTTGTGAAAAATCTTGGATTAGGATACATGTTATTATCCAATAGGTGATGTCATGTATCTATTACCTGAGTGCCAAGGTACATAGCCTCCATTCTCACATGGCTACCAATTCTGATCTTTTGAACTTGATTCTCTCATATTGCATCTCATCCCTTGGTGTTTTGATCATTCTTGGACAGATTGGAGTGGTTTTTGGCAAATTCATTATTGCACTTTAATGCTAGAGAACAAAACTCCACCTCCTAACTTTTGAATGATTTTTATCACATGCCAAGAGATAGAACTTTGAAAATTCTATTGTGATCTTGCATAGCACATGGTGCATGATGATTTTTTTTGTTGATCTTGTGAAGAAATGCAACTATTAAGGTCATCCAAGTCGTGTAGCACAAGTATGTGTAGCAAACACTACTAAAAAAAATTAAGTTTAGAGAGGGTACAAATCCGTCACTAATCTATTAAAATTCCGTTACAAACTCTATTAGTGATGGAATTTGCGATGACTCAAAATCCATATCTAATTTACATGTCGCAAAAATTAGTGAGGGAATTTTTGTTTCGTCACAAATTGTGATGGAACAAATTCGTCACAAAATAAATAATTCCGTCACTTACAGTTGACCAAAACTAAAATGTTTATTCTTAAAATTCTGTCGCTGATTAATGATGTATTTAAATTCCCTCACTAATTAATGGCTGATTTCAATTCCCTCACTAATTAATGATGGATATCAAAATCCCTCACTAATTTAATTATTTATTTAAAAGATAAAAATATAATTTTTTTTAATGTAAAATATAAATATGGTTCTCACAAGGCAAACATGATTTCGCAATGCCAAAAAATAACACTCCACACAATACGCAACTCAGTTTCTCATTTAGCTTGAATTGTTTGTCATTTATTTGTACGTATAAAAATATCACAAAGATCAAAATAATACATATTAACTCAATAATAATACATATTGACTCAATGATTTAGTTTGAAGATATAATAAAACATACTGTGAAATTACAATAATACTTTAAAAGAACAAAACATAAATATTAATGTGAAACATGACACTCTAGGTTGAAACCTTGTAGCCACCATGTCAGAATCAATAAAAAACAATATCATGGGACCAGTTGTATCATCTTCAAGGGATAAAGACTCATGAAAACTGTCTGCTCCTGTATTGAGTAAGTATAAGATGTGAATTATTAAAAAAAACATAATTCATGAAGGATATGAAATTGAATAAAAGCCTACCAATATTATCAATAAAACTTCACATGTTAATATACTAGGATATATATATTCTCTTGTCATGTGGGTCAACATAGAAAATAGGTATACCTTTTAGACTCAACCAGCTAAACAAACATTTGAGCACATGGAGTAATTGATGGCAATAAATATGTATACACTATTACAAAACGCGCAAACAACAACGTCGGGCTTACAACGGATTGCCTATTCACCGTTGTAATAGATGCGTGTTTTTTTTTAATATCGTTAAAAGGCTTTTAATAACGGTTAATATTCAAACCGTGATGAAATGTGAGGCCTTTCACCACAGGTATGTTTTCAACCGTCATTATAGGTAGCACATGGTCATGGGTTAAGTCCCAGCACCAACATTTATGGTTTTCTTACATATTTTTTCAAAATACCCACAACCTTTCACCACAGGTATGTTTTCCACCGTCATTATAGGTAGCGCATGGTCATGGGTTCAAGTCCCAGCACCAACATTTATGATTTTTTTACATATTTTTTCAAAATACCCACAACCTTTCACCACTGGTATGTTTTCACTCGTCATTATAGCCAATAATTTAGTTTTAGATCTTGCACTTCAAAAAATCGGGTTTAGGGAAAATCGTCTCCTTTTTAAGAGTTACGGGATTTCACTCTCAAAATCCCAAATTCATCTTTTATCTATTTTTAATGAATTTTTTACTGTTTTCATAGTCTCAAAAAATTCTAAAAAAATTCTCAAAATTCTTATTTTACCTAATTAGATTAAATTTCGTGTTTTTAGATTTTTCTGAATTTATTTTAATCATTTTTTCCTATTTTTTCAAAATGCTGACAGACCCTTTCACAACGGGTATTTAAACCAACCGTTGTAATAGGTAGCTTTTTTTACTTATTTTTTCAAAATGATGACAGACCTTTCACCACGGGTAATTTAAACCATCCGTCATTATAGGTAGCGTCTTGTCATGGGTTCAAATCCCAGCACCAACATTTTTGGTTTTTTACTTATTTTTTCAATTCTCATTACCAACATTATAGGTGGCGCGCATATTGAGTTTATTCACTATCCTTAAACAAATCTTGATCGTCCATTTAGTGATTATCAACGGCCAAGACACTACTATTAGTGATCCACGTGAAACCTAAAACTTAGACGAACTACATCTTCTACCTCCAAACATCATCTTTCAGTTACGATACTCTATTTCTCCACTAAACCAAATTTCAGAACTCGAGTTAGCAATGTTAGTTGTTGGTGTTCTTTTTTAATTATTGTTGTTCTTGTTGTTCTTTTTTATTATTGTTGTTCTTGTTGTTATTATTGTTATCATTGTTATTATTGTTGTTGTTGTCGTTGGTGTTGTTGATGTTGTTGTTCTTGTTGTTATTATTGTTATTATTGTTGTTGTTGTTCTTCTTCTTCTTCTTCTTCGTGTTCTTGTTCTTGTTCTTGTTCTTGTTCTTATTCTTATTCTTGTTCTTGTTCTTGTTTTTGTTGTTGTTCTTGTTGTTCTTGTTGTTGTTCTTATTGTTGTTCTTGATGTTCTTACTGTTGTTCTTGTTCTTATTGTTGTTCTTGATGTTCTTGCTGTTGTTCTTGTTCTAATGCTGCAATTTTTTTTATTTTATTAAAAGACATACAACAACGATTTTTTTAAAATAACCGTCATTATAGGTAGTTCTAATTTTGTATTTTTATTTTATTTTATTAAAAGACATACAACAACGGGTACTTAAAATAACCGTCATTATAAGTAGCGCGTTTTCCATTTTATTACAACGGTTACTGGGCCATCATTGTACGTACCACGTATACAACAACACTCTACATAACAACGCCTTCGCCCGCGTCATTGCATGTCATTTCCAACCGTTGTTAAATGGATTTTTTGTAGTAGTGATAGCATGTTTAGCTTTACAAAAGGAACTGCGACACATAATTAAAAAAACAGGCATATAACATTTAGAAGTATAAAAGGAACTTTAGGTTTCTCTTGGTTGTCCGGATGAAAATAAGATTTTGTAAGAGAACAATTTAATACACAAATAGATATGATAAAAGTAGCATGTTTAGATACAAAAGTTTAATATACACTCCACATTCAACAGTGAGTAAACTTGGACTTTCATTTTCTACATCAAAAGTTCATTTAGTTATTAGATACACATGTTTAACATACTTGTTCCCTCTATCAAATTTTCAACTAGCAAATTAGTTTGCAAAATTGACATGTTTTGTCAAAAGAAACAAAAGGCAAAAAATTCAATTCCTATGTATAATGACTTACGGAGCATGAATTTCATCCCTATGTTCTACACTTAAAATGATAAGTTGTAGAAGTTTCTAACTATTACCCCTCTTTTTTTCTTCATGAAAAGATTAACGATAATAAACTCTAACTCTCATATGCAGGCACTGTTATATGTGAAACCCATTCAGGAAATCAAATTAGGGCAGTCCACTTTTCTTCATCTCGCTTTTATTCATTAACTCTTTCTCACTTTCCCTTATCAAAATTATACTTTCACCATCAACCACAACACATGAAACCAAATATTTCCTATAGAAAAACAATTACTATCTTCTTTTGTACCATTATGTTCAATTTTCTTTTGACAACATAAATTTATTATACTAGGACCACATGAAAAGTATAGTAATAAAAGGATATTAGACATTGTAATAAAAATATTACATGCATGAAAAATGTGACAGTTGAGCAAACAATATGAAGGGATACCTTAACCAAAGACATAAATTACCATAGCCATTTTCTATTCACGAGTGCCTCCCCCAAGACCACAACAGCGGGTTTTCTCTTAACTTGTTTTTCACTTAATGATGCTCTGGTTGAGCAAATAATATGAAGGGATACCTTAACCAAAGACATAATAAATTACTATATCCACTTTCTCATCACCAAACAAAAATGATGAAAGTAAAAAAGAAGCATAAAAAATAATGTGAAGATTCTTATACAACTAACTAATATCAAAATTAATTAAGATGGTTGCAGAAAAAATATAAATTATCAATAACTGAGCACAGACACTTGAATATTAAGTGCATGAGTTGGTGGTCGAGTTTCTAGTAACTACCCAATAAAATAGAACAGTTGCAAGTTCCATTAGGCCACATTGTGACCTACTCGAAGTCCCAAGTTTATCATCCTTATTTCCATCACCCTTGGGTATAATGTTTATTAGGATCGTCATAAAATACCAAAAGATTCATCATTAAAATTATAAAATGGATAAAATTAGAAACACTCACCACAACATTGAAATACTAGACACACTATATTGATCAGGTTCCTTATAAATCACATCCAAAAGCTATTCTACTAATAAATCCCTATCAACAGTCCCTCATTAAAGTTAGTTGTGTCCTTGCATAGAACATTAGGGAATTCTTCAACACTAATATTAATAGAGAAGTTTGAAAACTGTAATAAAAATTATAAGTTTATTTGTTATAAGACCTCTTCTTTGGAAGTACAATGACTAATATTTTTCTTTCAAACTTACTTCAACTTTCTCAATAGCATCACCAAGCCTAGTTATAAAAAATTTGATTAGAAGAACAAAACAGAAACATTAAAACAGACTGTCACAGTGGGATGTCACAACAGTATGATTCGGGTATGCAAACAAAAACTTATTGAAATAAATGTGCTTCCTCATCTGAAAGATGTAATCCCTAACTGCCAATAGATGTCGATGGATAATCTCATACTCTAATAAAATCTTGGAAAAATACTCTGGACATCTCAAACAAGATTTAAAAGGGGTTTACCATAGACGACAACTGAAGAAATTCAAGAAATGCATACCTCTATGTTATTATTCCTCCAAATGTATTTCTTCTTGATTTTAGACATATCCAAACATGCAATAAAACAATAAAACAATGAAATTTCAAAAGAAAAAACAGAAATTGAAGAATCCGGAATGACAAAGACAAAGGGGAAAATTAGGTTCAGTGAATTACCTTCGAAATCCTAAACCTCTGCTTCTCTATTCCGATCGATTTCCATGTCGTTGTTTATACCGTCACTAAAAACTATTAACTCTTGAGCTTTGGGATGTGTATAGCGTATGAGGTTCCAAGATGTGAAGAATGACAACTTTTCTGGACTAATTTCTTTTGTTTCTATGAGTTATTGAAAGTATAATAGGAGCGTGAAAAGAGAAAACGAAAATAAGAAGACCATGAGAGGGAAACTTGAAATTTTCGCCAATTTTTGCTAATGAAATGGAAGGAAGAAAGTTGCTCAGGAGAGGGAAGAAGAAGTGACTAATGAGAGTAAATTTAGAGGGTTCTCCTAAAAAAATGTGCCCATAATTTAATTTTAGGGTTATATTAAAAAATATTTTTAAAAGTATACTCCTTCCGTCCCAAATTATAAATCACTTTGCCAAAAAAATTTGTCTCAAATTATAAGTCACCTTACATTCCCAATGCAATATAAATGACATCTTCCCTAATATACCCTCAAATATTTATTATTATTTATTCGTTCAACTCTTTTAATTTCTCTCTCCTATATAATTATGAGGGGCATTACTCTAAAGTTATACATAATTTGTCTTTCCCATAAAGTAATAATTAAGTTTCTTAATTTGTGTGAAAAGCCCAAAACGTCTTATAATTTGGGACGGAGGGAGTATTGATTAACAAGTTTGTGCTTTTTATTTTTATACAATTTTATATTGATTATTTATCTAATAATATCTTAAATTTTAGGGTTATATTAAAAACTATATATATTTTTATTAGTTTTTATTAAATTATGGATTTTTTAACTTTAATTTCTTTATGATTTTTTTTTTATTTTTAGACTTTTATTTTAAATAAAACTTAAATATTCATATAATAAAATAATTTTTATTTAAAAAATTCATTTTTTCTTAACCAATTAAAAACATCGTTAGATAAAGAATATTTTTATGATAAAATAATATTTAAAATAATGTATTAGAGAGGGAATATTTTCTTCACAAAAATATGTAACACATTTATGAGGGAATTTGTGATGAAAATATTGGTTAAGAATAACGTTCATCTCAAATTCCTTTACATTTATCAATTTTGTGAGGGATTTTTTGTGATGAAAAAATTGTCTCACAAATTTCTTAACAAATTTTTATTCATTTATGATTTATCATTTATACAGTTTTCCCTCACTAAATCCATCACAATTAGTGAGGGATTTACTCCCCTCATAAATTTCCGTCCATAATTTGCAATTTTTTAGTAGTGAAATTTGTCTTGAGAAATCAGTTGCAACAAGGCCTATTGTGAAAATCATATCTTCTGCTGAAGTAAGATAAATGGATGTTCTTGGACATTTTGGAAAGTTGAGATAACATACTTTAACTTTGATGTTCAAGGTTTGTCTTGAATCAATGTGGATCATAGTGAAAAATAGCCCTAAATTTGGCTCGAACACAAGACAGATTCTATTTGAAAATTTTTTAAATGTTCAAGTTCAACAAGTGATGAATCTCCAACTTCATGACTTCATATCTCTCAATCTATGCATTTTTTTTGGAAAATCATCCTCAAGGATAAAGTTGTAGTATGTAATAAGCTCTTCACTTTGGTTTTTGGAGCAAAGAAAATGATTACTTGGAGTGGAAGTTATGGCCTTGGCAAGTTGAGTAAAAACCATTGAATTTCATAACTTAGAAAAAATTCAAATTCTTCAATGTTGTCCTTTTTGCAAGTAACCTTATATTTCTTGATTTCTCTTGATTGATCATGATCCAAATCACACATTATCGTCATTCTTGACTTAAGGAACCAATGTTTGACAAAAAAAAGTCAAAATTCAAACTTGACTTTGATTAGTGGTTGATTTTTCATCAAATGAACTTGAACTTTGTGATCTTCAATGAAATCAAACCCCTTGGACTAATTGAACACTATGGATGGACTCCAAATACGTTTTTAAGTTTCTTGAATCATGTCCCAAGGCTTGAAATCATGTATTGGTCAAAAGTCAAAGGTGCAGTTGACATTTCATCAAAAACCCTAGTTTGTGGAACAGGTGGATTTGAATTCTTGCATTGCTTATGAATCAAGCTCATTGGATTAATCCAATCATATGAATGGACTAATATGATGCATTTGAGGTCCTTGAAACATGTCTTAAAGCATAGAATCATCCTCAGATGAAAAATTCAATTGTAAGCCTGATTGAATCAAAACCCTAATTTTGGGTGCACTGAGGATCTTGAGCCTTGATGAGTTTGTCATGATACAATCTTGCATTTGATTATTGATGAATGAAAACTCTTGATCTTTATGGATGAATAAGGGACTTGAGAAGTTGAATGTGATGCTCATCCTTTGATAATCCATTTGCTTGAGCCCTTGGGGGATCACCTAACCTGTAAAGCAAACAAGCACACGCATCTTGTATTTGTAATGAGTTAGTGTTGTATAAAGACATACACACATATGTAATGATGAATGTTATGCAAATGATGTAAATGAGGTATCATCTTAAAGGTAAAAAATTAGGGTATGACAATTACCATTATAATTTAAGAGTTAAATTATTTAATATTTTTATTTTATAAAAGAGTTATTAAAGAGGGATTTAATTTTTTTCTTCCATTGTTGCAAAAATGATGGCGTGACGCATGATTGTTATGTTGTAATTTGAAATATGACGACGATCCACACCAAAAAGATGCAAAAAATATTGCCGAGAAAACTAACAAGGTAGCCGTAGCGTAACCCATACAAACTCCAATCCAACGATCCAAAACCCTCTTCACCTACCATCCTTTCATTTCAACCCTCATTTTCCCCTCTCTTTTTTCCATACTATATAACAATAATACTTCCATTCTTCCTTACTTCATTCACGCTTTCTCTCTGGTCCTCAATTTCTTCCATCATCATACTTAGTTTAATTCTAATCATAATCAACAATGGTAAATATAATATATAGTTAACCGCTATATATATTCTTCAATTTCTCCATTATATTTTCTCCATTATATATACATGTAACATTATGTTTTATTTTCTCATAATTTATAGGAATTAATGTCGGTAACACCACAATGGCTTGGACTATTATTATCAACCAAATTCTTCTCTCCCTGCAAATCTCATATCAACTCACCGCGAAACGAATGTAACATGTATTGTCTCGATTGTACAGAATCATTCTGTTTTTATTGCAAACAATCATGGCATAACGATCATCAAGTAATTCAAGTAAGTATTTCATTTTATTAAACAGTAATTTTTCATCACATTAGAGAAATTATGATGTTATTGTTACGCGTAAGTGCAATGCAATGTAGATACGAAGATCGTCTTATCACGATGTTGTGAGGGTGGCGGAGATTCAGAAGGTATTGGATATTAGTGGAGTTCAAACATATGTGATTAACAGTGCTAGAGTGATTTTTCTTAATGAGAGGCCACAAAATCAGATTAAGACTACTAATGCTGTTATTAGTGCAAGTAAAACCAATTCACATTTGTGTGAAATTTGCACAAGATATCTATTGGACCCTTTTCGTTTCTGTTCTTTGGGTTGCAAGGTAACTAATTTCTCTCTCATTATTTAATTATCTCTCCTTTTTATTCTTGTTATATATTCTATTTTCGTTAAACAAATTAATAGGGGCAGATATCATATCAATTAATTAATGATCATTTTTTTACACCCTAAACTTTTGTTAGGTATCAACCTTTGTATTCCAAGTTATTTTAAAATTTAAAATTATTTTAATATTAAAATATTATTTAAATTATTTAATATTTTATATATTAGGGTTAGAATACCGCTTATATTCTTATTATTTCATTTTGATTATAGAAAAATATATAATTGATATATTTTTGGAAAAATATAAAGAAATACTTAACATGTAATTTTATGGCTCATAAGCACTTATTGAAGGTGCCATTGTTCATGAAAATACTAATAAAAAATTAATGTATATGAATAAATCATTAAAATTTAAGTCATGGAGTTACCTTACGAAGCAAGCAACTATGTTTCCTAGCTGTTATAGTTTTGTTTTTACTTAAATCTTTTGAATGGTAAATAATTTGTTTAATTATCATTGTCATTGTTGTTGTTGTAACAATGTGTGTAAAAATAATAATAGCTTGTAGGAATAAAGAAAAATAGGAATGCAAGCTTTATCTTAAGCACAAAGAAAGAGGAAGAAATAGGGAAAATGCAGGAAAGAAAGTTGCTATCAAAGGACGAAGAGGAAGAAATATTAATAATGCGTGAAGGAATCCACAAACAACAAGTATACAAAAGCACGTCTTCTCCTTATTCATCTCAACAAGCTTATTCAAATTCAAGGAGAAGAAAGGGAATACCTCATAGGGCACCTTTAGGACCTTAATTATTAAAGTAAATTAAATATTCAAAAATATTAATATTCATATGTTATTATAAGTTTTTTTTGGATATATATTATGGTTTCATGATTAGTTTTACAAGCTGGATTTGTGCTCTTTATACAGCTCATTTCTCATAATCACCATGTGGGTTTGAAAGTTGATTTTAATCTAAAAGTGTTCTAAGCTGTCTTAATGGGTAGGCATATTAGTTTAAGGAAAGGAGAACGTTTGTGTTACTTTTGAAGATAGGCTGTCTTTGAGGTACAATGATTGCTTTGCTGTGCTTTGCATTTGTGCATTTGTTGAATTAATTAATAATATGCGATGAAACATGTGAGGTGTAATTGTTCCCTATACACATGAATGGTTTTATGTAAGGAAACAATATTTGTTTTCTATTTGATCTCTATTATCTTCAAACTATTTCAAGCTTCTTATGAAGGGTTTTGTAATAAAAGAGCTGTTAAAATGAAGTATCTCTTATGAGTCACTTTTTGATATTAGATAGAATGTAAAGTTTTACTCCTTAAATTTTCAACAATTTTTTAGGAAAATTCTTTTCACATATGAAACCTTTTCTAGTTGTTAAAAGTATAATATTTGACAACTTTGAATGGTTAAGAGTTGTCAGAGATTTTAAGGTATGATGAGGTTGAGAGTTATCTCACGTAGGAATGGAGAAGCTTAGTATATGTGATTTTCTATATCAGAAAGTGATTGTTTTAATCAACTTTAATGTTTAGGTATTTATAGTGATGTTGGGTCTGGATCTTAAGCCCTCTGAAAACAGTAACTATCACTGGGAGGATGCGGGTGTGGACGGTTAGTCCACTATTATTACAAAGAACGTGGTCAAATGCATCCTTACGTACCGTTATGAAATAAGGTCACGTCATTCACTCACTTTCCTACCCATGGGCGACTCTTCTAGAAGAAGAGTGATGTATTCAATATTTGGAGAAACATCTAATAAACGGGTGATCGATCTAGTAGACAGGCGGTCAGGAGAGCTTCAAGGTGAGACAAGGCGTCATTTGCATCACTTATCGCCTCACATGGGTCCCTTACAAAATATATCAATATATAGGGTCTCAAGGACGAGGGCTTGGAAATGGCGAAATGATTTATTTTTGTCTTTCGAATGAGTCCCTAAAGTGTGAGGCGCTTTCCTTATGCAAGGCGAGTTCCTTAAGCTGTGGATGACTCTGAACGCGTCGCCACATATCCGTACATGATTTTGATTTTTTTATCTTCAGACGAGGAAAGGATAATTGTCTTCCGGAGAAAGATTGGACTTTCCAATACTTGGCATGAATATGAGATGATTTTGGAACACTTCTCTGAGGGGGAGAGTCCCAATATGGTCATTTTGGATGGTTCTCCCACCACTTACTTCTACTTGCACCTCCTTGTTATTTATGACTTAGGGCTCTTGATTGTCTTCATGCTATTTAAAGTCGAATTTCTGGCGATCTCCAATGTCGCCTCTTCTCAAATTACACCCAATTTTCAGGGTATCATTAGGACTTTCGAGAATATATTCTAACGGTTGGAGGTCTCCCATACCGTTAGGGTATTCTTCTAATTTTACGGTATCAAACTTACCCCCAAAAGTGGTTAGGTAACCTTGTTAAGCCTCAAAGTGAAAAGATTGTTAAAGCCCAATTACAACCCCTACAGAGACTAGAAGGATAAGTTCACGAAGGTAACGCGACAAGATTATGCTTCAATGGTAATGACTGAGGCGTCTCACACCGCTCACTCCCCCTTGTTTACGACGAGGGGCCTAAAGGTTATCGGCGATTTTGATTTTGCCATCCTCACCCCAGGCGAGCAAGAGGTGGTTCAAGAACTATCAGACTTCAAGTTCATGAACTCTCTTACCTCGATCACTCAAGACCAAGGGGACGATAACGGAATATATGAGTACTTACGTGAGCTTGGGAAAAATCTTCATCTTGAGTTGTTATAAGTGCTCATGTAGCTATAATATATTTCAATTTTCATTTAGAGCAAATGTTTAAAGTCCCTTTGGATGAGAGAAATGAATGCCTGACTAAGATGAAAGTCGAACTCCAATTATTGGGTGATCCCCCAAGTTTTCTGGGCAGACGAAAGATTATGGAGGAAATAAGACATGACGAGGATCATCTAATGGGTGATGTTAGCCCCACAAAAATCAAAAAGTAGGGAAAAGTCCTTCTCAAGATCTGATGGACAGATAACTAGTCGTCACTAAGGAGGACATGACAAGATAGGAGATCCACCCAATATAGGATAATCCCCTCCCACCCTTCCGTGTGGAGGGACGCCTTTCTCGACCCCATCAAATTCATTGGGAATTACCTCTTATTTTACAAGGGTTTTCCCTCTGATTATCAGAGTCTTCATAATAAGTCACCCTTTGTGTTATCTAATTTGGCTGAGGCTCACTTACTAAGAGGCCTACTGATATAATGAGTATAAAGGGAGAAGCATATTCAAGTTGTTGATGACTTGAAGTTGAAGCTCGCCATGTTTTAAGTAATTATCACTCAACACCAAGAAACATTGAGGAACCTGATAAAAGAGAGAAAATATTATAAGTACATACTCAGAATAGTGGAAATAGAGGCGAAAACACATGTTGCCACTGCTACATAACTAATGGGCTCGCAGGGGGAGGCCCTTAGTTCTCTCAAGAGTCTTGAGGAAGAAATATCTGCCCAAAGGGATGATCTAGTTTACACCTCTGACCAGTAATTTGAGAGGGCGAAGTAGAAGATGGCATTTTTCTACCAAGAATTAGATTTGAGCCAGATGGACATGTTCAAGGTATTCTGTGGAGATTAATTGATAAATGATAAGGAGGTAACTCCTATTGGAGAGACCACTGTTGATGATTCCCGGACGGAAAAAGATGCCCTTCGCTTTGGGAATGTGTTAGAGGATTAATGATTTCATGATGTATTTATTTGTGCCTCTAACAACCCTTTTGTAATATAGTTTTATAGAGGGGTTATATAGTTTGCCTTTCTTAACATTTTTTGTACTCCTTTGCCCATAATGGGTCTTTTAATTAATTGAGTTATTAGTATGATTTTATAAATGTGATATACCTTGCATTATGGCCTTAGCTATTGTTAATGAGAAATGATGGGTTTCGCCCGAGATACCAATAATGCTCTGAGGGCAGAAAGAACTCCTTCGTGAGGATCTAGCATACATTACTACAAAAGTGCTTTTAACGTCAGGTGCGAAATGCATTTTACCTCATCTGCAGTAGCGAGGTAACGAAGGGCGTCATCAAAATTAACTACTTATCACCTCGATTTTTTAAACACAAAGGGGTAAATTAATTTGCACATGGGTTCGAACCCCAACATAAGCATTTTGATTATTTACAAAACTAGCGCCTCGTACATCTCAGTTTATAATAAAATCGAGGGGTAAGAAAAATTGTTTTTTTATTAAAATTTGTTACATTGTTTACACAGAAAATAAATAAAAAATAATTTATTTACAAACTACAATGTTTCCCAGAATATTACATTGTTTACACAGAATATTAAAATAAAAATTAATTTATCCCTGAAGATCATATGTTGGATCTTTAACTCCTTGGTATTTGGGAAAGATCAAATGCTTCACCTTCCTAGTATTTGTTTCTGATATAAAACAAAAAAAAAGGGTTAGAAAACTAAATGATTTTCTGCTCAAATGAATATTTAAAAACACAAACCTTAAACCCATATAATTTTCTGCACTTGCAATCCATCATAGAGAACTCCTAATGGCAAACATTAAAGTGGAGGATGTAGATAGTTTCAAGCGCTTCATGATGTTTCTTTATCAATTATAGATATCATAAGACCTTTATAATGGCAATCTTTTAGGTTTCACGCGGATCACTAATGGTAGTGTCTTGTGCGTTAATAATCATGAAATGGACGACAAAGATTTGTTTAAGGACGATGATCAATATTTAAAATTATCACCCTAAATTATTCCCTCGGTTTTGTTAAAAACAGATGTGAACACGACTTTTTTTTAAATTACATTGTTTACACAGAATATTGAAAAACAATAATACAACAAAAGAAGAATTTTGGTGTAAGGAGTTATGTGTTCCAAATATTGCATGCATCCAATTTCTAAGAGTTATCTGTTCCAATCATTGAATGCATCCAACTTCTAAAAGAATTATCAGTTCCAAATTTGAAAAAATGTTTTTCTGCAATTGCAATCCATCATAGAGAACTTTTTTAAGCTTCTAAATAAAAGAAAAACAACAACAAAAACAACAACAACAACATCAACACCATTTTGTGAGATGGATCCAAAAAGAATAATGTGTTCGAGTTTGAAGCGACTACATATAAGTTAGGATTAGGGTAAAATATGTTTAATGAGTGCTTTTGTAGTAAAATTTGATTATCTTATCCCTCGTTTATTAAGGAAACCGACAAGATATATCATTTAGTTTACAAAAAAAAATATAATAAAAAAAGTTCCTGAATTATTTTTCCCCTCGGATTTTTTGAATAACCGAGACAATAAGTTGATTGTCCCCTCAGTTTTATTAAAAACCGAGGTAATATGTGGTTTCTATTTCTAAAAAAATCATGGAGCGCATTGGAATCATATCACTGGAATAGCAATGATCATCCATATTAAAAAATCTAACATATCTTTTGGATTTTCAAGGAGGCGTTTGATCTTCTCTGATTGTTTGACTTTCTATTCTCCATTTTATTTAAACATTATTCCTAGTTTCAACGTCTCATTTCTAACTCTTTATGTCTTCAAACCTAGTTTTAAAGTCTTTTCTTTTCTTCAAAAATGTCTTTTCAACAACCCTAGATGAAAATATTTTGTTCGTTTTCAATAAAAAGTTTGTTGATTTCGATCGATGATTTGAAAGATAAAGGTTTTGATCTAAGAAAAACTATTCACAAGAAAAAGTTGAATGGTTATTTTAAAATTCTTCATGGACACATCTACATTAATCTCGTTAAAGAGTTCTGGTTAAATGCCTCTGTTGGGCCATCTGGTCATGATGCTGAGTCAATCCAGTCCTATGTCAATGACTCTTCTATCACAATTACTGAGTCACTTGTTTCTCATACAATAAACTGTGAAGAGGAAGGTTGTTGTGTTGAACATTATAGATTAAAAAATGCCTACTCATATCACCTTCGTCTAATTTATGTCAACTACGATAATCTCAGTTGACCTTCTACTCTACGACTAATTGAAAAAGTTATGTATCAATTTCTAGTGTCAAATCTCTGTCAAAGAGAGAAACAACTGGAAACGCTTACATGGGATGACAAGCATCTCTTATTATTCCCTATCGAGAACATCAGAGTTAATCTTCCTCTTATCATTTTTAACTTCTTAAAGGAAATGATAATCATCTCTAAGGAGGAAATGAATTTGCTCATACTATATAGAAGAGTTATTTCTGAACTTTTCTCTCAGTTAGAGATAGTTAATAGTGATACTATTGAAGTTGAGTGGAGTCAAAAATTTGAATATGTGGAATAGTTATTTGTTGTCCTGTTTTTAATTAATAAAATATTTTCTTTTCATGTTATTACCTATTCGTTTTTATTGATAACAATTTTTTTTGAGAATTACTAACTAATAAGAAAAAAATGAAAAAAATTAACTAAGAAAACAAGGGAAGATTAGAAGGCGCAAAGTGATAAACCATTGAAAAAAACCTTAAATGCAGTTACAGAGATTCGAAGCGTGTTCCCTTATAGCTATATTCCCTTGGTTTTCAAAAACATTGAGGTAATAAGTTTTTTATTTTTTTAATGGAGAAAATATGGCTCTCACTTATAGCTATATTACCTCAATTTTATATAAAACCAAGGGAAAATATTGTTTTTATTTTAAAAAAATCAAACATGTCGCTCCCATAACCTATACACTTGGTTTTTTGGCATGTTTGAGCTGAAAGCTTCGTCATAAAAAGTGTTATTTGTCGTAGTTGATCAGTGCATCTTAATGCACATTCTTCTACTATTTGACTTAGGCATTTCTATAGTTTATTTTATTAGTTTTACTATTTTAGTGTGTGATCGTACCTGGATCAGACAATTTCTAGTGGCCAACGACGTCGTCTGGGCTTCAGCTCCGGTGAGGTTGAAAGACGGCCCGGGGGGGGGTGTACCTGTAAGGTACTCCGACGCTCAAGTAACATAACTGTCAGAGAATGGCAAGTACAGAAATGAGAGTAGAAGTGAACGTAACCTGACCCTCCCAAGTGAGAGGGTATTTATAGAGAGCCCCCAACGCGGGGCCAACGGTTACTTGCATTGGGCTGGATCGTCAGGCCCAATCCAAGTAACTGCCAGGGCTTACGTGGCGTAGTGAAGACCAGCACGTGGTCTTCGCCCTGGGGTAACCGTTCCTAGATCTCCGGAATTAGGGCAGACCGATTCCATCGGGAGTGGAGCGGTTACGTGAGAACGTGTCCTCGCGGGGAGGACTCTGTCGTGTCGAGGAGAGACGTGTCCTCGAGGGGAAGACCATCATGTGCCGAAGGTGGGCTCCTCGCGGGGAGGAGCACCCTGGGTGTCGAGGTGGGACGACAGCGGGGAGGCCTAGCGTCTTGCCCGACGCTCTATACCGTGCGTGTGCCCGACACGGGGAGAGGGCAAGTGCCCGACACTGGTCATGCCAAAAAGGCCCTTGTTGGGCCATCCCAGGACGTGTGGGTTGGGCCTGCTCGACTGATGAGCAGGCCTCGGCCCAGTCCAAAACAGGAGCCCCCCAAGTCGTTACTCCGAAGTGTCGGAGTGATGACTTAAGGGCCAACGAGCATGTCAAGGGGAATACCGATCGCGTGACCACGAGGAGGGGAACGTATGGGATCCGCTGGTCGTATCTTCGGGGAGAGTAGCGGGTGCGGACGCGAACGTGGTAGCTCGCGGATGGATGACTCATCGAGGATGCGAGAAATTTAACCTTAGGTGTCAGAGCGAATGGAGAGACGCGCGTGTTGGGGAACGAAGGGTCGCATGTATTCCACGTGTCAGGCGCCATCATTGCGTAGGGCGGCTAGGCTATGGTAGTGCACTCCAGTAGCCTAGACTCTTCGAATTCCGTGAGGATCCTATAAATAGGCCTCACCTCGCTTCATTCGCACCTTTTGCTCTTTTCCTCTCAGACTCTTTCTCTCTTCACCTTCGTTCTTCCGCCGCTGGCTTCCACCGTTCTCCGCCGCTCTCTACCATCGATCGCCGTGCCGGAAACCCAAAAAGTTTATTCCAAGTAAGTTTCTTTCTTCTTTTTCCTCTTTTCGCTTGCATTGGTAGGGTGATTTTTAAGGTGAACTGATGAAGTTCCCATGGAAATCACGAAATATCCGGCGAAAATGGCGGAATTTCTTAGCTTATTCGTTGAGTCTCGCGGGGAGAGAAGATGAAATCCCCGAGGTCATGAAGAATGTCCCGGGGTCGTGGGATGAACGTCCCTCGGTTCTTTTTGTTGAATCTCCCGGGGATAAATGACGAAATCCCCGGGGAGACGCAGAATGTCACGGGGACTAGGGTTGAGTATCTCGGGGGGTCCTACCCGCGGACCCGAGGACGGTCGCGGGTTCGTGTTCCCCGACGTTCCCTCCTCGCCCTTTCACTTGATCAGCAGTGGAAGGGGTGGATTTGATATGGGTCATCGAATTCACCGTTTCCTTCTGCTTTTCAGGTAAATGGACGCATTGCAAGTGGCTGTAGGGTCTTTGGATATTTACGACGGGCCTAGTTCACCTATGGCGGAGATGTATAGCGCCGGGGAGAGGACGCCCGATGATTGGGCCTGTGAGGAGGCCGTGAACATGATGTCCGAGTTCGTCGACTTGGAAGAGGAGGGAATATTCTGTACTGTCGAGCACCGCCTTATAGGCTCCCCGAAGTCATGGAATGTGTTTAGGCCTCTACCCCACCATCGGATTTGCTCGACGTACAGCGGGATGCGGTTCCCCGTCTACGAGTTCATGTTCGACGAGGCGGGGTGGCGTATGCCTTTCACCGACTTCCAGCAGGCCGTATTTACCTGGCTGCATCTGGCCCCCTCTTAACTCCACCCCAACTCTCTTGCATTTATTAGGGCCTTCGAGCTGGTATGCAAGTATCTGAAGATCGTGGCGACTGTGCCCTTGTTTTTCCGCATTTTCCACCTCCAGCGACAAGCCGGGGACAGCAGGCACGGTTGGGTGTCCTTCAAACAGGTGACAAGCCTGTTTCACACGTACATGGACTCCGTGTGGAATTTTAAGTACCGATATTACCTCGTGAGGCCGGTCACATATGAGGCGGTGAATACCATGTACACTCGGGCCGTCAAACAGGTGGGAGGACGACGAGAGGAGACCCTCGTGCCTAAGTTCCCATTGTTCTGGGCCGAAGAACATTTTAAGAAGGGAACGGACAGCTATATTGTCAGGCCTAGCGTTCGTTAATGGTTTTAACAAAGCAAAGCTCGTGACGCCAAACGGGGACTTCATTCGGGGTGAAGACGGGCACATCTTGACGAAACGTCGAGTGATCAATACTAGGGCTCTTCTCAAGACGTTTTCTGACGAGGAGGACCTCGAGTTGTTAGGTGGGGGTGGTCTCCCCGACATGTCCTTCCTTTTACCTTTCTTTTCAAATTGCTAACCTCGTTGTTTTCTTTGCATATAAGATGTCGAACGCTGAGGAGCGCTTCAAGAAGCTGAAGGCCAACCATGCTAAAAAAGGGGGCAAGAGTCGTGTCGACCAGCTCCGAGTGCAGATGTCCGTTCCCGCCCCGACACCCGGGGTTTCCTCTGTTGTGCGTGGGTGGCTCCAAAACTCAGGCCATCCTAAGCGTCGATAAGGCTTCTCGGCGGAGGATGTTGGTGGAGGACGTGTCTGCGTGATGCGGGTTTGCGTGGCCGCCTTGGCTCTGAACGATGAGGCGTGCCCCGCAAGCGAGCTAAACAGGTTGCAGAAGAGTTTTCAATCCATCTCGGCTGAAGTGGAGAGGGTGAGTAAGGAGCTGGCTGACTGCAAAAGCCAGAACCAGGCCCAGCTCGAGCTTCAACAAAAAATGAAGGAAAAGCTGAAGAATGCCGAGGAGGAGCGGAAACGTATAGCCGGTGTCGAGGAGGAGAGGGATCGTCTCATGGCGAGGGTCCTTGAGTTGGAGGAAGTTGTCCGCCCCGCTGAGGAGGAAACCGAAGAGGATAGGTTGTTGACTTCGTGGGCTGCGCTGATAGCGAAGCTCCGTGAAGCTGAGGAAGACAATCTCGTGGTGGTGGGTATAGGTTTCAAGAACGCGGTGGATCTGCTTAAGGTCTTCTACCCCAACCTTTCGACCGAGGCGATTGACCCCGACTATGAGGTGGTCGATGGTCAGATCGTGCAACCGATGAGAGTCGACGAGGTCCATGATCCCGAGCAGCCTGAGGGGACCGCCACTGAGTAGGATTTTCTCCCCATTCTATTTGGCCTGCGAGCCATTTTTTATTTATTATAATATTTCTGCCCGGCCTGCGTGCCAGGGTTTTTTTGACATCTTTGTAATATTTGTACACTGGGCTTCTGCCCGCTTCTAAGCATTTTCGTTTATCCGCTATTATCGTTACTTGTATGGTTTTGATTGTGTGTGGTGCATTTGTTATACTTTATTTTTGTCTAAGTAATAAGACTTTGGGATTTGCTCGACCTTGATAGTCCCTGACCGCGTGGAGAGCTGGTCGGGCGGCCGGAGGCGTACTCCGACCTTTAACGAGGCTAAGAGCTCGGTCGAGGTCTTAGCTTCGTGGCATGAACTTCCCATCACGAGCTGGGTGTTCTGCCCGATTGGTACAATGACGGTGGACCTCGATCGAGGTATCCCCGTCGGATCAAAGGTCATCGCGCACACACAACGCGGTCTCTGATCATCGTGTTCTGTATAGGGGTGTCGCGCTCGTACCCTAGCGTGTCCCCGTGATCGCGGTGCTAGTGAGCCGCGGGCAGTGCTTAACTGTAGTACTGTTTGAGCTTCTCAGCGTTCCATGGTCGAGCAAGTTCTTCCCCGTGCAGACTTTCGAGGAAGTAGGCTCCTGTCCCCGTTTTCGCGCGGACGCGGTAAGGGCCCTCTCAGTTCGCGGCGAGTTTGCCTTCTCGCGAGTCTTTCTGGTTCCTGCGTAGGACGAGGGTGCCCACCTGAAAATCACGTTTGATAACTTTGTCGTTATAACATAGTGTTATTTTTTGTTTAAGTGAAGCTTCTCGGAGAGAAGCGCCCGAGTGTGTTTCTTCGACGAAGTCGAGCTCTTCCCTCAAGGCTTCTTCGTTCGCGTCCCCGTAGAGGGGGCCTTCTGTCCTCCTCGAGGGTTCCCTGATCTCCACGGGGATCACCGCTTCCGCTCCGTAGGTCAAACGGAAAGGGGTCTCCCCGGTCGTGGAGTGTGGGGTCGTTCGGTAGGCCCAGAGGACGGTGTGTAGCTCTTCGACCCACCGTTGCTTGGCGTCGCCTAATCGGCGTCTCAATCCTCGGAGGATCACTCTGTTCGCCGCCTCAGCCTGCCCGTTCATTTGTGGGTGCTCGACCGATGTGAAGTGCTGCTTCGTGCCTAGTTTGGTGACGAAGTCTTGGAAGTTCTTGTCGGTGAACTGTGTCCCGTTGTCGGTGACAATGGCTTGAGGCATGCCGAATCGGGTGAGGAAGTTTATTTTGTAAAAACGCAGTATGTTAAAGGCCGTGATTTTGGCCAATGCTTCCGCCTCGATCCACTTCGTGATGTAATCCACCCCGACGATGAGGTATTTGTTTTGATACGACCCCTGGACGAAAGGTCCGAGGATATCCCTTCCCCCCCATGCAAACGGCCACGGGGAGGATAGTGGACTGAGCTCGTTGGGAGGAGCAAGGTGCATGTCCCAGTGTCGTTGGCATCTGTCGCACTTCTTGACTTGTTCCTTGGCGTCCTGTTGCATGGTGGGCCAGTAATACCCTGCCCGAAGTGCTTTACGGGCTAACGACCGTCCACCGAGGTGTTGTACATTGATTCCCTCATGGATTTCCTGGAGTATGCTGGGGACCTTGGTCTCCTCGACACATCTGAGGAGGGGAATAGAGAACCCTCGCCGGTATAGCTTATCCTCGACTATAGTGTACGAGCACGCCTGTCTCTTGACCATTCCTGCTTCTTTGGGATCTTTGGGCAGTTTGCCCGTCATGAGGTATTCGTATATCGGAGTCATCCAGTAGTTGTTGTCCCCGATGGCGTTGATGTCCGAAACCATGGCCGGTTTGTCAATGCTCGGGTGGGAAAGTACTTCTTGTATGTCGGATTTGTTCCCGCCTTTCTTCTTTGTGCTCGCCAATCTGGACAAGACATCTGCTCGGGCATTGTGCTCGCGGGGGATGTGAGTTACTTTCGCGGAGGTGAACTTTTTCATCTTTTCTTTTACCAAGGCCAAGTATTCTATGAGGCTGTCTTTCTTGGCTTGGTACTCTCCTCGGACTTGCGAGGCCACGAGCTGGGAGTCGGTGAAGAGTTTGACCTCCTTGGCGCCGAGGTCCTCCGCCAGCCGAAGTCCTGCGAGGAAGGCCTCGTATTCGGCTTGGTTGTTCGATGTCGGGAAGGACAGTTCGAGGGATACCTCGATCAAGATGCCTTCCTCTTTTTCGAGGATGATGCCCGCCCCGCTTTCCTTTGGGCTGGATGCCCCGTCGACATAGATGGTCCATTTCTGTGATCCGTTGGTCGAAGGTTCCAGGACGGTCATCTCTGCTACGAAGTCTGCCAGTACCTGCGCCTTCAGGGCTTTCCTCCCTTCGTATTGGATGTCAAACTCAACGAGCTCGAGCGACCATCTGAGCATCCTCCCCGCCATGTCTGGCCGTCCGAGGAGCTGCCTTATAGGCTGCTCGGTTCTTACGACGATGGTGTGGGTGAGGAAGTAGTGGCGTAGCCTCCTGGATGCGATGACGAGGCCCAGGGCGACTTTCTCAATCTGCTGATATCTGAGCTCGGGGCCTTGGAGGGCTTTACTCGTGAAGTAAACTGGCTTCTACCCATCCGGGGTTTCCCGAATGAGGACGGCGCTGACTTCTTCGCTCGTGATCGCAAGATACACGAAGAGTGTCTCCCCGTTCTCAGGTCGTGAGAGGATTGGGGGTTGTGACAGTACTTGTTTTAAGTGGACGAGTGCTTGCTCGCATTCCTCGCTTCAATCAAACTCCGCTTTTTGTGAAAGAAGCTTGAAAAATGGGAGTGCGTACTGTGCAGATTTGGCGACGAAGTGGGAAAGGGCGGTGAGCATCCCGTTCAATGATTATATCGACCTCTTCGAGTCCGGGGTAGGGAGCTCGGAGAAAGCCCTACACTTGTCGGGGTTGGCCTCGATTCCTCGCTCTGTGAGGTAAAACCCGAGGAACTTACCTGCCCGAACGCCGAAGGTGCATTTGTCGGGGTTAAACCTCATGCGGCATTTCCTCGCCGTGTCGAACACCCTCTTGAGGTGCGCGGCGTGATCAACTTCTTCTGCGGATTTGACGATCATGTCGTCCATGTAGACCTCGAGCATGCCGCCGATTTCAGCCCGAAAAACCTTGTTCATCATATGTTGGTAGGTCGCTCTGACGTTCTTCAGACCGAAGGGCATTACGTTGTAGTAGTAGTTGCCCGACGCGGTCATGAAGGCCGTGTGTTGTTTGTCAACCTTGTCCATGGGAATTTGATTGTATCCCGAGTAAGCATCCATGAAGGATAGTAGTTTGTAACCTGCAGAATTGTCGACCAGTTGGTCGATGTTAGGCAAGGGATAACAGTCTTTCGGGCAAGCCCGGTTGAGATCAGTATAATCAACGCACATTCTCCATTTTCCATTATTCTTTTTAACAAGTACAACGTTGGACAGCCAGGTCGTGTATTTGGCCTCCGAAATAAAATTTGCCTCTAGGAGGTCTTTTACAGCTTTTTCACCAGCCTCCGCTTTTTCGGGAGACTGCTTACGCCTACGTTGTGCTATGGCCCTAGCGGCCGAATCTACTGCGAGCTGATGACAAGCAACCTCGGGGTCGAGGCCAGGCATCTCGGACACGCTCCACGCGAAAAGGTCAGCGTTCTCCCTTAGACATGCTTTCAGCTGCTCCTTTGCCAGGTCGGGGATCCCGGTGCCAATCTTCACATTACGATCTAGATCGTCCCCGAGTACCACGAGCTCAAAGTCTCCGTCTGGGATGGGGCGCGTTGGGTAGAGAGGCCGCCCGTTGTTCTCCGCCTGGAGGTCGAGGTCCTCTGCCCCGTCTTCATCGGGCTCGCCCGGGAACCTGTTGTCGAGTTCGACCGCATTGACGCGCGGGAGAGGTATCTGCTCGGCGTCTTGGGGTGGCTTGGCCACAGTCTTGGGTTTGGGGCCAATGGAACTCAGGCCTTTGATGGCGGCGTCGAAGCACCTTCTGGCCGCGTCGATGTCCCCGTGCATCGTCACTACTCGTCCCCTGGTCGTGTATTACTTCATTTTGAGGTGGACCGTTGATGGTACCGCCGTAAGTTCAGCCAGGGTGATCCTCCCGAGGATGCAGTTGTAAAGGGACGGGCATTCGACCAACAGGAAATGGATCTTCACCTGCCGGGCAGTGTCTTCGGCCCCGAATGTAACCATTAGCTCCACGTAACCCCACGGTCTGGTGGTGGTCCCGTTGAACCCCTGTAGGTCTGAACCGACGTACGGGGTCAGATGCCTCTCGTTGAGCTGAAGGGTCCCGAACAGATGAGCATACATGATGTCGACCAAACTCCCCTGGTCGACTAGGATCCTTCGAACGTCAAAGTTCGCCATCTGCGCCCTGATCAGGAGGGGGATAGTGGCATTTGGTGCTCCCCAGGGGAGTTCCTCGAGGTAGAAGGTGATGGGGTTGGAGTTTCCCCGCACTTTCTCGAGGGTGGTCGCCTTCGCCGATGTCGCGGATTCCAGGTCGTCAAATTTCCGCTTGATCGATTCGACAGACAGCTTCTCTGGTCCTCCCCCGGAGATGACCAACGCCCTGGGGAAGCTTTCCCAGGTGCTACGGGCAGTAACAGGGTCCTCGTGGGGGAATGTCGCCCACATGTTGCGAATTGCTTCTTGTCCTTAAATGATTGGGGGGACAAAGAAGTCTTCGGGTCAGGTGACACTGAGGGCGACCTGAAGGTGACTCTCGTCGAGAGGAGGCGTCATCTCCTCGACGTTCTGGGCTTCCCGGGAGCTTGGACGAGGAGTATCGCTCTTCTGGGCATATTTCTTCAAGTGCCCTTCCTTGATCAGAATTTCGATCGCATCCTTGAGATGGATGCAGTCTTCGGTAACATGTCCGTGGCTCCGGTGGAACCTGCAGTACTTTGATTTGTCAACGTTCGCTTTGGGAGCAGCTGGCTTCGGGAAGCGAACTCCCCCTTTCACAAACTCGGAATTCTGGCATTCAGAGAGGATTCGAGCCCGGGGAGCGTTGAGCGGGGTGTACTCCGTGAATCGGCCAGCTGGTCCGCGCGGTTCCCGAGGATCACGGTTGCGGTTCTCTTTCTTTATTTCTCCTCCTCGTCGGGGAGAAGAGTCTTCATCTTTGTGGCCGCGGGGGCCTTCTCTGCGTCTCGTCTCGAGGTCGATCTGAGCTGCTTCCGTCTCCTCGAGTTCGATGTACTTCTGAGCTCGAGCAAGAAGGTCCTCGAGACGTCGGGGTCTGCGGAGGCCTATGGACTTGGCAAAGTCAGATCCGGCACTCAGTCCATGGAGGATTAAATATTTCTTTATGTCGTCGGTCGTATGGACCTCGACAACTTCTTTGTTGAATCTCTCGATGTAGTTTCGGAGAGATTCGTTATTCCCTTGGAAGATGCTTTCTAGGGCAGCCTCCGTCTTCGGGTGTCGACGAGACGCGGTGAAGTGTTTGGTGAAGCGTTGCCTAAGTTGCTTCCAGGATGTGATCGACCCATGTGCCAGACCCTTATACCAAGTCATGGCTCCCTTCCGTAAGGTGGTGGGGAACAACCTGCACCTGATGGCTCCCCTGACATTTCGGAAGTCGAGCATTGCTTCGAAACTCTCGACGTGATCGTCGGGGTCGGTCAGGCCGTCATAGGTCCCCAATGGTGGGGGTTTCTCCATGCCTGCAGGGATTGGGGCGTTCATGATTTCCCACGACAGAGGGGTCCTTTGGTCCTCGTCGTCGCTACCAGCCAGGGATCTCGAAGGTGATCGATGATGCCGTGGAGGGGGAGTTCCTCGAACGGTTCTTTGGTCTTTCTTCGATCTGCTTGGACTTCTTGGAAGTGGTGGAGGCCCTGGGTTCCTTCCGAGGCGGGGAACGAGGGCGTTTCAGGGAGATTGTCGGTTGGGGACGCTCGAGACGTGGTCAACGACCCTGGGGTACCGGCGACGGGGTCTGAGATTCTTCGGAAGGAGTCCTTCGCGGGGAAGGAGAACGGCGAGGTGACGGTGGACGACGATGTCTTCGCGGGGAAGATCGTTGTGCCCGTCCTTGCTCCAATGCTTCAATTCTGGTATTCTGGTGCGCGATCAGCTGATTGGTCTGATTGATCAAGGCAAATAGGGCCACGGTGCTCGGGTCCGCAATGGGCGGAGGAGCGACTGGTTGAAAAATGGCTTGCTAATCGTCTTGGCGGGCGGCATTGTAAGCCACGTCTTGGGAGTCTGGTGAGGCGGTCTTCCCGTCTCTTACGTCGCCTTCGCCGCCGTTGAGGATGACGGCGTCCTCCCGGTTGTTCCCATTCTCGAGTTGTGCGAGCACGGTGTCTAGAGCCTGGTTAACTGACGGATTGGCCATGTTGGTGATGAATAAAGGTTGCTTTGGTTTAACGAAGGGAAAACAGGGAAGCAAAGGGTTCCCACAGACGGCGCCACTGATCGTACCTGGATCAGACAATTTCTAGTGGCCAATGACGTCGTCTGGGCTTCAGCTCCGGTGAGGTTGAAAGACGGCCGGGGGGGGGGGGGGAGTGTACCTGCAAGGTACTCCGACGCTCAAGTAAGATAACTGTCAGAGAATGGTAAGTACAGAAATGAGAGTAGAAGTGAACGTAACCTGAACCTCCCAAGTGAGAGAGTATTTATAGAGAGCCCCCAGTGCGGGGCCAACGGTTACTTGCATTGGGCTGGATCGTCATGCCTAATCCAAGTAACTGCCAGGGCTTACGTGGCGTAGTGAAGACCAGCATGTGGTCTTCGCCCTGGGGTAACCGTTCCTAGATCTCCGGAATTAGGGCAGACCTATTCCATCGGGAGTGGAGCGGTTACGTGAGAATGTGTCCTCGCGGGGAGGACTCTGTCGTGTCGGGGAGAGACGTGTCCTCGAGGGGAGGACCATCATGTGCCGAAGGTGGGCTCCTCGCGGGGAGGAGCACCTTGGGTGTCGAGGAGGGACGACAGCAGGGAGGCCTAGCGTCTTGCCCGACGCTCTATACCGTGCGTATGCCCGACACGAGGAGATGGCAAGTGCCCGACACTGGTCATGCCAAAAAGGCCCTTGTTGGGCCATCCCAGGACGTGTGGCTTGGGCCTGCTCGACTGATGAGCAGGCCTCGGCCCAGTCCAGAACAGTGTGTTTTTATATTTAAGTTTATTTCTGACCTTATTTTATTATCGTACTTTATTTTCACCATAAACAGTTATTTGATACCTTATCACTGTGCGGACCATAACTTGGACTATAAGAATCAGATTGACGCGTTCTAATAGGCATTGAAAAGTTAAGAGAAAAAGATATAAGTTTTGTGTTGAATTCAAAAGTTGATTCGGAGTGAAGGATGGTCAAATAATTCGTTGAATTATAAGACTTTAGAGAAAAATTAGTTTTGGGCCGGTTTTTATATTTTTCGACCCTGTTGGGGTGAGAACCTAATTCCCTTGTTTCTTTATACCTAGTAGCAGCCTCCCTACGGTTCATCACCATTTTTACTATTCATTATTCACAAAAATAATTTACTTTGTACGATTGTAATGGAGAATTAATCCTCTCACGTTGATGTATTATAATCGTGCCTCCATCATACTTTGATGTTCTTATATTTCCTGATTAAATCTATTTTCCTTTCAATTCATCTCTTCGATATCTTATTTGATTAATTCGAATTCTATTAGAGTAGATTTATTTATTTCAATGATTGTATGTTCCTATACCTTAATCGTGTTTGCTTAATCCGCGTTTGTTTTATCGTGTTTGCTTAATTCACGATTATTATAACTCGTCAGTTTGCTTAATTTGGACATTAGGAATAGCATCTGTGTTCCAAGTTAAATTTGATGCTAGTAGAGTTTGAATAGCATCTGTGTTTTCTCAAGAGAAGAAACCATTGGCCTTTTCAGAGAGAAATTAAGTGATGCTCGCTAGAAATAGAGTATTTATGATCAGGAATTCTATGCAGTCTTTAGAGATCTGCACTAGTGGGAACATTATTTAGTTAAGAAGGAATTCATTTTGTTCACTTAGGAGTGGAAAATCGTCATGCCCGCGCCACAAGAGCCCGTAAAAAATGGGGCGAGGGCAGGACAAGCATATTTGAGGGTGCGTTCCTAAAACCTTACCCCGCCCCACATAAAAGTGAGTGCGGGGCGAGAGGGCCCGTGAACATTGAACCTTTTAAGCCTAAAAATTACAAAATTGGATGTAAAAGCACGTGTCTGCAAAAGCCTACAAAAAAACGGGGCAAATAGAGTGGGCACGTTAAAGGGTGCGGGCTTACAACCTTCACCCGCCTCGCAAAAAACCACGGGAAAATAGGCATGCCCGATGGGTCGGGCCTGTTTTTCCACACATATATTCACTGACCATCAAGATTTAAAGTTTCTTCATAGCCATAGAAGGTGATAAACAGGATGCATGCTATGTGGGTGAGTTTTCTACATAAATTCCCTTTTATTATTCAACATAAGTCAGAGGCTCTTAGTAAGGTAGAGAGTGCATTGAGTAGGAGGGCTTACTTGCTAATTACCTTAGTGTAGGAGATAATAGGCTTTGAGCGCGTGAAAGAGTTGTATGAAAGTGATGTTGAATTCAAAGATTTATGGTACAATTGCAGTGGAAAACACCCTTGTGCAAAATTTCATATTCAAGATGGTTATCTTTTAAAGGAGATCAACTATGCATTCCTTGCTTGTATTTAAGAGAGAAGTTAATTTGAGATCTCCATGGTGGTGGTCTTAGTGATCATATGGGTAAAGACAATACCATTGCTAGCCTGAAGGAGATATATTGTTGGCCATACTTGAGGAGGGACATTGGTGTCATAGTCATGTGATGTTATACTTGCCAGGTTTTTAAAGATGAGTCTAAAAATACTGGTCTTTGTATAACTTTACTATTCCTGATAATATTTGGAAAGATATAGCCATGTATTTTGTGTTGGGCTTGCCTCATACACAACGAGGTGTAGATCTTGTGTTTGTTGTAGTAGACATATTCTCTAAGATAACACACTTCATTGCTTGTAAGAAGACTGTTGACGCGTCCAACATAGCCAAACTATTTTTCAGGGAAGTTGTGCATCTTTACGAGCTTCCTACGTTAATTACTTCAACAGGGACATCAAATTTCTCAGCATTTTTGGATTACTCTTTGGAGATTGTTTGGAACCGAGTTGAACAAGAGTTCTATAACTCATTCTCAAATAGACTGACAAACTAAGGTAATTAATAGAACATATGAGAATATGATTCAAAGTGTCTATGGCGACAAGCCAAAATAATGGGGTTTAATTTTGCCTCAAGTCAAATTTTCTTACAACATTGTTGTAAACTCAGCTACAGGAAAACCACCTTTTGTCTAGTTTATACTTTTGTTCCAAAGAATGTGATTGATTTGGTTAAGTTGCCTAAGGTGCCTAGAGTTAGTGCGGCTACTGAAAATATTGTTGAGGAAATGGTAGTTGTTAGAGGCTATTATGTAGAAGAATAAGGCAGCTACTCATAAATGCAAGATAGTTAATGTTTTCAATGTAGGAGACTATGTGATGGTGTTTCTGCATAAGGAGAGGTTCCCAGTTGGTACTTACAGCAAGATGCAACCACGCAAGTATGTCCCATTCAAAGTGACCCAAAATATCAATGATAATGCTTATATGGTAGTTCTATTGAATTCCATGAATATATCCAATACTTTTAATGTTGCTGACATTCATGAATATTAAGCACATGAGGTGCTTTATCCATGAGAGAACATAGGGTCAATTTCTTCAGTGGTGGAGAAGACTGATGTAGGAAGTCTATATGTACATATTAAAGAAGAAGTCGTATGTTAGAAAGGTTCGACGATATTCATGTGAGTCTGGCGTCCGATGTTAGAATGATCATTATTATACCTTTCTGGATAGGGAATCGGCTCACGAGTATAACTCATTTCTATGTCGTAAAATATGGTCATTTTAAGCCATCTCAGTTCGTTTTAGGTCCAAAAACAACATTTTAATATTTTATGCAATCTTCTGTCTTGCTTCTGTTTTGGATTAATAGCCCATTACAGTTTATTTGCTTATGTATTTAAACACTTTTGGGCATGACTACCAGAATTATCTTTTACCATAATAGAATTCAGAAGTTTTCTCAATCTGGTGGATTCTAGAGTCTTATGTGACAAGTTTGTCGCTTGCAAACCTGTGTTTTCATTCTAGGTTTAGCACTTGCTAATCCGTAGTGTTTCGAGGTTTACTTGCTTCTATATTTAAACACTTTTGGGCATAGCTATCAAGATTATCTTTTATCATAATAAATTTCAATAGTTTTCTCTATATGGTGGATTCTAGAGTTATGTCTGACATGTTTGTCGCTTGTAAACATGTATTTACATTCTAGGTTTAGCGCTTGCCATTCCGTAGTATTTATGAATGTGTCACTATCAATTTGATTTAATGGATTTTTTCATTACACAGCAAAACAAATTTCATTATGATTAAGAAAAATTTGCATTACACTAATCAACTTAGTATCAATAATCACATATTAGAACAATACACATATAACATAACATAACACATGCATTTTTTCATAATAAATAACCATACAACATATCTATTAGGCTCTTATACCAATTGTTGAAATATTAGGAGTATAACCAAATTCACAAATATAATTGTACAACATATCATAATATAAATAATGCAATAAACATGTACCTGTCATGATTAAATCCATTTGCACGAATATAGGAACAACAAAAAACAAAGAATGCCATGCAATTTTTCATAATCAAATATCGATCAATTACGAAAAAAATAGCCATAGAACATATCTATTAGGCTCTAATACCAACTGTTAGAATATTCACAGTATAACCTAAATCATAGATATAATTATACGACATGTCATAAAATAAACTAGTAAACATTCAAAAGCATTTTTTATGAGATCATGTGCTTAAGGGTGATGTTGAAGTTACATTTGTGGATACTCATAACCAATTGGTGGATATCTTCACAAAATCGCTAGCAAAAGAACCATTTTTCAAGATTCGAAGAGAACTCAAAATATTGGATGGCCATGCGGTTTAATCATCACATAAAGACATCTTTACAATCAATACTGATAACATGCATTCTCTTCTCAAATTTTATCAAATGTTTTATGTTTCATTTCATAAGTTAATTTACAATGCATTTGTGGATTAACATATTTTCACTATTCTTCTTGACTAAATGCTCTTTGTGAACATGTTTAACGTTAACAATAAGAGATATGTGATTAAATTATGATGTTACATGTTATATGCCTTTCTGTTGGAAAATTTTTCAAAATGTTTCAACATGTACCGCATACAGTCTGTCGTTTTGTTTACTGTGAAAATTGGTAAACAACCGTTGGTCTTACAAAAAATTAATTTGGTTAACTTGCAGGATCAACCAGTGAATCCTAAGGAAATAGCTATTGTGTTTTAATGTATTTTTGAAAAATTATAGAACACTTCGACAATATTCATTTGTTATGAAAAATTGTTTGATTGTTTGTTGAAAAAGACTAAACTTTGCAAAAGTTTGGTAAAGCAAAGCAATGAAGAAAAATAACTTCAAAGTAAAAGAAATACAGTAAAGAGCAATTGGTAAAAGAAAGTAAATTTTTATTGAATAAAAGGTATGGTGTTTCAAACGTACATTTCTTAACAGTAACTCTTTTCTCACGTTAACTTGGATACTTTGAGTAAATTTGAGTATAGTACAATAATTAAACACATGGAAATCATAATACTAAGACTCCTATTTATAATGCGTCGAAATAACTGCCTCCAACGAGCATTTCTTCAAAAGTTGACATGTTTCGCCCTGCATGCCTTCATTTCACCATGGTTCTCCACACGTCTCTCCTGAGAAACGGATAAGGACAAAAGACAGTTATCTATCCGTATTTGAAATTCAAACTCCTGTTGAAGGAAGGCTTCAAAGCATCCCTTGGTCGAAGTTACTTTCTATACTTAGAAAATATTTCTAAGTATTTGCTCATGCACGTCTCCTCATGAAAATTATTTCGACATAACTTCATACCAACTTCTGTCGAAGTCCACCAACTTTAAGAAACTTTAATGTTTACTTAGTTTCTCAAATGGGAACATGGTGTCGAAATTCCCAGCCAACAAATTGCCCCCCAAAAATGTCATTTTTGACTGAAATGAGGAAAATGGCATTTTTTGAAGTTTTCATATTCGACGCCAGAAAACCTTTGAACTGCTATGACGTCATCGTCATCATGGCAACTTTCCCTAAACGTCTCCTCAAACCCATGCGTGAATCTTTTCAATCATCACCCGTCTAGTCCCTAGGAGATCATGGGTCAAACTTTTAACTGCTATCGTCTCATCACACCACCCTCACATGACATGCGTCCCATGATTTTTATCACCATAAATGTTGTACAGCTATCATGTACAGTAACAGTTCCACTTCAATCCATCTATAAAATAGTGAAAATCACCATTTTTACTCTTTTCACTTTTTAAACTTTCTTAAGCGCATCTTCCTCAAAACTTCATCTTATTCAAATCTTTTCTCTGCAAACCCACTACAAAAAATGGATTCTACTTCAAAAATCTCCAAGGAAATAAACAAGCAAGAATGCCAAAGACTCCAAGAAATCCAAAGAACTCCCTCTAGTTCACAAAATGTTGGGCCCAAACGTGGTTGGAAATCAACAATACATCCCAGAACCTCCAAATGAAGAGGAGAAACACAAGATATATCAGTCACAGGTACTTATCCCCATTCTTGTTTCTGGTAAGACCTATGCTATGTTAGGTCATTTACATGATCTTACTGCTGACCCTACTAAGGTTGGGGAGTTTTTCCTCGCTTACCATCATTACAAACCCATAGCCAATGGTTTGAAACCTATGACTGATAGGGAGATTAAAATTAATGAGAAAGAGAAGGTAGATGGTCAAGGTTCTCCTTTGACCATAGCTTCTAGGGACCCCATAAACTTAGAGTTCATGAACACTAGTTTTAGGGTTTTCAGGTCATGCCCTTTTTCGAAAGACCCTTTTGACTACTTAGCTTGGTTAGAAAAAAATAGAAAAAGCCAAGTCCCAAGTTTGGAAAAACATGGGCATTTAGGACCTTATTCAACTGTCGAAGGTAGGGCCAGGTTATTGCCATTCGATGCTTATTACTTCCCTCTATTTTTGGGACAGCACCCACAATAATTTCCAACTCCCTTGTGGGATGGTTATCCCAACTTTGTTCGACGTCGCTGCCATTACGGGCCTAAAACCTATTGGAGTGGATTATGATACCAACCTTTTAGCTGATGACTCAATAGGTTTCGACACTAACAAAGCTGTTTTCACCGCCTACATAGCCTACTACCATGACAAAGAAACCAAAGGGGTTTTTGACCAAGAACATGTTTCCTTTCTGGCTCTTTGGCTCTCTCGCTGTGTCTTCTGCTTAAGGTCCCTTCAAGTGGCAAAGAGGTATCTGACAATGGCTAATAACCTGCATGTTGGACATGACATGTGTTTCAATGAAATAATTCTGGCTAGCCTATATGAATCCCTTGGCGAAGGCGTCACAGCATTGAAGATCATCAAGACAAAAGGATGCTTGCTCCTTTTTGGACCCTTCTGGCTGCTGTAATTATGGATGAATGCCACTTTCGAAGCATCCATTCCTGGTCAAAATCCCATTAACGAATCATCTATCAAGGTGAAGAATAAAAGAGTTGAAGGGACGAGGCTTGTCCTGTTGACTTCTAGTGACGAAGGAATGAACCTTCAACAAACATTCACCAGCTACGTGATGATGTTTGTGAAGCGTTATAACTTTTTTCCCAACAAGGTCCCGTTTGCAAATAGAAAAGTAGGCCCTGAATGGTTTACGAGAAGGTTTCCCCCTGAGTCGAAAGAACAGGAAGCTGAGTCTCTTGAAATTTGAGAATCTTTCCTTACACCAAGACTGTTTGCTTCAAGGCTCAACCCTTCCAAGCTTCGAATTTCTCTTGTCAGTTACCAACCAAATCTCATCTCTCGAAAGTTTGGTCTAATTCAGATTAAACCCAAACCCCTCTTTCATAAAAAGGGTTCATTGATCCATTACAACATGTGGCACTATAAAGTAGAATGTGCCAAGTTGCTAGCCAAGTATTCTGACCTCACAGAGTTCAATCCTGTGACCTTCAAATCATGTTTTCTCTGCACCAGAGAGTTCGACGATTGGTGGAGAAAATATTACACTGCTGAATTCTTTGATGTAGCTACCTTCAATCTCCAACTAACTAGAGCTTTTACCCTTGTGTAGGACAAAGTAAAGAAATGTACTTCAACGCACATCAAAGAGATCCAAGCATTCCAAAAGTACTTTGAAACTGCTTATAGGCCAAGTGATCTTACTCGAACCATTAGCGAAGCAGTAGTGACTTTAAAAGAAAAGTTTACAAAGAAATTAGACGACTTAAAACTTCCTTTGTACGTTCGACCTGATCAACACTACAAGTTAGCTTTTAATCTTTATCCTCTAAAATTCCCTCGACTGCTAACTGCTGATTTTGGAGTGGCTTTTAGCCCTCCATTTCCAGACTGGTTCGTCTGTGGGGATTTTATGAAAATTATTCGCCAAGAAAACCAAAAGCGTTCTAAGAGAGTGGTTCCGACTAAGCACACTCTGAACAATTTCAAAGGCCACCTCCATATTGGCATAGAACACGTTCGCGTGGAGTCTCCAATATATGAAGGTGTGGAATGGAAGGTTCTTCAACACCACTCCTCTTATCCATTTTTTATTTATATTTTGTATTTGGTTTATACTAACAACTACTAACTGCATTACTTTTCTTTGCAGCTGTGAGGATTCCAGCCAAAAAACCTATTCCCGTTGAAAAAGAAGTCGTCGAAGAAGAGGAAGAAGACACCTCCAAGAAAATCATAAAAAAGGTAAAACTTTGTGCTTATTATTCTTCTTCTTTTTATTATATTTCCTTTTCAATCTAATATCTGAAAAATAATTATTTTGAGGGGAAGTCGGAAACCACCTTCGACACCAAAAAAGAGAAAGCAAAAGGAACCTGAGGTTCATGTAATTGAATCAGATGATGGGGATCTTTCGCCAGTCCACTCCAAACACACCAACAAGAAGAAGAAGTAGACGAAAATTACCGATGTCGGTTTTTGACCTCAGCCAAAATCAACCAAAGCACCTGCGAAGAAACCTTCTACCCCAAAGGTGGTAGAAACTGATGCTACCCCTGGTAGCAAGAAACCAACCAATAATAAGAACCCAGATCATGTAGAGAGTGATAACTTTAGCCCTGGGACTGAGAATCCTAAGGTATAAATATTTCTTCTTCATCTTTGAATTTTATGATTATTTTTTACTAACACGCTTCTAATCTTTTTCTTGATTTCTTCTTCTTAGGATGCCAAAGATTATAAGGGATACCCCATTGTGTAACAAATCATCCCCACCACAAGCAGTGATCCTACCTATCATCCGACAAGCCCTTCTAAAACTTCTCCCAAGGAGTCTACAAAAGAATCCGTAGATGAAGTAAACCAACTAGCTGGTGATCAAAAGAAATCACCGCTCAAGGCCACCACTGAGTTCTCACACACCAACGCACCTGATCACGAGAAAAGCCCAGCAAGGGAGGAAGTCTTAATTGATGTTGCAGGAGATACTGAAATGCCATCTGCAAAAAAATTTGTCGAAGACAAATATGAAGATGGCTCCCCAATCAATCAACAAGATGGTGGTGACGAAAAGGGTGAAGAGGAAGGGGATCACTCTATGTTTGATTTTGAAACTGGAGCTGTTGTGGAGGACGAAGATGAAGAAGAAGATAAGGGCAAAAATAAAAATGAAGACAAAAGGAACATCAAGAAGGTCAATCGAAAACTGACCCACAGCCTGATGCTTCAGATATAGCTTTAATGATAAGAGTACCAGCACTTCGACTGCCTCAGGAAATCAGTCTGCCACTAAGCCTGAGGATGACTTGCTTCCCCAAATCAAAGAGAACGTTTTTAACGCTGATTTGTTCCAACTCTTGGAAAAAGATACTTCTTCTAGTTTTGGGATCAAGAAACTCTTGAAGCAAGTCAATGTGTTGAAGGTATCTCTAGAAGTTGCTGATGCCATAATGGAGTTGGGCACATTGATTGATCTCGTCGTTACTGATCTCAATGGTCTTAGAGATTTTTCAGGTAAAATTAAAAATAAATCAGAGACCCAACTGGCTGAATGGGATGCAGCCTCTGAATCCACCACGAAGGTTTCAAATTTGGAAAAGTTCTCTGAGCAAAATAAGAAAGAAATCGAAAGCTATGTGTCATACCCAAATTTTGACCACCAAGATTTCTCATCATTGTGCAAATCGTCACCATAATATAGATGTGCCATCATGCCTCCTCAATCTCCTCAAGGATTATTGAGCATTCAATACAATCAAGAATTAGGGTTTTAAGCCCTCTCAGGACACTTAGACAAAGGATCAGTCAAGGAATGACATGATCTTTAACTTTTCTAACCTCTCAATCACCCATAAGGGATCAAGAGGGCTCCCACATCAAGAATCAAGCACAAGGTTGCAAAATTCCAAGTGGATCAAGCCTCAAGATTGCCAGTGTCACCAAATTAGGGTTTTGGTCGACCAAGGCCTCCAGATGAAAATTTTTCCTTTGGGCATGAGCCAATGCTTTAAAGCACAACCCAAGATACTCCAAGGGACCTCATGAACCCAGTCATCAAGTCAATTTAGCCTCAGGGGATGCATTCATAAAAAATCAGGAATTAGGGTTTCTTGACCTAATTCACCCCTAAGTTGACTTTTGGGGCAAAGCATGAGCCAAGACCTAAAGACATGATTTGAGGGCCTCGAATACACTACATTGATCCATTTACAACAATGGATTGACCCAAGAAACTTGATTCACAAGTTTCAATTTCATCTGGACCACATTTAGGGTTTTGATGAAAAAAGTCAACTGTATCTTTGACTTTTGACCAAGACATGTTCTCAAACCTTGGGACATGGTTCAAAACACCCTAAAACACCTATGGAATCCATCCATTAGGTTTAAATTAGGTCAAGAACTTGATTTCACAAAGGATCTCACAGTTTGGATTTCATCCGATAAAAAGTCAACTGTGCAAAAAACCAAGTTTGAATTTTTGGAATTTTTCACAAATATGGTTCCCCTAAGTAAAAAATAATGTTAATGTATGGTATTGATCATCATTAATTAAGAACAATCAAGAAAAGCGAGGTTTCTTGCAATAGGGGTAACCATGTGAAACCAAAATTTTTCTAAGTTATGGAACAAAAGTGATTTTGTACCAACTTTGCAAGGTCATAACTCCTAAACCACAAGGCCTTTTTCTCCCATTCAAAGCTCAAATGAAATTCAATCTGACATACTTTAAAAGTGTCAACTATAAGAAATTCCAAATTCTCAAGGATTTTGAGTTATGGACTGATCAAAATGACAAAAATGAAGAAAATGGCACTTTTCCAACACTTAGTGAAAATCTGCCAAAGTTACCAGCCTTGGACATCAATATTCATGAGTATTTTTCAGTTGGATTCAAATAGTTTCAAGACAAACTATGATCACACGTGTAATGTATCATATGAGGGCTTTCTAAAAAGCACATGAGCCTCCCATAACTCAATCTGAGCAAGGAGATATGATCCCCTCAAAATCACCATTTCCAACTGTCTTGTACAAGGCAGATTTTGGCATTTTGCTCGATTTGGCAAATTTAGACAACTCCAAGCATTGTCATCCATTTGGACACATCAGAGGATAAAATCCAAGGGGAATGATCTGATCCCCAAGCCTCCCAAGTCCAAGAATTTACACATAGCCATAACAAACCTAAAAAGGCTAAATAGTGCAAAAGACTCCAATTTTGTTTCCAAGCATTTAATGGATGCATCAAGGTGGCATGGACTGAGACATTTCTAACTGAATGAGTCAAGATTCAGCTCCGAATCAAAGGACCATAGGCATGTGCCCTAACCTTAAGTCAATGGCTAGAGGAGACTAAAGATTCCCTTGGATCAACATTGGCCAAAGGCCTGTACCAGCTGCCATTCACTATTGCTTGCAAAACAAACTTGTTGCACTATAAATAGAGCTCATTTGTGCTCAATTTGAGTACACCAAAGCACTACAACTGATTATTTCCTCAAAATCTTTCTCTTTAGGCCAAAATTCCTTCTTTTGCAAGTCATCTCTGAGTTTTTGAGTTAGAGAGCAATTCCACCATAACTCATGATCCAAGCATATCCAATATGTCATATCTAAGCTGTTCAAACACTCACTTGTGATATGAAACACCAAAATAAGAAAGTCAACCTCCAAAACCTCAAAAATTGACTTTTCTGCATTTTTCAAGCCATGCCTTGATTCAGTCACTTCCAAAACCAAACCAGACCTCAAACACACTTCAAATATCATCCTCAAACTGTCCCAATTGGTTTCCCTCATCTTGAACACCATTTAAGAGAGTTACTATATTGGTCTCTTTTGCCACTTTTGCAAGAAATAGTTTATTCTTGTTTCTGAGGATTCCAACTGGTTCTGATCATCCTTAAAGCTTATAAGGGATCAATTAAGAGTGTTCAAATCATTGAACTACTTCTGCACAAGGAATTTGGAAGATAGCACAAGAAGCTCCAAGAGGTAAGTGCATCATAACTTAAACTCTCTAAATCATGCATTGCTTTGAGTTCCATTGATCATGGACCTCTCATACATATCATATGTGTTGTGTTTGAACCAATTTATCATGCTATTATTGTATGTACCATGAGATAGCATAGAACATGCAAAAATTGGCCTATTTTGAAATCACTATCGGATTTTAAAATGGAAACATTTTCTGAAAATTCCAAGGGCACCATTGGATTCCTCATGAAATTCTAGGTCAGATGCACCTAAATTTTGTCCCAATCCATGGAGAAATGAGAAAGTTAGAGGCTTCATGCAAATTGTCAAAACTAGGTCTTGCCTTGGGCAAGGGCCAGGCCATGGCGTCTTGGCCAGGCCTAGAAACTTGGCACCCTTATGTATTAATGGGGTGGCTTTGATACACGGATGTATCACTACCCCATTGGTAGCGCGCATGAGTGTTTGTTGTTGAGGTCGTGGGTTCAACACCCACCCAGACCATTTTATCATTTTGCCATATTTTGCTATTTTTTTTTCATTTGTTATGGTTTTTGTTTAATTAATTCCAAAATTAATTTCTCTCTCAATTTTAATAATTTTGTATTGGTTCTATTTTTTGAAAATTCCCAAAAATGTTAAAATATTTTATTCCATAAAAATTTCACAAAAATATTATTTATTTCATATATTTAGTATTTTTGTAAAGAATTATGTTTTATTTGTTGTTTTAAAACATTTCAAAACATTTCTCTATATTGATTTTGTAAATTCAAATGGTTTTCAAATCATTCTATGAATAAAACTTTATTTTTCAAACATTAATCCAAGATCACCACTTGTTTTTTATACATGTTTGCTAATTTTGACCATTTTAATTGAATTTTTATTCAATTAAAAGACATTTAAAAATCAAATTCGGGTTTTGAATATTCTCACCCTCACAAATATTTTTCAAAACACATTGGGCCTCTAACTGAGTGTAAGACCCAACCCTTTTGAAAACCAAACTTTCTTGGGCCTCAGTCATTGTATAAGTCCAGACGCAATTTTCAAAACAGACGGTGCGATCACTGTCTTTCCATGGGCCTCTCCTTGAGTTGTAAGCCCCATCACTTGTACAAAAATAAACTTTTGGGCCTCTCCTTTGAAGAAACGAAAAAACACAAGAAGGGGGTTGAATTGGGGTTTTTTTTAAATTAAATCAAAAAGGAGACACGTTGGTTATCCTGGTTCGTTTGAACTCAAACTACTCCAGTCCACCCGCCAAGGTGATTTCGCCTCTCTCTCTTGAGGACTTAATGCACTAATCAGTTAAGATTACAAAGACACAGGGACAACCGTCACTGTCTTCTTGAGTTTTAACCACAATTTGGTTTTCTCAAGGAATTTCAACTTAAAATACTATGCTTCTAATAAGCTTTTTCACAACAGTGAGTTTTACAATATTTTTTATCAAATAATGAAAACAAATGAGAATACTTGATGAATTGTGAAAGTATGCGCGCAAGTGTGTTTCGTCATCTGCAGGTGCTCCTTTAAATAGATGAGAGTGATTGATCCGTTGGAGATGTGATAGTTATTTTTGGAGATTGACAATAATGCCTTTGAATGCTTCTTTCCAAAAATACAGATCTTGTCTGATTTAATCCATTGGTTAGTGATACTCATAAATTTGGAGGATAGCGTATCAAAGTCCACGTTGATTTGATGCAATATCAGAGTTTCTGGCTTGATACATCTTTGGTGCTGAAGCGTGAGACATCCTTCATCAGAACTTAGCTAGTTTAGATCAAGTGATTCTTCCATATCAGAGTTTCGCTTGATTAGAACTTCGCTTTGCTTAGATCTTTGTTTGCTTCGCTTGATTAGAACTTCGCTTTGCTTAGATCTTGTTTGCTTCTATATCAGAACTTCTTTACATTAGAACTTCCCTACATAATTAAAAAAGAATGAATTAAGAAGCAGCAAGTTCTAACTAATATAGTGTTTGTTATCATCAAAACTATTTGGAATGTAGAATCAATTCTTGTTCTAACAATCTCCCCCTTTTTGATGATGACAAAAACTTATATTTTGAAGATTAATTAATAGAGTATGGAGTAGAGAATACTCCCCCTGAATTGAAGATTTCCTTGAAAATATTGATTTAAGACTCCCAAGAAGTTCTGATTGCCATTTTCCTGTTTTGTTAAAAAATATGGAAGCAGAGGTTAAAATGTTCGAGACATAGTCATGGTGCACTGTTATATTTCAAAATATTCTACGTTTTCCCCCTTTGTCATTAATCAAAAAGCGAAAAGATACATGAGAACATAATAGAAAAGAGCAAGGTAAAACACAAAGCAAGCAAGGCAACAAAAAAAAACTAAGGTTGAGGAGCAGGTGGCAGTCTTGTGAACAATGCTTCCAGAAGGCCTTTGATCTGATTAGCAGATTCTTCTTGTTTGCCAAGCATCCCTTTAATTTCTGCGTTAGTTTCATCCTGTTTGTCCAACCTTTTTCTTACTGCTTCATTCTCTTTCTTTAACTCATCTAGAGTTTTCAGCACTAGAGTAGATGAAGTTGGCCCTTCAGAAGGTACCAAATCCTCAGAACTTTTAGCAGAAACTTTCTTTGGAGAGACTTCAGGTGATTTTTCTTCAACTTCAGTGATGACCAAAGTTTGATGCTGAGAGAATTCTTCCTGATGTTCTGAAATCGTAGGATCTTTCCAGCCTAGAGGAAGAATAGGTTTCTTTTCCCAGAATCTTAGAACTTGCTCATTGAAGATCTTCATATGGTCACAAAAGTTTTGTTGGGCTATGTCATAGCTTAGTTCCTTCATTTTCTGAGATTCAGAATTAAACCAATTTCTGAATTTGGCCCAAAGATAGTCAGAGGCAGCTGGATTTAAATTCTCCAAACAACCCTGCTTCAGAAAGTTAATCCATTCCTGCATTTTTACCTCGAAAGCCAATAAAGAGTTACCAACATCTGATTTGGATACAAGTGGTTTTGGTTTGGGAATGGCTAATTTGTGAGAAGTTGAGGTAAGCTTGTCTAGAGCTTCTAGGTCAATTATAGTTCTGAGGGGATTATCTGAGAGATGTGTTGGAGGAGAGTCAGAAATAAGAATAGGAGAGGTAGGTGTTGTAACTTCTGAGGTGATTTGAGAGGGACTGGTGAAATTTGGTGATGGTTGAAAGAAGTTAAGAGGACAGTTGATGCCAGGTATGGAGGTGTCAGGGTTTAGAGTGTGATGTTCTGGTTGTGAAGACGTGAAGAGAGGTTCATGAACAATGTCAGACAAAACTTGTGCAAGTTCTGGTTGTGGTTCAATAAAATCAGAAGGAGTGGGGTCAATGTCAATGTCAAAGTCCTCAAGAGTTTGTGGTGATGGTGGTGGATTTTGAGTTTGTGGTGATGGTGGTGAATTTTCAGAGGGTTTAGGAGACGATGGGGTTTCAGATGTTGATACCATTATGGATTCGACGATAGAAATGAAAGCGGAGTTACCTTTCTTCTTAGCAACTTTAGAACCTTTTGGAGTTTTATGAGGAGTTCCTTCAGAGGTTTTCCTTTTTCTTGAAGTTCTGGGGGCAACTTCTAGAGGTGCTTGCCTGAGCTGTTGCAGAGAAACTTCTGGTAGGGTTCCATCAGCTTTACATGCATCCAAATATCTGAGGATAATTTCTGGATGAGTATCTGATGAGAAAAGAGGAAAATCTTTCAGAGGAATTTTTCTGGTGGTGATAACTTCCTTAGAGATTAGGGTTGGATCCTTCTTGATGGTCTCAATGATTTTCATCTTCTTGAGATTCTTTGCATTGAGAGGTCTTCCAGCAATAGTTTCTAGATCAGAGATTTCCTGAGCTTCAGTTAGGTGTTCAATCAGCTTATTCTCTGTAAGAATATCTGATATAAGTCTACCTAGAGGAATCCAATCTCTCTTGGTTCTTTCATCTTCTCTTGTTTCCTTCACACTGTTCTTCAGATGATTAAAAAGACAGTGAGGAAGATTCGCTTTAGTGAAAGTGGAGATGAGGTATAGAAGATACTATTGATCGTTGTTGATGTAGTCAGACGAGCTTGAAGGTTTCCTGTGATAGATGCACCCAAGAATGATTCTGGCCCAAATTCTGTGACGATCCTTTAGGTCTTTGATTTTGTTGGAGTGTTGACCGGTGGTGAAGATTTCCTTTGGGATAGTGTTTAGGTCAGTTCCCTTTTCCATTTCACTGCATCTAATTCCTGATCCATCATGATCAATCAGCTTACCAATAAGATCTTCAGTGATGACAACCTTATTTCCCATAACATACGAAGTTACTTGATGTTTTGAGACTGATGCAAAAATCCAAAATTCCTTAACGAGTTGGGGAAAAACTGGACCCATTAAGCGATTAAAGTATTTGCTCCATCCTTGAAACTCAACCTCAGGAGTAAGGTCATACCCATTTTCTTTCATGCTTTCAAAATCAACAATGAGTTCACAGATAACTTCAAGAGAGGCAAAGGGGGTGAGGAGAGTTCTTGAGGGCTCAACGTACCTGTCTTCAATGACTTGGTCAGCTGATTCTTAAAACATTGCTTGTTGAGAGCTGGAGGCCATTGTTCACAGACTTAGGGTTTTGGGAACTTAGGGTTTTGGGAGCAAAACAAGAAATGCAATTAAGACGGCGAAAGCGATAGAGAACTAAGTGAGTGATAGTGAACGTGTGAGGGTGTTAGAAGTGACATATATATAAGAGTAACCAAGAAATAAATAGCAATTAAAAATAATAAACATGATGATTAATAGCCGTAATGATTTCTGACAAGGGAGATAGCGTGAGAAATTTTGGGAACAGATACCGAAATGACTTGGTGCCTCGATATGTCAACACAGACGTTTCAGTTTTCCAGAGTTTGACACGCGTTCATCATCAGAGAAAATATGGAGCGTAGGTTGACAAGAGTTTGCTTGAGTGAACTAAACGATCTATTCTTGAAATGAAAAGTTCAGATCTTCTAAATAGATTCTGATGCAATCTTCCTTCTCACTTCTGAAGAAATATTGGTCAGATGTTCACAAAAGAAAAGAAACTCTGAGTTAAAAATATAGTAATTACATTTTTCATTCTGGACAAACTTTCATACTGAGATTTTTCAGAATGAAATTAAATCTATCTTCAGCAAGGGATTTGGTGAAAACATCAGCCCATTGATGGTCTGTGTCTATAAATTTTAAACAAAGAATTCCCTTCTGAGTATAGTCCCTAATGAAATGATGTTTAATTTCTATATGTTTAGCCCTAGAATGCAGAATAGGATTTTTAGAAAGACAGATGGCAGAAGTATTGTCACAGAGGATAGGGATGTTACTCTCGTAAATGTGAAAGTCTTCAAGCTGATTCTTCATCCAGAGCATTTGAGTACTGCATCCAGCTGCAGCTATGTATTCAGCTTCAGTAGTTGATAGTGCAATGGTGGATTGTCTTTTGCTGGACCAAGAGATTAAGTTGTCTCCCAGAAACTGGCAGCTTCCAGAGGTACTTTTTCTTTCTATTCTGTCTCCAGCAAAGTCAACGTCACAATATCCTACCAATTTATATTCTCTGGACATTCTATAGCAAAGACCAAGATTAGTAGTACCTTTCAGATATCTGAAAATCCGCTTAACAGCTGTTAAGTGGGATTCTCTAGGATCTGATTGGAATCTGGCACAAAGGCAAACGCTATAGAGAATATCAGGTCTTGAAGCAGTTAAATAAAGGAGGGAACCAATCATACCTCTGTAGAGCTTCTGTTCTACTTTCTTACTTACCTCATCTTTTTCCAGAATGCATGTGGGATGCATAGGAGTTTTGGAAGGCTTACTTTCTGACATTTCAAATTTCTTCAGAAGATCTCTGACATACTTGCTTTGATGTATGTAAGTTCCTTCTGGAGTTTGATTGATTTGAATTCCCAAGAAAAACTTGAGTTCTCCCATTAAGCTCATTTCAAACTCTGCCTGCATAGTCTTAGCAAATTCTTTGCCCAAAGAGCTTTTAGTGGATCCAAAAATTATATCATCTACGTAAATTTGACAGATCAGAATGTGATTTTTAAATGACTTACAGAATAAAGTTGTGTCCACCTTCCCTCTGGTAAAATCATTGTTTAAGAGAAAGTTACTTAGTCTCTCATACCAAGCTCTGGGAGCTTGTTTTAGACCATATAACGATTTCTTAAGTTTATAAACATATTCTGGATGTTTAGTATTTTCAAAACCAGGTGGTTGATGCACATAAACTTCTTCATCAATGTACCCATTTAAAAACGCACTCTTGACATCCATCTGATAAAGAGTGATGTCATTATTTACAGCATATGAAATTAAAAGTCTGATAGATTCTAACCTTGCGACTGGAGCAAAGGTTTCTGTATAGTCTATCCCTTCTTGCTGACTATAACCTTGTGCAACCAGTCGTGCTTTGTTTCTGACAACTTCTCCCTGTTCATTTAGTTTGTTTCTGAAGACCCATTTGGTTCCAATGATGTTGAAGCCTTTGGGTTTAGGAACTAGATCCCAAACGTCGTTTCTGGTGAACTGATTCAGTTCTTCCTGCATTGCGAGGATCCAATCATTGTCTGTGAGTGCTTCGTCAATTGTAGTGGGTTCTATCAGAGAGACTAATCCCACTAGAGATTCTTCAGTCTTTTTGAATGAGGATCTTGTTCTGATTGGGTCATCCTTCTTTCCCAGAATTTTGTCTTCGGGATGAGTTAGAGAACTTCTGGACAGTCTTTTCTGGATGGGTTCTTCAGAATTAGAGTTTCCTTCTGTTTTGCTCGCCATTTTTTCGGATGATCTGGTTTCAGTGCCTGTTATTTGAACTTCTATTTCTGCAAGAGATTCATCATGCTTTGGCTTTTGAAGGCCAAGCTTATCATCAAATCTGACACAAATGGATTCTACCACACTTCGTGTTTCTGTGTTATATACTCTGTATCCTTTTGAACGTTTAGAGTATCCTAACATGAAACATTTTTGTGCCTTAGAATCAAACTTGTTCAGAGGATCATTAGTGTTTAAGATAAAGCATGTACATCCAAAAGGATGAAAGTAAGAAATGTTGGGCTTTCTGTTCTTCCACAATTCATATGGAGTCTTTTCCAAAATAGGTCTTATAGAGATTCTATTCTGAATGTAACACGTTGTATTAACTGCTTCTGCCCAAAAGTGTTTAGCCATGTTAGTCTCATTGATCATGGTTCTGGCCATTTCTTGTAGAGTTCTATTCTTGCGCTCTACAACTCCATTTTGTTGTGGAGTTCTAGGACAAGAGAAATCATGAGAAATGCCATTTTCATTAAAAAATGTTTCTAGATTTTTGTTTTCAAATTCCCCACCATGATCACTTCTGACTTTTATAATTCTAAACTCTTTTTCATTCTGAATTTGGTTACAGAAAGTAGAGAATACAGAGAGTGACTCGTCCTTGTGTTTTAAGAACTTTACCCATGTCCATCTGCTATAGTCATCTACGATCACTAATCCATACTTCTTGCCACTGATGGATGCAGTTTTCACTGGTCCAAACAGATCTATATGAAGAAGTTCTAATGGTCTGGAGGTAGAAACAACATTTTTTGGTTTAAAAGAGGGTTTTGAAAACTTGCCTTTTTGACATGCTTCACACAGAACGTCTGAGCTGAACTTCAGATTAGGAAGCCCTCTGACCAGATTGAGTTTGTTAATCTGAGATATTCTTCTCATACTAACATGCCCCAATCTTCTGTGCCAGACCCATTGTTCGTCGTCAGCAGACAAAAGGCATTTTACATTCTGACTTTTTAGTTCAGAAAGTTTTATTTTGTAAATGTTGTTCTTTCTCTTTCCATTAAAGAGGATTGTTCCATCTTTCTGACTAACTGCCTTGCAGGACTTTTGATTGAAGATTATATCATAGCCGTTATCACTTAATTGACTTATGGATAACAAGTTATGCATTAATCCTTCTACTAACAAGACATTAGATATGGAGGGTAGAGTACCGTTACCTATGGTTCCATAGCCAATGATTTTCCCTTTCTGATTGCCTCCGAAACCTACATACCCTCCAGCTTTAAGTTCCAGACTTTGGAACATATGCTTTCTTCCCGTCATGTGTCGCGAGCATCCAGAGTCCAGGTACCATGATTGGTGTTTCAATCTTGCTGTTAAAGACATCTGCAACATATAGGATTTTATCCTTATGTACCCACAATTCTTTGGGTCCTTGTTTGTTAGTGTTCACAGAATTCTGATTGAGTTTTGGTTTCTCAATAGAATTTGAAAAGTAAGATTCACTGGTATATTTTATGTCATGTTTGTGTCCATATGTGAAGTGAGAGTTTAAAGGAGAGTATTTTATGATCATATCATCAACTTGTTTTGGTTTATATGGAGCTTCACCTTTAGGATTAACATAACCTATGCCCTTTCTCCCATTTCTACTAACTCCATAGATCATTGAAGCCATTTTGCTTCTGTCTATGTTTTTAGCTAGAAATTTTTGAAAGTTATAGTCGTAATGTTTTAAAATATTATCAGAACTAGTGGACACTACTGAGTCAGAATGTTTCTGAGATTCCAAAGAGTTGAGTTTTGAAATGGTTTCTTTTAACTCAGAATTTTCTGCCTTCAGCTTTCTGTTCTCTTCAGACTCAGATACAAGATCGTGTTTTAGATTCTTATATTTGAGCTGGAGTTTCTGATAATTTTCAAGAATTTCTAACAGACTTTCCTCTAATTGAGATCTAGAAAATTTAGAGAATACCTCTTTCGTTTCGGAGTCAGATTCTGATTCTGATGAGTTTGAATCATCTGATATGTTGGCCATTAGGGCAATGTTGGCGTGTTCATTTTCTGATTCGGATTCTGCTTCAGAAGATTCTGAGTCATCCCAGGTAGCCATAAGACTTTTCTTTCTTTCCTTGTTAAACTTCTTATTTGGCTTTTCTTTCTGCAGCTTAGGACAATCACTTTTGTAGTGTCCAGGTTCCTTGCATTCGTAACACACCACTTCTTTGTTCTTTGACTTTTTGTGTCCAGAGGATGGTTCAGAATGACTGCTTGATCTTCGGGAGTTTCTGAATTTTCTTTGCCTATTTTTCCATAGTTGTTGGATTCTTCTGGAAAGGAGCGATAGTTCATCTTCTTCTGAGGAGCCGCCAGAACTTTCTTCTCCTGCCTGAAAAGCTTTAGTTTCATATTTATATTTAGATTTAAGAGCAACAGACTTACCTTTCTTCTGAGGCTCATCTTCTTCTAGTTCTATTTCGTGACTTCTCAGAGAGCTGATCAGTTCTTCAAGAGATATTTCGTTGAGGTTCTTGGAGAGCTTTAGTGTTGTGACCATGGGTCTCCATACTTTAGGTAAGCTTCTGATGATCTTCTTGACATGATCTGATGTGGAGTACCCTTTATTCAGAACCTTCAGTCCAGCAACCAGAATTTGAAACCTTGAGAACATTTTCTCAATTGTTTCATCATCTTCCATTTTGAAAGCTTCATACTTCTGGAAAAGTGCCAGAGCTTTAGTCTCTTTTACTTGAGTGTTGCCTTCATGCGTCATTCTCAGCGAATCAAATATGTGTTTGGCTGATTCTCTGTTAGTGATCTTTTCGTATTCTGTGTGAGAGATTGCACTAAGGAGAATAGTTCTGGCCTTGTGATGATTTCTGAAATCTTTCTTCTGTTGATCCGTCATATTTTTCCTTTTGATCTTATGACCATCTTTTCCAACAGGGTGAGTGTAACCATCAGTCACCATATCCCAGAGATCGCCGTCGTGAGCCAGGAAAAAACTTTCGATTAGATCTTTCCAGTAATCAAAGTTTTCTCCGTCAAACACTGGTGGTTTGCCACTGATTTTGTCATTGTAGTTCTGAACGGATTCCGCCATAGTGTTTTTCATGAAGGATCTTTTATCTGACATGGTTAAGTGTTAGCACCCAGAACCAGGCGCTCTGATGCCAATTGAAGAAACGAAAAAACACAAGAAGGGGGTTGAATTGGGTTTTTTTTTTAAATTAAAGCAAAAAGGAGACACGTTGGTTATCCTGGTTCGTTTGAACTCAAACTACTCCAGTCCACCCGCCAAGTTGATTTTGCCTCTCTCTCTTGAGGACTTAATCCACTAATCAGTTAAGATTACAAAGACACAGGGACAACCGTCACTGTCTTCTTGAGTTTTAACCACAACTTGGTTTTCTCAAGGAATTTCAACTTAAAATACTATGCTTCTAATAAGCTTTTTCACAACAGTGAGTTTTACAATATTTTTATCAAATAATGAAAACAAATGAGAATACTTGATGAATTGTGAAAGTATGCGCGCAAGTGTGTTTCGTCATCTGCAGGTGCTCCTTTAAATAGATGAGAGTGATTGATCCGTTGGAGATGTGATAGTTATTTTTGGAGATTGACAATAATGCCTTTGAATGCTTCTTTCCAAAAATACAGATCTTGTCTGATTTAATCCGTTGGTTTGTGATACTCATAAATTTGGAGGATAGCGTATCAGAGTCCACGTTGATTTGATGCAATATCAGAGTTTCTGGCTTGATACATCTTTGGTGCTGAAGCGTGAGACATCCTTCATCAGAACTTATTAGCTAGTTTAGATCAAGTGATTCTTCCATATCAGAGTTTCGCTTGATTAGAACTTCGCTTTGCTTAGATCTTTGTTTGCTTCGCTTGATTAGAACTTCGCTTTGCTTAGATCTTGTTTGCTTCTATATCAGAACTTCTTTACATTAGAACTTCCCTACATAATTAAAAAAGAATGAATTAAGAAGCAGCAAGTTCTAACTAATATAGTGTTTGTTATCATCAAAACTATTTGGAATGTAGAATCAATTCTTGTTCTAACATCCTTGAGTTGTAAGACCCACCTCTTTGTACAGAAAACCTTTCTTGGGCCTCAGTCATTGTATAAGTCCCGATAAAATTTTCAGATCAACGGTACGATTATTGTTTTTTCATCTGGGCCTCTCCTTGAGTATAAGCCCCAATCTTTTCAATACAACTTTCCCTTTTGATTTAGATTCAAATCCATAGTTATTATCAAAACTTTCTTTAACTTCTTGAACAACTAGCCATACAATTGTTACAATGGAAGCTTGCTCGCCTGTAAGTTTTATCAGCTCTCTTTTACATACTTGCACACACACACACACACACACACACATATATATATATATATATATATTTGTTTGTACTGGAAGCTTGCTTACCTGTAAGTCCTCCTACCCTCTTTTACATTCAGTATATATTTCATATGTATATATATAACTGTATATTATCTGCTTAGAGTTTTCCCCGACAATTAGGTCTAGAACAAGATAAAGCCAGTGGTCACTCTTTCAACAGTCAAAACTAGTTCCCCATAGGAATTCCAGATATAGTCTTGCCTCCTCTTGGGCTTATACAATATGGAACAAAGAGAAAGGCATTATTCCTAGTGAAACTTTTCTCAGACTGTCACTATTAGAAAATTGTCAAAGAAATTCATTTCCCCCAGAGAGGATTAATTCCCGGTGAAACCTCTCTTGAATTTCTTCAAACCCTAGAACTGTTCACTAAAGAAAAGATTATTCTCGGTGAAACTTTTCTTGAACTTTTCTTAAGTTTGGAACCACAGGCTTCCTAAAAGCATCCCAGCCTCCTCTTGGGATTTGTACAAGGACCCTCCGGCTTCTTAGAAGTTCTCATGCCTTCTCTTGGGCTTAATACAAGGACCCTGAAGACCTCTTAAAGGTATAGGACAGAACCTAGTCATCCTTTGCTAGAGCAGTCTTTCTAAAGAGTCAAAACCTCATATCAATTTTAAGGTTGACATTCATCCCTTAAAGCACCTGCCTCCTCTTGGGCTTCATACAAAGATAAAATCTTCCATACCAGTAGACTTGGACAGTCTAATCTCCTCTTGGATCTCAAAGACATTCTCAAGTTCCCTACAAATACAGGAGAAACCCTGATCATTCGATCAATCTCCAATAGAGTTTAAAATCCTCACAGGATCTAAAACTCAATTTTTATCCTAAATACCCCCAGCTAGGGTTATCTCATCATCAATACCATACTAGCTTATTAGAACCTCAAGGCATCTGATACCTCAACTCTTCTGTAAACCCTAAGCAAGAGTTGATCCCCCGACTTAGACCTGCCTCTAGATCTTAATAATCCTCAGCAGAAGCTAGCCTCCTCTTAGGCTTTGTATAATGATTTTCCTCAGCAGAGTTAGCCTTAAAAGCACCCTTTTGTTGTGTCCATCTCCTTTCTTAAAACACTCTCTTGTTGAGTTAACCTTTTTCAGCCTCAATCTTGAGCTTTGTACAAGACAAACAAAGTACTCTCTTATTGAGTCAATCACCTTTTTAAAAGCAATCTCTTGTTGAGCCAGTCATCTTTTTAGCCTCAATCTTGGGCCTTGTACAAGACATATATATACTTTCTCCAGCAATGTCAAAATCTTCATAACCTTCTCTCGAGCTCTGGATAAATATCTTCCCAGCGGAGTCAAATCCTCTCATCCTTCTTTTAGGCTTTGGGAATTAATATCCCTAAGCAGAGTCAATCCTCTTTCCAGGCTCAATCTTGGGCTTTGTACAAGACACCCATAAACATCCTCAGTAGAGTCAGTCCCAATCTTGGGCTTTATACAAAACAAATCGTACTCTCCATAAGAATCAATCTTCTTTCAGCCACAATCTTGGGCTTTGTACAAGACAGATAAAACCTCTCACCAGTAGAGTCAAAAACCACTTTCAGCCACAATCTTGGGCTTTGTACAAGACAGATAAAACCTCTCACCAGTAGATTCAATAACCCCTTTTTAGCCTCAACCTTGGGCTTTGTACAAGACAGACAAAATATTTCCCCGGAAAAGTCAACTTCTAGCCTCCTCTTAGGCTTTGTATAAGGACTTCCCCAGTGGAGTCAATCAATCTTTTAGCTTCAACCTTGGGCTTTGATCAAGGCACACAAAAATCAACATCCCCTCAGAGGAAATCTAAAACTCTCTGTAGGAAGATATTTCTCTGTGTTATCACACATCAAAACAGATAAATCAAAACAAACTTTAATCCCAGATAACTGCTATAAGTGGCACACTTGTTGATTCAAATATCCAAGTTGTAGTCCATCTCTTATCCTGGTAAACTTCCTCTTTCATCTAATTGTTGTAAGTGGAAAGCCTCTGGATTATTTACATCTACGCCACTGTCCCTCTCTTAGCATGAAAGACTCCTAAGGAAAAATGGCATTGCTCTACACTGAGTTAAAGTTTTCTCCTTTAGGATAAATCCCCTATAAAGGAAATTATGGCATTGCTGGATTCACATATCCCATTTAAAGTAATCCTCCTTTATAATCAGTCACCTAACAGTTGTGATAAACAGACAAGATGTCTCCCTTTAGAGATGACAAATTCTCTCTCAGTCAAACCTTTTAGCTTCAATCTTGGGCTTTGAACAAGACATAAATATTCATTTAGCTTCAATCTTGGGCTTTGAATAAGACACCAAAACATCTTTTCCTCCAATAGAATAGGAGGAACTACGATTGCTCGGATTTCCCTGTTTATCATTAACGGGAATACGTAGGCATAAGATTGTGAAATCTTAGCGAGCATACCAATCAAAGACTTTAGGTCCAGTACCTTCACATACCAATCAAAACTTTAGCTCCAGTACCTTCACACATTCATCAAAACATCGAAAAACCTAAAATCAAACAAAAACTCTCTCTCTCTCTTTCTCTCAATACTCCCAAAGGAGAAACTTTCCCAACCCACAACAAACAAACACCAGTAAGTAGAAAGCAATAAGGAAAATTGCTAACAACCTGTGGATAACCACATATAGGATGGGTAATTGATAACTCCCCATTGTATAACCTGACCCCGAACTCCCCGAATCTCTCTTAGCATTTGTTCAGTTAAACATTCGCGTGCAAGGTTAGTTTTAGATTGCTTCCCTTTCCCTTCCAGCTTCACAGGATAAATATGAAATCAAAAAGTAGCACCCCACTCCCACCATTGCGGTGAGGAACCCATGGCGATAAGGTGGTCGCATCACCGACTAAAATCGCACGCTACAGGAGAATGGCGACTCTGCTGGGGACCCATAGTAGGACTAGAATTCCTAAGAGGTCTAGGATGATTAGTTTTAGGTATTATATTATATTATATTATATATATATATATACTGCTTTTCCTACTTGATATCCGTGTTTATTTTTCTGTCAATGGGAATGCGGGTGATGTCGCATGTGGAAATTTTGAGAGAACCCTAAGATAGGTGATGGCATAGACGGGTGGTCTTACAGGGAGTGATTCTCGAATAAGCGATCCTGGTAGACCAGTAAATCAGTGGAGATACCATTTGCGGATTCAATGTTGAACGACAATCATCGTGAAAATAGATTGTCCCAATGTGGTATCCGTGAAATTGAGGATTTAGTAGACAATAACCATATGGCCATTTGGTAGTGCGGTGACTATCTGGAATAGTTGATACGTGATACTACACTCAATTGAGATTACTCTAGGATGCTACAGCTCGCTCGGGCGGACCAGCTTGATGTTGATATCCCTAGGAGGGTCAATGATTTTGGGAACTTCTATCCCGTTCTACAGGTACAAATATTTACTAGAATACAACCTTTGGGGATGGGTAGAGCCATGAATCCATGCTCGTGACGTTGAACCCTTGAACCCATGTTTTTTCAATGTTTTTGTGTGTTGCATTCATTTAGAAAACTCTTAAACAAAGAAAAAAAATCTCTTCTCTTTTCTTTTCTCCTTCTTTTTCAAAATAAACTAAAACAATAATTGCAAATATCAGAGAAGGATTGCGTTATGGATTTCGGTAGAAGAAAGACGCACAAGTATACCTTCAAGGCTCCAAAGTTAGAGGATTTAAGGGGGTTGGCAAGGATGATCACCAACCCTGATGCTTTCAGAGCTAAGCATGGAGGACTGCTGTCTCTGTTAAGGGTCCATGTAGTTGAAGGAATCCTGTCTACACTGATTCAGTTCTACGATCTAGTTTATCACTGTTTCACATTCCTGGATTATCAACTAGCATCGATGCTAGAAGAGTACTTTCACCTGACTGATTTACCCATCACTGACCAAGCTCCCTTTCTTGGACTGGAAGAAATTCCAAAGGATCAAACCATTGCAAGAGCAATCTATTTGGACGAGTCAAAAGTCAGGACTCACATGACCACTAAGGAAGGAATCCAAAGTTTACCGGCCAAGTTTTTGGTAGAGAAAGCCCTATACTTTGCCAGTGTAGGAAACGTTATTGCTTTCGAAGATATCTTTGTTCTACTCACATACGGGTTATTCCTCTTTCCCAACATCGATAACTTCGTCGATACCAATGCCATTAAGATATTTCTGATTGGAAACCTCATACCAACCTTACTCGTAGATGCTTATCATTCTGTACACTTAAGGAATTTATACAGCGGATGAGTTATCACATGCTGTGTACCCCTGCTTTACAAGTGGTTCACTTCCTATTTACCAAAGTCTGCTACTTTTTGGGATCATAAAAGTACTCTACGTTGGTCACATAGAATCATGTCTCTTACCAACTCTGACATAGATTGGTACAATCGAATCTATGACGGGATAAGGATCATCGACAAATGTGGAAACTTCCCTAATGTACCCCTCATAGGAACTAAAGGAGGAATCAACTATCATCTAATTTTAGTTCGTCGTCAACTCGGATACCCGATGAAGAATATCCCGCAAAATGTTCATCTGGAAGGTCTTTTCTTCAAGGAAGGAGAAAATGACATGGCACTAAAGAAAGAAATAGTGCATGCCTGGAAACATATTCACAAGAAAGGAAGAGAGTCTCCAGGAAGACCGAACTGTATCTCCGTGGAACCTTATCTCCACTGGGTACAAACTAGAGCTCTTAAGCTGAGGATGCCTTACCCTCGTCAAGAAGTTCTTCCGTTAAAGGAATATGTCCTTTATTTTATGTCTGATACGGAAAAACTCCAGGTCGCTCTCAACAAAGTTCAACGGGAAAAGAACTCTTGGAAGAACAAATACCGCATTCTCAATGTAGAGTGTACCAAAATTCAGGAACTGTTAAAAGAGAAGGATCCTCTGATTAAGATACTAGAACAACATGTTGTAGAAAATCAAGAATACCGAAGAAATATGCTCGCTCCTTTCACTTGGCAAAGGACTGACAACCCGACAACGGCTGAAGAGCCCCGGTCAAAGAAAAGGAAAATACCAGAATCAGTATCTGAGTTCTCCTCAGAGAGGACTCAGGATCCATAAGTTCAGACATTTCTTTTACAACACTTTGTAAAATACTGTATTTCCATTTCTGCAATCTTTCAAATTCAATAAAACGGGGTCTCCCCACTGTATGATATTTGCAATCTATTTGTTGAAGTTTCTTTTTTGATTAAAGCAAAAACAAAAATTAATATATATCATTGCATATCATTCATCATTCTCACATAATGCATTTTTCTTACCTTCGAATCTCACGTATGTGTCACGATTCTAGAGTCAAACTGTCTCATTCGTATAATACTCGGGCCAATCGACAAAAGAAAATGGACGATCTTGAGGCAGAGAACAAAGAGCTGAGAGAAGAAATCGACACTCTGAAAGAAGATCTGAAAAAAACTTCATAGTGACATGCAATCCCTGACAACAGCTCAGAGACAACAACAAAGGACTGTGATCTCGGAGATCACATCTACGTCCATAGTGGAGACGTATGATCCTCAGTATAACATGCCTAAAGATCGTCCCTGGGGCATGCCTATCAACTTTGTCCTTGAAGGATACATCCCACCGGTCACTGAAGACCCAGAAACTACAGCAGGAACTGCTGGGCCTGAAGGTTATAAACTTCGGGAAAGCGAAGATGCAAGAGTCATGACAGCAACTCCTGAAGGTTACAAACTTCGGGACAGGGAAGCACCAAGAGTCACCGCCGTAATGACTATACCACAACCCGTGGTACACACTGTCCTGGAAGGACAAATTCCCCAAGTAATTTCTGGTGGAAACGAAGATATGTACGAAAGAATGAATGAGTTCCAGGAACAATTCCTGGAGATGCAGAAGGAACTGCATGCCATTCCCGGCCAGGATTTATTTGGAAAAGACGCCGCAGACCTTTGTCTGGCCCCTAACGTGAAAATACCACACAAATTCATGGTGCCTGACTTTGAAAAATACAAGGGCAACTCTTGCCCTCAAAGTCATTTGGTGATGTACGATTAAAAGATGTCAACTCAGACTAAAAATCAACAGCTACTGATCCATTATTTCCAAGACAGTTTAACCGATGCCGCATTCAAATGGTACATGGTTTTAAACCGCACTAAGATCGTCACTTTCAGAGATCTTGGCGCTGCCTTCGTTCAGCAATATAAATACAACCTAGACATGGCACCAGACAGAGATAAACTCCGAGCAATGTCGCAGAAGGACAAAGAAACGTTTAAGGAATATGCTCAGAGATGGCGAGAAATTGCCTCCCATATCTGTCCCCCTCTTGATGAAAAAGATATGACTAAGATCTTTTTTAAAACCTTAAGCTCATTCTATTATGACCGAATGGTCGCCAGTGCGCCCAGCGACTTCACTGAAATGGTGAACATAGTGGTACGCCTTGAAGAAGTAGTCCGAGAAGGACGATTAGTCAAAGGTGCAGAACCATCTAGCAGTACCAAAAGATACGGTAGTGCTTTCCCAAAGAAAAAAGAGCAAGATATTGGTAATAAATCTCTCGAAAAGCAAAGGCGAAGGTATCAACCAGTAGCAGCGTAATTCCCGCTATTAACCCAACGCCGGCTCCAACGTATCAACCTCAGGTTGCTCAGAGCCAATCGGGTCAACAATAGTATCAACAAAGGACACAACAGCCTCTTCAGCAGGCTCGTCCATAGTACAATAACAATCGTACGACACGATCACCAGGGTTCGAACCTATATCGATGTTGTACGCAGAACTGTTTCCCCTAATACTGGTCAAGGGGCACGTCCAAACCAGGTCTCCTCTTACAGTACCAGAAAATCCGCCTTTTTGGTTCAAAGCATATCAAACTTGCCCTTACCATCAAGGAGGACCGGGGCACAACATAGAAAATTGTCTCAGCTTCAAATCTGATATACAGAAGCTTGTCAGGAACAAGGTATTATCCTTTAAGGATACAAATCCAAATGTTCAGACGAACCCGTTGCCTCAACATGAGAAAACTGCAGTAAATTTGATAGAGGAAGAATTTGACCACAGTTATCAAATTCATTAAGTACTCCTATTAGGAACCAATATGGTCATGATGCATTGCAGACAGAGTGGGTACGGTCATGTACCGTCTCACAATTATCACCAATGTGATATCTGCTCAAAGAATAATCAAGGATGTTTCGTAGTAAAATCATCTCTACAAGAACAGATGGATCTCGGATGGATCCAAGATCATCGAATCCGTGAGGTCAATATGGCTCATGCAAATCCCAACATTGTCCAGAACCACAACATTCTGGCAATGAATGTCAACTTGGTGGCAATGCACTCAAGGCAAAGTCAGCATCATAATCTGCCACGACACGATTACAATTCCTATCCGATATGCTCAATAAACAATCAGGGATGCTCTTTTGTACAAGAGGCCCTCCAGCGTCAGATGGATCTCAGATGGATCCAGGATTACCATGATAGAAGTAGCCATCAAGTTAATATGATTCAAATCTTTGATATTCGCTTGATGAATACCAGTTTGGTAGAATTACATGCTAAGCAGGTCAGGCTCGATTTTCTGGCTTCACATGATTATCAAGACTGTAAAGTGTGTCGTAAAGACGACTAGGGATGTGCACTTGTCCAAAGATCACTTCAACACTTGTTGGACCACTGGTGGCTTCCAATCTACTTGGATGAAGCTACACAATAGACTAGTATGACTGACAAGAATCCTACTAGACATCAAAGTCAGGATGTCCGCTCGATGGAAACAGATCTAGTAAGGTTGCACTGCATACAAAGCGGACGTAGCCAGGTGCCACCACATAACTATGAGCGCTGTATAGTTTGCTCAGAGAATAACCAGGGATGTTATCTTATATGGTCAGCTCTTCAAAATCAGTTGGACCGAAAAGAGATTCGACCATGTTCAAATTCTGGTTTGATCAACGTAATGCAAGACTATCTTCCTGATCATAGCAAAGACGTTGTTATAATCTCTAATCATGAAATGACCAAGGACGTATGCGCCATAATCCCTCTACTCCATGAATCAAGACTCCTTCTTGACAGTAGAAAGATTCTCAACCTCGAACCAATTGAGGTTGCCTACGTTGGTCAGAAAAATCAAAAGGCCCCTGTGGTTATTTATCTGCTGGGATCAATACCGTACAAATCCGATAAGGTTATCCCTTACAAGTACGGTGCAACAATAATCGAAAATGGAAAGGAAACTGCATTACCCTCCATCGTGAACATTGTCGACATCAGTCGAGTAGCACAGAGCGGTCGGATCTTCAACCGAGGAGTTGGAGAACCCGACAAGGAAAATGAACCTCAAACAGAAGTTCCAAATCAACCAGTCAGGCAATCCAGTAATCTCAAACTTTCAAAGAACAACGATGAGATGCTTAAACTCATCCAGAAGAGCTAGTACAACATTGTAGACCAACTGTTGCAAACTCCTTCGAGAATCTCTGTGCTATCTCTCTTGCTCAGTTTCGAAGCTCACAGGGAAGCTCTACAGAAAATATTAGAGCAAGCTTTTGTAGAACAAGATGTAACGATAAGACAATTTGACAGCCTCATCTCCAACATCACTTCCTGCAACAATTTAGGATTCAGTGATGAAGAACTACCGAAAGAAGCAACAATTCACAATATGGCGCTTAACATTACAGTCAACTGCTAGGACGATGCTTTAACCAGCGTACTGGTAGACACCAGATCAGCTCTGAATGTTATGCCAAAATTAACCCTGATGCGACTATCATTTCAGGGAGCCCCGATGAGAGGTAGCGAGGTCATCGTCAAATCCTTTGATGGATCCAGAAAAACAGTTATTGGCGAAGTCGATCTTCCCATAATTATCGGTCCTCACACTTTCCAAGTCACTTTCCAGGTCATGGACATCCGGGCAGCCTACAGCTGTTTATTAGGAAGACATTGGATACACGAAGTTGGGGCAGTCACTTCGACACTTCACCAGAAGCTGAAGTTCGTAAAAAATGACAAGCTAGTCACAGTCTGTGGAGAGCAGGCCTTAATCGTAAGCAACTTATCACCATTTTCCTGTGTAGAACCAGAGGAGGTTGTTGGAACCCAGTTCCAAGCACTTTCAGTGAGCAATGAGAATCAATCAGAAAAAGGAGCATCGATTTCCTCATACAAAGATGCTCTCAAAGTGATAGAGAGTAACAACACAAAAGGATGGGGACAACATGTAATTCCTACGGATAACAAGACAAAGAAAGGTCTTGGTTTTTCCTCAACCTGTACCCAGACTGCTACTAACAATGAAAGTTTTCATCCCATTCAGGACTTCTTCCTCAGTGGAGGTTTCCTTCACCCAGTGTCTCAAGAAGTACACACCATCAATGAGGGTGACTCCTCCGATACAGATGAAGAGTGGAAGTCCTATCTCAACAAGGACGGTTATATGTCTCAGGGAGAGGCACATACGCCATTTTGCTTTCCCACGCAGAGTCCGAGATATATACCAAGATCAGACGTCAAGATGATATACGGAGATTGTGATCCTGAGGGATGTCGTGCTCCGCCTAACTCATTAGAGGAAGACACTCTGATGAAAAACAACTTCGACTATGACTATTATGACCCACAGGATGGCTTGCCTATTTGGCAGCCGTACCCGGAAGACTTGGGGCAAATGAGTCAGCCAAACGATGCTTATCAGCTGAGTAATATTGAAAAGAATACCTGCGTCCCCACCAAATCATGGGATCATTACTCAGGACATTTCAGAGATATCCAGCACAACGACGAATTTGCAAATATTGCAGGACAAGAGTTCATTAACTATGCTTTTCCTGAGGTCAACGTCATTGAGAAAGATGGCTCCTCCAGTCCCGCAGAAGTATGGGACACTTTAGAACAGCCGAGTGGCAAGTACGACTTCCTGGTCAAGTACACCGCTCTTGAAAGCTCTCGTATCAGGCTCGAAGATATCCAGCCAACTGGATGGGGAGATCCGCCTGAGAATGAAAACACTGTGCAAGATACAACAAAAGATTTCGTCTATGACAACTCTGCATGGGAGGAAGACTCCAACGATCCTGCTCTGCCAGAAATCAGAGTCATTTCTAAGGACAAACCAAGAAAGAAGGTACCAGACTTTGTGATTCATCGAGGAGATCGCCGCCAATGGGTTGCTGTCGATGTCCCGAAAGTCGTCCATATGTCTAAGTAATTGTCATCTTTGTTTTAACCTTTCACCCTGCCCAGGTGAAACAGATGTTTTTATAGGTCTCACTTTTCTATAAATGTCCCTCTTCGCTTCGCCCAAAGCGACAGAGTTTTGTTTTATAGGTCTGTAGTTTCAAGAATCGACTAAATCATGAATAAAATAACGCCATTCTATAATTTCCGCAGTTATTGCTGTTTTCACTTTTCGCTTTTTCAGAAAATGGTAATCCTAAAAAACAGCCCAAAAATAAAAAATAAAATAAAAAATCAACAAGCATTTTTTTAGAAAATACACTGCACACACTCTTGCATTCTCTCTATCTCTTCTAAAAAAAATCCTCACGTCATGCAGATTGCTTGTTTTAAACCCCGTTGAAACATACGATCCAATGCCTTCTCCTAACTTTGAATTCCCAGTATTTGAAGCTGAAGAAGAAGAAGACGAAGAAATTCCAGAAGAGATCTCCTGATTACTCAGACAAGAGGAAAGGTCCATTGAACCTCACAAAGAGCCGTTGGAAACAGTCAACTTGGGTTCAGAAGAAGAGAGGAAAGAAGTCAAGATTGGAGCACTGCTCAGTCCGGCTGTCAAAGAAAGCTTGATAAAACTTCTCAAAGATTTTCCCGATGTATTTGCTTGGTCCTATCAGGACATGCTAGGGTTGGATACCAGCATCGTAGAACATCATTTACTGTTGAAATTAGAATGTCCGCCGGTAAAACAAAGACTGAGACGGACTCATCCAGACATGGCCATCAAAATCAAAGAGGAAGTGCAGAAACAGATTGACGCAGGTTTCCTCGTCACCTCAAAATATCCTCAATGGTTAGCCAACATAGTACCAGTTCCGAAAAAAGACGAAAAAGTCAGAATGTGTGTAGATTATTGGGATCTGAACAAACCAAGTCCAAAGGACGACTTCCCCTTACCACACATGGACATGCTGGTAGACAGTACAACAAAGTTCAAAGTCTTCTCCTTCATGGATGGATTCTCGGGCTATAATCAAATCAAAATGGCGCTGAAAGATATGGAGAAAACTTCATTCATCACCCCATGGGGCACCTTTTGTTACAAGGTAATGCCGTTCGGTTTGAAGAACGCCAGGCCAACCTATCAAAGGGCCATGACTACTCTGTTCCACGACATGATGCACAAAGAAATCGAAGTGTACGTCAATGACATGATTGCCAAATCTAAAACAGAAGAGGAGCATATGACCCACTTGTCCAAACTATTCGAGCGTCTGAGGAAGTACAAAATCCGCTTGAATCCCAGTAAATGCATGTTCGGTGTCCGCTTGGGGAAACTTTTAGGATTCATCGTCAGCCAAAAAGGAATTGAGGATGATCCTGACAAGGTCAAGGCCATTCACGAGATGCCTTCACCAAAGACTAAGAAACAAGTCAGAGGATTCCTGGGACGTCTGAATTACATTTCCAGATTTATATTCCTCATGACCGTGACATGCGCGCCAATCTTTAATTTACTCAAAAAGAGTCAGGACTGCGTATGGACAAAAGACTGCCAAAAAGCCTTCGACAGTATTAAAGAGTATCTGTTGAATCCACCTATCCTGTCACCTCCAATGGAGGGAAGACCGTTGATCATCTACCTAACAGTATTGGAAGACTCGATGGGTTGTGTACTTGGCCAACAAGACGAAACAAAAAGAAAAGAGCTTGCCATCTACTATCTGAGCAAGAAGTTTATCGATTGTGAAACTCGGTATACTATGCTTGAGAAAACTTGTTGTGCTTTGGCTTGGGCATCCAAACGTCTTCGCCAGTACATGATTTGTCACACTACTTGGTTAATCACCCGAAATGGATCCGATCAAGTACGTCTCTGAAAAGCCTGCTCTCACGGGAAGGATCGCCCGTTGGCAGATGTTGTTATCAGAATACGACATCGAGTACCATGCTCAGAAAGCCGTCAAAGGGAGTATTTTAGCCGATCATTTGTCTTATCAACCGATTGACGATCAGGAATCAGTCGGGTTTGACTTCCCAGACGAAGATGGCATGTACTTAAAAATGAAAGATTACGATGAACCGCAACCCAGTGAAGGGCCAGAACCAGGTTCCCAATGGGGACTAATCTTTGACGGAGCTGTCAATAATTATGGAAACGGAATTGGGGCCATCATCGTAACACCTCAGGGTACCCATATTCCTGTCACTGCCAGATTGACATTTAAGTGCACAAACAACGATGCCGAATACGAAGCTTGTATCATGGGTCTCGAAGAAGAAATTGACTTAAGGATTAAAAACTTGGATGTGTATGGGGACTCAGCCCTGGTTATCAGTCAGATCAAAGGAGATTGGAACACATACCAATCAGGACTGATTCCTTACAAATACTACGCGAGAATGTTACTACCATTCTTCAACAGAATCGAGTTTCATCACATCCCTCGTGAAGAGAATCACATGGCTGATGCACTATCCACTCTCTCTTCCATGATTAGTGTAGGTCAATGGAACGACATACCTAAGATCGATATAATGCGCCTTGAAAGGCCCGCATACATCTTCATAATTGAAGCAGTCATAGATGACAAACCCTGATATCATGATATCAAATGCTTCCTTTAGAAACAAGAGTACCCGCCTGGGGCATCCAGAAAAGACAGGAAAACCATCAGAAGACTGGCTGACAACTTCTTCCTGAGCAGTGATACACTCTATAAGAGAAACTTTGACATGGTCTTGCTCCGATGCGTAGGCAGACCAGAAGCGAACACGCTGATGAAAAAAATTCACGAAGGATCCTTTGGCACTCATGCTAATGGACATACAATGGCAAGGAAAATTCTGAGAGCAGGATACTATTGGTTGACCATGGAATCTGATTGCTACAAGTACATAAGAAGGTGTCACAAGTGTCAAATATACGCAGACAAGATCTATGTATCGCCAATGCATCTCAAAGTTCTTTCATCTCCATGGCGTTTTTCGATATGGGTAATCGACATGATTGGCATGATCGAACCCAAAGCTTCGAACGAACATCTATTCATCTGAGTAGCCATTGACTACTTCACCTAATGCATTAAAGCCGCGTCATACGCCAATGTAACCCGACAAGTGGTGGTCCGATTTATCAAAAACAATCTCATCTGCCGTTATGGTGTTCCAAGCCAGATCATTACTGACAATGGATCTAACTTGAACAACAAAATGATGAAAGAGTTATATGTTGAGTTCAAGATCGAACACCATAACTCATCTCCCTATCGACCTAAGATAAACGGAGCGGTAGAAGCGGCTAACAAGAACATCAAAAAGATTGTTCAAAAGATGGTTGTAACCTAAAAAGAATGGCACGATATGCTACCATTTGCTCTTCATGGTTATCGTACATCTGTCCGCACTTCAATAGTGGAAACCCTTTTCTCTCTAGTATATGGCATGGAGGCAGTGCTCCCAATAGAAGTAGAGATCCCATCAATCAGAGTATTGATGGAAGCCAAGCTAACAGAGGCTGAATGGTGTCAAAGTCGACACAATGAACTGAATCTGATCAAAGAAAAGCGAATAATGGCTCTATGCCACGGTCAGTTGTATCAACAAAGAGTGAAGAAGGCATTCGAAAAAAAGGTTCGACCTCGCGTCTTCAGAAAAGGAGACATTGTGCTCAAGAAGATACAATCATTCCTCACTGATTCCCAAGGCAAATGGACTCCGAATTACGACGGCCCCTACGTGGTCAAGAAAGCCTTCTCAGGCGGCGCTTTGAGACTCGCAATCATGGATGGAGAAGAATTTGCCTACCCCACGAATGTTGACGTAGTCAAGAAATACTTCGCCTAAATAAAAAAACGTCTCGGTGGATTAAAAACCCGAAAGGGCGGTCCTGGAAAAATTTAGAGACATAATTAAAAAAATCATCCCGATGGATTGGAAATCTCAAAGTACAATCCAGGCAAAAGTTAGGGATTGATGACAAGTAACTACATCTGATCAATTCAACTCCTCAGTAGTCGCACCATCCATAAGGAAAACTCCAGTCAAGGTCATCTTCGACAGAAGCTAAGGATGTCCAGAATTCAAAGTTGGTAGAAGGATAACGGTCGTTATGTTTCAATGTAGCCCTTTTCCCTTAAATTACCATTTTCTAAACTTTATAAATACTCTATGGAATCACACGCTTGGCTGATTTCCATCCTATCAATAAAATTTGAGCCCTAGTGCTTTTGTTTGGAATTCTCATTTGTTTTAGCATTACAGAATGACATTTTTAACATGATCAACGATTCTTGAAATAAAACAAAAATGAATTTAATTGTCAAAAAAATTGTCTGCTTTTAAAATAAAGATGGCATTTCCTTTTGGCTGTGAACTTCAAAAAGAACATTGATAGCTTCTCCAGAGGTGATTGAACCTCAAAGTGCATAATCAAAGTACTCCTTCTAAACCAGTATGCCTGAATGAAGGATCAACTGTATCAGATGCGAATATCCCATCTGATTCCCCGACAGAGTTCTTACATCTTAAGACCAATTGACAATTCTTTCTCCCCACAGGGACCGTCTTTCCTAAGCAAGGCAGGATTGCTATCTTGAACCAATGGTACTTTTCATCCCACATCGTGGCCGAGTATCCAGTCGTGTTCATCCACTAGTCTGTATGACGCGTCAGTTTTGTCAGCATAAACATACATACATCATGCATAATTGATTCATATTCATATTCATATTGTATTACTATTACTCTGGTCAATCTTATCCCCAAGTGATAAAGTCCTCTTATCAATCGAGTTATCAGTTCTTTCCCCGTCAAGAAATGTTTTGTCTGAACAATCTCTCTCCCCCAGTTTATTTCTGGATTGGAGACGATCCTCGACCACTTTGATAACTTGAACCTCTGAAAGACAAGAAGACATTCGACAAACGTCACTCTTCAATATTGAGGATCACATTTTCGCTTTCCTGGATTAAAGAAAATCTCCAGAGAAAGCCTCTCAACCAAAGACTCTCAGCAACACATTGGTTTTTCTCCCAAGAAAGTCAATGTTAATGAAGTCATCAACACCTCAAATTTGGATTGCATCACATGGCATTTATCCGAAGAGATCTCGAAGAAAAGTATGATGTAATATCCCCAGGCAAAAAGCAGTCTCTCAAGAGACTCGTTTTTCCCAGTATAGTCAACAAATTGCGTCTCCAACAGAGAATTTTGCACACTCTACAACTCAGACAGATGGGTTTCCCCAGTAAGTCTGACCTCTAACTTTTTCCATCAAATGGCGTCTCCCCAATAAAACTCGGCGAGAAGTTTGATAAAAACCGCTGCAAATAGCGTCCCTTGTTAAGAAAGGAACTTGACGAGAAGAAACTGAGACCAGTTCCGTGGCTGAAGACCAGGATCGAGGGGAAGTTTATTTCAGAAACTGAAACCAGTTCCTTGGCTGAAGACCAGGATCGAGGGGAAGTTTATTTCAGAAACTGAGACCAGTTCCTTGGTTGAAGACCAGGATTGATGGGAAGTTTATTTCAAAAGAAACTAAGACCAGTTCCATGGCTGAAGACCAGGATCGAGGGGAAGTTTTACCCCTTTTTCTAAGTATCATTGCTTAGCAAAAGAAGATGGATGAGGAAACAGCCATTCATAACCACCGTCAAAATTTTGGGTATTCCGATATTTAATCCTCTTGCACCCCGAATGTCCGAATACCTTCGACATTCACACCTTCGGGCCCAAGAAGATTAAATAGGCATTTGTCATACCCCAAATTTTGACCACCAAGATTTCCCATCATTGTGCAAATCATCACCACAATATGGATGTGCCATCATGCCTCCTCAATCTCCTCAAGGATTGTTGAGCATTCACTACAATCAAGAATTAGGGTTTTAAGCCCTCTCAGGACACTTAGACAAATGATCAATCAAGGAATGACATGATCTTCAACTTTTCTAACCTCTCAAACACCCATAGGGATTAAGAGGGCTCCCACATCAAGAATAAAGCACAAGGTTGCAAAATTCCAAGTGGATTAACCCTCAAGATCGCCAGTGTCACCAAATTAGGGTTTTGGTCGACCAAGGCCTCCAGATGGAAATTTTCCTCTGGGCATGAGCCAATGCTTCAAAGCACAACCCAAGATACTCCAAGGGACCTCATGAACCCAATCATTAAGTCAATTTAGCCGCAGGGGATGCATTCATAAAAAATCAGGAATAAGGGTTTCTTGATCTAATTCACCCCTAAGTTGACTTTTGGGGCAAAGCATGAGCCAAGACCTCAAGACATGAGTTGAGGGCCTCCAATACACTACATTGATCCATTTACAACAATGTATTGACCCAATAAATTTGATTCACCAGTTTCAATTTCATCTGGACCACAATTAGGGTTTTGAAGAAAAAAAAGTCAACTGTATCTTTGACTTTTGACCAAGACATGTTCTCAAACCTTGGGAAATGGTTCAAGACACCCTAAAAAACCTATGGAATCCATCCATTAGGTTTAAATTAGGTCAAGAACTTAATTTCACAAAGGATCGCACAGTTTGGATTTCATCCGATAAAAAGTCAACTGTGCACAAAATCAAGTTTGACTTTTTGGAATTTTTCACAAATATGGTTCCCCTAAGTCAAAAATAATGTTAATGTATGGTATTGATCATCATTCATTAAGAAAAATCAAGAAAATTGAGGTTTCTTGCAAAAGGGGCAACCATGTGAAACCAAAAATTTTCTCAGTTATGGAACAAAAGTGATTTTGTACCAACTTTGCAAGGTCATAACTCCTAAACCACAAGGCCTTTTTCTCCCATTCAAAGTTACCAGCCTTGGACATCAATATTCATGAGTATTTTTCAATTGGATTCAAATAGTTTTAAGATAAACTATGATCACACATGTATTGTATCATATGAGGGCTTTCTAAAAAGCACAAGAGCCTCCCATAACTCAGTCTGAGCAAGGAGATATGATCCCCTCAAAATCACCATTTCCAACTGTCTTGTACAAGGCATATTTTGGCATTTTGCTCGATTTGGAAAATTTGGACAACTCCAAGCCTTGTCATCCATTTGGACACATTAGAGGATTAAATCCAAGGGGAATGATCTGATCCCCAAGCCTCCCAAGTCCAAGAATCTACACATAGCCATAACAAACCTAAAAAGGCTAAAAAGTGCAAAAGACTCCAATTTTGTTCCCAAGCATTTAATGGATGCATCAAGGTGGCATGGACTAAAACATTTCTAACTGAATGAGTCAAGATTTAACTCTGAATCAAATGACCATAGGCATGTGCCCTAACCTCAAGTCAATGGCTAGAGGAGACTAAAGATTCCCTTAGATCAACATTGGCCAAAGGCCTGTACCAGCTGTCGTTCACTATTGCTTGCAAAATAAACATGTTGCACTATAAATAGAGCTCATTTGAGCTCAGTTTGAGTACACCCAAGCACTACAACTGATGTTTTCTTCAAAATCTCTCTCTTTATGCCAAAATGCCTTTTTTTTTTGCAAGTCATCTCTGAGTTTTTGAGTTAGAGAGAAGTTCCACCACAACTCATGATCCAAACACATCCAATATGTCATATCTAAGCTGTTCAAACACTCACTTGTGATCTAAAACACCAAAATCAGAAAGTCAACCTCCAAAACCTCAAAAATTAACTTTTCTGCATTTTTTAAGCCATGCCTTGATTCAGTCACTTCCAAAACCAAACCAGGCTTCAAACACACTCCAAATATCATCCTCAAACTGTCCCAATTGGTTTCCCTCATTTGGAACACCATTTGAGAGAGTTACTAAATTGGTCACTTTTGCCACTTTTGCAAGAAAGAGTCTATTCTTGTTCCTGAGGATTCCAGCTGGTTCTGATCATCCTAAAAGCTTCTAAGGGATCAATTAAGAGTGGTTAAAGCATTGAATTACTTCTGGCACAAGGAATTTGGCAGATAGCACAAGAAGCTCCAAGAGGTAAGTGCATCATAACTTGAACTCTCTAAATCATGCATTACTTTGAGGTTCATTGATCATGGACCTCTCATACATATCATATGTGTTGTGTTTGAACCAATTTATCATGCTATTATTGCCTGTACCATGAGATAGCATAGAACATGCAAAATTTGGCCTATTTTGAAATCACTATCGGATTTTAAAATGGAAACTTTTCTGAATATTCCAAGGGCACCATTGGATTCCTAATGAAATTCTAGGTCAGATGCACCAAAATTTTTCCCCAATCCATTGAGAAATGAGAAAATTAGAGGCTTCATGCAAATTACCAAAACTAGGCCTTGCCTTGGGCAAGGGCCGGGCCATGGCGCCTTGGTCAGGCCTAGAAACTTGGCACCCTTATGATTAATGGGGTGGCTTTGATACACGGATGTATCACCACCCCAGTGATAACGCGCATGTGTGTTTGTTGTTGAGGTCGTGGGTTCAACACCCACCCAGACCATTTTATCATTTTTCCATATTTTGCTATTTTTTCATTTTTATGGTTTTTGTTTAATTAATTCTCTCTCAATTTTAATTATTTTTTATTGGTTCTTTTTTTTAATATTCCCAAAAATGTTAATATATTTTATTCCATAAAAATTTCACAAAAATATTATTTATTTCATATATTTAGTATTTTTGTAAAGAATTATGTTTTATTTGTTTTTTAAAACATTTCAAAACATTTCTTTCTCTTGATTTTGTAAATTCAAATGGTTTTTAAATCATTCTATGAATAACACTTGATTTTTCAAACATTAATCCAAGATCACCACTTATTTTTTATACATGTTTGATAATTTTGACCATTTTAATTGAATTTTTATTCAATTAAAAGACATTTAAAAATCAAATTAGGGTTTTGATTATTCTCACCCTCACAAATCTTTTTCAAAACACTTTGGGCCTCTAATAGAGTGTAAGACCCAACCCTTTTGAAAACCAAACATTCTTGGGCCTCAGTCATTGTATAAGTCCCGACGTGATTTTCAAAACAGACGGTGCGATCACTGTCTTTCCATGGGCGTCTCCTTGAGTTGTAAGCCCCATCACTTGTACAAAAATAAACCTTTGGGCCTCTTCTTGAGTTGTAAGACCCACCTCTTTGTACAGAAAACCTTTCTTGGGCCTCAGTCATTGTATAAGTCCTAATATAATTTTCAGATCAACGGTACGATTACTGTTTTTTCATCTGGGCCTCTCCTTAAGTATAAGCCCCAATCTTTTCAAAACAACTTTCCCTTTTGATTTAGATTCAAATCCATAGTTGTTATCAAAACTTTCTTTAATTTCTTGAACAATTAACCATATAGCTGTTACAATGGAAGCTTGCTCGCCTGTAAGTTTTATCAGCTTTCTTTTACATACTTGCACATATGTATATTTGTTTGTGCTGGAAGCTTGCTCACCTGTAAGTCCTCCTACCCTGTTTTACATACAAAATATATTTCATCTGTATATATATGCCTGTATATTATTTGCTTAGAGTTTTCCCCGACAATTAGGTCTAGAACTAGATAAAGCCAGTGGACACTCTTTCAATAGTCAAAACTAGTTCCCCATAGGAATTCCAGATACAGTTTTGCTTCCATTTGGGCTTAAACAATATGGAACAAAGAGAAAGGCATTATTCCCGGTGAAACTTTTCTCAGACTGTCACTATTTGAAAATTGTCAAAGAAATTCATTTCCCCCAGAGAGGATTAATTCCCGGTGAAACCTATCTTGAATTTCCTCAAACCCTAGAACTGTTCACTAAAGAAAAGATTATTCCCGGTGAAACTTTTCTTGAACTTTTCTTAAGTTTGGACCCACAGGCTTCCTAAAAGCATCTCAGCCTCCTCTTGGACATTGTACAAGGACCCTTCGGCTTCTTAGAAGTTCTCATGCCTTCTCTTTGGCTTAATACAAGGACTCTGAAGACCTCTTAAAGGTATAGGACAGAACCTAGTCATCCTTTGCTAGAGCAGTCTTTCTAAAGAGTTAAAACCTCAGATCAATTTTAGGGTTGACACTCATCCCTTAAAGCACATGCCTCCTCTTGGGCATCATACAAAGATAAACTCTTCCATACCAGTAGCCTTGGACAGTCTAATCTCCACTTGGATCTCAAAGACATTCTCAAGTTCCCTACAAATACAGGAGAAAACCTGATCATTCAATCAATCTCCAGTAGAGTTTAAAATCCTCACAGGATCTTTAACTCAATCTTTATCCTAAATACCCCCAGCTAAGGTCATCTCATCATCAATACCATACTAGCCTATCAGAACCTCAAGGAATCTGATACCTCAACTCTTCTGTAAACCCTCAGCAAGAGTTGATCCCCCGACTTAGACCTGCCTCTGGATCTCAATAATCCTCAGCAGAAGCCAGCCTCCTCTTAGGCTTTGTATAATTATTTTCCTCAGCAGAGTTAGCCTCAAAAGCACCCTTTTGTTGTGTCCATCCCCTTTCTTAAAACACTCTCTTGTTGAGTTAACCTTTTTCAGCCTCAATCTTGAGCTTTATACAAGACAAACAAAGTACTCTCTTGTTGAGTCAATCACCTTTTTAAAAGCACTCTCTTGTTGAGTCAGTCATCTTTTTATCCTCAATCTTGGGCTTTATACAAGACATATATAAACTTTCTCCAGCAAAGTCAAAATCTTCATAACCTTCTCTTGAGCTCTGGATAAATATCTTCCCAGCAGAGTCAATTCCTCTCATCCTTCTTTTAGTCTTTGGGAATTAATATCCCTAAGCAGAGTCAATCCTCTTTCCAGCCTCAATCTTGGGCTTTCTACAAGACACCTATAAATATCCTCATTAGAGTCAGCCCCAATCTTGGGCTTTATACAAAACAAATCGTACTCTCCAGCAAAATCAATCTTCTTTCAGCCACAATCTTGGGCTTTGTACAAGACAGATAAAACCTCTCACCAGTAGTGTCAAAAACCACTTTTAGCCACAATCTTGGGCTTTGTACAAGACAGATAAAACCTCTCCCCAGTAGAGTCAATAACCTCTTTTTAGCCTCAATCTTGGGCTTTGTACAAGGCAGACAAAATATTTCCCCGGAAAAGTCAACTTCTAGCCTCCTCTTAGGCTTTGTATAAGGACTTCCCCAGTGGAGTCAATCAATCTCTTAGCTTCAACCTTGGGCTTTGATCAAGGCACACAAAAATCAACATCCTCTCAGAGAAAATCTAAAACTCTCTGTAGGAAGACATTTCTCTGTGTTATCACACATCAAAATAGATAAATCAAAACAAACCTTAATCCCAGATAACTGCTATAAGTGGCACACTTGTTGATTCAAATATCCAAGTTGTAGTCCATCTCTTATCCTGGTAAACTCCCTCTTTCATCTAATTGTTATAAGTGGCAAGCCTCTGGATTATTTACATCTACGCCACTGTCCCTCTCTTAGCATGAAAGACTCCTAAGGAAAAATGGCATTGTTCTACATTAAGTTAAAGTTTTCTCCTTCAGGATAAATCCCCTATAAAGGAAATTATGGCATTGCTGGATTCACATATCCCAGTTAAAGTAATCCTCTTTTATAATCAGTCACCCAACAGTTGTGATAAACATACAAGATGTCTCCCTTTAGAGATGACAAATTCTCTCTCAGTCAAACCTTTTAGCTTCAATCTTGGGCTTTGAACAAGACACAAATATTCCTTTAGCTTCAATCTTGGGCTTTGAACAAGACCCCAAAAATCTTTTCCTCCCATAGAATAGGAGGAACTACGATTGCTCTAATTTCCCTGTTTATCTTTAACGGGAATACGTAGGCATAAGATGGCAAATCTTAACGAGCATACCAATCACAAACTTTAGGTCCGGTACCTTCACATACCAATCAAAACTTTAGGTCCAGTACCTTCACACATTTATCAAAAACATCGAAAAACCCGAAATCAAACAAAAACTCTCTCTCTCTCTCTCTCTCTCTCTCTCAATACTCCCAAAGGAGAAACTTTCCCAACCCACAACAAACAAACACCAGTAAGTAGAAAGAAGTAAGGAAAATTGCTAATAACCTGTGGATAACCACATATAGGATGGGTAATTGACAACTCCCCATTGTATAACCTGACCCCGAACTCCCTGAATCTCTCTTAGCATTTGTTCAGTTAAACATTCGAGTGCAAGTTTAGTTTTAGATAGCTTCCCTTTCCCTTCCAGCTTCACGGGATAAATTAAAAATTAGAAAGTAGCACCCCACTGCTACCATTGCAGTGAGGAACCCATGGCGATAAGGTGGTCGCGTCACCGACAAAAATCGCACGCTACATTGTGATAAGAATTTCGAAGAATGGGAGCAGTAAATCAAGGCTTTACATGCTAAAATCTCTCAGGCTATGCAAAGCAAAGACGAACTTCACAAGTTCGATCAAGAAGAAGTGGCTAAAGAGCTTAAGGTTGGAATGTATCATGTCGACAAAGCCCAACAACTTGGAAAGGAGATTGAAGTCCTTTCGACCAACAAGGCTCTCTGTGAAATTCGCTTGATGCTTCAGAAATCCAAATATGAGAAGATGAAAAGTTCTCTCCCATTTTAACTTGATTATTGTTGAACTTGTTTCTTTCGATTGTAATTTTGAAGCCCTTTGTTGCATGGATTGTAATGACTTAGCCATTTTGGCAATTTTTACTTTTTAATTCTCATTTTGGGTTCGACTATCCTTTGCATGAATTACTTCGTATTTATTTTTATCTCTTGAAGTATAGGCTTATATTTCTTTAAATACTTACCATTTACCTTCAAGATTCTTCTATCTTCGTTTAACTCTTCGATCTCATATGCGCCATTAGAAAATACTTTAATAATTTGAAAATGACCTTCCCATTTAGGGGACCACTTACCCAAAGTTCTATCTTTCTGATCCATGGGTAAAATCACTTTCCAAACTAAATCTCCAGTCGAAAATAATTTAACTTTCAGCTTTTTATTGTATGACTTTTTCACTCTCTTCTTTCGTCTTTTTAATAATTCTAAGGCATTTAATCTTTCTTAATCTAAATCAACCAATTCGTCCAACATCATATTCCAATAAGAATCAAATGGAATCTCATGTTGTCTCTGAATTCTAGTTGACTGTAAATATATTTCGACTGGTAATACATCATCATGACCATATGTTAGTCGAAAAGGCACATTATTTGTAGCATCCTTAGGGGAGGTTCGACAAGCCCAAAAAATATGGTCCAATGCCTTATGCCAATTTCTTGGCTTCTTCCCCACATGCTTCTTAATTAACCCAATAACTGCTTTATTCGCTACTTCGACTTGGCCATTAGCATGAGCATAATAAGGTGTGATGTTAAAAGTTTGAATCCCATTTCTTTAGAAAATTCTTGCATCTTTCGACTAGTAAAAACTGATCCCTAATCCATTGTAATAGTTTCTGGGATTCCAAACCTGTAAATAATGTGCTTTTGAATGAATTCGATTACTGCATCTTAAGCCACGTTTACCTGTGGTATAGCCTCAATCCATTTAGTGAAATAATTTATTCTCACTAAAATTTATTTTTGACTCTTGGATGATGTTGGTTGAATTTCACCAACTAAATCCAAAGGCCAACCTTTGAAGGGCCAAGGCTTCACTATAGAATGTAGTTCGCTTGCAGGAACATGTTGAATGCATGCATGTACTTAGCATTCTTGACATCCTTTGGAGAATTCAATACAATCCTTAAGAATTGTAGGCCAATACATTCCTTGTTGAAATAATAACCATTTCATCTTATGGCCCACTTGATGTGCTCCACATGCCCCACTATGGACATTAGAAAAATCCAAATATGCCTCAGTTTCGCTAAGGCATTTGAGTAAGACACCTTCAGGCGTCTTTTTGAACAATTCATTCCCCATAAAAACATAACTCAAGGCACGATATTTGACCTTTCGTTCGACAGAAGCCGTAGGATTCTGCAAGTAGTCTACTATTGGCTTTTCCAATCTTCGTCTATCAAACTATCTATAGCCAATATCTCAAAGCTTTCTTCGTCAACATATCCTAGCTTCATTGTTTCCAAATCTGTTGGGGATAGCTTAGCTGATACAACCCTTCATCTGACTTTGATTGCATCTTGTAATTTTTCCTTCGAAATTTTGTATCCTGAAGCAATCTAGGCCAAGTCATTAGCCTCTTGATTCTTAAGTCGAGGTATGTGTCGAATGCTTACCATTTCGAATATCTGTAACAACTTATTGGCGATCACAAAGTACATGATAAGATTTTCCTTGACACATTTGTATTCCGTTGTAATTTGTTTTATTACCAACTCTGAGTCACCCATTATTTCGACTCGAGTTGCCCCCAATTCCAATAATATTTCAAGTCCAGCAATTAAAGCTTCATATTCAGCTTCATTGTTTGAAAAAGGCCTTCGACATTGTACTTGAATTTTGTTGGAATTTTGTTAGGAGAAATAATCAATACTCCAATTCCCGTTCCATATTTATGACTAGAACCTTCGAAGTATAACTTCCATGGTTCAAGCTCCACAAAGTTTAGGGAGTTTTCGACTATAGAGTGGTTGACTATAAAGTCGGCTACCACTTGTCCTTTAACAGCCTTTAAAGGCATATAAGTTAAAGATTATTTTGTTAAGGCTGAAGCCCATTTACCAATTCGACTGTGCAAAATAGGTTTAGAAAGCATATGTTTAATAACGCTGAAATGAGATGAAACATAAACTTCCACTGGCTTTATATAATGCTTTAATTTTGTACAAGAAAAGATAGACAAAGACAAAACTTTTCGACTATACTATATCTAATCTCTGCATCATTCAAGAATCTACAAGGTAATAAATGGCTCTTTCGACGCCATTTTCATCCTCTTGAGCTACCATGCTCCCTAAGGTATTGCCAGACGCAGATATGTACAATCTCATACTCCTATTTCTACAAGGAGGCGCCAGAACTGCAGGGTGAGCAAGGTACTCCTTAATCTTTTCGAACACTTCTTGTTACGCTTGCCCTCACTTAAAACCTTCTTTCTTGAGTCGAAGTAGAGGTGAAAAGGTTTGAGTCTTTCGACTTAGATTAGAAATTAATCTTCTTTGAAAGTTGATCTTTCCTAGCAATGACTGCAACTCCTTCTTTGTCGAAGGCGTTTTCGCCTCCATGATGGCCTTGACCTTATTCTGATTGATCACTATTCCTTTTTTGTGGACCAAAATACCTAAAAAATCCCCCGGCTGCACACAGAAAACACACTTAAGAGGATTCATCTTGCGACCATGCTTCCTCATTCTTTCAAACGATTGTTGAAGATGGTCTATATGATTTTTTCCTGAAACTGACTTAACCACCATATCATCAATATAAATTTGCATAAATGTTTCAATAAAGTCATGGAAAATAGAATTCATTGCTCTTTGAAATTCTGCCTCAACATTCTTCAGGCTAAAGGGCATTACTACCCATTCGAAAGTGCCTAAAGCTCCCGAGCATCGAAATGCTATTTTTGACACGTCTTCCTCAACAATGAAAATATGATTATATCCAGAATATTCGTCAAGCATACTTAAATACTCATGGCCTACAGCAGAGTCGACTAGCATTTCTGCCACAAGCATTGGATACTCATCCTTTGGGGTTGCAGCATTCAGGTCTCTAAAATCTATGCAAACCTTTAAAGTTATATTCTTCTTAATAATCAAAACAATGTTGGCAATCCATTCGACATACCTGGTCGTACGTTTGAATTTACATCTCAGAAGTCTTTCGACCTCCTCTTTGATCTTTGAGAGAACGTCCCGTGCAAAACGCCTTGGAGTTTGCTTGATGGGCTTCTTCCCAGAATTTATTGACAACTTTAGTTCGACCAGATCTCTGCATAAACCAGGCATTTCGTCGTAATCCCATGTGAAGCAGTCTCCAAACTCCTTCAGCAGTTGAATTACTTCGACTCTGAGTTGTGGGTCAAGGTTGGCACTGATGTAAGTTGGCTTTTTCGTTATCCCTTCCCCCAGGTCGATCTCTTCTAGAGGATCTTGCACCAGCATTTTGATGTTGCTTTTTAGTGGATCCTTCTCAAAGCAAAAAGGCTCATCATCGTTGATGGCATCTAGCCTTTGGCTTGGCACTTCAAATTGTTCTTTGTCGGGTGGCTCCGGGTTGAAGTCCTTCCCAGGACATTCGAAGTGCATTTCTTCAACTTTGGCTTCGACAACCATGTATTTTACTTCATCCTCTAAGGCCGCTTTCAATTTGTTTTCAGCCATATAAGCTGAAATGTTTTTGAGTGCCAATCACTCAGCTATTGTCACTAAATTCACGGCCCCAACCAGTTTGTTGGATCCCAGCTATTCCGAAGACATAGTCTTCTTCGCCTACAACCTCCATATCCCACTCAAATTCGTGTGTGGGATGCAGGTACAAGGAGCAGAAGGCGTTATCTGCAGGTGTAAAGTCAAAACCTGTAGGGTTGCACGGTGCTATGTGGGCTAGATTTTTATCAAAGTGTCGTCCACTTATTTAGTTAACCTCAGCCATGTAATAACTTTGGTCTGCCTCGATATTTTCGAAAATTCCATCACTTCTCCAGATGGATATCCTTTGGTGAAGTGACGAAGGTACTGCACCTATTCCATGGATCCTCTCCCTTCCAAGGAGTAGATTATAATTCGCCTTAGATGCAATCACCATAAACATCATTGGCCTAGTAATCGTGCCAATGGTCAAGTCTGCCTGAATGACTCCCATGGTTGTTCCCACTTTCCCTTCGTAATTCGAAAGGACCATGTTATGTGGCTTCGTGTCGGAGTCACTTTTGCCAATCTTTTTTAACATATAATGCGGCATAATATTTACTTCCACTCCTCCATCTACTAGTATCTTATTGATACCCACGTTTTCTATTTTTCCTCTAATGAATAGAGGTTCCATGTGGTTTTTCATGGCTTCATCTGGTCTTTCGAAGAACGCATTCTATTCCTTGACACAACCATTATTCAAAATGTAGTAACACACTGGCCTTTGACAGGCCACTTCTTATTTGACCTCATCTTCTGGGTCTTCCAATTCCGTCACCCTGTCATACTCCTTGGGTAGCACAAATACAACATTACAGAGAATGTCGAGTGACGATTTTGATCCCGAGTCGAAATCGTTCGTCATGATATCATCATCTGCCAACATCTGGTCAGACTTCTCTTTTTCATCTTCCTGCTGGTCTGTGAACAACTTTCTTTTGACAACTTTCTTCTCGACTAGTTTTTTGTCTTTATTGTTGTCCTTTTTGATCTGCATGTTGCTACTAGACTCAACATTCTCTTTTTCCGCAACTTATCTCTCAGCCTTGCGCTTCCTTTGCTGATGTCTCCATTGAGACCTCATCATTGGATTCTTCCCTTTATATTTTTCTAAATTCCAGACTCATTTCGTGGAAGCTTGGAGCTCTCTTCGGTACACTATCGAAGATCCTCTTTCGACTTCAAAATTTTGCCACTTTTTCTGGCCATTCTCTCTTTTCTCCACTGGGCTCACCCACTTGCCATTGGGGGCATCAGAAGTGGGCTTGAAGGTTGATGGCCTATTGCCACGTACCCCTGGTCCATGTTGATCATATCTTTTTGGTGCTCCCTTTTTGTCGAAAGTGCCATGTTTACTTGAGTTCCTCCAGTTGTTCCTATCATTCGCCCCTCAAACCCCTTGTATGTTCTTTGTAGCTTTTCGGTCAAAGACAACACTGCATTTGGGACACATCATCACTTGGGAATTCTTTCACTGGCATCTGTGAAAAAAATCAACCAGATTTTCTTCTTGTTTAGGATATGCCACTTTGGCATATTCTTCTTGTTTAAGAGTGGATTTGTCCACTTCCATCGCGGACTCGTTGGCCATCTCGACCATGTTAACTCCAAGATTAGTATCTGCAGAGATATCTATTTCCTGAAATTTCATCCTAAGGCCTTCAGTGGCCTTAGTTTCGTTGTTGATTTGTTTGAAACTATCAATAGTTTCACACATTGAAATTACTTCGTTGGAACCCTCGGTAGTCCCGTTATCGAAGCCTTCAGCAGCTTCATTCATGAAACCTTCAGTGGTTTCAATTTGAAAGTCGTCAGTGACCTTCTTAGTGAAGCCCTCATTGACTTCTTTGTCGAAGCCGTTAGTGACTTCATGATTGAAGTTTCCAATAATCTGGACGAAACCCTCAGCGGTTTCTTGATCAGAATCTTTAGCAACTATTCTAGTGAAGCCATCAGTAGCTTCGACCATTTCAGCATTACTGGGGAAGTCATCAACAACTTCGACCATGTTTATCATGCATGGTTCTGAATAGTGTGCATCAATGATGGGGAGGGGATCAGAGTCCATCTTCATTTTATTTTTTGATTTATCAGCAAATTTGAGACGTCCATCCTTAATAGCATTATGAACGAGATCCCTGAAAAGAAAACATTGAGACGTTTTATGGCCCAGAAAATTATGATATTTACAAAAATCTCTCTTTTTTCTCTATTCTAAAGGAGGCATTTTAGTGCCAGGAGGCACTATCATTTGGTCATCTTTAACTAACACATCAAAGATTTTGTCACATTTGGTGACATCACAGGTATAGGTCCTTTTAGGGAACCCATCGTTCTTCTCTGAATCGACTAGATTCTTTCCATTAGACGGCGTTAAAACTTTACATGAGTAAGGTGGGCCTTGCTTTAATTAAGCAAGGTCAATTTCACTCTCGTCGAAAAAGGCATCGATATTAGTTTCTTGCTCATCTTCGTAGAATTCGACATAGGCTACCCTCTCCTTTCTATTCTTGTTAGCCCTAGCTTTCTCAGCCTTCAATCGTTTGACCTGTCAAACTCTATCAGCCAATTGGGCCATATCTCTACTGGGTATCCAACTTCTTCCTAATTGAGTAGTCGAGGCCACCAGCAGCCATTTCGACCAACTCATGTTCAGGAACTTGAGTAAAGCACCTTGCCTTAAGCAATCGAAACCTATTTAAGTAATCATCAATTTGCCTTATCTTTGTTTGTCCTATATAGAATTGCTCATGGAACAATCTCCCCAACTGAGTCAAATTGTGGATCGAATTTGCTGGCAGTGTTGTAAACCAAGTGAAGGCGTTTTTGTGAGTGAACTTGGGAAATACTTCACTCTTAGGTTTTCGTTGTTAGCGATTTCGCCAGCCTCTTTCAAGTATCTTGCCACATGTTCGACTGTGGACTCACTAGTATTCCCAGAAGACTTAGTGAATTTGGGGACTTTCCATCTAGGGGGTAAATTTGTCTGTTAGATGTATTCAGATAAAGGTGATGTATAATTTAGCCTATGAAGGCCAATATTTACCCCATTTATGGCCATAATCCTTTCGACCATGACTGCCAGGTTGTTATCTGCCGCTACATCTTCACGTCGAACTTGATTTATTACTTCATCAGCATTCTGGTTCCTATTTACCATCACTACCCTTGGTTCCCCTTGGATTGGCTGTTCAACTCTAGGAGGTTCGACCCTATGTGGTTCGACTACTACCCACTGGTTTAAAACATTCACTTGGGGTACATTTGGTTGAACTTCTTGATTAATTGTAGGGTCTTCTTCTAAGACCACCCCAATATTTTGTACCATCCAGTCCCTCTGAGAATGTCGAGGGGGTTGTGGAACAACAAAAAAGTCAGCAATATGCGTCATTTGTGCTGCCAATTGTTGGTTGGTCTGGGTAGTATTTTGGATTAAGGGATTGAATATAACCCCCATTTGTTGGGCAAGCATCTAGACCATCTCATGATTACTTTCGTCTATCTGTTGCCTTATCACCGCTGCAGAATTGTTGGTGATGTTTGGCATCTGGGTAAGATATCTAGTTCCTAAAGGTTGGCTAATTTGACCCTTATTGTTTATACCTGAATCCGATCCTTGTAGTGGCGAAGTAACATTCACCACTGGGTCTATAAATGCTGATGAGGCATTGTGCAAACTTGCCATCACTGATGTTGGCATACCATAGGGTTGATAACGCCCTATTGGAGGCATTGAAAATCTAAGCACAAAAGGCCTAAATAAACTATGTCCCACTAGAGGGGGGGGGGGGTCGTTGGTAGACCCTGTGTTCCCCCATAGGATGGAATGGGACCGAATCGACTGCATAGGCGTCGAACTTGCCGTGGTTGGTATGGCTTCAGATACTGACGCTGAAACCACATTGCCCCCTGAGGAAGAAGGGGGTGGTTCTCCATAATTTGGTGGATTTTGGTTACTTGGAGGATTTAGATTCGCCAACCTAGTTACGTATCTCCTTCTAGGCCTCTCTTCGTTGTTTGTGGCTATTTTACCACTCCAAAGTCTCATGTAACGAAGCGTAGAGAGAACGTAAAAATGAAATGCTTAAATGTAAAAGATTTTTCCAAAAAAGTAAAAGATTTTTTTTTAAAACACTATAGCACGGTCCCACCGGGTGTGCCAATTTGTATACCGTGAAAATTGGCAAATAACCGATGGTCTTCCAAAAAATTAATTTGGTTAATTTGCAGGATCAACCAGTGAATCCTAAGGACATAGCTATTGTGTTTTAATGTATTTCTGGAAAATTATAGAACACTTCGACAATATTCATTTGTTATGAAAGATTGTTTGATTATTTGTTGAAAAAGACTAAACTTTGCAAAAGTTTAGTAAAGCAAAGCAATAAAGAAAAATAACTTCAAAGTAAAAGAAATGCAGTAAAGAGAAATTGGTAAAAGAAAGTAAATTTCTATTGAATAAAATGTATGATGTTTCAAACGTACATTTCTTAACAGTAACTCTTTTCTCACGTTAACTTGGATACTTTGAGTAAATTTGAGTATAATACAATAATTGAACACACGGAAATCCTAATACTAAGACTCCTATTTATAATGGGTCGAAATAACTGCCTCCAACGAGCATTTCTTCAAAAGTTGACACGTTTCGCCCTACATGTCTTCATTTCACCATGGTTATCCACGTGTCTCTCTTGAGAAACGGATAAGGACAAAAGACAGCTATCTATCTGTATTTGAAATTCAAACTCTTGTCGAAGGAAGGCTTCAAAGCATCCCTTCGCCGAAGTGACTTTCTATTCTTAGAAAATATTTCAAAGTATTTTCTCAAGCACGTCTCCTCATGAGAATTATTTCGACAAAAATTCATACCAACTTCTGTCGAAGTCCACCAAATTTAAGAAACTTTAATTTTTACTTAGTTTCTCAAATGGGAACATGGCGTCGAAATTCCCAGCCAACACGTTTACCGGTTAAATGTTTAAAAATTTGATTTTCTTTGAAAAAATTTCACTTGGGCGCGTGGAGGTAACCGGTTACAGGGTTTTGTTAATCGGTTACACCTGTTAAAAAATCACTTTTTCATAAATCACTTTTATGGCTTTAATTTCTTGGTCAATTTTCTTCCACTTACTTTCTTTTGGGAAAACCCTATCATTAAACACTCACTCATATCCCAACAACTACCAACAAAAATATTTACTCTCCATTTACTTCCCACTCATCAAATCTCCCTACAAATTACGTACATTTCTCACTTTTACCATTACATTCTATTCATTACCCACAATCTCCAAAATCACTTAAACCCCCAAACAACTTTCATCTCAGCATCAATGGCTCCTCTAAGAAGAGAAAATGGCAAGGGCAAAGCTACTGATCCATCTGAGCATGCATCCACTAAACCTGACCCTTGGAAGGTTGGTTCAATCCTCCAAAGAGAATAGGCTGCTACATGCTTCATAAACAGAACTCTAACAACACCCAAGTATGGTAATCTATCTATTTTTCCTGCAGATATTTTTGATTTCCATGTACTTTTTTCTTTTCAAGGGTTAGAGGTTGTGATTTCTGATTTTGGTCCATTTTACCCGGATTTGGTCAAAGCCTTTTACTCAAATTTGTCTATTGAACCTGGTTGTGTAGTCAAATCCTCTGTGGAAAGAAAGGAAATTGTGTTATCTATGGAAGACTTTGGAAAATGTTTAAGTATTCCATATGAGGGTGAGAGAATATGTCAAGGTTTTACTTGTGATTGGAAGTGAAATTCTGGTAGCAGATCTCATATGTCCTGAGAGATGACGAGACATTGATCTCTGCTTCACTAAACAAGGACAAAACAAGAACATCCAAATACTGCAAAATAATACCAGTGTTATGACAGATGTTCCAATATCTGTTAAGACATATATTTTTGAGCATAAGAGCAGACTGAATTGAACATAACAGAATGATAAATAACACCAAGATATGATGACCTATTTCGGTGAACAACAACACCTACATCTGGGGGCTACCAAGCCATGAATGAATTCACTATCAGTATTATTAATTCTAAGTATACAACCTCTGGTAACTTATCACTTAATTCCCTACCCAGTGCAATTCTATCTAGAACCCCATATAGATAAGAGAAGCCCATCTCAATTCCTAAATCACCTCAGTGATATCTAACAGTTACAATCTCCGGTAACTGCATCAAGTTGTTCAATTGAAAGATAACCCTTTCAACACAAAATTTAGTCAAGACTCTTGACTAACACTAATACTTGAATTTGCTTAATAGTTTCATCCAAGAACAATATAGAATTCATTACCTACAGGTTTCTGAATATGAAAAACTATGTCTACCACAATGTATCAAACTGATACAAGGGGTGACTTACAATACAAGAAAGTACACGACTCTCAAAACCCAAAACCCTTATTTTTACTTTACAAAATTTTTTAACGAGGTCTAGTCTATTTGCCCTCGGTCTTGGTCTTCCTTTTATAATCTTTTGTTGTCCATAGGCTTCGAAATCTCTGTTTAATCATCCCTTGATCCATGTTCAGATTGTGCCTGAAATCTTGGAACAGATCTGCAATAAACTTGTTGTATTAGACCAAGATGTCGAGTCCTTAAGATATGACATCTTGTCCGACATATTTTCTTTTAATAGATCTCTTCATGTTAGGACATCTTGTTCAACATCGTGTTTTAGCCAAAATTTAGTCAAATCTTAGAGCCTTCAAGAAGGACTATGAGAAAAATACATACTACTTTAGCATTAGTAGGTTATCTAAGCATGAGATCTTTGCAAAAAGAGCTATATATAATGGGAAAACTCCAAGTCGGTTAATATTGTACTTGTCAAACCTAATAGTAAGAAATCGTATGCTACATTACTTCATTGCATACATCTTCATGTCAAATCATTCAAATCATTCACAAATTAGTGATACGGGAATGCAAATTATTTATGCTGTGAAAATAGGTTGAAGGTTAATTGGGCTTACGTTATCATGCATCATATGATACATCAAACTCTTGGGTGGACTTCCATATGCTAGGCTTATCACAAAAATTCTAGAATTCTGTGAAGTTGATTTAGAGGGGGAAGCTAAAGTGAAAATGACTCCAAAGGAACATAAAATCACTGTTGGGGCTGCCAACAAGAATATGGTAATTTTTAAGGATCAGGATGGGATTTATAAGCATAGGGAAACCACTTCTTCAAGTGCTCCTATACCTAAAGTACGGATCACAAATGAAATACTCTACAACAAGATGCACTCCATTGAGAACCTTGTCACAACTGGTTTTCGTGACATTCGCCTTGAGATAACCGAAATCAGGCAAAACCAAAATCGTGACCAAGAAGAAAGTGAAGAAGAATCGGAGGATGAAAGTGACTAAAGCCTCTTTTGTGTTTCCTTATGTATTTATTATTTTTCTTTGTTGTGTCGAAGTATTATGAAATTTTCCTATCTCCACTTTTCCGTTTTGTTATCGTTTATGTTATGTTCTGTATTATGTTTTGATATGTAACTCTAACACAAGTTTTATGTTATGGATTATGGCTTATGTTTGAATTATGTTAATTATTTATGTAGTGTTTTAATTCTTTTATGGTTTATATTTTGTTTTTGATTTCAAATCTTTATTATACTCTTTTTTCTATTCCTTTTGTTAATGATAAAGGGGGAAAAGTATGTGTGTTTGTATCCTCTAACATATGCAGCAACAAAGTCTTCAAAAACTATTTGATCAAGAGGAAGTTTGATCAAGGGGAAGTTATCAAAGTTAGGGGGAGCATTTACTTAAGAGCTTTTCAATGTTCTATGAGATTCAAGCAATTCAAAGTTTCAATGGTTGTCATCATCAAAAAGGGGGAGATTGTGGAGACAAGGTTCTCCAACATTGTGTTTTGATGAAGACATGTATTATCTCTCAAGTTCGTGTGCATTATCAAAGGATGAGAAAAAGCTCCCTGTTCAAAGTTATGGTATCAAGACTTGTATCATAAGCAACATTGTCAAGATGATCTTGGACCTTAGGAGATTGATCACATCATTAAGGTAAAAGTTACAATTTTATCATGTGTCTTATAATAGGGCTCAGAAACATCATATACATTTCATCTTGATGCATAAAAAACATTTTGGTAACTTTTGTTTTTGTATAATCATGTTGCTTAAAGTATTTTTCATTTTTTCACCGGGTGTAACCGGTTACACCATATTGTTAACCGGTTACATGAACGTGAATTTAAGTATTTTTCAAAAATGCGCTAGGTTTAACCGGTTAACCAATACTTATAACCAATTACACCTTAAAAAAATTTTAATTTTTATAACACGCTTAAGCTGTAACCGGTTACTATTATGTGTTAATCGGTTACCACTGAAGCAGTGACATTTTTGGCATAAAATCTCATGACATTGTTTCATGAGATCATACTTCTTCAAAAAGGTATTATGCATGTATAAATACATGTGATATTATATTTTCATTCTTCATCTCTTTTATTACAATTCAAACTCAAACTTTCATTTTTTAAACAAGTGTTTTGTTTCGTAAGTTTTTGTGTGAAACTTTATGCATTCAATTTTATTGCATCATTAAAAAGTTTCATCAATACAATTCTAAGCACTTGTGTAACATACTTGAGAATTGTATACTTGAAAGGGATGATCAATTCAAGTAATTTATAAAAGTCTTACAACTTCAAGCTTCTTATCAAACTCATATTTGTGTGTATACCTTGTTGTCCAGGATTGTTGGAAATAAGATATGGAAAAAGAGATGATTGTTTTCTTTTTCTACTTTGTAAAATCATAAGGTAGTGTGACTTATTGATTTAGTTAGTAAATTTTGTATAGAGGTTAGGATTAGGCTTGTACAAGGTCCTAACAAATAGTAAAATCTCTTACATGTGGTAAGGGGACTAGATCTACTCTCAGATTGTGAGAGGAACTAGTATAATTCCTCTGTGTTATTTACTTTTCTACATTTTACAGCTTTCATAAACACCATCAAATCAAAAAATTAAAGTAACATTTCACTAAAACCAAAATCTATGAAAGTACCTTATTCACCATCCCCTAAGTGCACTCTACACTTACATAGTTGATATATTTTTAAATAAAAAATATTTTTTTATACATCAATATCATTATTAGTTTATTATTTCGAACTTTCCTTTTTCATGAATGTGTAAATATTTAATGTTGTTTTTAGAAAAAATATTATATTTTCATTTGAATGAATTTTTTAAAAGTGGAACGTGTTACAAATATGAATTTTTTATTTTGAGTTGCAAATCTTAAAATTAGGTTTGTTAATTGATTCAAGGTTAATTTTTAATTTAAGGGTTATAAATCTTGTAATTAATCTTGAAGAATTAAATAGAAATTTTAAAACTTAAGATTAATATTAATAGTATTATTTGAAATAATTAATCAGATTAATTAGTATTAAAAATTTATTTAATATTTTTTATTAAAATGATTTTATAGTAAATAGATACACAACTCATTTATTGGTCCATCATATAAAAATAGTACTCATTTATTGCAGGCAAATTAAGAACTCGTGTATGGCTCATTTCTCACAACTCATTATTTTCACCACTTAAAGAAACATTGTTGCATCACTCTACTTACATAAGCATTCAACCAATTTTGCAACAACTAATTTAATCATGTGAGAAAAATACTGCCTTTATTTTTACCCATCTACATTTTCTACATCAACTTAATGCACAACAACTTTATTATCCTTTCATATTTATTACTTGACATAAAATATGTCACATATAATACCATTGGTTTCCAATTCTTTTTAAATTCTTTCGCAATTCCTTTGTTTTTCAGCTTTGTCCAATCCAAAACATGTTGATACAAGCTATATGAAATTAACAGTTAAACAAAAACTGAACTATGGAGAATCAAAGGTGGACTAAGGTTTCTTACAAGCAAAAGAAAGGAAGAAAATGGGATGAAGAAGGCAGTGGAAAAGGAAAATACTCCAACGAAACAACGACTTTTTTCATCACGGAGTTCCCGGATAGAATGAGAGCTAAAGATTTATTCAAGGTATTCGCAGATTATGGAGAAGTGGACGAAGTTTTCATCCCTCAAAAGCGTGACAAAAGGGGAAGAAGATATGGCTTTGTTAGATTCTTTGGGGTAGAGGATACCAGAAGAATGAGTTTGAAACTCGACAACATCTTCATTGACGGTAGGAAGTTGTTCGCTAATGTCCCGAGGTTCGCTAAGATGAGAAACGAAGGTATGGATAAGGAAGGTCAGTCAAAGAAACACAGACAGGAGAAGGAAGACTACAGGAATAAGAAGGGAGACAACAATCAGACTTTTTTTTAACAAGATGTCAACAAGGCTAGCCAGCCTAATCCTTCTTTCGTTGATGCTGTTAGAAGAGGTGATAAGGATAAAAAGTGGGACTTGCAATATGAAGTTGAGGAGGAAATTTGGAGAGATTTCATAGAGCTTTTGTTGGAAGGGTGATTTCTTCTGGGATGACATTTAACATCCAGAGACTTTTTCACTAAGAAGGTTATTTTGGGGTCAAGGTGACACCTTTGGGGGGCGAATATTTGCCTGCTGGAGGAGAACGAGTCTGGGGAAATAGATGAGCTTTTAAATAGTGCAAAAAGCTGGCTAGACCAGTGGTTCGTCGAGGTAAGAAGTTGGAAGCCTGGTGACATTGATCCAGAAAGACTTACATGGGTGAGGATGTATGGCATACCTTGCCATGCTTGGTCAGTGAGTTTTTTTTAGTTCTTGTCTTCTAGAGTGGGGAAGTTGTAAGTTGTGAAAAAGATTCATTGAATTTCTCAAGGATGGACGTGGCGAGTGTGATGATTAGAAAGTCCTGTGGGGTGTCAATCGATGAAGTATTCAAAATCTCCATCAATGGTGTTGTTTATCATATCAGGATGGTAGAAGAAACAAAGGGTTTTAGATGTAACCATTTATCCAAGCTAGACATTATTTCATCTTAGTCGAATTCTGAAGAGTCGGAAGATTCTTTGGTTAAGGATAGTGCTCGCTGGTGGAGCTCCGGGGAGGAGAACGTCGGTGAAGGAGAAGAAGTTAAGAGTGATTGTCGATGACCTGCTAGGAGCAGACCTATGTCTAAGGTAGGTTGCTCAAAGGGTTCTTTTTTCTCTTCTGGGTCTAATAAAAGTGTGTCAGGTAAAGGTCTCAGTAGGCATAGTGAAGAGCTCGAGGTCATAGGTACAAGGTTTCAGAAGAAGTTGATGAGAATGTTCAGACGTGGAGTGTGAAGTCAACATCATAATTTAATGAAGATGGAACAAAGGGTGAGTCAAATGGTAGGATAGTACAGAAAAAAACGTTTTAATAACTTATCTTCAAATTCATTAGGGAGGGAGTTATCTTTTGATGGACAGATTAAGGCCCATTTGCATATTAAGGCCCAGGAGCCATTATCTGTATTAGGCGGTAAAGGGTCTTCCAAGGCCCAATATGTTGATAGGGAGATTTTTCTTCCAGAAGATGTATCATCAAAATTGGGGAAATGGGTGTTTTGCGGGCTAGCAACAGTTATCCCTTCAATGAGCCAAGTTTAAAAGACATTGGATTCCAGGGTCAATCTATCTGCAGAGATCTCTGAAGATCCAATAGAAGAATCTCTAGATGTTTCTCTTCAAGGTGTTAAGACTCTAGGGTTGGGTCTTGAAGGTAAAAGGGTTGATGTAGAACAGGTTTCTCGGTGTCATTCGGTCTCAGATTATGAAGTTATGAAGGGGAATAAGAGATTTTGGGAGGAGTTAGAGAGTAAAGTATCCAAAAAGGTTAGGGAGATTGTGGTTTCATTGGGAGTAAGTGGAGCTGAGAATGGGTTTGATATGGTGAAAGAAATTAAAGCTTTAGAGAGGAGAGATGAAGAAAGTAAGGGCAAGAGGGTGGCTAAATCTAAAGTTTCTCAATGAATGTTTTTTCTCTGAATATGAGAGGGTGTGGCAGTTTGGTGAAAAGGAAGAGGGTCGCAAAGTTGATTCAGTCAAAGAGCGTAGATATTTGCTTCATCCAAGAGACAAAGAAGGAGAAGATTATTGGTCTTTTGACTTCTTCTCTTTGGGGTAACAATGATGTGGAGTGGACAGATTTGGGTTTGACAGGGAGCTCTGGTGGAATGGTCATCCTTTGGAGAAAATACTGCATGGATCTTATTTGTAGTTTTAGGGGAGAAGGATTTGTTGGTCTTAATACGAATTGGAAGGGTAGAGAAATATTCTTCGTCAATGTGTATTCTTCGTGTAACCTGTTAAAGAAGAGCTTGTGGACTATTCTTGTTAGGGTTAAAAAGAGGTTTGGGAGAGGTGATTGGGTGGTAGGAGGAGATTTAAACTCTGTAGCGTACAAATAACAAAGGAAAGGAGTAGGGAGTAATAGTAGTAACAAGGAGATTGAGGAGTTCAGAAGTTTTATTTTTCAATTGGATTGTGTTGATGTTCCGTGCGAAAGAGGTATTTTTTCATGGTTTAACAGGTCAGGTAACTCCATGAGCAGACTAGATAGATTCTTGGTGTCAGATAAGTTGGTCGAAGACTGGAAGATTAGAGGTCAACACATTGAGAGAAGAGAAGTGTCTGATCACTGCCATGTGTGGTTGATGGCCAATGCCCTTGACCGGGGGCCAAAACCTTTTTGTTTCAACAATAGTTGGTTGAAGCATCCTGATTTTATATCCTTTGGGAAGTCTAGTTGGGAGTCTGAGGAGGTTAAGGGGAGAGGAGACTTTGTTCTTAAGACGAAATTAGGTAGACTTAAAGAAAGTCTCAAAAAGTGAAGTCGAGAAGTGTTTGGGTGGATAGACGTAAAAGTTGAGGAAGCAATCAATGATCTCAACGATCTTGATGAGGAAGTCAGCAGGTTAGGCTTCATTAGCATTGAAGATATTGTTAGATAGAGGACGAAGGCTTCAGTAGAAGTGTGGCATAACTTGAATATGAAATAGGGTTTGTTAAGATTGAAAGCTAGAGAGCTCTGGTTGAAGGAGGGGGACAATAACTCGAGGTTCTTCCATTTAGCAGTTAGAAGGAGAAGAAGGAGGAATAATATTTTGTTTGTCAAACCTGATAGAGGTATTATTGATGATGTTTCAGGAGTTAAGTCTGAAATCAACAAGTTCTTCGAGGATAATATTAGGGAAGCTTGTTTTAATCGTCCTAAGCTTGTTGACTTGGGATTGAAGAGGTTATCAGATGAAGACAAAAGTGGGTTGGAAGCTGAATTTACAAAAGAAGAAATCAAGGAAGCGGTTTGGGGGTGCAATGGTGGAAAAAGCACGGATCCAGATGGCTTTTCTTTTACGTTTTTCCAAGTGTGCTGGGAGATTGGTAAAGGAGAAGTGTTCAGGTTCGTGCTAGATTTTCATGATAATCCAATGTTAACAAAGGCTGCCTCAACCTCGTTTATTGCTCTTGTTGCTAAAACTAAGAATCCCCAATCTCTAGGGAACTATAGACCTATTTGTCTAGTTAACTGTTACCAGAAAATTCTCTCTAAGTTGCTAGCAGGCAGGTTAAGGATTGTGGTTAGTTCTCTAGTGTCTTCTGAGCAAACAACTTTTGTGCCTAGAAGATGTATCTTTGTTGGAGTTTTAGTGGCTAACGAGGTTCTAGATTTAGCTAAAAGGAGTAAAATAAGTTGTATTCTAGAATCTAGAACTTAAGCAGAATACAACTTATTTTAGTGTGTATTCATTAGTCCCTGGATTCAAACTTTAGTGTGTAATGGATCTATGTCAGTGTTAATGAATGGAAGTGCTTCTAGGGACTTTGTAGTTGGGAAAGGATTGCGTCAAGGGGACCCGTTGTCGCCCTTCCTTTTCATTCTCATTATGGACGTGTTAACTCAAATGGTGAAGAAGGCAGAGTTTGAAGGTTTGTATGAAGGATTCAAAGTGTGTTCAGAGGTTCAGCTTAGCATTTTTCAGTTCGCAGATGATACCTTGTTGATGGGTGAGGCTAATTGGAGAAACTTATGGTGTATCAAGGTCGTACTTCGTGGTTTTGAGATGCTATCAGGTCTTAAAGTGAATTTCTTTAAGAGCGGGATATGAGGAGTAAATCTGAGCCCTAATTTTTTGGTAGTTGCTTCTAATTTCCTGCATTACGATATTTGAAATGACCTTGTTTTTTTCTTGGTGTTTTTATAGGGGATAGTCCTAGGAGAATTCACCATTGGCAGAATATCATTGACAAAGTCAGGAGCAGGTTAGCAGAAAGGGAGACATATGTCAATAGGAGGGAGACTTGTTCTAATTAACGTTGTTATCAATGCATTACCTTTGTATGCATTTTCTTTCTACAAGGCCCCTGCAGGAGTTATCAAGTCTCTTCAGAGTATTTAGAGTAGGTTTCTATGGGGTGGCTGTGAATCTAAGAAGAGGATTCATTGGGTAGATTGGAAGTCCATCTGTTTGCCTAAAGAGAAGGGTGGGCTGGGCATTAAGGATCTAACTTGTTTCAACATGGCTCTGCTTATGAAGTGGAAATGGAGAATGTTGAAAGCTGAAGACTGTGTGTGGAACGAATTGTTGGAAAGTAGATATGGTAGTGATTTTCCTTTGGTTATTAACAATTATGATGGGGAGAAAGGAAAGAGATCAGATTCAATATGGTGGAGGGACTTGTTAGGTGTGGGTTATGATCATGCTTCCAAGAGGAATAATTTTGTAGAGATTATGAGGTGTAAGTTGGGGAATGGGGAGGATGTTTCTTTCTGGCACAATCGGTGGGTCCTAGATGTTCCACTGAGGGAAGTTTTTCCTAATTTATTTTTCTTTGCTAAGGGTTCTTATGGTTCAGTTGCGGATCTAGGTGTGTGGAGAGGGGAGAAGTGGTCTTGGAATCTCTATTTTAGTCATTTTCCTCCTGATTCAGTTATGGCTAGGGAAAGAGAAGACCTTATGGAGTTGGTGGAAGATGTCAAACCTATTAGAGAGGTTGCAGATGATTTTAGGTGGGAACCAGGACGAAACTTTTTCTCTCCTTCTTCAGATGGATTTATAGTTAGTTCATGTTATCATAGCCTTAGTCAAGATAGAGAAGACAAAAGAGTGGGTGAAGACAACTTGGAAGGTTTGAAGAAAACTTGGCAGTTGAAACTTCCATCGAGAGTCCAATTATTTGTGTGGAGAGTGGTGAGAAACAGGATAGCAACAAAAGACCTCTTGGTTCAGAGAAATATTGGAATAACAGATGGAGATGTTGGTTACAAATTATGTAGGTACCATGAGGAAAGTATCACTCATGTGTTTTGGATTGTTTAGTTGCAGGAGCCGTTTGGAAGGGAGTAGAGCAGTGGTTAAGGATTAGTTATATCAGTAAAGAAAGTTGCATAACTTCTCTGTTGGATTTCGATGGTGTTATAAAAAAGCCACAGGAAACTCTAAGGGATTAATTGTGTGGGCTGCAAGTTTGTGGTTCCTTTGGTATGGTAGGAATTGTTGTGTTTTTGAAAATAAGTCAAAGTCTGTGTTTGAATTATTGAATTCTATTAAGTTCTACAGCTGGAAATGGTTTTCTGTTGTAAATCCTCATGATTGTTTTTCCTTTTATGAGTGGTACATTGTCCCTTTAGTTTGTTTAAAGAGGAGAATGTAATTGCTTTATATATAGCCAAAAATTTTGGCTATATATATATATATATATACACGTAAAAGTATATATTTTAATTAAGTGTATAATTAATAGATATTTGTAAGTGTATAATATATGTAAGTTATATGATGTTATCGGTATATCAATCCCCATATTATTTATCGATAGATAATTTCCCTATTATTTATTAAATCTAAACATGAACAATGTTGTACATGTGCAATATTTAATATTATTATTTCTATCGAAGTTGGATGTATGATAGAACGTATCCAAGAAGACGTGGGCTTAAACCACATTTTAAAGGAGTTGTTGCGTTTCTTACATATTCATTTGCTCAAGAATATTGTCGAAGCGAAGGAGGGGTAAGATGTCCGTGTTTAAAGTGTGGTTGCATAAATATAATTAGTGACCTAAGTGTAGTGAAACATTACTTGGAGAAATATGGTTTTAGGCCAAATTATTGGGTGTGGCATTCTAATGGAGAAATACTGCCATTGATGAATAGAGAGGCTTCATGTAGTCAAACACATGTTGAAGCTGAAATAAACATAGAGGCATCAAGAATTCAACCACATTTGGAAGACCATGAACAATTTAATCTCATAGATGATATGGTCGGTGATGCATTAGGGGTGAATGTGGATTATGATGAACCTCAAGATTTTGATGCAGATGAGATCCCGAACGAGAAAGTGTAAAAGTTTTATGAATTGTTGAAAGAAAGAAATATACCACTATTTGAGGGGTCTTCTGACTCCGGGCTATCCAAGTGTGTGAGGCTCTCGGCTGCGAAGTCAAATTGGAATGTTCTTGATCAGTGTTTAGATTAATAAAACCCTAAATACGCAACATTCTCATTAACTTGAAGCTATTACAAATTGTTAAGACTTTCTAGGCATTCGAATTTGCCCTAAGTTATTCCCTTGGATCATCTGACATATCTAGATTGTCAAAACAATCTTGTCATTCTTCCTTTGCATACTCTACAACTTTCTTTCTCAGTTGATTTATGCGTTTTGACCTAGAAGTTCTTCTTCTTTTGCGTGTCTTAACGAAGGTTGCTGAAGAAGAGTGTGCTTATGAAGCCATTTGCTTACATGTAGATCCTTCAGTTGTTGCATTACTCTTGTTTTCTTGAGTTGTTGCATAAGCATGACTATCTTACTGAAATCTGTCTTTGGAACCCAATATTTCTTTTGCTTATACTTTTTGGTGTTCAAAAGATTAAGTGGTTATGAAAATGAGTCTGCTAATGGGTTTTTATAGAATCGAGACATTCATAACCTTCGAGTATTCATTATTTTATTATTGATTAAGTCAAATCAATTTTAAATACTGACTCTTGGAAATGATATCTAGTATTCTGACCTATTAAGATTATTTTAACAACTGTAAATATTATTGTTAACATGTTAACTGTTGCTTCTGGTTATCTTATTACTTCATTAATGTTTTTATCAGATAATCATTAAGGGGAAAATAGAGTGATTATTTAAATGTAATGTATATAGAAATAAATTGGTCAAAACTTTTCTTCATTTATCAGGTTAAAGCATTACAAAATAAATATTACAAAAGGAATTGGTATGAACTTAGAATAAATCCCTATCTAAGTCATCCATTGCCTTGTAGGACAAGCAGTTGCCATAATAAGTATCTGGTTCATCTTCATCTATGTTCTCCTCTTCTGCCTCTGGAACAACAAGACGGTAAAACATCTCGTTGAGCCTCTTCCTCCTTGTCTTCTTCATGGACTTCTTATTCGGCTTCATCACAACTACTGAAGGACCTGCTTCTGTAGGTTGTTGAGGTACTGCTGACGAAACTTCTTCTGAAGTGTTCATGGTAGAGGGCATAGGCCCAGTAGCAAGTGCTTCTAAAGATGCACGCTTCTGAAGGTTTTGGATATTCAGATTCATAGAGCTCTCTGTGACTTCTGTCACAATAGAGATTTTGTTGATACGACCAATAAATATTTAACATGCATTGCACGATCCTTTATTGATCCCTGTTACTTGATCGTTTTCTCTTCCTTGTAAACTGATTTTTTAATGATGGCATGTTATGCATATATGACTGTATTTCTTTTCTTTTTTTCTCTTTTTATTCTTTTTGATGTGACAAAAAGGGGAGAAAAGATAGTAAGTATTTAATTAGAAATTAAACAAAACCCATTTAGTTTGTACATAATGATCGTTTATAATTTTTTGTATTTAAATTTTTGTACATAATGATCATTTATAATTTTTGTATTTAAATTTTTATACATAATGGTTATTTTGCCCGAGCGGCACATTTTAACTTTCTTGTACATAGAACTAAGGAGGAGCTTACAAACCTCAATCATAGACTATCAGACTCAGAAGGAGCTTACAAACCTCGAATTCTGATGTTGGCAAAGGAAATTAAAATATTATTTTTATTTTTCTTAAATATAGATCTAAGGGAAGATTACAAACCTCAACTTTGGACTATTTAACTCAGGGGGAGTTTACAAACCTCAGACTCTGATGTTACTAAGAAAATTAAATACTTTTTCTTGAAAGTAGTACTTAGGGTGGATTTACAGAACTCAACTTTGGACTATTAGACTCAGGGTGAGCTTACAAACCTCATACTCTTATGTTACAAAGAAAATTATAACTGCCCAACATTGTCCTTTTAATACTTATGTTTGTCATCATCAAAAAAGGGCAGATTGTTAGAACAAGATTTGTTCATGACATATATTCCTTGGGTTTTAATGATAACAAAGTATTAAAAGAACAATGGTTATATTTGATGTGTGTTTCATGTATGCAGGTTCTAATACTTATAGATATATATTCAGAATCGGATATACAAGGGCACACTTGAGAGAAGCTGAATTGCTAACTTTTAGTGGTGCAGAATCTGAAGAACACTCGCTAAGTGATGTCTAGTGTAGACTCTGAAGCTGAAGGTTTCAGCATCAGAAGAAGCAACATAATTGTCTCTACACTTGGAGAATTTAAATTGGCTTCTGGTGATCATTCAGAGTTAATGATAAAGTTGAAGTTATCTTTACTACAGAAAGCAAGATGCATTGTCAAATCAGTTTGTCAGCTAGAGTCTTAGTTCACAAGGCTCAAGAAAAGTTGGAATGCTTTACAGATATTTACTCTCAACAGTTCTATAATACATGATCTCTTTGAAGACTCAATGGTTAAACACGTTACACAATGGATCAATATCCTTTGGTGTATCTATCTTCAACGTCTCTTGTACTATGGAGAAAACAAAGACACTTGATCAAGTTATCTCTCCAACAGCTAGTCTTCTGCAAATGCTATATAAGTAGCTGAAGGTTCAAACTAAATCTTTAACAAGGATCAACCTGGTGGAGGAGTAACAAGATAAGAAACTATCAACACAATCGAGTATGCGGAGTTTCTGTTGTAGGTTGGGTTAGAACAAGATTTGTTCATGACATATTCTCTTTTAGTTTTGATGATAACAAAAGTATTAAAAGAACAATGGTTTATTTGATGTGTGTTTTATTTATGCAGGTTCTTGTTCTTGTACATAAATAATCAGAATCTGTTTTACTTAGACACACTTGGGAGTTGCTTCATTGCTAGCTACTGGTGCCAGAGTCTGAAGAACAATTGCTAGTGTGGCTTGACGCAGACTCTGAGCTGAAGGCCTCAGCATTCAGACGAGTTACTACACTTGGTAATTATATATTAGCATCTAGTACCATTTAGAGTTGGTGATAAAGCTGTGGATTTTCCGTACTGCAGAAAGTAATTTGTATTGTCTTATCAGCTTGTCAGCTATAGTCTACAAGATTGCAAGGCTCAAGAAAGGTTGACATGCTTTACGGATGTCTGCTCCCAACGACTCTTTCAGTACAAAACCTCTTGAAGACTCAAAGGTTAAACGCGTTACACACTAGATTCAGAATCTGTTGTGCATCCGTCTTCAACGTCTTTTGTACTATGGAGTAGAGGCAAAGACACTTGATCAAGTCACTTCCTCAACGACTAGTTTCTGCAAAGGCTATACATATGGCTGAAGATTCAAGTTTGAATCTTAACAAGGATTCTTCTGATGAAGGAGTAGCAAGATCAAGCAATTATCAACTCTAATGTAATATGCAAATTTTCTGTTTTAGGTTGTAATTGTAAAATCCTTAAGATTTCTTACCATTAAATATCTTAGAAATCTTAAGAGCTTTAGGTCTTTGTTATGGTGCTTTCCTGTACCTCTTATGCTTGCATCATGTACACCTTGTTCTCTATTCTGGTGAGCCTTCGGTGGTTTAGATTAAGTTTCTTGATATGTGCTTGAGCAAAAGTCTTGTCTCATTGGGATTCAAGCAACAAGTCTTGAGCCAAGATGCTTAAGCCACGTAAGTCTCATTGCTTAAGCTTGAGCTATGAAAGTCTTATTCAGCTAGTCTGATTGAGCAGATGGAAATTCTCAAGAGATCTTGACCAAGGGAAAGTCTTAGACATGTGCTCTCATAAAAGGAAAGTCTCAGTCTTGATGGTCAGAAGAGCAGGTGGTTCGGCCAGAGGATGTGAGCAAGAGAAGTCTTAAACATGTGCTCTAAGCAAAGGAAGTCTCAGACAGTTGGTCTGAGCAGGTGTAAAAGTCTTATGTAGAAGCATAAGCGATTGTAATCATGAAGTGGTTATAATGAAAATCGCTTGTGAGGCAAGGGGACTGTAGTACTCTCAGTTAGGGGAGGAATTAGGATAAATCGCTTGTTAGACAAAAGATGCTCACTTAATTTTGATCATAGCAATCAACATAACTTTTTTTTAAAAAGATAGTTACTGAAAAAAGAAATCTTACCAAAATATTAACAACTATTAAATGTGTTTTTCCTTCTCTATACATCCATTGCATTAAAAATCAATAAAACATCATTAAAAATCAACAAAATCATAATATTGAACAATAAAATTCAAAATAAAATAACAAAGCTGAATCATGTTTAAATGGATTGAAATATATAAAGGGAAATAAACAATATTGTCTAACTGCGGTGAACACCTCTGGAATCACCCCTCACTAAATGCATAGGTTTTATGAGGATACACCCCTCAATAATGACAAAACAAAACAAAATTTAAAAAAACTGTGAGAATACCTCTCACAAAAAAATGGAGGGATTTTAAATTTTGAAATTTAAGATCACGAGGGGCAACCCCTAATTGCTTGTTAAACATTGAAAAAAAGTCATTGACCAAAGCAATTTGCGTGGAGCTGCTGATGTGGCATGGAGTTTCAAACCCTGAACCTTTTGGTTACAACAACTTTCCACTAAACCATTTGCATCCTTTACTTTACATTTGTAATGCATATGCATATAACATTAATATTGCGTTCTCTTTGCAACTAATATTGCAACAAATATTACAGGATGCATGTATATTATATATAAACTGCAACTAATAATTGAAATATATATATATATATATATTAATAATGCAACTATATTTATTTTATGATTAATACAATGATTATATTTAATATATAATCTTATTATTAATATATTAAGGGTTTAATGATAGTGCATTGTCGGTGTAAAAAAGTATTACACATACATTCAATTAAAATATTTTATAGTGCCAAATCATATAAATAATTTAAATTTTAAAGGATGACTTGGTGGGATACATGGTTGTCATTGGTTGACAGTGTAAATATAATTTACACTGTCAGTGCACCATCCCTTGAATTTTTTACCCAAATACCCCTAATTTTGGAAAAAATTTCCAAAATAACCCATTTTTCAAAAAAAATCCCAAACTGCCCCCATTAGGGTTTTGGTTTGAACTGTGTCGCCGTTGGAATTGGCGACTTCCCTATAAGGTTATAACCTTGTCGCCAATTGAACTAGAGACAGCATTCCAAGCCGCCAGTGCAATTGGCAACATAGAGTAATGTTAAAAGGGAGTCGCCAATTAAGTGGAGACTCCCTAGAAACTGGATTTTTTCACTATAAATAGGGGTGTTAAGCTCAGTTTGTTCCACATCTCTTCTCACAACTTTGTTTTACTCATAAGATGTATCGTCGTCGTTGGGGAAAAGTTATTTTTCGCGAGACAAGCCACCGATCGACATGATGTTTTGGAACATACAAGGTATCAATCAACTTAAGAGAGAGCTGAATCGGTGGTTGGAGGGAGACATTGGGGAAGGGGGAAAATCTGAAGTATAGAAAGACATGATCGGCTACGTGGATGGGTTCGTGTGAAAACTGACAAAGATGCGAGGGAAGTCATGTTTGGACCGAATGAAATTAAGTTGATTCTTGTAATCTGTTAGGAATGTGTTAAGTTGTTTGTGTTGTTTGTTGTTAACATTGTTGTTTGTTGTTACAGTTGTTTGTTGTTAAAATTGTCGTAACAAAGAGAAATTCATTAATGAAAATATTTGGTTACAACAAACGAAAAGATAAGCTAAATTATGATGCAGATGTTCCTCCAACATTGGGACAATGTTTTTTGTTGTGGTCGGGCTGACGACAGATACTACATAGTCGTATCATTTTATCAGCGATATCCATTTTGGTTCTTATACGCTTGCTGTTTGGACGCCCTTTTTTCTTTCTTCTCATTTCATCGTTGTGCCAAACTATTTCACCTTGGTATGGAGGCCAATAATCCTCCATTGGTAGCACTGCGAAGCCTTCGCTATATACATTCATAACATTAACCACCTTGTAAACATCAGATAGATAGCCATAAGCATCTTGACGAGCATATGCGCATGCTGCAATGACATGTGAGCAAGGTACACGGAGGGCCTGGAACCTGCCACAATCACACTAACCTCTGTTTAGCCTGACAGCATACGATAAATTGGGTCTCCCCTCATTAAAATCCATTGTTTCTTGTACACAGAATGATTGCCTATGTCGGTCAAAGATTGTAACTGCATGTGTGCTGGCTTTGATAGCATCATCCTTCATCAATTTCATAACGCTCTCACTGTATACTTGACCAGACGCTAACACTGCACTCCATCTTTCGCCTTTTGTTGCGAAAAGTGATGCCGACCTATAATAGGTTGATCTCACCAAAGCAGTGATTGGAAGGTTTCTTATTCCTTTGAATACCCCATGCATGGACTCCACAAGGTTTGTTGTCTTGTGACCCCATCGACAGCCACCATCAAAAGATCTTATCCACCTTTCTAGTGGAATGTTATTCAACCAGCTTTCGGCATCTACATTTGACATCCTTATTTCGTTAAACTGCAATTTGGACTGCATGTGTCCCGATCATTAGATTCACAACTGTAGAGTTTCACAACAGTTACCGTGTCAAACTGCAATTTGGAATGCATCAAGACATCCCAGATCCGCCTGTTGACATCAGTAAATGGCATCTAAAAAGAGTTAGTGATCAATGGGACTTTAGGGGCTGGAAGGATTTTGCAAAGACTGAGCGTCTTAAATGGATGAACCGCAGCCACTATGTCTTACGTGAGCCGGTGATGCCAACCCCATCTATACCAACAAATAATTATATGGCTTGGTACAGATCGGTTGCAACTGGGTTTGTCTCCGAATACAGGTATTTATACGACCCACGCCAGACCACCTACACACAAGAAGCCTCAACGTCTAACCCACCTCCAAGGCCATGTTACTCACAACCCCCTACCCAGCAAAATTACCAACCCATTATCCATCCAAACATGCCATACACCCAACCACAATACCAAGAGCGTCCCCCATATCATCTACAACAAAATGATTATTATCAAGAGACTCAATATGGCTATGCCCCCAACATGTCACAAAGATACAGCGAAAACGAGGGTACATCATACAATAGCCAAATTGGGCAAACATCTTTTCATAGCCCAAACGCCCAAACATCATACCCTAGCCAACACAATCAACCTTCTCAACATCCTTATGGCTTTCAAACACCATTTCAACCTTTCATCAACGACTCCTTCACACCAATGTCTCCCTTCAATCGGCCTGCCCGCACACCAATCACCCCCTCAAACTACCCTGGCATGGGTCGCACGCTCAGTTTCAGTCCCCAAGACTTCAAGGGAATGCAAGATATCCTAAGGGAACCATCTCGGACTGTTCCTGAGACTTCGACTCCTCAAACACCCGGCGTGAATCAACAACAAGGGGAACAATGGGGCCGAGTACAACGAGTGCAACGAGTGAGGGTCCCTAGGGGATGTGGAACTGGTGGCCGGTTGAATGCACCCGGTCACGAACATTAATTAATGTAATATTTTATTAAATTAATGAAAATTTTATGTCATTGTGCAAACAAAATCAACGTAAACTAAAAAAAACAACACACACCCTGTCTCCACATCATTTGGTGACAGGGTTATAGCCTTACACTATGTCGCCAATTGCACTGACGACTTGGAATGATGTCTCCAGTTTAATTGACGACAAGGTTATAGCCTTATAGAGAAGTCGCCAATTCCAATGGCGACACAATTCAAACCAAAACTCTAATGGGGGCAGTTTGAGAATTTTTTTGAAATGCATATATAATACATATTAATATTTCAATTATTTAGTTTATTAAATAATAAGTTTATAAAATATTACAACTATTAATATTAAAATCATTAAGTTTATTAAATAATAAGTTTATAAAATACTTCAATTATTAAATATTTTAATTATTTAGTTTATTAAATAAATAGTTTATAAAATATTTCAATTATTTAATATTTCACTTATTTTAGTTTAAATAATTAGTTTAAACTATTAACATTTCAACTATAAGTTTAAACTAAATTATTTAAGTTATTAAATAATTTATTTATTTAATATTTCAACTATTTAAATAAGTATTTTCACAATATTATAAATTATTTAGAGATTAATTGGAATACACTGTCAGTGTAAAACTACTTTACACTGTCATCCAATTAGAATTAATTATTTTAACACATGAGAAGAGAAAAACATGGAAAAAGTGGTTATTAAAATGATTTATTTATAATTTAATTTTTTTTATTTATAATTCCATAAATATTTGTCAAAATAACTAATTCTAATTGGATGACAGTGTAAAGTAGTTTTACACTGACAGTGTATTCCAATTAATCTCAATTATTTAATATATAAATACTGAACTTATTTTATAAATAGTTCATAAATTAATATATTAATATTTTATGAACTATTTAATATATAAGTATTTTAATAAATTATTTTATTAGCTATTTATTAATTAGAAAAATAATTAATCTTTAAACTAGTAAAATAGTTGAATTAGTAAAATAAAAGTAGTTTAATTATAATAGTTAAATATTAAAATAGTTTTGTAAATAATATTTACAGACTAATTATTTACAAATTAATATAAATAGTTGATATATATATATATATATATATATATATATATATATATATATATATATATATATATATATATATATATATATATACTCCAGTATGTAATAATATATAAATTCATTACAAACATAGTTAATATATATTAATATTTTAATTATCAGTTGCAGTATGTAACATATAAATTTATTACAAAGCAAAGAACTCAAATGGTTTGATGGAAAGTTGTTGTTGTCGTAAGCTAAAGATTTCGTGTGCGATACATGCTACATCAATAATTCCACATCTACACCTTCTGACCAGTCAGCTATTTAAGTCTAATTTGTATGTTTTCACAAAAAATAGCAATATATTACTGTATAAAAAAGTTTCGATTAAAAATAGATAATATAGTTTATTTTTAAAAAAGTATAAAAAACTTAATAATAATATTATTTTATTTCGAAAATACTAGTATAAATTATATTATGAAATAATAATGTTTTTATTTGATAACTAAATAGTATTTTGATAACAATAGTATAAATGTTATATTGAAAACAATATATTTTTTATTTTATTTTAAAAATTTATTTTAAAATAATACTGTTTTTATTTTTCAAATAAATTATATTTCAAAAATAATATTATAAATTATATTTTGAAAACAGTATAAAAACATACTAAAAATATTATTATATACTATTTTTATTTATTAATTTTGAAATAATATTAAAGAGAACAGTGTAAATTATATTTTGAAAATTAATAAAAATCATGAAAAAAATAATGTATATTTATTATTATTTAGTCATATATTTTAGTAAATATAATAAAGACTTAGAAATTATTTTAGACACGTGATATATAATATTATAATAAAAACTATTTTTTTTTATAAGCAAGGGATTAAAATTGAAAGCGAGAGAAATGGGTTCTCGAAACCACTTACAAACAAAGCGAGGAAGGCCTCGAGACTAAAGAAAATTACACACAATTAAACCTTAAGCCAAGTAGTACAAAGGAAATTTGCAAAACTCATAAAAACTAAAATTGGAGCGAGTAATTTTCCCAACATAAGACCATCTCCACACCAACACCTTGATATTCCAAACCGTATCCAACACATTACAACTAACATTGCTAAAAATAATAGCATTATGTAAAGTCCACAAAAACCAAGTCGTTGCCAACCACACACAACCTTCTTTCCCTTTCTTCACCCTCTTTTGCTTGAAAAAAGTATGCCAAGATAAGAAGCTTTCTTTAATATCACTAGCCCCCCAAATTTCAAAACCAAACCACTTGGCCATCTCCCTCCGCACTAATAAAGTAACTCCATATTTCGTAAAAATATGGTCAATAGAATCTTCCGCTAAAGAGCAAAACACACACTCCAATCCATTATTCGGAAATACACAATCTCTACAACTAAGAGCAATCTTAGTAGGAAGTCTATTTAGAAAGCACCTCCAACCAATAGCCTTAATCTTATAAGGGACTACTACTTTCCAAACAAGAGAAAAGGCTTCATCAAATTTATTACTCGGACCAAGAGGAATGCGGAAAGAAGAAATTAAATTGAAGAAAAAACTCACCGAATAATGTTCCGTCTCACTCCCCCTCCAAGTCACTGTTCCACTAACACCAAAAATCGGCCGAACATGGTCCAACAACAAACGCAACCTATGCATCTCCGCGGCCACCTCTCCAACAACCGGTCCGACCGCCCCAAAACCTCCCCAAATCCACCCATCATCGGACCAACCTCCCATGCAAGCTACCGAAACTCCTTTAAGGTAAGACAAGTGGAAAAGAATAGGAAAAGAATCCTTTAAACAATAATCCCCTAACCACCAAGAAGACCAAAAAGAGGTAGAGAAACCATTGCCTATAGAAAATTTACAATTATGCACAAAACAATTCTCCGGAATACTATTCTCCAAACACATAAGTCCCTCCACAAAAAAGAAGTACAACTCCCCGTAAGAAAAAGAATTCCGGAATCCACCATCTTCAAATTTATATCTCCATATCTAGCTTTTAAAACTCTATGCCAAAAAGCCTTTGGTTCCGTCAATATCCTTCATCTCCATTTATTAATTAACGCCAAATTAAAATCATCCACCCTTCTCAAACCCAACCCCCATTTTTCAAGAGGAAGACAAACCATCTTCCAACTCACCCAATGAATTTTCCTCTTATCCTCCTTACTCCCCCAAAGGAAGTTGCTTTGAATACTAGTAATTTCTCTCACCACCTTCGCCGGAGCTTTATAGAAAGAAAGCATGAAAATAGAAACACTAGAGAGAACCGTTTTTAATAAAGTAAGTCTTCCATCAAAACTAAGAAAACGATTGTTCCAACATGAGAGCCTCCGTTTCAACTTCCCCACCAAGTCCCTCCATATTTCACTTCTATTAGAATTGTAACAAATGGGAATTCCAAGAAAAACAAAATAATTTTCCTCCCTTTTGCAAGAGAGAAAATAAGAAGCCACCTCCATAAACCTTGAATTAATATTCACATAAATAAGTTTGCTCTTATGAAAGTTAATTCCCAACCCGGAGACTAATTCAAAACCTCTCAATACCGCTTTAATGGCCCAAAGATGTTTCCACGAACCATCTCCAAACAACAAAGTGTCATCCGCAAATTGAAGAATATCAACAAAGCACCTCCCTCTTATGTTGAAACCTTCAAAATCCCCATTAGCCACCGACCTATCAACCAAACCGCCTTCCGCAACTATCACATAGAGAAAAGGAGATAATGGGTTTCCTTGTCTCAATCCTCTCTCTACAATAAATTCCTTCGTAGGGCTGCCATTAACTAAGACCAACATCTTACTCGAAAAAACCAAAGCATCCATCCATCTCAACCAAGTTTCCCCAAACCCCATTTTACGAAGCATAAAGGAGAGAAAATTCCAACTAACCTTATCATATGCCTTCTCGAAATCAGCCTTGAAGAGCAAACAAGCTTTTCCCTACACCAAGTTCAACACCAACTTTAACCTTGACGCCAAGAGTTTAGATAAAGTTTTATAAACACACCCAACAAGACAAATAGGTCTATAATCATCCAAACACAAAGGATTAGAAGATTTTGGAACCAAGGTAAAAAAAGAAGAGATAAAGGATTTAGATAACAAAGCTTCGGAATGAAAGCTTTGAAAACATCCAATAAAATCTTCCTTCATGAAATGCCAACACTTCTTGATAAAAAGAAAAGAATAACCATCAGGGCCTGGGCATTTTGAACCATCGCAACTCCAAATCGCTTCTTTAATTTCCTCCTCCAAAAAAGGAGCTTCAAGAAAAGTGTTTTCCGCACTACTAATACCCTTAAAAGGAAAGCCTTATAACAACAGTCTAACGCGATCCGTCTCAACAAATTTAGAAGCAAAATGCCTCCTTACTTCCTCCTTAACCTCCTTCACCTTATCAATAACACCATTTTCCGTTCTTAAAGAACCAATGAAATTACGCCTTCTCCTCTCTTTCATAACTCTATGAAAATACTTACTATTTGAATCCCCATCATTAAGCCACTTCAATCTAGCTTTTGGAATAAGCATATTTTCCTTAATCTTTAAATTCAACCAAAACTTACTACTAGCACCCTTTTTCTTTCTCAACAAGTCTTCCTCCTCCAACTCCCCTAAAGCATCCTCGTCATCATCCCCTTCATTCAAAACCTTAACCCCCTCCTCCATATTTAAATCAAACCTACCAAAAATAGTAGAATTTCACCACCTAAGGCTCTCTTTTAAGATCCTCAATTTTTACTTAAGAACAAAATCTCTTATTCCTACCACGTGAATCCCCTCCACTCTTTTTCCACGAAAGGAAGAAAAGAAGGTTTAGAAAACCATTCATTGTTAACCCTAAAAGGTTTCGGACCCCAATCCGCTTTATCCAAAATAAGCCATATAAGGCAATGATCAGATATACCCCTATCCCCAATCAGTTGACCCAAGGCCCCCCACTCGTCGATGATACCATTAGATACCAAGAACCGATCAATCCTACTTTTCGCCTTGCCATCACTTCTATACCAACTAAACTTTTTACCCTTACACGGTAAATCCACTAAATTACCATCCAAAATAAACTTCTCAAAACACCTCCACTCCGAACTCACATTAATAGTTGTTCTACCTCTTCGTTCATTCACATTTTTCACCGCGTTAAAATCGCCCCCAAACAACCACTCTCCATCCGAAAAGATGGCATTCAATTCTATCAACTTCTTTCATAAGATCCTCTTTAAAGCAAACGAGCAAGGAGCATAAATATTCACAACATAATAAAACTTGTTTTTCCATCTAACTTTTATTCCCAAGTATCCCACACCTCTAAAGCTACAAATGGCTTCCACCAAATTAGCTTTCCATAAAATAAGTAACCCTCCCGACATACCATCCGAATTAACAAAAGAAAAATCGACGTCCTCCCTACGCCAAAAACTCCTCGCAACACCCTCCGACAAATCTTGAATCTTCGTTTCTTGAAGTAAAAACAAATCCGCTTTGCCCTTTGAAATAATATGAGAGATCCTACTTCTTTTAACTCTACTACAACCCCCTCTAATATTCAAGGATCCCACAATCATTTCAACAAATTAATAGTCGCCTTCCCTTTAAACAACCTTACTTTATCCGCTCTCTCCATATCTACAATTCTTCTTTGGAAATCTCCCAAAGATTCTCCCTTCTCCACTCCTAAATTAGAAATTGCATTCCATAATTTTTTTCCAGGATTAGAATCCAAATTCTCCAAAAGACGTAGGTCACACCTATCGATACCGGATTCCGCTGAATTTTCGCCATGGTAACAAACCCTCTTATCAGGATCCCAACTATTGTCGCTTAACATCTTTGCCCTTCCAGCCTTTGAAAACATACTGTCCTTAGCTCCTCTTCCTTTTTTAGTCACATTTTTCTTCCTATTCCTCTTGAAATAGCCGTTAAAACTGCCTCCCATTTCATAGAAGTGTTTTAATTTAAGGCTTTTTAACACTTTCTTTTTATTAAAGCATTGGGCCTTCGAAATAACCAGAGGGTGGTCCCCACTATTCTCACACGGACCAATATAAGGGGAGGAAATCAAACTTAAAGCAGGTAGGGAGTAGGGTACAGTGGACCCCTGCAAGGAAACCCCCTCTGCGCTACTGTCCTCACTAATACGTTGATCACAAAAAGAATTTACTCTTAAGGAATTAATTGCTTTATCAAAAGACAAACTTTCTGACACCTTTTCCTCATCCATTAACACGTCCCCATCAACCTTACTTGTAGGAGTAGAAATACCCACTGATGAAATATCCTTCGGACAACAGCCTCCCTCATGGACCATACTGGAAACCACCTTTCGTTTCCCGGTAGCCACCGGAGAGCAAACCTCAAAGCTTGTATTTTCCGACATTCCGACGTTTTCTTCCTCGAAAAAACCGTTCAAACCGCTCCCAAAGCCATCAGAAAAGAAGACCGTACCCTCTTCCGACTCCAAATCCACCTCGTAACTACTCACCGAGTCCTCCATTACCGAACCTTGAAGTTTTTCACGGATAAATATTACAAAGGAGACATTATCAATAGAAACCTTTGCGTAGTTTTTGAAAACAAAACCGTTTGGCACCTTCAGAGAGATTCTCGCTACATATTTACTCACTTCAGACATATTTGCGTCGTCCATACAAATGAAGATTCCAAACGAATCCGCGAAAACCTTGAAAAACTCATCGCACCACGCGTGAAGAGGGACACCGCTCAAACAAAGCCAGGCCACCCTATCTGAATCCACATCATTTTCCTTCCAAGGCCTTAGAGATTGGAACCAATTCTTCTAGCAAGACTCCCCTTCTACAATCAATTTGTGGATCTCACCCTCCATGGTTTCCTCTAGAAGACACATAGACAAGCCCATCGGGGTAACCTTGATGGCAGAAAAACTTTCCAGTTCCAAACCTATTTGCACATTAAAAGACATCCCAGGTTTGTGAACAATACAAACATAAGCCTTTTGCAAACTATCTTTCCTAGTAACCTCAGAAGAGAAAGCGACCAAACAGTTCTCCTCCATATTTGCCAAACTCGTCTCCTCACGCTTTCCAGAAACTTCCTTGTCGACGACTTCGGCAAAAGATCTGTTAGAATCTCTCCAAACTGGACGAACGTGGTTACGAGTAACCTCACTCCGCCGCCCACCATTAAAACGGTTACCTTCAAGAGAGTTCCCTCCAAACATCCTCTTCTCTCCACGACTATTCCTGTCAAACTTTGGTAGGATTGCATGAATTTTCCGTCCATCTATTTGAATATTATCAATCTTCAGAGCAACAATCCTCGGCTCCTCCATACCTCTAAACCTCGCGAAACCGAAACGTCTGCCTAAAGAATTCCTCCTAGGAGATATCATAACCTCCACTATGTCTCCCTCGCAACCGAACAAGTTGAAAAGATCTGCCGAACACATCCGATCGGGGAACTCCGTAAAGTATATCGACACCAGAGGGGACCCTCCTCCTTCCCACGATCCTTTCCTCTTAGAGAATACATCCCATCTTGGCTTAATTTCATGAAAAGAGCTCCTTCTAACCAGCGTCCACTCCATACCAGAAAACTGCTCTCAGCGCCACCAAAAGAGAAACCGCGGAACCACCGCGAAGCAGATCAAGGTGTGAAGGTCCCTAATTCAAAAATTAGGAATTTAAACCAAACACACCCTGAAATCCCACAGTGCAAACCGAAATTCCTCCTATCAGTGCACCTGAATCATGGCCTGAGAATGGTTGGTTAACGGGACATTGATGAAAATTCCAAAAAAAAAACAAGTAACACGAAGAAGAAAAGAGAAAACGATGTGTTTGTTCCACACAAGATACCTTTTAATTTTTATAAAGTATTTTTGAAATAATATTTTAAAAACTAGTATATTTTTATTATTATTTAATAATATATTTTAGTATTATTTAGTAATATATTTTAGTTTAGTAATATATTTGAAGAATATATGATGTTTTTTTTATAATTAATAGATATTTGTTATATATGATGTTTATTATATATGTTTGTGATATATATGATGTTTGAAAATATATTTAAAAAATAGTATATTTTTAGTAAATATTTGTTATATATGATGTTTGTTATATAACGCAGCAACTGATTAAAAAAATATATGATGATTATAATTAATAGATATTTGTTATATATGATATTTTTCATATATGCTTGTTATATATGATGTTAGTTATCTCTTTTATTTTAAAAAAAAAAAATTTATTAGTATTTAGTAATATATTTTAGTATTATTTTAGTAATTTTTTTTAGTTTAGTAATATATTTGAAGTGTATATATTATTACTTAAAAGTATATATTTTAATTAAGTGTATAATTAATATATATTTGTAAGTGTATAATATATATTAGTTATATGATATTATCGATAGATCAATCTCCCTATTATTTATCGATATATAATCTCCATATTATTTATTAAATTTAAACATGAACAATGTTGTACATGTGCAATATAAAATAGTATCATTTCTATCATAGTTGAATGTATGATAGAACGTATTCAGGAATATGTGGGCTTAAACCACATTTTAATCATATAATTTAGTAAATATAATAAAGACTTAGAAATTATTTTAGACATGTGATATATAATATTATAATAAAAAAAAAATTTATAAAGTATTTTTGAAATAATATTTTATAAATTAGTATATTATTATTATTATTTAATAATATATTTTAGTATTATTTAGTAATATATTTTAGTTTAGTAATATATTCGAAGAATATAAGTGTTTTTTTTTATAATTAATAGATATTTGTTATATATAATGTTTATTATATATGTTTGTGATAGATATGATGTTTGAAAAATATATTTAAAAAATAGTATATTTTTAGATATGATATATATATATATATATATATATATATATATATATATATATATATATATATATATATATATATATATATATATATATATATATATATATGATGTTTGTTATATATTGCAGCAACTGATTCAAAAGAATATATGATGTTTATAATTAATAGATATTTGTTATATATGATGTTTGTTGTATATGCTTGTTATATATGATGTTAGTTATCTCCTTTTTCAACATAAAAAAATAGTATAATTTTATAATTATTTAGTAATATATTTTAGTAATTTTTTAGTTTAGTTGTATATTTGAAGTGTATATATATATATATATATATATATATATATATACGAAAAAGTATATATTTTAATTAAGTGTATAATTAATAGATATTAGTAAGTGTATAATATATGTTAGTTATATGATGTTATCGGTAGATCAATTCCCCTATTATTTATCGATAGATAATTCTCTATTATTTATTATATTTAAACATGAACAATGTTGTACATGTGCAATATAGAATATTATCATTTCTATCGTAGTTGGATGTATGATAGAACGTATCCAAGAAGATGTGGGCTTAAACCACATTTTAAAGAAGGAGTTGTTGCGTTTCTCGCATATTCGTTTGCTCAAGAATATTGTCGAAGCGAATGAGGGGTAAGATGTCCGTGTTTAAAGTGTGGTTGCAGAAATATAATTAGTGAAACATTACTTGGAGAAAAATGGTTTTAGGCCAAATTATTGGGTGTGCCATTCTAATGGAGAAATACTGGCATAGATGAATAGAGAGGCTTCAAGCAGTCAAACATATGTTGAAGCTGAAATAAATATAGAGGCATCAAGAATTCAACCACATTTGGAAGACCGTAAAAAATTTAATCTCATAGATGATATGGTCGGTGATGCATTAGGGGTGAATGTGGATTATGATGAACCTCAAGATTTTGATGCGGATGAGATCCCGAACGACAAAGCGCAAAAGTTTTATCAATTGTTGAAAGAAAGAAATATACCACTATTTGAGGGGGTCTTCTGACTCCGGGCTATCCAAGTGTGTGAGGCTCTCGGCTGCGAAGTTAAATTGGAATGTTCTTGATTAGTGTCTGTGAAATTCTAGTATCTGACGTGTGATGTTAAGTGTGATGTCACAACAACACACTCTGCAATGGACAATGCAATAACAGCAATAAATCAACACAATGAATTGTTCACCCATTTTGGTCTAACTACCTACGTCTGGGGGCTACCAAGCCAGGGATGAAATTCACTCCTTATAGAATTAAATTACAGACTCAACAACCCAGTTGACAATCTCCTAATCTTAATTCCTACTAGTGACTTTCTACCTAAGAAACCCCTTAGATATGAGAACACTACTCAATCCCTAAATCACTTCAAAGATCACACACTTTGAAATACACACCTTGATTCTGCTTCACAGCTTTGATCAAGAACAATTCAAAACAACAAAATCAATTCACACTCGAATGGTTTACAAAACATACACGAAGACACAAACGACACTCAGTCTTTAGCTCTCTTTCTTCGTTACTTTTCTTTCAGTATTGGAGCGCTTTATATAGCGATCTGAATTGGACTTGGACCTGCTACAATATCTGACCTGATTTGTTATTTAAAACTGAATCTTCAAAACAGATTTTCTCCTAAAATCTTTTCAAATCTTCAACCTTTTAAATCTCCTACAAATCTGCATCAAATCTTTATGCAACAGAGAATATCTATCCCAAGATATTCGCATCCAATGAGACTACCTGCTCTCCACAATTCCAGCTAACACGCAAACCCTAACAACATCACAAACCTGATGTTATTAATTCTGCAGATCTAATGTCACAACATCGCATGTGACATCAGACATCCAACTTAAGCAACTTAAACACTTAACACAACCCAGTGTTAAGACTCAATGTTGTGACATCACCACCTTGACATCAAACATTAAACAACCTTTGTTTTACCAAAATTCCAGCCAATCCAAGAAACTAACAATCTCCCCCTTTGGCTAATTTTGACTAAAACGATTTCTGCACCTTCAGAGACTTCAGCAGCGGAATAAACTAGAATAATTCTTGAAACTCCAAGCAGCAGCATCTTCAATACATAAAGACTTCACTTCACAAAACTCTGCTGCAGCACCATCTTCATCAGTAACTTGTCAACAACCAAATGGTGCTCCCCCTCAAAATCAGAACCAGCAGATCAGCAATTACTCCCCCTCAACTTCTGCACTTCTGCATCACACCAGATATAGGGTACACTCTACACACCCTCTACACACCTAGGCTAACTCTCCCCCTTTTTAGCCACAATTTGACAACAACATGCTTCCCAAAAACACAAGTTCCAACACATTGACTGTCCAGTCGATACAAACGATGCTCCTTGTTTTTCATTATAAACACAAGCCTTTCTACTAGTAGCACCACTCAGCAACCAAGAATGAGCCAGTCAAACAGCAAAGGTGCAGCAAAGAACTTCAAGTAGACGAGCACGACTTCAGATCCACCTCAGCAGAGAAACAAAACAATGACTGCAGCTGCAACTACTTCAGGAGCCAAAAGGACAGGCAGAACCACAGAAACAACCATGAAACCAAGCAAAAAGCTTCCTGTGCAACAGCAAGCTGCTGATGATGATTGGGATGAAGACTGGAAAGCTTTTCTAGATGCAGGGGGTTGGGATAATCTGTAACTTATGATGTACTTCAAACTTGTATGCTATCAGCAGTTGAACAAAATCAATTTCAAAAAATACAACTGCTTAATACACTCTCTTGCACATTTAATCTTCATGTATGCAAATTCCCAATTTACTTCTCAAACTTTCAAATTGGTTTGCATCTAATGCTTTAGTGAAGATATCAGCTAACTGTTTTTCTGTAGCTACATGCTCCAATGTAACAACTTTGTCCTCAACCAATTCTCTTATAAAATGATGCCTTATATCAATATGCTTAGTTCTGCTATGTTAAATCGGATTCTTTGAGATATTGATAGCACTCAAATTATCACAGTACAATGTCATGACATCTTGCTTGACATTGTATTCTGTTAACATCTGCTTCATCCACACAAGTTGAGAGCAACTACTTCCTGCAGCTATGTACTCAGCTTCAGCAGTGGAAAGAGATACACAGTTCTGCTTTTTACTAAACCATGATATCAGATTATTCCCTAGGAAGAAACAGCCTCCTGACGTGCTTTTTCTATCATCAGCACTCCCAGCCCAGTCAACATCACAATATCCCCGTAGCTCAGTCCCAAATCCATGACTATACAACATCCCATAGTCGCTAGTGCCATTAACATATTTCAAGATCCTTTTCACTTGATTCAAGTGACTAGCCTTAGGTTCAGATTGATATCTGGCACAAACTCCAACAGCATAAGCAATGTCAGGTCTGCTAGCTGTGAGATACAATAGACTCCCAATCATGCTTCCATATAGACTTTGATCCACACTGACACCATGTTCATCTTTGGATAATTTTAGATGAGTAGGAGCAGGAGTCCTCTTGTGATTAGCATTCTCTAAACCAAACTCCTTCACTATGTTCTTTGCATACTTGCTCTGAGAAATGAATATGGAGTCCTCCATTTGTCTAACTTGTAGACCAAGAAAATAGTTCAGCTCACCAACAAGACTCATTTCAAATTCAGACTGCATCTGTTCCACAAAATGTTTCACCATCGCATCCGACATCCCACCAAATACTATGTCATCAACATAGATTTGAGCTACCATCAGTTTTCCTCCTTCCTCTTTAACAAACAAGGTCTTGTCAATCCCTCATTTTCTGTAGCCATTCACAACCAGGAATTCAGTAAGTCTTTCATACCAAACTCTTGGTGCTTGCTTCAAACCATATAGAGCTTTCCTTAGTTTGTACACATGGTCAGGAAATGTTGGATCCATAAATCCTTTTGGTTGATCAACATACACCTCTTCATTTAAGTAACCATTCAAGAAGGCACTTTTAACATCCATCTGAAAAAGCTTGAATTTGAAATTACACGCCACGCCTAAGAGCAATCTGATAGACTCCAGTCTTGCCACAGGAGCAAAGGTTTCATCATAATCAATTCCTTCAACCTGAGTGTATCCCTGAGCAACTAATCTGGCCTTGTTTCTGGTGACCACTCCTCGTTCATCAGATTTATTCTTGTAGATCCACTTGGTGCAAATCACATTAACTCCATCAGGCCTAGGAACAAGCTCCCATACTTCATTCCTCTTGAATTGCTCCAGCTCTTCATGCATTGCATTTATCCAAAACTCATCAGTCAATGCTTCCTTGACATTCTTTGGCTCAATTTTGGAGACAAAGCATGAACTTGCTATAACATCTCTTGACCTGGTCCTCACTCCATAGCTTGGATCACCTATAATGAGCTCCTTTGGGTGGTCCTTCTGCACTCTGATGGAGGGATCCTTATGAGGTTGCTCAGTTTCAGGCTCAGTAGCAGCAACACTAGGAGTTGGACTTCTGTCTTCAGCTTCTGGTGCAACTTCACCAACGGATGTTCCAACATCATCTAGGACATCATCATTTTCCTGCTTGTCATTGTTATCAATCACAACATTGATTGACTCCATCATCACCTTGGTTCTAGAGTTGAACACCCTATATGCTCTGCTGTTAGTAGAGTATCCCAAAAATATTCCTTCATCACTTTTGGAATCCAATTTTCTTCTCTATTCTCTATCAGCCAGAATATAACATCTACTTCCAAACACATGAAAGTATTTAACATTAGGTTTTCTTCCCTTCCATAGTTCATACAGAGTGGATGAAGTGCCTCTTCTCAGGGTAACCCTGTTGTGAATGTAGCAGGCAGTATTCATGGCTTCAGCCCAGAAATGATAAGGAAGTTTCTTGGCGTGGATCATCGCTCTAGCAGACTCTTGGATAGTTCTGTTCTTCCTCTCAACTACTCCATTTTGCTGAGGAGTAATAGGCGATGAAAACTCATGACTTATACCTTCAGCAGAGCAAAATTCTTCAAACTTGCTATTCTCAAACTCTCTTCCATGGTCACTTCTTATTCTGATAACCTTACTCTCCTTTTCTCTTTGGAGTCTTTGACAAAGATATTTAAAAACATCAAACACCTCATATTTGTCTTTGATGAAGCTTACCCAGGTGTACCTTGAATAGTCATCCACAACTACATATGCATATTTCTTTCCACCCAGACTTTCCACCTACATAGGTCCCATCAAGTCCATATGAAGTAGTTCCAATACCTTGGAGGTGGTGTCATGTGGAAGCTTCGGATGAGACATCTTTGTCTGCTTCCCTTTTTTACAGTCTCCACACACTTTTCCTTCCTCAATACTAAGTTTAGGAATTCCTCTGACTGCTTCTGAGGAGATGATTCTCTTCATTCCCTTTAGGTGAAGATGTTCCAACTTCTGATGCCAGATTTTGACATCATCTTCTTTAGCAAGCACACACGTGGAAGAATTTGAGTTTTGAGGCACCCAAAGATAACAATTGTCCTTAGACCTGGCTCCCTTCATAATGACTTCTCCTTTATCATCTTTGACAATACATTCAGACTTTGTAAAGTCTACTTTGAATCCTTGATCACAAAGTTGACTAATGCTAATCAAATTTGTTGTTAGTCCTTTAACAAGAAGAACATCCTCCAGTCTGGGAGAACCAACACAGTTTAGTTTACCAATCCCCTTGATCTCTCCTTTGACCCCATCACCAAATGTAACATAGCCTGAAGACTGAAGCTTCACATCTACCAACAGATTCTTTACTCAAGTCATGTGCCTTAAACACCCACTGTCAAAGTACCAGTCTTCTTTGGTAGAAACCCTTAAAGAAGTGTGAGCTATCAAGCTGGTAACCTTAACTTTAGGGACCCATTGCTTCTTAGACTTGGAAACCTGCCTTCCTTTATAACAGTTTTGTTTGGGAACAACCTGATGAGCCTTCTGTGGATACCCATGTAGCTTATAACAATAAGCCTTAATGTGTCCAAAACATCCACAATGGTGACACCTCCAGCGTCTGTATTTCTTCTTAGATGGAGTTCTGTCATGATGTTTTAACATCTGTTTTAACATCACTGGTTTTGGGGTGATAGAACCTGCATCACTGGTGAATCCCAAACCACATTTGTCTCCAGCCATCTTCCCAATACTGAGAATGTTGTCTAATGCACCAGTACCATTGTTCAACATTCTGATAGTTTTGGTCATAGAGTCCAGCTTATAGTTGAGCATACTGACTTCAGCTTCAAGTTCAGTCTTTTCTGCTTTCAACTGTACTATGTTTTTCTTCAGCTCTTCTCCTTCAAGACACACTTGCTCACTTCTCACGAAAAGATCTTTGTAAGTGACAACAAGTTCATCGTAGGAGACCTCATCATCACAAGACTCATCATCTGACTCATAAACCCCAACCATAGCTCTAGCAAGTTTAGCTGAATTTTCTTCAGATTCACTCTCACTGTCAGACCAAGAAGCTGATAACCCTTTCTGCTTCTTTAGAAAAGTGGGACATTCCTTCTTGATATGTCCATACCCTTCACACTCAAAGCATTGTACCCCTTTGTCATTAATGGATTTTTCTTCATCTTTAGACTTCTTCCCTTGTTCTCCTGATCTGTTGATGTCAGAGGTAATGTTCTTGACATTGGGATTATAACTCCTATTTATCCTCTTCATAACTTTGTTGAACTGTTTACCCAGCAAAGCAATAGCCTGAGACAGCTCCTCCTGAGAGTCATCTACTTTCTTTTTCTTGGCTTCTTCAGAACTGGAAACTAAAGCTATACTCTTGGACTTCTTCTCAGGTTCTTCTTCACTTAACCCAAGCTCAAATGTTTGAAGAGATCCAATAAGCTCATCAACCCTCATTTTGCTGATGTCTTGAGCTTCTTCAATAGCAGTCACCTTCATCTTGTACCTCTTAAGAAGGGACCTAAGGATCTTTCTTACAAGCTTTTCTTCTGACATCTTTTCACCAAGAGCACTGGATGCATTGGATAGCTCAAGAATACTCATGTGGAAGTCATGGATAGTCTCATCTTCCTTCATCTTCAGGCTTTCAAACTTTGATGTTAGAATCTGAAGTCTTGACATCTTAACTCTAGATGTTCCTTCATGTGTAGCCTTCAAAATATCCCATGCTTCCTTAGCAACTTCACATGAGTTGATCAATCTGAAGATGTTCTTATCAACTCCATTAAAGATAGAATTTAGGGCTTTAGAGTTACCAAGGGCAAGTTCATCTTCTTCCTTGGTCCATTCTTCTTCAGGCTTTAGCTTTACGGTGCCCTCTTTATCTTTCCCAGCATCATCTTTTTCAAACACAACAGGTGCTTTCTATTCTTTAACAATAGCCTTCCAAGCCCTGCCGTCCAAGGATTTCAAAAAGGTGATCATCCTTGGCTTCCAATAATCATAATTTGAGCTGTCCAAAATAGGGGGTCTGTTGACAAATCCTCCAACTTCTTTGTCCATCTTTACACCAGAAAGTAACTTCCCTAGATCTCACCCAGAGACAGACAGGATGCCTGCTCTGATACCAATTGAAATTCTGGTATCTGACGTGTGATGTTAAGTGCGATGTCACAACAACACACTCTGCAATGGAAAATGCAATAACAGCAATAAATCAACACAATGAATTGTTTACCCAGTTCGGTCTAACTACCTACGTCTGGGGGCTACCAAGCCAGGGATGAAATTCACTCCTTGTAGAATTAAATTACAGACTCAATAACCTAGTTGACAATCTCCTAATCTTAATTCCTACTAGTGACTTTCTACCTAAGAAACCCCTTAGATATGAGAACACTACTCAATCCCTAAATCACTTCAATGATCACACACTTTGAAATACACACCTTGATTCTGCTTCACAGCTTTGATCAAGAACAATTCAACACAACAAAACTAATTCACACTCGAATGGTTTACAAAACATACACGAAGACACAAACGACACTCAGTCTTTAGCTCTCTTTCTTCGTTACTTTTCTTTCAATACTGCTGCGCTTTATATAGCTATCTGAATTGGACTTGGACCTGCTACAATATCTGACCTGATTTGTTATTTAAAACTGAATCTTCAAAACAGATTTTCTCCTAAAATCTTTTCAAATCTTCAACCTTTTAAATCTCCTACAAATCTGCATCAAATCTCTATGCAACAGAGAATATCTATCCCAAGATATTCGCATCCAATGAGACTACCTGCTCTCCACAATTCCAGCTAACACGCAAACCCTAACAACATCACAAACCTGATGTTATTAATTCTGCAGATCTAATGTCACAACATCGCATGTGACATCAGACATCCAACTTAAGCAACTTAAACACTTAACACAGCCCAGTGTTAAGACTCAATGTTGTGACATCACCACCTTGACATCAAACATTAAACAACCTTTGTTTTACCAAAATTCCAGCCAATCCAAGAAACTAACAGTCTGGATTAAAAAACCCCTAAATACGCAACATTCTCATTAACTTGAAGCTATTACAAATTGTTAAGACTTTCTAGGCATTCGAATTTGCCCTAAGTTATTCCCTAGGATCATCTGACATATCTAGATTGTCAAAATAATTTTGCCATTCTTCCTTTGCATACTCTACTACTTCCTTTCTCAGTTGATTTATGCGTTTTGATCTAGAAGTTCTTCTTTTTCTATGTGTCTTAACGAAGGTTGCTGAAGAAGCCTGTGCTTCTGAAGCCATCTGCTTACTTGTAGATCCTTCAGTTGCTATATTACTCTTGCATTCTTGAGTTGCTGCATTAAGCATGGCTATCTTACTGAAATCTCTCTTTGGAACCCAAATTTGCTTTTGCTTATACATTTTGGTGTTCAGAAGATTAAGTGATTATAAAAGTGAGTCTGCTAATGGGTTTTTATAGAATCGTGACATTCATTACCTTTGAGTATTCATTATTTTATTATTGATTAAGTCAAATCAATTTTAAATACTGACTCTTGGAAATGATGTCTAGTATTCTGACCTATTAAGATTATTTTAACAATTGTAAATAGTATTGTTAACATGTTAACTATTGCTTATGGTTATCTTATTACTTCATTAATGTTTTTATCAGATAATCATTAAGGGAAACATAGAGTGATTATTTGCATGTAATGTATATAGAAATAAATTGGTCAAAACTTCTTCTTCATTGATCAGGTTAAAGCATTACAAAGTAAATATTACAAAAGGAATTGGTATAAACTAAGAATAAATTCCTATCTAAGTCATCCACTGCCTTGTAGGGAAAGCAGTTGCCATAATCAGTATCTGGTTCATCTTCATCTATGTCCTCCTCTTCTGCCTCTGGAACAACAAGACGGTAAAACATCTCGTTGAGCCTCTTCCTCCTTGTCTTCTTCATGGACTTCTTATTCGGCTTCATCACAACTACTGAAGGACTGATTATGTATGTTGTTGAGGTACTACTGACGAAACTTCTTCTGAAGTGTTCATGGTAGAGGGAATAGGCCAAGTAACAAGTGCTTCTAAAGATGCACACTTCTGAAGGTTTTGGATATTCAGATTCATAAAGCTCTCTGTGACTTCTGTCACAACAGAGATTTTGTTGTTCTCGGCTGATGACTCCATGACGTATTGGTGGATGTTGATGAAAATGAACTATGTTTTGGTTGCTTTTATAATGGCTTTTGAGTAACCTAATCGGCAGAATAAGATCCTATGTTTGATTCTTGGGACTATTACGACCAATAAATATTTAACATGCATTGCACGATCGTTTATTGATCCCTGTTTCTTGATCGTTTTCTCTTCCTTGGAAACTGATTTTTTAATGATGGACTGTTATGCATTTATGACTGTATTTCTTTTCTTTTTTCTCTTTTTATTCTTTTTTATGTGACAAAAGGGGGAGAAAAGATAGTAAGTATTTAATTAGAAATTAAACTAAACCCATTTAGTTTGTACATAATGATCGTTTATATTTTTTTGTATTAAAATTTTTGTACATAATGGTCATTTATTATTTTTGTATTTAAATTTTTATACGTAATGGTCATTTTGCCCGGGCGACGCATTTTAACTTTCTTGTACATAGAACTAAGGAGGAGCTTACAAACCCCAACCTTAGACTATCAGACTTAGAAGGAGCTTACAAACCTCGTATTCTGATGTTGGCAAAGGAAGTTAAAATATTATTTTTATTTTTCTTAAATATAGATCTAAGGGGAGCTTACAAACCTCAGCTTTGGACTATTTAACTCATGGGGAGTTTACAAACCTCAGAATCTGATGTTACTAAGAAAATTAAATACTTTTTCTTGAAAGTAGTACTTAGGGTGGGTTTACAGAACTCAACTTTGGACTATTAGACTCAGGGGGAGCTTACAAACCTCATACTCTTATGTTATAAAGAAATTTATAACTGCCCAACATTTTCCTTTTAATACTTATGTTTGTCATCATCAAAAAGGGGAAGATTGTTAGAACAAGATTTGTTCATGACATATATTCCTTGAGTTTTGATGATAACAAAGTATTAAAAGAACAATGGTTATATTTGATGTGTTTTTCATGTATGCAGGTTCTAATACTTATAGATATATATATATATATATATATATATTCAGAATCTGATATACAAGGGCACACTTGAGAGAAGCTGAATTGATAACTTCTAATGGTGCAGAATCTGAAAAACACTCGCTAAGTGATGTTTGGTGTAGGCTCTGAAGCTGAAGGTCTCAGCATAAGAAGAAGCAACATAATTGTCTCTACACTTGGAGAATTTAAATTAGCTTCTGCTGATCATTCAGAGTTAGTGATAAAGTTGAAGTTATCTTTACTGCTGAAAGCAAGCTGCATTGTCAAATCAGTTTGTCAGCTAGAATCTTAGTTCACAAGGTTCAAGAAAAGTTGGAATGCTTTACAGATATCTACTATCAACGGATCTATAGTACATGATCTCTTTGAAGACTCATTGGTTAAACACATTACACAATGGATCAAGATCCTTTGGTGTATCTATCTTCAACGACTCTTGTATTATGGAGAAAACAAAGACACTTGATCAAGTTATCTCTCCAACGGATAGTCTTCTGCAAATCCTATATAAGTAGTCGAAGGTTCAAACTTAATCTTTAACAAGGATCAACGTGATGGAGACGTAACAAGATAAGAAATCATCAACACATTTGAGTATGCAGAGTTTCTGTTGTAGGTTGGGTTAGAGCAAGATTTGTTCATGACATATTCTCTTTTAGTTTTGATGATAACAAAAGTATTAAAAGAACAATGGTTTATTTGATGTGTGTTTTATTTATGCAGGTTCTTGTTCTTGTACATAAATAATCAGAATCTGTTTTACTTAGACACACTTGGGAGTTGCTTCATTGCTAGCTTCTTGTGGCATAGTCTGAAGAACAATTGCTAGTGTGGCTTGACGCGGACTCTGAGCTAAAGGCCTCAGTATTCAGACGAGTTACTACACTTGGTAATTATATATTAGCATCTGGTACCATTCAGAGTTAGTGATAAAGCTGTGGATTTTTCGTACTGCAGAAAGTAAGTTGTATTGTCTTATCAGCTTGTCAGCTATAGTCTACAAGATTGCAAGGCTCAAGAAAGGTTGACATGATCTACGGACGTCTGCTCCCAACGACTCTTTCAGTACAAAACCTCTTGAAGACTCAAAGGTTAAACGCGTTACACACTGGATTCAGAATCTGCTGTGCATCCATCTTCAACGTCTCTTGTACTATGGAGTAGAGGCAAAGACACTTGATCAAGTCACTTCCTCAACGGCTAGTTTCTGTAAAGGCTATATATATGGCTGAAGATTCAAGTTTGAATCTTAACAAGGATTCTTCTGATGAAGGAGTAGCAAGATTAAGCAATTATCAACTCTAATGTAATATGCAAATTTTCTGTTTTAGGTTGTTATTGTAAAATCCTTAAGATTTCTTACCATTAAATATCTTAGAAATCTTAAGAGCTTTAGGTCTTTGTTATGGTGTTTTCTTGTACCTCTTATGCTTGCATCATGTACACCTTGTTCTCTATTTTGGTGAGCCTTTAGTAGTTTAGATTAAGTTTCTTGGTATGTGCTTGAGCAAAAGTCTTATCTCATTGGGATTCAAGAAACAAGTCTTGAGCCAAGATGCTTAAGCCACGTAAGTCTCATTGCTTAAGTGCTTGAGCTTTGAAAGTATTATTTAGCTAATCTAATTGAGCAGATGGAAATTCTCAAGAGATATTGAGCAAGGGAAAGTCTTAGACATGTGCTCTCAGAAAAGGGAAGTCTCAGTTTGGATGGCCAGAAGAGCAGGTGGTTCGGCCAGAGGATGTAAGCAAGAGAAGTCTTAGACATGTGCTCTAAGCAAGGGGAACTCTTAACCAGAAGACCTTGGAGCAGGTGACTCAGTCAGAAGGTGTGACCAAGGGAAAGTCTTAGACATGTGCTCTAAGCAAAGGAAATCTCAGACAGTTGGTCTGAGCAGGTGTAAAAGTCTTATGTAGAAGCATAAGCGATTGTAATCATGAAGTGGTTATAATGAAAATCTCTTGTGAGCCAAGGGGACTATAGTACTCTCAGTTAGGGGAGGAACTAGGATAAAACTTTTTTGTCTTTTACTGTTATTTTATTTACTTCTGTTATATCCGCTGTTAGTCAATTAAAACAGAATCTGAACACCAGTTCTGACTCTGAAAATCTGATCAGAAGTTAAATTAAAAGAAAACGCGAAACACAATTCAACCCCCCTTCTTGTGTACTTTTCACGCCTTCAGGTTTTAATTGTAAAAGCCTTAAGATTTCTTAAACATTGAATATCTTAGAAATCTTAAGAGCTTTAGGTCTTTGTTATGGTGATTTACCTGTTCCTCTGATATTTGTATCAAGTACCACTTGTTCTCTATTCTACTGAACATGTTGTTTAGCAGTTTAGATTAAGTCTCTCGCCAAGATGCTTGAGCCATTTAAGTCTTCTTCTATGTGCTAGAGCATTGAAAGTCTTAATCAAGTGGATTAATTGAGCAATTAAGTCTCTCGCCAAGATGCATGAGCCATGTAAGTCTCCTGCTATGCGCTAGAGCATTGAAAGTCTTAATCAAGTGTATTAATTTAGAAATTGAGTCTCTCGCCAAGATGCTTGAGTCATGTAAGTCTCCTGTTATGTGCTAGAGCAATGAAAGACTTAATCAAGTGGATTGATTGAGCAGAAGTCTTGATTACGTGGGATTTAAGAAAGGAAGTCTCAGATCGTGGGTCGGAGAAAAGTCTTGAACCTGACGGGTTTATGCAGGAAGTCTTGGGTTCGTGGAACCTGAGTAGGGAAGTCTTGGACCATGTGTATGAGCAAGAAGTCTTGTGCCTGAGAGGCTTGAGTAGGAAGTCTCGGGTCTGAGAAACCTGAGTAGGAAAGTCTTAGGCTGATGGTCTAAGCAAGGAAGTCTTGAGTATGTAGGACTTGGGCAAGCAAGTCTTGAGCCTTAGGGGTTTAAGCAAGAAGTCTCAGACTTAGGGTCTGAGAATTGTAAAAGTCATATGCAGAATGCATAAGCGATTGTAATCATGATTTGATTATAGTGAAAATCTCTTGTGAAGAAAAGAGACTGAACTACTCTCATTTGGGAGGAACCAGTATAAATATTTGTGTCTTCTGATATTATTTATTTTCTTCTGTTTACATTCCGCTGCTAAGTATAACCAGAATCTGAACACCAGTTTAGATTCTAAAATCTGATCAGAGGCAAATTAAGAAAACGGTAAACACAATTTAACCCCCCTTCTTGTGTATTTTTCTCACCTTCATAGAAGAGTCCTTAAACTCCAATAGGGCGTTTGGGATTTTACTAAATTATGAATTTTATGATATCTTGATGTTATATATTGTGATTATTGATGATTTCTGGGCACTATGTGTGGCTGTATTTTCTGTTTTGATTATATGTTGTATTTTCTGTTGTGATTATTGATGATTTTCGGGCACTTGTGAACTTTTCTCACCTTCATAGAAGAGTCCTTAATCAAGAAGCTAGCACAGTCTGAATAATCAATTCTGAATAATCTGAATATTTGCATATATAACTATGTGTCGGTGTAAAATCTAACGTGCATGAGAGAATAAAAGGTATGAAGAGTCTTGGCTTCCTGCAAAAACCCAATATCCCTTCACAGGTGTGATATAGACTTCTAAAGGTGGTCCCTTGAAGGTCTCCCAGAGTCATGGAATCAAGTAAAAATACCCATCCATAGCGAATTCTTGTAGGACGGAGGTATTCTCAAGAGAAACTAGTCTGGGTGTGGCTCTCGTGACAACCCAATGCGCAAAACGCAGGCGTCACGACTATCCACAATTTTATCCTGTAGTGGGCTTATCTCTCAAGTAATATCTACCCATCCCAACAACAGCAGAAAATATAGCAGATATCTAAAATATACAGCATGAACATTTAAAGCAGTAAAGAAATGCAGTAAATAACATAAAGATAAAGCAAGTAAAGCACAAAGATAAACACCAAAACAAACAAGAAAGCAAATAAAACTAAGCGAGACCCCAACTTGCAAGAGCAAGGAGTCCCCAGCAGAGTCTCCAACTGAAGCTAGAAGGATTATACCTGAGTGAATCACACACTCAAAGATACAACAGAGTCACCACCGAACTTTATTTAGTCCCGAGGGACAGGGAAAATATCGATAAAACACAAGGGGAAGAGAAACGGGTATGGGGGTCGGTTATACGAGAGGAAGGTACTAGCACCCCACGCATCCATCGTACTCGACGGGAATCGGGTTGCTTGCTTCTAGGCTTGGTTGGGTTATCTATATAAAGGCTACTAGCTAAAGAGGAAAGGGAAAAGGAAAAAGAAAGTGCTCGCGGAGGATTGGGGCCCTCGTGCCTACGTATCCTCATAGTGCAATGAGGAATTCAGAGCTCTGTAGTTCATGGAACCAGGAAAAAGGAAGGAGAAGGTGGCTCGCCAAGATTTTGCAATCTCGTGCCTACGTATCCTCATAGTGCAATGAGGAATTCAGAGCCTACATAGTTCGGAGAACAATGACGGAGAAAGGAAGGAAAGCGGTGAATGGTATCAAAACCAAAAGCAAAAGAAGGTTGAAAGATTCTACCGGGGAACGCAAAAGAATGGTGTCAAAACCAAGAAAGAAAGGAAAAGGAATGATGGCGACTCCACTGAGGAGAAAACAAAGGAATGGTGCCGAAACAAGAGAATAAAGGAATAAAGGAAAATGAATCGAGACGAAGCAAGATCCACCGGGGATTAAGTATATTAATTGACAGACAGTGGTTAACCGAAGAAAAAGAAGAGTATGACTCCGTGGGGAGAAAGGACTGGTGTCAACAGGCGGATTGTGATGAACCAAAAGGAGAGTAATGAACCAAGGGAAGGTGTTTGACTTTCTAGGGATCTCGATGTATTAACTGATAAATAGTGATTAACCAAAAAAGGGATAAAAATTGGTCTTTTAACCGACGGACAGTGACTAGCCAAAAGGATGGGTGTGGAACCAAGCGAAGGTTGTATCCCAAAGGACGGGTGTGGAACCAAGCGAAGGTTGTGACCCAAAGGATGTGTATGGAACCAAGCGAATGTTGTGACCCAAAGGACGAGTGTGGAACCAAGCGAAGGTTGTGACCCAAAAGGAGTTCGGTACACTAACTGAACAAGCAGTACTTGACCAAAGAATGGGTATTTGAACCAAAAGAAGGTTACTAACCCAAAGGCGCGAGTATTTTAACCAAAAGAAGGTTACTAACTCACAGGGGTATTGGTTTTAACAGAAGGACCGTGATTAACTAAAAGAATGAGTGATTAACCCAAAAGAATACCAGTATGTTAACAGACGGACTGTGGTTAACTGAGAAAATGAGCAAATTGTGTTTTAACTGACATGCAATGATTAACTAATAAAAAGGGAGAAAAAACCAAGAGAAGGTTGCGAACTCCACTAGGGATTCAGTGTTTAAATGGAAAATTGTGTTTAACTGAAGGAAAGGATTGAGACTCCGTCGGGGAAGCAAAATATTTGGTAATTAACAGGATGACTGTGATCAACCAAAGAAAGAATAATTACAACTCTTCTGGGGAATCAATGAACAACAATTGACCAAAAGAAAAGGCGTTGAACCAAAAGACGGTTGTTAACCCCAAAGACAATGACTAGAGTGCGAGTGATCAAGAATCAATTCAATTGGGAATTGAGGAAACACTACAGCCTGGAGATAGAGACGATTATTCCAGGCACATGGTCATTCGTCCCCGACCCAAAGTAATCAAAATGAGTATAGGAATTCTCCACTCTCATCCCTTCTCTAGCACTCAGAGGATAATGCAGAAATTGAAATCGACAGAGTAACAACGCCAACTTATACAGTGCTCCAATGCGTTGTGCAGACCTTTTAATCCGCGAGGGATCAAGGAAGAAAAGTTCTAAAAAGATCCTAATGAGAAACGAGAGGGATGGTTAACTAATTGAAACAAGGTTTTGATCAATCGATAAAGGGGAATGAATACGCCAACAATCTTTCAAACGAGTCGAAAGATCGTCAAAGCAAGCGTGTGAAGTAATGATTATAAAAAATTAAATTTGCTCAATAAAAAACAAACTTAATGCAACCAAGCACGAGTTTGTACAACAATAACAAACATTAATTAGCATGCATCACTAATCGTGTTATCATGTAAACAAAAGTGTGCAAGAATCAACATGATCATACAATTTCAAGAATGCAAACAATTCCATAATCAATAAATCGTGCATCAAAGTTTGCACACATGCTTCAACCAGAGGTTAAATAACTCACAAAACATCCACAAATATCAATCATATCAAGCCATGGAAGTTAAATGAGGAAAGACAACCAAACAAGTATGAAAAAGCACAAAAATCACCTTCTGGTTCAGTGTTAATCGATTAACCATTTGCTAGGAAAAAATGGTTAATCAATTAACCCTTGAAAAATAGCCAAAAAAGCTTAAAACAGGGGTGTTAATCGATTAACCACTTTTGCCTAGCAAATGGTTAATCGATTAACACTGGGACAGTGGCAGCAAATCAATTTTTCAAAAGCACTTCTAGCAATTAATCACTTTCCAACCATCCACATGTTATGGTATGCAATTGTTCACGAAAATTACATCAAATAGAAGCAATTAATCAACAATTAAGTCCAACAATCATCAAGATCAACAATCAAATAATTGAATGATTAATTAACTTCAAAAAGCTATTGGATCTACATTGCGAACACGCGGAAGTGATCAAAAACAGTAAATCGAGCAAGAATTACCAACCTACAAGGCGTGGTATCGCCTTGGTAATTGTTGTAAGCAAAATGTGGCGAGAATAAGCAAAGAAAACCAGAGAATTCCAAGCTTGAGATCGAATCGTAGCGAAACTGATAAAAATGTGATAAATGCTCCGAATACGAATTTGCACCGAGACGATCAAAACGATTACTTGAATTGAAGTAGAAACTACTGTAAATCCAAAAATCCAAGTAGAAATGTAGTGGACTAGATTTTTAGCTCAAGAGAATAACAATTTTGATGTGAAGATTGTTACACTCTAATGGTGGAAGTTGAGCTTTTGTGTGTGTTTTGGTGAAGAAGATGAAGATGAATGTGAGAAAGTTGTAGAAAATTCAGAGAGAATTGAGAGAGTGATCAAGTGAAAATAGTGAAAAATGGTTGAAGGTTCAAGGGTCCCCTTCAGAAATGTAAAGGTTTCTCTATATAGAGTAGAGGTTTGGAGTAGGCTAGGTTTGGAGTTTGCTTTGGAGCTAGCTTTAGAGTTAGTTACATCTAACTCACTTAGTCAGAAGTTGACTCAGTGAGTTATTTGTTAACTCGGTAGAAACATCCCAATGCAAGTCCAAAATCCAATGGTTCTCATGCTTGGAAATGAAGTTACATGGTGTTCTTAATTGAAAATGATGTATTGTAGCAAATGCAAATGGATTCTTGAAGTGTCTTGAAGTATCTAGAACATTCCACATGATACTAGAACCAAGTGAACCCGAAAGAAGTAGAACAAAAGTTACTGTCATGAAAATGCAGCAAAATCTGCCAAAATGCATGTGTTAATCGATTAACACATTTTGCCTAGCAAATGGTTAATCGATTAACACAGCCAAAACTTGCCCAATTTGCTTGAAAAAAAGGTGTTATGACCATGGCTCCGATTTTTGACTCTTTGCTTTGATAAATAGGCATGTAAACCCTTATATTTTGCTTGTGTTGATGATGTGATGACTTTGTAAGGATGTGATTAATCAGGCTTTGAAACCTTCTAAAATTGTGAATATTACTGCAACAAAACTACAGAGAAAAAATGCTAATGTGTATGCCGACAATGCGATATGCACATGCTTATGCAAAAAGGCAAAAGGGGAGGTCTAATTTCGGGTTATAACAGTCACCAAAATGGGTGTAGCCGGTTACCACTTGAAAAATAGGTTTCTAGTCTGTTTTCGAGCTCGTAACCAGTTATGGGTTTGAGCGTAACCGGTTACCACTGTTACGTGAAAAATTGGAAATTGAAAATGAGGTAACTTGAGCTCCGTAACTCTGTTTGACGCGCGGTTTGAAGCGTTAGAAAGATAATTGTTATGGACAGGACCAACGGCTAGACATGGCCCAATCCACTTCTACTCCAGAGCGGCCCAAATTACCTAAGTCAAATCCACAAAGGGGCAAAAATTACCTTTCTGCCCTCCAACCGGGCAGGAACTACATCGCTCCTCCCCGGAACAATGCTCGTTACGCACGGCTCGCCCACTCCCCGAACAGCTATGGGCAGGTGCCCGTTTTCTGAGGGACGGAGCCACAACTTCTCCTTCCCCCACCCCTCGTGACCGCAACAACGATCAGCCCTTGCTGGACGTCCAACACATTCCTGTTCTGCCCAACGCCGACCCAGCCGTGGCAGCCCTCCTGGAGGCGATCAACAAAACCAACACCCTGATCCTGCAACAAAACGAAAGGATCGGGGCGTTAGAGGAGTCCAACCGTCCAAGATCCCCTCCTCCGCGGAGGAACCAACGACGATCAAAGAGCCCGCAGCCCCGGAGAGATATCGACTGGAGACTGCGCCAAGAGCCTGACCTTCGCGCATCCCGGAAGCGCGACCAGGTTTCCCCGCGTGATCAGCACTCTCCCGGCCACAAGAGGACTCGAAGGAACGAGCAGTCTCCCCCAGTCAAATCTAAAGGCTAGGCCCGTTCACCTTCTCCCCGAAGGAACCGCTCTCCTTCTCCCCGAAGGAACCGCCGCCACGAGCGTACCCTTCGGTCCCCGTCATTCACTAGTTCTAGCAGCGACGATGAGCCTCGCGGCCCATTGTCCCAGGAAATCTTGGCTACCCGTCTCCCTAAGGGCCTGGAGAAGCCCCCGTCGCTGGGCACGTATGATGGGACTACTGACCCCGACGAACACATCAAGAACATCGATGCGCTTTTGGACTACCGTGGCACACGGGGCACCATCAAGTGCCAGCTATTTCTGACCACACTTCAGAAAGGGGCAATGACCTGGTACAAGCAGCTGCCCGAAGAGTCCATTACCTCATGGAGGCAACTGGGTAGAATTTTCTCGCGGCATTTCACAGCTTCTCGCCGTCACCCCAAGACTGAGGCCTCCCTTGGAGCCATAATCCAAGGGAAAGACGAACCTCTCCGCGCATATATCGAGAGGTTCAACAAAGAAGCAGTACAAGTCCCTACAAAGGACGAGATGAAAAATTTTCTGCTCGAGCAAGGACTCCGCCCGGGATTTGAGTTCTCTAAAGCTGTCGATCTCGCACCACCGAGGAACCTAGATGCCCTCCTCCTCAATGCCCAATCGCACATTCAGTATGAGGAGAAGGTTGCAGCCAGCAACGTCCGAGCATCACGCCATCAGGAGAACGCGCGGGCCTCCAGAGGCGAGGAAACCTCAACATCTCGTCGAGGCGAACGGAGGCGCGAGAACCGTCCTCGGGATTCCCGCGACAACAAGGGACCCTCCGGGCGATTCCACGACTATACCCCCTGACCGTCTCCAGGGAGAAGATACTGTCCGAGTGTGCGAACTCGGAATTCAAGCAGGCAGGGGTTCGCTTCCCCAAACAACTGCCGGCCAGACCCAACGCGGATAAGTCAAAATACTGCCGTTTCCACAAGAGTCACGGCCACACTACTGAAGGATGCCATTGAGATACTGATCAGGGACGACCACCTGAAACCGTTTGCAAAGAAGAAGGACACTCCTCGGCAGGACACCAGGTGTCCAAGAAGATAGAGGAAGAAGTACCCTTCTCGGAAGAAGCCAACATCCAGGTCGCTATGTCCATATCGCGACCAGAGGACTTTTACGTCCCGGACGGGCTCAGCGCCCCTGCTTATTTCGCGGCCCATAACCCATGGGAGACGTTTCCCTCTGCCATGGTTATCTCTGGCGGGGGCTTCAAAAAAGTCACGGTGGGCTCTGTGAAACGAAAATTCGAGCATCTGATCAACACAAGCTCCAATAAGGTGACCACGCTCGATCAGGCCCAAAAGGGCTCTATCCCTATCTCCTTCTACCGGGAAGAGCTCCTCGGGGGTCTCCCAACTCGAGCATACCTTTTCTCGTCAAAGCCCGAATGGCGAACTTTGACGTTTGCAGAATCCTCGTCGACCAGGGCAGCTCGGTCGACATCATGTACTCCCAGCTGTTTTCAACACTTCAGCTGGACGAATCACACCTTACCCCCTATTTGGGGTCTTATTTGCAGGGGTTCAACGGATCAGCGACCAAGCCATGGGGATACGTCGAGCTGATCGTAACCTTCAGATCAGCTGAGATGGCCAGATCCGTCAAGGTACAATTTCTGGTAATCGATTGCCCATCCCTCTACAAGTGCATATTCGGAAGACCAACTCTGGCCGAGTTGGTAGCAGTGCCTTCAATAGTCCACCTCAAGATGAAGTATTACACTTCGAAAGGGATGGTTGCCACCCTCCACGGGGATATCGAGGTTGCACGACGGTGTTTCGAAGCAGCAACAAAGGGGCTCAACGCCATTGCGTCCAAGCCAAAGACATCCAGCCAGCCAACACTGCCAAGCAGCTCCGAGGAAGCCATGCCTCTGCCCCAGGTCGACTCCATTGACCTTGACAGCCGCTTCCCCGAAGAAGACCGACAAGAGGAACGAGCAGCGTCAGCCAACTCGTCTACATCATCCACCAGCGGCTCCCATCCGATGCGCCCAATCCCAGATGGCAACTTCGAGATCGTTCTGTTCGGCGACGACCCTCAGCGGGGAGTGAAGATTGGAGCAGATCTACCCGACATCGCGAGGAAGCAGGTCAAGGAATGCCTCCGTGAGAATGCCAACCTATTCGCCTGAAGCGTCGCCGAGATGCCCAGCTTGGACCCATCCGTCGCCTGCCACCAGCTGACAATTAACCCGGCCATCAAGGTCGTAGCACAACGTAAGAGAAAGAAGTCTCCGAAAAAAACGGAGGCTGCAGAAAAAGCTGTAAAGGACCTCCTCGAGGCCAAATTTACTTCGGAAGCCAAGTACACCACTTGGCTGTCCAAAGTTGTACTCGTTAAAAAATCTAATGGAAAATGGCGAATGTGCATTGATTACACCGATCTCAATAAGGCATGCCCGAAGGATGCCTACCCCCTCCCCAATATTGATAAACTTGTTGATAATTCTGCCGGTTTTAAACTTTTATCATTCATGGACGCCTACTCATGCTATAATCAAATTCCAATGGCGATATGCGACAACGTAATGCCCTTCGGCCTGAAGAACGCCGGAGCGACCTATCAAAGAATGATGAACAAGGTCTTCCGGGGAGAGATATGCGACATGTCAAAGTCTAGATGGACGATATGATCGTAAAATCCCACGAGGAAACCGATCACACTGCCCATTTAAGGAAGGTCTTCGAACAGGCCAGAAAATACAAAATGCGTTTCAACTCGGAGAAGTGCACGTTCGGTGTCCGGGCAGGGAAGTTCCTCGGCTTCTATCTAACAGAACGGAGAATCGATGCCAACCCCGATAAATGCTGAGCATTCTCCGAGTTTCCAACGCCCAAGTCAAAGAAATCCATCCAGTCCCTCAACGGGATGCTCACATCACTATCTCGTTTCGTGGCCAAATCTGCCCAGCACGCCCTTCCATTCTTCAAACTCCTCTGCAAGGAAGCAACATTCGAATGGACCGAGGAATGTGATGAGGCTCTTCTCCATCTGAAACGGGCACTCTCAAAGCCACCAGTCCTCTCTCGCCCGGACAATGGTGAAACTTTGTACCTATACCTCGCCGTAGCAACTGAAGCAGTGAGCGCCGCACTCATCCGCGAGACTCCTGAAGGACAGAAGCCCATATATTTCACGAGCAAAGCACTGCAAGAACCAGAGTTATGATACCAACAGATATAGAAGGTGGCTCTGGCCCTCATCAATGCAGCCAGAAGATTAAGACACTACTTCCTGGCCCACACGATCGTGGTTCGAATAGATCAACCCATTAAACAGCTACTGGGACGACCAGACATGGCCGGTCGAATGCTCAAATGGTCGCTTGAACTATTCAAATTTGACATCCGGTACGAAGGCAGGAAAGCTCTCAAAGCCCAGGCTCTGGCCGACTTCGTCGCAGAAATGACATTCGCAGACTCCCCCGCGAGCGAAGCGCACAAATGGACCATTTTCGTGGACGGTGCCTCAAGCCCGGCAGGGAGCGGCGCGGGCATCATACTAGAAAGCAACGAAGGAATCATCGTCGAAGTATCACTCACCCTGTCCTTCCCAACCTCGAACAACCAGGATGAATATGAGGTCTTCCTTGCTGGGTTACGCCTGGCCGAGGACCTGGGCGCAGAAGAAGTCGTCATTTGCACAGATTCACAACTCGTGGCCCTTCAGGTCCGAGGAGAATATCAAGCCAAAAATGACAACCTGACTGAATACTTAGCCCTGGTCACAAAGGAAATGGCGAAGTTCGCAACAGTAGAAGTGAAACATGTTCCCCACGAACATAACGTGCGAGCAGACGTTCTATCCAAACTAGCTAGCACAAAAAAGAAAGGCGGAAACAAATCTGTCATACAAGAAGTACTTCCTCGACCCAGTATCGAGAAGGCCTCCACGACCCTCGACGTACAGGTGATCGGCGACAATAACTGCTGGATGACCCCTGTTTACAACTATCTCGCTAAAGACGAACTTTCGTCCGACCCAAAAGAGGCCAGCGTAGTTAGGCGAAGAGCGTGCTCCTACGTCTTGGTCGAGGATAAACTCTACAGGTGAGGATTCTCCATTCTGCTGCTCAAGTGTATCGAGGAAGAGATGGTCGCCCACATCCTGCATGAAATCCACGAGGGGATCAACGTCCAACATCTCGGTGGAAGGTCCCTTGCCCGAAAGGCCCTCCGAGCAGGGTATTACTGGCCGACCATGCAGCACGATGCGAAAGAACACGTGAAGAAATGCGATAAATGCCAACGGAATGGGGACATGCACCTGGCTCCACCTAACGAGCTCAAAGCAATGTCCTCCCCGTGACTATTTTCCTGGTGGGGCCTAAACATCCTTGGACCCTTCGTTGTAGGATCAAATCAGAACAAATACCTAATAGTGGGCGTAGACTACTTCACAAAATGGATAGAAGCAAAGGCTCTGGCCAAAATAACTGCCCTCAACATACTGCGTTTCTACAAACGAAACATCCTTGCACGTTTTGGCGTCCCCCAGGCGATAGTCACGGACAATGGGACACAATTCACGGACAAAAAGTTCCAGGACTTCGTCGCTCAGCTAGGCACAAAACAACACTTCGCATCCGTCAAACATCCCTAGACAAACAGGCAAGCCGAAGCGGCGAACCGGGTCATCCTTCGAGGCCTTAGACGAAGGCTGGATGAAACGAAGAAGGCCTGGGTCGAGGAGCTGCACAGTGTGTTATGGGTATACCGCACGACTCCACACTCTACAACCTGGGAAACACCTTTCTGTCTAGCGTACGGGACCGAGGCTGTAATCCCCGTCGAAGTTCACGTGCCCTCCAGGAGAACAGAGTCGCCCCTAGATGAGGAGATGAACAACGGATCATTAAGAGAAGAACTCGACCTCGTCGAGGAAATTCGAACTGGGGAAGCCCTCCGCGAAGCCTCACTAAAATAAAAAATTACCATCAGGCACAACACCAAGGTGATACGATGAGAGTTTGACGTGGGGAGCCTTATTCTAAGGAAAAACCACAAAGACTCTCGCGAAGGCAAACTAGCAGCCAACTGGGAAGGGCCCTATCGCGTCCGAGCAAAACGGTGAATGGGGCCTACTACCTAGAACATCTCAACGGGGAAGAACTTACTCGATCATGGAACGCCAAAAAGCTAAAACAATACTATAGCTAAGGCCCTAATTCTCGGGTCGACCCGTCACGACGACGAACATTGGCTACCGACCACTATGCACGCCTAGGTACCAGCGTCGCATACCAATAAAGCAGAACCCCACTCAGTAACGAGCCGAGTAACTGCTCGACGGCGGTCCTCGATCGAGCATCGCCGTCGTCAAAGTACCATGACTGGCAGAACCCCAACTCGCGATGGGACGTTCACGCCGCGAACCCAGGCCTCAAATGCGACCTGAGCTCTGCACCCCCGCCAGGATATTCCCCGTCCGTTCGACCAGTACCCCTCACTGCCGAACACATCTACAACGAGCAATCCCCTAAAACTTCACATAAGGAAAATACTCCCTAACACGGGCAAACATACATTCACAACAAGCATGAGTGCAAAACTTAGCAGAAAATAAAAGCAAGTAAAACCATGCAAATAACAGAACCAGCCACCAAGACAGGGCATATAATTTAAACATAATAAGTGGCCACTAGGACCACGGCTGTGCTTGATTACATAAAACGGGGGCAATGCCCCCCAAATAGATTAAACCAATTACGCGGCACGCAGGCCGGACAAATTACAACAACAAAATGACAAACCCCTCACGCGTTCATCTGATCGGCAGGCTCGTGCTGAGGCCCCTGGCTCTCCGCGGGCTGATCCTCGGCATTTCCTTCAAGAAAGGCGTCGGGCATAACAATTCGGCATCCTTAACATGCGCCAGATAATGGGTACCCTCGACAGAGAAGTCAAGCTCGGGGTTCACCACCCGCAGTTGAGCCAAGGCGTTTCTGAAGGATTCGTCTGCGACGGCAATACTGTCATCCTCGGCCGTCAGCATGCGGGAGACCAGCTCGGACCTTGTCCTTAACTCCTTCACATCTTCAGGCTCATCTTCACCCGGAGCGTTGACCACCCTCAGCTGCTGGACCAGCTCCTCGGCCGCCTTCTTCTCCGCAGCCAGCGTAGAATTCTCTTTCTTCAGCCTGGCCACCTCCTCTTCAGCCTTCTTCCGAGCTTCGTCCGCACCCTTGACCTCTTCCTTGAGGGACGCCATGGTAGCCGGGGCAGCATTAAGTTCGGCATCAGTTACAGAGTCCCCTTCAGCATAAACGACTACCATCTCCAACATCCTAACCAAGGCTGAAGCATCTTTAGCCATCAACGCCCTCTTGCTCGGGCGGTCCATGCTTTCCAAACGAAGAGATTCCACCCGAGGCATGACCAAAGAGTTCCCCTCAAATAATTTCCTATCAAGGATACAAGGAGGAAGCTCGAACTTCCCTTTCTTCGGTACCCGGGTTAGGTCCACAACGTCAGTAACCCTTGGCTGCTTGGATCGTCCGGTCAAAGGCAGGGGAGATCCCCGGGGAGTGGGAGTGGGAGATGAGGTCCCCGCAGCAGACTGAACCGGAGTGGGAGCACGTGCACCAGCAAATCGAGACTTTAGAGGAGCCGCTCCGGCCTTGTTCCTCGCAAGAGCGTTCTTCACAACCCTCTCATGGGCCTGAGGCATCTCACCTGCACAAACAAAAGTCGAGCACGTTAGATACGAGGAAAAGAAATAATGCAAACAAATCTAAAGTAACTAAGACTACCAAGCAGCTTCTCGACTTTCGCAGGAGTCTTGCACTCCAGGAGTGCCTTGGTGTTAATAAACTGGTATTCAACCCTCTGACTACCGTCCTCCTCGAAGACCGGGTTACCCTTGTTCGTCCAGCATTTCGCAAGCCGGAAGAAGTTAACGTACTTCACCAACTCCTCGTACGCCACGACATCCTGCCCATGTAGCTCGTACGGTTGGAGAACGTAGTCACTGGGTCTCTTGGCGAAATGGTCAGGTGCCCAATGGATGGGGAACTTGTAGATTCTCTGCCCAATAAATTTCCCCGCCTCGTCGCGCAGGTCATTTCCATCCTCATCAACCTCGATCTCCCAGACATATGTACTATCCTGGGCAGCTTCAGACACGGGCTCGATAACGTAGTATCGCTCCTTAAACGTCCGTATCGACTCCGAAAATGGTTTAAATAATTCGCGAGGCTGCTTCAAAGAGACCTAACCATACTGCCTCCCCAACAGCTGACTTTGAAGATGGAAGACGGTGAAAAATAGAGGATGAGTAGCCCCTATGGCGAGGTGCTCGCACACCAGCTCGAACGCCCGGATGAAGGCCAACGAGTTAGGGTGCAGCTGCGTGGAGGCCAACTTCAAGTGCACGAACACCGACTGCTGAAAATCGGTGAACGACAACCTTAGGCCCAGCTCCTTGAAGGCATACTCATATATTGCAAAGCGGTCCCTGTAATTCGTGCAGACCCTGTCATCCTCAGAGGGAAAGTGCACCTTCCACTCCCCCTCTGGCCCGACCTCCGTGAAGACATCTCCTAAGTACTTTGCAAAACTAGACACATGTTCGACAGGTTCGGCCACCTCCCATTCCTATACGGAACCCTCAACGACGTCCTCATCCATATCTTCCAACTCCCCTTCCTCCCCAACCTCACTGGGGGTGCTCGAAGCCGTCGAACTACTACTATTTGAGGAACTTGTTTCTTCCTCGGACGAATCCAGGATAATCTCTCCATCTGGCCCCGTCACCATGTCGATCACCTGAAAAGCAGAGAAGAAAGTGAATTCGACAATAAATCAAATCCACCCTTCCACCGCTAGTCAAGTGAAAGGGCGCGCAAAGGGCTGAGGACAACGTCCCCGGCCTAAGCCCTAACATCAAAAGAAAACTAGAACCTCCCCGCGAGGAGACACTCGAAACAAATCATCCCCAAGCGAGGAGATTCCCCGCACTCATACCCAGTTTCCGTTTGGAGCTTCGCCGGAAATCGCAAATCTTCACCGAAATCTGGGAATATTCGACCGGAAAATTCATCACCCACTCAGAAGATGAACAATCACGACGGTTACACATGCATCGCCGTTGCAACGACGCCGTGAACCGTCCTCCTCACCAAAGCACGTTAACACACCCGGCGACATGTCAGAAGTGGAAAAATGGCACGACCACCGTCCACCACCAACAGTCACCGAAAACTAGCCTATTTCGTCCTCTAAACCTAGCCCTAACCACATGCAATCTACCATTGACCACCATAAAGAGTTAAAACAAGCACAAAATCAGAAACTTACTTGATTTAAGAAGACAAAAGTGGTTGCGAAGCTTGGTGCGGTGGTCGGAGTAGCAGACGACGGTGACGGGCAAACGCTCTGAAGAAGACGAAGGAAAGCAAGAGTGAAAAGTCCAAAATGAGACGGACTTTCCCCTTTTATACAGAGGGACACGTGCAGTGGACGCGCTTGTAGGTCATGATGGATATTAATTAACTAGCCATCATTGCCTAGTAACTGCTACACGGAGCTCTAGGCACACGTGGCGCCCTAACGCTTCCAATTCTGACTAACCGTTAGTCTCCCCGGACGACGGACAACACGGTGACGGTCATGAATGCCACGGACACCAGGGGTCACGAACACCGCCAATCGCGGGAGCCCCGATGCGGCCTTCATCATCACCGAACGACGACTGCACGCTACCTCCCCAGAGCAACGAGTTGTCCTTAAGTCATCACTCCCACGCTCGGGAGCAACGACTTGGAGGGCTCTTATTCTGGACTGGACCAACGGCTAGACATGGTCCAATCCACTTCTACTCCAGAGCGGCCCAAATTTCCTAAGTCCAATCCACAAAGGGGAAAAAATTACCTTTCTGCCCCTTCAACCGGGCAGGAACTGCATCGCTCCTCCCCGGAACAATGCCCGTTACGCACGACTCGCCCACTCCCCGAACAGCTATGGGCAGGTGCCCGAAACTGTGCCTATGCCCGACATATCGGCTAGTTTCCAGCACCCTGCCCGACATAACGGCTAGTTTGGGTAGTTACCTATTCTTCGGGAAAACGGTTGTTTCGCCCCGAAAATAGGACTGTTGGCCACGCGCTGGGGGCTCTATATAAACCCTCTCGCTTGAGAGGGTCAGGTATCCAATATTCACCCTATGAACTAATACTTTGTACTTGCCCCTTTTCACTGACCCTTTCTTACTTGAGCGTCGGAGTGCCTTGCAGGTACACCCCCTCCTCCTCTCTATACGACCAGGATCTCGGACGTACTTGGTGGCCCACTTCTGCAGGATCTGATCCACCCTTCACGATCAATAACACATAGTATTATCTTATGGTGATCTCTTAAGAGGATGAATATGATATATTTAACATTAAATTAATTGGTAATGCATTGATTGTTGTAGATGCCTTAGTTGTTATATGAAAGTTTTTTATGTGAAAATTGCAATTGTCAATTTTCTATGTTTTGTTGGTTGTTGGCTACTATTAGTTGTATGATGTTGTTTTGATGTCAGTTGTTGATTTATCATGATTTTAATCTGTATTATGTAGTAATTGATTAATGATGAATATATGCCAATGATAAATAATTGATTAAACATGAATAATTGTTGTGTGACATTAATGTTGTTATGTCGGTGTTGCTATAATGAAGTTATTAAGATGATTGTGTTGATGTTGTTGTGTTGGTGTTTTTATGATGGAGATATCAACATGAAGAAGTTATATTGATGATGTGGGTGTTGATGTTGGTATACACGGTCAAGAGTGGACCGATGTGTATGTGTTTATGATGTTGTTGTCGTTATTACATGTTGTGAGTCATGCATCCATGTTGTCGGAACTTCGGTTATATTTATGTTATGGCCTCGATCCTATGGTGGTGGTTCGGGTGCGAGTAGCTAATTCTTATGGTGGTGGAATTAGTGAAGCGCTACCTATAGTGGCGGTAACGATTTTTGTTGTACTTCGGTTCAAGAGTGAACCAGATCCTATGGTGGTGGATCCTGATCCTATGGTGAACCAGATCCTATGGTGGTGGATCCTGATCCTATGGTGGTGGATTCTAATCCTATCGTGGTGGATCATGGAGTGAAATAAACCATGAAAGTTCATGTTTTGGTACCACATGCATTTTCGAGTCAGTTGTTGAATGCATTGCATCCTTGTTGCATTTGTATGTTTTGTTGTTAATGATCTAGTTGAATGTTGTTGATGATTGATTTTGGCATGAGAATTACGATATGTTCTTGTGAATGATTATGTTGAGTACAATATGTCTTTCATGTTATGCCTTTTATAATTGATTGTGATTTCTCACCCTTTCTGTTTGAATGTTGCCTTTACATGGGCATTGTGCAGATACTCAGGAGTAGCTTTGACTGAAGTAAGTGGAAGGATAACTCTTGAAGTGACTTCCATTAATTGTCGTTTATTTAGTAGGGTCTTCTCTTATCATGTAACATCGGGATGAGAACCGTTCGTGTTTATTTCACTTGTTATTGTTTGTTGGAGTTTTGATTTTATGTTGTTGAGAGCTGAATAATATAACTCTGTTGTTTATGTTTTTAAAGTTGAAGTAAAGTTTATGAGACCAATGATGTGAATGTTATATGTTTGATGGTGTTGTCTTTAACTGTGTTCTGCTGCTAAGTTATATCAGATGAGTTTGGATATCATGTAAACATCTCAGGTAAATATCAGATGAGTTTGGATATCGTGTAAACATCCTAGGTGAAATAAAGTTACATGATTAACAGGTGTTGTTTTTTGTGTATGTGTGACATCCTATGTGATAAGTTGAAAATTATCTGATTTATGTTGTTTTTTGTGTATGTGTGACATCCTATGTGATAAGTTGAAAATTCTCTGATTTATTTATAAATTATGCGTTGGCGTAAATATGATGTTACAGTTTGGCTGATAAATTTGCTGCATGAACTAAAGTTTAAGGTGAGAAAACCAGTCAGATTGATGATTGATAACAAATCTGCCATAAGCCTTGCTAAGAATCCAGTGATGCATTGAAGAAGCAATCACATTGATATTAAGTACCATTTTCTGCGAAATCAAGTTCATGATGGAGTACTTAAGGTTGTTCATGTCAGTACTCAAAAACAACTTGCAGATGACATGACTAAGGTGATCAAAACTAAACACTTCATCAATTTGAGAGATGAAATTGGTGTTGTTGATTTTATTCTTGAATATGAATTAAGGGATGATGTTAAATGTAATTCATCTCAAGTTAGTTTGGTTTGCATTTTCATTTCATTTGAGGTTTCATTTGAATTTGAGTTGAATTTGGGTGAATGTATATAAGCCCAAAATACGATGAATTTGCAATAGAATTTAACATTTTGAGAAAGTTTGAAAGTTAGTTACATCTCTCTCTCTCTCTCTCTCTCTCTCTCTCTCTCTCTCTCTCTCTCTCTCTCTCTCTCTCTCTCTCTATCTATCTATCTATCTATCTATCTATCTATCTATCTATCTCAACTCTCTATAATTCTTTCTTTTTCATCTTCTTCAATTCTTTCTTTTTCATCTTCTTCAATTCTTGTGCATCAATAGAGGTTTATTGTTGAATTCCAACAAAAAAAAGAGAAAAATATTATGATTTTGAAATTTCATTTTAAAAATGAAGAGAAATGAAATGAATTTGGATTGGAGAAGAAACTGTAAATGAGTAGTGAAGAGAGATATATATATATATATATATATATATATATATATATATATATTATAAAAATAAGATAAAAAAGTACGTGATAGTTGATAAAAGCAAATAATGCTTTAAATATTGAAAAGTAAAAGTCGAAAGAGGGTGACGTGGTAGTTTGTGGTATCAGTAAGGATAAAATAGAAATTTTATTTTCCTTCATCTTTTCTAGATATATATGATAATGCAATAAACACAAACGTGTCATGATTGAATCCATTTGCGCTAATATAGGAACAATAATAAACTACGAATGCTACTACCTTCATACTTATAGAACAATACTTTTCCTTCTTACTTATAGAACAATACTTTTTAAGTCTGACCTAATGGGATAATTCGGATATATATGTATAAAATGAGAGAAAATACCTCTTAACAAGTTAGTCAAAAGAATAGTCAAATCCATTATGAGTCATTCAACAATTAAAGACAATACAAAATTTATTTATATATTAATCAAATTAATAAATTGATATGATAATTATATTTTATTTAATTAATTAAAATAAATCCATAAAATTTTAACAAACCCAACTCAATCATAGAGTAAACAACATTAAAACAAATCCAAAACTAACAATAACATTGAAAAAGGCCAAGAGAAGAATGGTTGGTACCATAGTTCAAGTGGGATTTCCCTTGCATTCAAGGACATAGATCATATAAATGAATGAGAAGTATATAATGATGAATAAAAAAGAACTTAGCTTTCTATATAGTACACACAATCATGTATCAATTGTATTATTATAGTAACTAGAAGTGTCCCCTCTCTCTCTCTCTCTCCCTCTCTCTGTCTGTCTCTTTGCATATGAAAATATAAAAATGAATTAGTTAAATAAAAATAGAATGAAAAAAAAAAGTTAGAAATTGAATCAAATAAGACCAACATCTACCCAAAAAATTCCAAAGGAAAGTGAATGAAAATAGAATTGGAAGAGTGGCTTTCTTGCCAACTTAGGTTTGTTTGTTCTTCTCATGACATGGAACTGTCGTTGGGCAACTATAACACCACATCACTGACACACTTTCAAGTTTCAATATTCAAGCAAAAAGCTCTACAAAAAGTCTCTTAACAAGAAAGGCAAAAGGGTACTTATATCAAAAGCTGCCAAATTTTTCCATGTACTTTTTCAAACATCAACCTATCATATTGTTTGAATGCTTTTACACTCAATTTCTAAATAAATAAATAAAATTATTAAATCTATCTACAAAACAAATATTTTTTTTTAACACTATATATTTTGTTTTCTTACTTCAACTTCATTTCTACAACAAGCTAAGTAGAGCAACAAGTTTTTCATAAAATGGAAGAATATTCAAGCATTCTCAAACAAGAAGAAGATGCCAAAATTACAAAGCAAATTCAAGCACAAGAGGTAGTGATTATCATGGAGGAGTTTGAAGAATGCAAAACACCAACATGTTCAAGAAACAAGATTCCTGTTCTTCAAAACTGTCCAGGAGCTCCAAGAAAAAAAAGAAAAGTGTCATCATTTTCATCGCATTCTCGAATTACGATGAAAAGATCAGCAGCAGCAACTGAATTGAAGTATGTAGTAAAGGATGAAGAGGTAGAGTGTGTCTTTCAATCTATGTTTCACCTTACTAAGGTAACTAGCAAGAGATGTAGAAGTATATGAATGAAGTTTAATAATTTGTTGCTGTTTCGTAGATTTCTCTATGAATTTTGTACTCTTTTAATGGATGTTAATAAATTTGCATCTCATCATGATTTATATCTATCTTTTTTTATGGTTTTATTTAATAAAATTTTCATCTTTATATTCTAATTCAGATATATAGTTTCATTCACTTTGAATTCATAGACATGTGTTTTATCTAAATATCTTCATTCAAGTATTTCCAAAGAAAGCATTACTACACATTTATTTGATACTTTTATAGCTATATCCCATGCATTAATTATTATGTTTTGCTTTGTTTAGATAATAATATCATAAAGAAAATTGTTATTATTTTAAAATATACATAATATATATAAGAAACAATTCTCTAAATTTAACCAGAAGTTCTAAGAATTTTACTGTCTATTGTGGTTCTCTTCAATTCAAAAGATTAGTCTTTACATTTGTATCCCGAAAATATTCAATTTATACCGAAAAAACGACCCCGCTACAAAGAATTCATCAATCCCAAGTTGGATATTATCACTCAAACAATCTCAGCAACCTTTACTTATTAATTACTTCAAAAGATACCTTTTTTTTTTTGAAGTTTATGTTTTGTGTTTTTTTATTAAGTTACTTACATGAACTAAATAAAACTTCATTACTTCAACTAGACCACAAAAGAAAAATGGAAATTCAATAGAAGTAACTGAAATTAAATGATCATTGCCTCAAGAAAATATATGTAATTCCATAGTTATTGGGATTAATATATACCCTAATGGAGTGCTACTAGTTCAATGAAAATTATAGATTCATATTATTTTAGTATAAATATAAATTCTTATTATTATCACATTGTCTATAAAGAAAATCATGCAAATGTTAATAAAGGTACAAGTAGTAGAGTATAGGTTAGTTTGTTTTTGTATGAAAGAAAAGAGTAATAAATGATGGTAAAAATGTGATTGGTACAATGATGATAAGAATTTTTATTTGTTTGGGTAGAAAAACAAAAAGTTAGAAAGCAAAAGAAGGGAAACAAAACAAGTAAAGAACGTGGAGAGAGTAGAGACACAGGAATGGTGTACCACTATTTTGTTAACTTTATATATACATAAGGGTCATGTCACGTTCAACTTATGGCACATTTGTGTTCTTCATGGGGACCATGAGAAATACTCCCACGAGCATCATCATCACTGAAAAAAATAAAAATAACTGCAGTTCCATCTTTTTTACTTCAATCATTTTGCAATCAATTGTATTCTGTTAGAGAAAAAACTTGAGAGGATAATACATGCAAACAACAATTTCACAAGTTATCCACCCTAAACTTTGAGTGTAAAATATATGAAACCCTAACTTAAATACGAATATAAAACACAACAATGACACGGTCAAAATCATATTAATGTTATACACAACAATGTCAGACACTATGATAATGTCGGACACTGACACATACCAATCGGACATCAAATATGTTTTGTTGTTTGAAAGGTGTCTACATAAAGTGTAGAAGATAATCCAAATTCTAGTCAAGATTCTCACAGTTATTCCAAATATCATTACAAGTGTTGCAAACGCCTTGCCAAATATTAGACTCAAGATGATTTACTTGAATACGGGGATAGTGTCCCTACCTCATTGATATTTAGGCTTAATCACTTAGATCCAAAAATTGTCTTTATCATAAAAAAATATTAAAGTGTTTGAATCAATTTGTTAGGTTGTTAACTGATTTGAAATACATTAGTTGTGATTAGTGTGTGTAAATAATATACATGTGAATAATTCAATGGAATAACAACCGCACACTATATTCAACAATTCTTTTTAATGTAGCCTATCTTTGAAAATTCATCTTCTCCATATTCTCCATATTAAAATTTACGTAAGTGAACGACTCTTTGAAATAATACGGGACGCATTTATATTAAGTCAAAAATAATTATACAATTAAAAAAAATCATCCTTTTACCTAAAATCTAAAAACAATAGGAACGTGAGTCTTCTCCTTTATGAAGTGTTCAACCTCTACATTTTTTTAAATAATAAAAGACATATAACTCACACTATCATATCAATCTCTCTTTCAAATGTGATTTTATCCACTTTTATATTTTTCTTTAAACAGAAGTTCTTTCAACCACAAATATGTGTACCGTCATTGAAACCCTTACTATGACACGAACACTTTAACTAGACACATTGTTTGACCATCACCTTGTCTGAAAGACTTTTGATATAAGAAGTCAGTCTATTAGTTGAACAATTAAATTTGATACCATTAATGGATCATGAAAGGAGCATTTCTATTGAGTTAAGAGCAACCACACAAGTAAGACACACCGTCTTTTTCCCTAAAACCTTAAGTATGTTAAGTATAGCAAGTGTGAGTGGTATGGATAATAGTCTCACATTGGCTAGAAATGTGGAGACTTGAGCATTTATAAGTGGGAGGACTCACAATCCTATCACCTTAAGGTTTTGTGTGAATATGTGGTGTGTCTCTCACAAATGTGTTACTTAAAGAAAAGCCCCAAAGTAAAAATGCTCAATCATGTTTGACCCCCCGAATAGCCCAATCAGTGGTATCATGAGTCTTTGGTTCAAGTGAAGTACCGACTCACTTGTATTGAAAGTACTCCCCACAGGTGGTGGATATGAGGTGTCCTATTGAAGAGTGTCAACAACGGACAAGTGAATGTGGATGAAAAAGAGGTCATGTTTAAGGGGGAGTATTGTGGATAGACTAACACTCGGGGGAGAGTGTTAAGTATAGCAAATGTGAGTAGTATGAGTAATAGTCCCACATTGGCTAGAAATGTGAAGACTTGAGCGTTTATAAGTGGGAGAACCCACACACCTATCACCTTAAGATTTTGGGTGAATATGTGGTGTGTCTATCACAAAGGTGTTGTTCTAGAAAGGAAGTCCCACAATGTTCAATGCTCCATAGTGAAAAATTCCCCCAACAAAGTCATTAGGTATATGAGTCAAGAAATTTTGCTTTGTTTTTTGGCGTGCTTCTATGAGTCAAGAGATTTGTTACTTTTCCAAAAAATAATATCATAGTTAAGGTTTTGATTAAGGAAAAAGAGAGAGAGGCAAGAGTTCTTATCAATGAAAGAATAGAAGCAACGCTCGTTCATTTGATGAGACATTTAGATAGACAAAAATAGAAAAGTTTAAGAGTAACTTTTATATACACGAGGGTAATAATGATATTGATCATTTGCTATTTGAATATGAAGTTACAAAGTGAATAAATGTGAGATTTGGATGAATCGAGGATATGTTAGGTCAAAGGGAATATTCATACAAGTCTCAAATCGAATAGAAGAGACATGAAAAATAAATAGAGTGTTATGATAAATATAGAGATTTCATTTGAGTTTATTTTACTGCAACAACTATCACTAAAAAACAGTTATTAGTCACGTGATTTTCCAACCACAAAGGTGAAAATAAATCGCAAACATTAATTAGCGGCATGAAAAATCATGCGGATGAGGCATTTATGGAAACTTTTTTGCCACGTGAAAATTACGCCACAACTTTGCCACATGATTTTCACGTTGCAACACTTTGCCACGTGATTTTCGCATCACAAAATTCTGCTATATAGCACACCTTCATCGCTACAATTCAGAACAACAGGTTAGGTTGGTAGGTTTGCCACGCAAAATTCATAAAATGAAAATATATCAATTTTGCATAGTGTTTACTATGCCACTAAATTGAAAACATTGTCATTAATTAGCATCGTGTTGACCATATTGCAGATTAATTTTTTATTAAAAAAATTATTTAATAAATAATAAAAATATTAAAATTAAGAAATAATACAAATATTTTCAAATAATAATTAGCAATATAATTTTTTTTACAATTAAAAATACAAATATTTTCAAATAATAATTAGAAATATGAATTTCAATTAAAAATAATTAAATTCAAAATAATTAGAAATATTTTACAAAAATTAACATTTAAAAGTAAAATAACAATAAAAAAATCAATCAACATCATCTTCCATATCTTCATCAACAGCATCATCATCATCCACAACATAATTATGAGCACAAAAACTCATTCTTCTTCTTGAAAGCCAGTTCTGTTGTACATTAATAGAAATATATTCATGACGAATTGTGGATGAAGAGTACCGTTGTACAGTTGAGTTCATTCAGTATTTTCGGCTTAAATTCCTGGCCTTAGGGCTTGGGGCCTTGGTACTGTTTTGTTTCTCTTCTTGTTTAAGGGTGTTTCCCTACCTGATTGTTAGGGTTGAGTTTATCTGGTGTTTGCTACTTTTCCTGGTTTTTTCTGCCTCTCAGTTTGTTCATTAGTGCAACTTGATCTACAATGGAATGGAATGTGGTCAGCAAGAAGAATGTGTTATCTAAACCGGCCAAAGCTTCTGTATGGAAAGAAAACGGTGGACGTGGAGCTGCTGAGGGGGAAGTTGTTACTTCATTCTTCTTCACTGAGTTCCCCGACAGTATGGAAGCTAGAGACATGTTCGAAGTTTTTAAAGTCTTCGGTTTGATATCGGAGGTCTTCATACCTGCTAGATTAGATAAAAGAGGGAAGAGATTTGGTTTCGCTAAGTTCTGAAGAATTCTCGATGCTAGGATTATGGTTGTGAAGTTGGATAGTATCCAACTTCAAGGAAAGAAAATATTCGCCAATATTCCTAGGTTTAATCGTTCTATTGCTCCAAGGCTATCTGTGCCCAGAAGGCCACCTGGGGTTAACGGGGTTTTTGTGAGAAACACTAGCTCCAAGGTCGTGGCTTCGCACTTGTCTTTTGCTCAGGCGGTTCAAGGGGATACGAGTGTACCTAGGCTTGAGGTTGATGAGGAACCTACTCTTAGCCCTATTCATATGGAAGTGATTCAAGATGATGCTGCTAGGTTTGAGAAAGTTCTAACGGGTACGCTGCTAGAGGGAGGGGATCCTTTTACCATTCAAGATCTTCTTTACGGGGAAGGATTCTTCAACGTGAAAGTTACTCCAATCGGGGATAACAAATGCCTCCTTGAGGACAATTTAGTGGAAGATTTCGGTAAGTTTCAGATGGAGGCATCAGATTGGATTGGGAAATGGTTTTCTAAGATCACGCCGTGGTCCCCTATGGACGTTGATTATGGAAGATTTGCTTGGGTTTTGTGCTCATGGTTGCCATGCCATGCGTGGAACACCTCTAACTTTGAAAAGATTGCCAATACTATTGGTTCCTTTATTAGCTGTGATGGTAGAATAGCTAAGAAAACCAGAATGGATGTAGCCATATTGCGTGTTAAAACTGGGTTAGTTGGCAATTTCGGCAGGGTGGTGAAGGCAGAGATCAATGATTCGTTGTTTGATAGTCATATAGTGGAGATCCTGCGAGGTTCAGATCCTTCGAGCAACAAGTTCTTTGAGGAATATGAGTCTTCATCTGAACCTGGGGATCAGTCCGGCAACGGAGGGGATAGTGGTTCTTCCGACGATTCTGACAGTGGGGAGGATTTTACAATCTCCTCGGTTAATCGAGCCAGCGACATTTCATGCAAAAAGCACAAGTCAACCTTTGGATATAGTTTGTCAGGTGGAAGTTCCTTTGTGGGTGATAGTGTGGAGGAAGGGGTAGGTGGGATAGCTGAGGGTCCCAAGAATAATGATGGAATGGCTGAAAAGATGTCTTTTGGCGAGGTAGCTTTTGACAGTCCTAGGAAACATCACTTGGATAATTTATTAATGATGCCTCATAACGAGTCTCAAGGCTCCTCTGATAAGGCTAACAGTACTATTCATTTGGTTGGGTTGCCCATTGGGAGTGATGCTGGGTTGGATCCGTCAGATTTATTGGGCCACTCTCTAAAGCCCATTGAAGATTCGAGTAGTGTGTTACCTATTTATGAGTGTTCGGATAAGCTAATGGAGGACTCACCAGTCAAGATTTGTGGATCAAAAGTAACTAGGAAAAAGAAGATATCAGAATTTTACAATAGAGTTAACATTCCTTACTCTCCTTCGTATTTTGCTTCCCTGCTTCACTCGGTTGATCCCTATCCTGTGAAGCCCAATTTCCTTTGCGAAAGCGTTTCAGACGAGCTCATCCGGCCTGGTGCTGTTGCGTGTAGGAAAGACGAAGTTATCAGGTTTGAATCTATTTCTGACTCTGATGTTGTTAGGGGTAATACGAGGATTAATAAAGTTATGGAAGATGTTCCAGTGAGGATATGGAATAACATGAAACTGTTGGGTATTGAGGGGGAGGAAGATGACGAAGCTTTCACTGGCATTATTAGGAGACTTGAATCCGGAGACAAAAAGGCAAGATCTTTTAAGAGGAATGTTGGAACTTGTGATCCATGAATTTAGTTTCATTCAATGTTCGAGGGTGCGGCAGTTTGCTCAAGAGAAGTAGAATTAACAATATTTTTTTCAATGGGCAAGATGATTTATGTTTGATCCAAGAAACTAAAATGCAAGTAATGAAAGATTCGGTCGTTGGAAGTATGTGGCGCTACGGAGAATTTGATTGGTCTGCAGCAAGTTCTGATGGACAATCGGGTGGGTTGCCTATAGTGTGGAAGAAGCACATGTTGATGCCCATTTTTAGTCTGAAAGGTTCAGGTTATCTGGGATTGAATTTCATGTGGAAAGGAGATAACATATATGGTATAAATGTGTATTCTCCTTGCGAGATTTTGGAGAAGAGGAGGCTCTGGAGCGAGTTACTGGCTCTAAAGGCAAAGTTGCCTTCGGGAAGTTGGATATTAAGGGGGGATTTCAACGCCGTTAAAAATGCGGAGGAAAGGGAAGGTGTGGGAGATCTTAATATTAGAGAGATGGCTGAATTCAGTTTTTTCATCGATAGTTTAAATCTTACGGATTTGAACATGGCGGGGAGTAGATTCACGTGGTTCAAACCGAATGGTAAGTGTAGAAGTAGATTAGATAGATTTCTGGTGGATGATTCTTTGATTGATATATGGACTTTTGAAGGTAATTTGAACACCAAATTCTTTCACTCTTCATTGAAATATTGCAGCAGAAAGAACTATATTCCTGGGGTGATGGTGGACGATATTCTAGTGGAAGATCCTGCCTCTGTCAAGTAGGCAGCCATGCTGCTCTTTCGTAAGAAATTCTCCTATAGTAATACTAGAAGACCTTTGTGCGATTTGAGGGACCTTCACATGTTGTCCAAAACTGAGAAGAATAATATGGAGGCTGATTTTTCTGCTGAAGACGTTCATTTAGCAGTGCGACGTTAACAAATGCCCTGGTGTTGACGGTTTTAATTTCCGTTTCATACAGGTTTGTTGGGACATCATCGGTTCTGATATTACCAATTGCGTGAAGGAGTTTTTCAGGACTAGATATCTCCCTAAGGTTTTCGTGTCTTCATTTATATCTCTTATTCCGAAAATTGATAATCCGCAAGTCTTTGGGGATTTTAGGCCTATTAGTCTTATAAGCTGCATCCTTAAGATCATTTCCAAGATGATGCTGGTAAGACTCAGTCGAGTCATTGGTAATCTTATTTCTCCTGCGCAAACGACATTTATACCAGGAAGACAGGTTTTAGACGTTATTCTTGTGGCTAACGAATCAATTGATTGGGCGCGTAGAAAAAAGAGGAAATGTTTGATGTTTAAGGTTGACTTTGCTCAGGCGTACGACTGTGTCAAATGGGGATTCCTGGAGTCTATGTGTTGCGGTGAAAATCGGATAACAAATTATTAATTAATTTGCATCATATTTCTTTTACAACCGACTTTGATTTATCCAAAGGAAAGGTTCAAGATCGTTAGAAAAACCCAAAGGGGAAAGATCTAAGGTTCGGGGGTTGGTTTCGCCTAGGGAAGGTATTAGCACCCTAAACGTCCGTAGTACTCTACGAGAACCTCTTGTTTAAGTTATCTTATGCTTGCTAAAGGTTCTATGCTAAAGGTTGAAAACCCTAGGGGTTAGTATCTAAGTATACTCGATAAAGCATCGCACTTTGCGCCTACGTATCCTCGGGAATAGAATCAGAGTATGCGTAGTTCTAATTCTACTGAATGATTGAATGTGGTTAATATTCAGAGGGAAAATGAGTACAAGCTCATTGTAGAGTTTAAGAACTCTCTAAGTCTAGTTGTAATGGACCTATGTTATGTTTTAGTCAGTAGGGAAAGTGATAAATTCATTAGGATGAATATCACTAAGAGTTTAAGAACTCTCTCCTAAAGCTAGTTGTAATTTCTATGGCTCTGATGAGGCCAAGAAATAAGGTTTAGCTCTTATGAGGCTACTAGGTTAGATGGGGGTCATGACTTATGAGTCAACATATTTCACCTTCCTTTGGAATGGAGGAAAGATAATAGTTGAAGATAAAAGATATAAGAGATGATAATGATAAGATGATAACAAAGATGATTCATAATAAATAGTGCATAAACATGAGATGAATATTACAAAGATCAAGTATACAAATCAAAGATATTAAACTTGAGAAATATGTCACATAAGAAATAAATCATAGGTCAAGACATAGTCATGAATATAAGATTAATCAAGATGACATTCAAGGTTAGATAATAACAAACACAAATTAAATCAATAATCAAATGGCAAGATAAAACAAAGATGACTTAAACCAAGCATGAGTGATCAAATTCAAACATCAAGAAAGTTGTACATAAAAATATAACACTTTAATCAAGATAAAAGAAAAATAAAACTCTCATTAATAATAATTTAACTTAAATAAATATTTGAGAAAATAAAATAAAAATATTTTTAGAGTTTTTAATAAAAGACAAGTTTTTAAATAAATAAATAAAAATAAAGTTTGAAAAGATTTTAAATAAAAGAAAAAAAAAGAATTAAATAATGCTTATATATGAAAAACTCGTGAGGGGGTGTAATCAGAAGTTTTAATAGTTGAAAATATAAAGCAAAAGGAATTGGGCCACGAAGGGGTGGTGCAGAAAGCAAGGGCGCATGGGCCCAAATAAGATAACAAGAGGCGAGTGAAAAAAAGAAAAACCAGAGACGGGGGCGAGGGGGATTCGAACCCCCGTCTCAATGGTTTCTAATGCGTGAATGGTGAGTGTGTAGCCACTGGGGTGGCAAGTACATCCGTTTATAATATGATTCCATTAATAATTAACTTCTCACGCGTACAACAATGCCTCATTAGCCAAAGCAACATCATCCCCACGTGAGCCAATTCTAACACTATCACAAACGAGACAACGCAGGACCCACGCAACAACCATATAATCCAGTTAAATAGCATCACATCATTCCAATCAAACATTTACAAAAGACAACATGCTGTGAATTAATCAAAGTGCACATGAAATATTCATAGTTTAAACCTCATATCCTAGACAAAAGGGTGAATTATAAGGAGAGTATTGATGAACATGGTAGTTACAGAATTCTGTTAGCATATCCAAACAAGAGGAGCTTGTTGTCATAGAGGCACAATCATTAAATCAATGCACGCAATTAGGATAGCATATAAGACAACTCTTTGTACACACCGTAGGGCAATACATTCATAGGACCAAATGCAAATAAAACTCATGGCATTTCAAGGCAAACTGTCATAAGTCATAACATTAAACAAAGTAGCATACATCATGAATACACTTTAAATACACACATAGACAGTAATGAAAATGACATTTGTATATCAAAGGTTTGGTGGAATCATGATAACATGCTTGGCACACAAATACTTGAATCATCAGGACACTATGACTTCCATATTAATCGTATGCAAGATGAGTGCAAGGAATAGCAACAGTTCAATATCAAGTCAAGATTATGAGCACACAAATTGAACAACACGTCAAAGAAAGTTTGTATACAATCCTAATATCATGGTGGCAGAAGATATAAGCTCATGACATTTCAGATGCACAAAAATTTATCATAAAATATGGATTTAAAACAGAATTGCATACATTGTAGTTAATGACATTCAAGCTAAATGACACTTAAGCATGAATATTACATATAAGCATAACAAAAGACCATACTTTCAACATTTTTGATACAGGTAGATCAGACATTATGTTATGATTTAAGGAGTAGTGAGCATAGATATGAATCATGACAGTTAAGCAAATTATACATTGCTAACCTAAACAGCAGTTCTTGATACAACACTCAAGAGTATATCATTAATCAGACCAAACAAGATATAATGCATTAAGTGAAGGACATATACCAGCACATGGTTGTAGACATCAGGGTTAAACTTAATAAACAACAACAAGATCTTCATAGAAAAAAAAAACAGCAAAATCGAGCCCCAAGCTTAACATAATTGTATGCTTAACAGTTTAAACAACAAACATTCAGCTCATGGTTTATCTCAAGAACAGGGGACTTATGACAAGTCTCAATGATAACATGGCATTTATGGACCCATATAGACAGTAGAACCAGAACATTTAGCAGTTAGATGTATCAATTTTGGGCGCATGAACAAATGGCCAAGGCAAGTTCAATTAGATTAAATGCAATCATAAAGCATAAAGTGTATGTCAAGCAGAATTACATATACAACAGAGACATTCCAAATTAATTATGTTTACCATGGTAAGTAACAAACAATAGACATGAACAGCATACACAGTTTTTTTTAAAAACATATTAAGGCAATATCATAGATACACAAATTAAACATAATAGCTAATGTTGTTCCTATCAAAAGGTGACTTTCAAGACTTTCAATCTGTTTTAAATGAGAGTGTAAAGACAAAGGTTTATGATATTTCTTGAAGTGCAACATTACTATACAACAAAAGCTCAGGCGGAAATAATCATACACATAATGGCACTCAAGTTAAGCAGTAGTTAGGCATGGATAAAATCTTTACAGTGAAAACACCTTAAGTTGCAACACATCCTTAGTGCATAGGCAGACATAGTGATATACCAGCCACCAATTATTCAAGTGTAGACAACCACAATAGATAATGGTGTTTCAAGTTAACAAATAGTGGATTAAAATAGAATGCAGGTCGAAAATTAATGGCATAGGGATGTTTTCAATTTGACTTCATGGTAAGTAATAAAACATCGATTAGAATTTTCCAATCTCAGGTCACATAGTCATTCCCTAAGTTATCATGCTAAGATCATAGAGCATAATATCAGACACAAACTTTAAAAGATCGCCATTCAACTCATCAGTGTATAGGTCAGGTTGACTCAAAACAGCTAGCATGTGAGCAAAGACATTCATATCAGTTTGAAATTCACATGAGTGCATTAGTTCAAGATTCACAGCTAGTATTCTTAGCAGTTCAGCAATCTCATGTGCACATATATGGATGACAAGGGATGTATTGCAAAGCTGAACAAGACCAACTAGTAATCTCACAATAGCAAGATAAAAAACAAGTCATAGGTTATGAATTAATAAGTTGGATGAAGGACATACATACTCGACATATGAATAGGTTCCAATACAGTTTAAACAAACAGTTAACATGACAAAGAGAAAAATGCATCAAAGTTGTGGTCAAATGTTATCATGGATGGCATAATGTTGACTAATGTTTACTCTCATAAAGGGAGACTTAAGTCATATCAGCAGGGTAACCCATGTGTGGTATGAAACATCAATGTGTAGGTTCATGTCATTAGTTAAAGATTGATACAACATTAAGAATCAAAGGCAGAAACTCAGAGGTTCAAACTTCATATCACATAAAGATACATTGATATATTCAGTTTAATAGCAACAACATAGACCACACAAAAGTTGAATATTGAAGCATTCAAACAACATACTGAGATATACATTAATAAGACACATGTGCAAGGTAACAGCAAGGTGTATATGATATCAAAAGACAACCATGATGCAAATAAGAGTAAGATGCAATAATCACCAAACATCTATTTCTATCATTCAGAAACCAGTCAAGAATTCTACATATATTTAGAAAAAAAAAACATGAGCATGAACAAAAGTGAAGCCATGATACATATCCTTGATCAGTTTAAACTAACTTAACAAGATGGATACAAAACAAACTCATAGAGATTCAAAAACATCAGTGACCCGATTGAAGCAAAAAGTATTTCCAAACCAATAGGGCATTCTTATTCTAATTAACTGACAGAATAACATTCCTCCCCCCAACATTGTCTTAATAAGCAAAAACACATTAAGTTAAATGAGGAACAAAATCATTCGAATAACACAAAGTATATATCCATAGGATTCAAAATGTAATAACATGATCATGAACCAAAATGAGATTAAATGAGCATAAAAAAATAAGAAAGGGAAAGGATGTTACCAACTTGAAGCTTTGTAAATGATTTGATTATGCAGAATCTTCCCACAGCAACTCAGAAAACCAGCTCACTTCACTTACTCAGCTTGCTTGGAACTTGAAAATATATGTGTTTTTTGAAGAAAAATGTTGATGATCATGAACAAGATTCTAACCTCTTTATATAGGCGAAGTAAATGGGTTGATGTTTATGGGTCGGGTTAGAATTAATCCTCCTCCAAGAGTAATGGTAGCTAGGGTTTTGAAAAGGGATTCAATGTTGAAATCCTGAGGAGGCAACGCTCCTCCACTCTGAACGCGTCGCAGGTGCACAGGGTTTGAAGTAGATAGCATCTTCTCACCTTTCCTTTGTCGCCAGCCTGTGTAGGTGTAATTTAGGGAAGTGAAAACAACGTAGCTCTGCTCCTCTCGCAGGTGGCGCAGAAAATGGTGGAAGAGGGAAACTCCATCCTTGCTTTACGCGATTGAAATTTCACCCAGCTTGAAGAGGAAATTAGGGCAAACGAATTTGAGTGGATGGCGCCAAGATTTGGTGGATTGAATTTGAGAAACTTGCAACGGATTTGTGAATTCGAAATTGCAACGAGATTGTGAATTGAAACACCTTTCCTCTGCAAAATCAAAGGAACGAAAAGAGGAAGAAGAAAACAACTTCTAGGACGCGTGCCAGCTTACGATTGGTCCAACGCATCCGTTGAAAAGTCAAAGAAAAATACAGCCTTCTGGTTGGCTAGTGATTTTGGTCATTATCCAATCAAAAAATTAGTGAAAATCCACAAAGATCAAATGGGAATGGCACACGTATCTTTCTTAATCAAAAAGGGTTAATCATAATTAAATACACTATTTAAATTAATTGCACTACCTAAATAAAAATTAAAAATATTATTTAATAAAAAAAACTAATGATGATCAGATTAATGCAATTTAATTAATTAATTATTAAAATAAAATCTAACTTAATTTTAATTAAAAGATAATTTAGAATTAAAAATTAAGACACCTTAAATAAAATTAGCCAAAAAAAAAAGGTAATTAATTTAAAATCAAACAAATTAAATTAAAATTAAATCATCAACTAAATTAACTAATTAAGCTAATAATCAATTGATTAATTAAAATAAAAACATCAAAATAAATAATCATGAAACATATTTAAGATAAAAATAAATCACATAGCATCTAGCACAAAGGTGAGGGTAAAATTTGGGGTGCAACACTATGCTTCTAAAGATGGGTTTCGGCGAGAATTGGCTGAGATGGATCAAAGGAACCGTTTTTAACTGTCATTATTCGGTGCTGATTAATGGTAGTCCTTCGTTGGACTTCAAAGCTTCGAGAGGGCTTAAACAAGGGGACCCTCTATCCCCTTTTCTGTTCGCCATTGTATCGGAAGGTCTTGCAGATTTGGTTCGTAGAGCTTTGTCCTTGAATATTCTATCTGCTTTTAAGTTTCGTGACTCGGGTTCCGTTAGTATCCTACAGTTTGCAGACGACATGCTTCTTGTTTGCGATGGTTCATGTCACAATCTTTGGGCGATTAAATATGTTCTTAGGGCCTTCGAAATCCTATCAGGTCTGAAAATCAACTTCTCAAAAATCTATTTATTTGGCACTGGTTTGGAGCGCAAATTCATGTGTGCTGCTGAAAATTTCCTGCATTGCCAATCTAGTTTTGTACCATTCAAATTCCTTGGGTTGGTTATTGGTGGAAACCACAGAAAAGTGAGCTTTTGGGAGCCAATTATGAGATGTTTTAATGCTCGGTTATCAGCTTGGATTGGCAGGAAACTTTCAATTGGTGGAAGGGTTACGTTAATCAACTCAGTCCTTATGAACATGCCTATGCAATACCTTTCGTTCTATAAGGCACCGGTTGCGATCGTTAACAGTCTCATTTCTATCCAACGCAAGTTCTTGTGGGCGGGTTCATCAGGGAAGAATGTTATCCCTTGGGTGTGTTGGGATTCAATCTGCAAACCTAAGGACATAGGTGGTCTTGGTATCAAACACATCGGTCGGTTTAACAATGCTCTTATAGCCAAATGGTTGTGGAAATTCACTCAAGAAGGTTTGGAATTATGGAGACCAATTCTTTGGGATAAATATGGAGACTTAAAGGGTAGAGTGGTGGAAGGCACGGTGTCTGGTGGTTTATTTTAAAGGAAGGATCCGGTGTCATTATGGATGCGGGATGTCATTAAAATAGGCTATGTGTCTGATACAATTCTATTTGCTGATAACTTGGTTTGTTCTGTGGGGTGCGGAAACTCTGCGTTCTTTTGGCAGGTTCAATGGTTTGGGATTTCGAAACTCAGAACGACTTTTCCAAATTTATATCAGGCTGCAGTGCATAAATGGGGGATTGTAAAGGATGCAGGTGCTTGGATTAATGGCAGGTGGGTCTGGAACTTATCTAATTTGGAGTTCGAATACTACCTGGATCGTGATTGCGACATTGAGGAGTTGGGCTCTTTGTTGGAATCAGTGGAGTTATCTGTGGACAGGAAGGACGTTTGGAAGTGGAAACGTGACCTTCTTCATGGCTTTTCGGTGAAATCGTTTTATGAGCTTTGCGACAACGGGGAATTATTGTCTGAACCGAAAGCTTTTGTGATGGATAGTATTTGGAATTCTACTGCTCCTCTTAAAATCCAAATCTTCGCGTGGCGTCTCTTTCTTAATAGGTTGCCTACAAGGGATAATTTAGAGAATAGAGGTATTTTAAGTAATATCCATGATAAGGTTTATGTTTTTTGTTTTTTAGAAGCGGAGGATGCAGACCATACTTTTTGTGATTGCATCAAGGTGAGACAGGTATGTATTAAAATATCTCAATGGCTGCAAATAGACAGCATTAACGACGGGGACTGCTATAGACATTTTCTGAATTGGTTGATGAGGAATAAAGGAAAGACTTCTTCGAGTAATTTTGCTTCGTTTTGGTTAATTTCTTGTTGGTGCGTTTGGAGGAGTAGGAACAATATCGTTTTCAGAGGCGAGATTTGTAACGTCGATAAAATATTCCATTCCATCGTTGCGTCTTCGTGGAGGTGGTTAGCGGTGGGGGAGAATGGTAGGATAAAATGTAATTTTTACGAGTGGATTAAATTCCCTCTCGATTTCCTGTAATGATTGTTCCTAGTTTTTGTTGTCTTGTTGTTGTTGTTAAGCAGTTGGATTTCTTGTAAGCCTTGCTTTGTATTATTTTGGGTTTAGAGATTCCCTTAATCTCTGTTATTGGTTTATTTGCTTATAAAAAAAATCATCATCATCCACTTCACCACCCATTGAATTTTTTGTTTGGTTCCTTTGTAAGAGCAATTGTCGCATTAATTCCTCCATCTTAAATTGTTTATTCTTCATTGTCTCTATTTGGGCATTTATGCAACCTCACGTTCTGCCGACTCGCGTCTCATCTCAGTTAGCGCCAATTATCGCACTGTTTCCATCAATTGGAGTGTCAATTGTGATGGACGTGGAGTTCTTTCCCCATCTGCAGCTCTTTCAAATAAAGTTCTATCTCCTATTTTGTAGTTGCTGGACAAAGATCTGGCAAAAAAAAAAATATATTAGATTCCAAAAAAAAAAACCTAATAATATTCTATTAACTTTTGTTATAAAAAAATTCCAGATTAATAAATCTAATAATATATATTTTCATATTAATAAACTTAATAAATTATATGAAGATGTAATAAAATTCTAAAAAAATAGTCACAAATATGAAATTTTGAAGAAAAAAAAATTGTCAAAATATCTCAGTGAAACAACAAAATAATTTTTTAGAAATGCATTTTTTTAGTGAATCTGTTAATAACATAAATTTAAAACGAAAATTAAAACAAAAAATAAATTACAAAATGAAGATCAAATAAACAAAAAATTCAAATAAAAAAAATAAAAAGAAAAGTTTAATACCTTTAATTAATATGGATGAAGGTGAGAAAATTTTATGTTTTGAAATGAATATGAAAGTTTGAGGTTGATACAGAGAAATAAAGAAGTTTGAAGTTGAAATAGAGAAAGGAAAGTTGAGAATGAAATGAAGAGGAAGAAAAAAATGTGTTTTTGATGCATGAGGGGAAGAAATGCATTGGCATATAAATAGCCACGTCAGCATCATGTAAATCACGTGGCAAATGAAAAGTAACCATTGTTTTGCGACGTGATTTACACGTCGGTAAACCTGAAATGTCAGAACGGTCATATTGCTTGCGACGTGAATAACATGAAACTAATGTAAAGGTGTCAATCAACCTGCCCAACCATCAATTCAGTCAGTTAAAGGTTCTCTATCAATTTTGTTTATTTTTAAAAAGTATTTTGTAGCGTGTTTTCTACGTTACAAATTATTTTTTTGAAAATTTGAATCCTCCCCCGTGTGAAAACCTGACGCATTCTTTTTTTTTTTTGGAAATATATGTTGCGATGTGTATAACACAACACAACATTTTTGTTTGAAAATTTTACAACTATCACTATCAGAAAATCTGAGTTCTATTATTTAATTATTAAAAATCTTTAACGATGTGATAAACAAGTCACAACAGTCTTCTTTTTGCCACATATTTATCATGCCACAAAATTATGTCTCTGGGAGAGTATTTTCCTGTAGTGACTATCCTTACGGATGTAATGGTGTTTAGTTAGTCACGAGAATTTGTAATTTTTTCATACAAAAATTACTTATGACGGTGATTTTCACTTTTTCATCTAAAATTGTAGTTGACATAGTTTACAATTTTTTCGTGTAAAAATTATAGTTGATGTAGTTTGCAATTTTTTTGTCAAAAAATTATAGTTTTGCGGTTTTTAATTCTCTTTATTAAAATTGCAATTGAATAAAAGAGTGTGTGATAAAATATTTTGTTGAAATATTATGGATGTAAGATTGAAATTTTCAAACCACAATAAATTTGTGACATGTTTTTTATTTGAAAATTTGCTTTTTTTTAGTGTGCTTGAGCGAGTGCAAAGATTTGTTGTTTTTGTTTATTTCTCAACAACTCTAAGATCAACTCAGTTTTGCATGCAATGCACTCTAATCATGGCATCCAAAGCATTAGGTTGTGATTATGGCGTCAACAATGGACACTTTCTTGGAAATATTTCAATTCTTTATGTGAAAAACTATGATAAAAGGGTTTACGGTAGTATATAGGTATCAAAGACATGAGATTTAGTAAAGTTCAGAGTTGTTTCCTTGGTGAAAATCAAATAGAAGTACAGAGTTGCACAAAAGGAAATAAAGAAGAAATATTTTTAGGCATTGTTCATCATCCTTCATCCACCAATGTCTTAATCCCACAAATTTTTCAAGAGCTTGTAATGATAAATATTCATAACAAACATGAGATATCTTGAAGAAAGTTGATATCGAATAGATAAAGTAAATAAGGCGGGGTTGTAAACTCCCAAAAGCAAATACAAGTTGCTTCAGATGGATGAAAAGGAAGGTGTTGATGCATTCTTACAAGATTTGCAACTTTTGTTAAGAAAATGAAAAATGTGGTAAAATTTTCACAGATGTGGTTGATTTTTTTTTTAAATCTCTTTCACCAATATTTGATCATGTTATAATAGAAAGTGAAGAGTCAAAGAACTTCATAAACATTAGAATTAAATTATTGAAAATTTGTGTTAAAAGTACATGAATAAAAGAATCAATCGACTACCTACCTAAGAAAGTTTAATACCACCATTATGCCTTAATTCTCCTTTATTACATTTGCCATTTACACTAAACTTTGGACATTTCAGTAATTGACTAAATCACCATGTACTTCCTATTCTCTAAACCCTCTTCTGCCACGTGGGAATGTTTCTTTGGTCTGAAATTTCTTTATTTCCAATTCGATTTTCTTTTTCCCTCTCTCATTTCCTTTGATTTTATTTTTCCGTCTCTCCCTTCCCTCTTCATTCATTACTTAACCTTGTCACTTCTTTTCAATCACTTCTATACTCATAACAACACTTCTCATTTCAACATATCATTCCTCTCTCTTCAAGTTTACACCTCATTTCCTCATTTCCTCTACAACTCTATTTTTTTTGTCACAGTAGTCTAAATCCTCTACAAGATCCTTTATCCTTTATTGGTGAGCTTTTGGGTTTATTTCCTCTATTTCAGTAATTGAAAGTGGTTGTATTATGGTTTATTTTTTGGGTTTACCTTTGTTAAAATATTATCATTTGTTTCGATTAATATGTGTTGCTATGATTTTCTGGTTTTCTGGTTTTTATGTGATGTTCTGTTTTTTATGGTTATATTCAAGCTTATGGTTTTAATAGTTTTATGATTTTCTGATTTTTTTTCGATCAAAGTGTACCTTTGATCCCTATAAGTTTTTATTTTTATATGTTCTCATAGTCATTGTTGTTTCCATTTCAACATAACAGTTCAGCTGAACAACATGTCTAGACTATCGATTCTTATTTCTGGTTTAGCCATCGGTAGTAATGTTTGGAAAATTGTTGTTCGTGTCGTCGACTTATGGATCGTAAAAGCACGCAACGGACAACAACATTTTGAAATGGTTATATAGAATATCAAGGTAGAATAATGTTGCTTTTAGTGTATTTGTTTATTTATGTATTTGTTCATTACTACAACTTATTTGCACTACAGTATTTATGATTTTATTGTTCATTACTACAAGTTATTTGCACTGCAGTATTTATGATTTTAGTGTTCATTACTACAAGTTTTATGCACTACAAATTTTTGCTACCTATGTTTTTTTTCGTATAGGGCAACCAAATCCACATCGTTACTAGAAAACCGTGAGTTTGAACTTTGGCAGCAGAGTATTGTGGAACATCAAACCTACACTGTTTATAATGGTGACCCTCTGGTGTACGATCTGAATAATGACCATCCTCAGGTCACCGAGTTCATGTCTATGTATGTTTCTAAATCTATATACTTGTATAACAGATCCCTCTCTAATGTTTTGTAATTGTTACTGTAATACAAATAATTTGCTAATGAAGGTTTCAAGACAGCATACCATCACAAGTTAATTCACTCTCCCTTTCACACCAAACTGGTTTTCAAGGGCAAGTTTAAGATAGATATTTACAAATAAATTGGTTCTTAAGGAGGTTGTAGCTATAAGGGTAGATAAAGGGGGAGGAGATTGGGCCTAGATCAGTTAACCCACAAAGGCTAAAGTATTGTAAATTGTAAAAGGGGACTAAGAAGGTTTCTCAGCCTTCAAATTTCCAATCAGGAGAATTTTCAAATCTTTTTCTTTCTCAGTTCTGAGGCAGGCGAAACAGGATAAATCTTTTTCTTTCATAACATAATGAAGGGGAGAAACAGGATAAATTTTATAGGAATCATCTGCACTGAAAAAGTATTGATTTCAATGCCCGATTAAATGAATCGGAGGGAACCCGAGAGGGATGTTTTATGTGATGCGTGATTATATGTATTTACTTGCAATAATTGTGTTATGCCATATCTATCTAATATTGTTGTTAAAATGAATGAGAGAATATGCATGTTAAAATGAGTTAGGGAGAGTGAGGAAACTTTACCCCAAAACAAAATGGTATAATTCTAGATTGTGAATAGAATTGTGATAGAAACTCTGGATGACGACGCTCGTGCATTCATTGACGATTTTGGCCTAGAGTAGATAACTTAATGACAACGCTCGTGCGGGAGAGGTTGAGGCGTGTGTCCATTACCAAATGGTATAGAAAGAGTGAAACACTATTATGGAACACGTGTAATTTTATGGTTAATTGTTAAAGGCAAAAGAGGCCTAAAGGCTAATGTGGCCTAGAATTATTGAATATAATTATGGTTGTATGTGAAATCACGAAATCGTAACCATTATTCTATTATGTGCCATTTCATGAGTAACGAGTGTTGTACCCTAAATTTTTACCCTTAGATGTCATCCAGCTTTTGCGCATCTTAGGAGCATCTCTGCATTGTTTGAGCTAACCCATATCTTATAGTTTGTTTCTTTGTGTTCAAATTAGGTTTACATATCACCATGAAGCTCCACGAGTTGTTTTGAAGCAAGTCAAGTCAACAAAAGATCTCCAGTGCAAGAACTTTGGAATTAGGGTTTTACTCTGAAGAAATCACTAAGAGTTTGGTTCTATCAAGTCAAGATTTGTGTGGTTCACTTGCCACTTAAGGTCACCTACATCCAAGAAACATCATTCAACAGGAATCCAAGATCTATGGGTCCCCAACAAGAGAAGTTTGAGCCTCAGCATCTCCATACCTCCAAATTAGGGTTTCTTTGACACTTATCAGTCAATGGCTCTGATTTTCATCAAGATGGACTCCCAAACCCTAAGTCTTGATTCTATTGGTTTATCAACATCCTCAAGAGTCTCCTAGGACCTTTGGATGAGAAAGAAGAAGCAAGTTTACAAGATTTGACCTCAGTGCATTCGCAGTCAAAATTAGGGTTTAACTGAAACCCTAATCCTTTGGAATTTTGGTTCAAATGAAGTGTTAATGGTTCTAATCATCATATAATGTCTCATGAAGTATACAAAGTATCCATACCAAGTTTCATGAGGTTTCTTGCAAGAGAAGTAGGGTTTTGACCAAGAAAGGTGTCATTTGTGAGATTTTTCCCCTAATAGCATATTTTGAGATGACCATAACTCCTAAACCGCACACCCAATTGGAGTGACTCAAGGCTCATTGGAAAGCTATTTTCAAGATCTTCAATTTGTTCCATATGACTTTTTGTCTAAAAATGCTTGGTTTTTGAGTTATGAAGCTTGCAAGATATTTTGACTAAACATTTAGAAAATTTTCAGCACTTTTCACCACACTTTTTCTTAACTTTAACCCCAGTTTTCACCCATTTCCACTTGGATTCAAGACTTGAGTCCCAAATGAAAGTTGTAGAGCATGATGAGAGCTTTCCAACCATATGTGGAACATCTCAATGGGATAAGCCATTCTCAAGTTATGGATTGTCAAAGAAGGGCACTTGAAGTTGTCAAATTTCTATAACTTAGAAATTTTCTAAGTTCATTTTGGAAGCTTGCTGGACACGATTTGTAAGCCATTTTTCTACCAATTCAAGGCATCATTTCAACTATTTTTCAACATCAACATTGTATTATTATGCAAGGGCTTTCCATAGCACCCAAGAGCATGAAATTTGGATCACACAATTAAGAGAAATCATGCATGGAATATGGCTACTCGAACTGATTTTTGCCCAAGTTCTATCTCAGATTTTGAATTTGAAATTGATACTCTCTCTCCAAGTACATGTCCTTAGACCTAGCACATCAGTTCCCAACTTCACTTTACCACCAAACCCCTAAAGCACGCTGCCATATACTTTTTCTTTTGTACTTTCATATTAACACTTGCAAGCAAACACAGCCTTCCTTCGTGCATATCCTTAAACCATCAGTATACAATCCAAAGCAAGCTACCCTTTCTGACCTAAAAAGCAAAAGAAGGAACTTCACTTGGCTCCATAATATAGTGTTCAGAACAGCTATCCTCTTGAGATCTTTTCACCATTTTCTCCTAAAAACAAGCGCGTGGCCCATTGGTTCTTCACTCATTGTCCAGCTAAGCTCCCTATATAAAGGACCCTCCTCTCATTCATTTCTCACCAACAACAAACACAAAAATAACTCAGAAAAAACTTGGTGTTTTGGAGAGCTCGAGTGGCTGCAAGGAAGGAGGTTCTCACTACTTGCTTGGACACCAGGTACATACCTCTCAACTCTCTATTATAATGCCTGCCATTGCACCTTGTATACACTATGTTAAGAGGTTTCACACCTCTATTTCAAATGCCATAATGTAAACATAAATGCTTCCATGAATAATTTTTCGTTAATCCATGTTGAAATGAATGCTACTTGAGGGTAGGATTATTTTGATTATATGGACACTGAACATATCATCCTTGAATGCATAATGTGTGTTAACTTCATTATTTCACGTGCTGCTGAGGTTTTATTTTGTTCTTTGCATGAATAAGCATGGTTGAGTTGTAGAGGTACATGCTTAGTTTTGTGAGTCTTTGAAATGTTATTGGCATGTTGCATGAGTTGGTTGTATGCTTGTTCTTGGACATAGGTCACTGATTTGATGTTATTATTCAACTTTTGATAACTTTGTTATGAACGACATGAGTATGTGACTGACAATGACATGTTTAATTACTGAACACATAAGAAGTTCCATATTGAAGGTGATGTTGAAACAAAACAGATGGACATCCTCTCTTTTTTATCTTAAATCTGAACCTATGCTTCTGCTTGTTGTTCTACTCTATGGGTGCTGAACTGATGTTAGTATGTGAATAATATAATAGTGCAGTGCATTACCGTTTATAATCATGTTATCACGTACTACTTGTGTATAGCGTATAATTTATGTGCAATCATTTTAGTGTGAAGTGGCTATGTGTTCTTGTAGTATGATGTAGCACTAATACACATTATATGGTGATAAAAACAACTGTTGTTGTGCTTAGTGACAATTTGAGTTGTGTGTTCTAGTTTTGTGTGACTCTGAAGTATGCAAGTGTATTTGTAGTGAAACTATGATGAAAGTAAATCCATTCAAGTATCAATTGGATCATCAAATGTAATGCAATGTGTTTGTATTAAATTACACCTGTTGTTCTGAGTGCAGTCCTATATTATGAGTACCAGAGTTGCTGTGTGATTTGCCCTTGCAATGAGCGTTGAGTCATGTTGTGTGTGTCTAGTTTGTGTGTGATATACTAATATGACCTGTGTACTATCGTAACTATTTTGCTGTTATGTTAAGAACTATACTTTAGTTGTCACTGTAAGCACAAAAACATGGTAGTTGCTGTGAGATGTGATTTTTTTTTATTTGGTCAATGTATGAGTAGTGACTGTGTATATGATATTATGGTTGTGTTGTATCGCATGTGTGAACGTAATAATTATGTATAAAAAATAGTGTTGTGCTGCTGCATGTTTCTCTTACCCATGTGTGCGTATTGATTGGTTGCTCAATTTGATTTTGTCTTGTAGCGTGCTTTAATGAGACCTGGCCAATTGATATACATGTTGTTACGTCCAGTTTTCATGTGCGCATGAATTCTTTTTATTTAATATTTTCATGGCTTGTTTTGATTTATATATTAACACAAGCGTACATTTACCGGATGTACACGCCGTTCCAACGGTCACACACATGCATTATACCTTGCCTTTCACCCACATGACCTGGGTTCGATCCTGCGGATCAACCCTTTTGGTCATTTTTTCCCTTTTCGCCTGTTGTTCTTTTTTTCCCTTTCTTGGACTTTGCTTGGGCCCATGTGCTACCCACACCCCTTTTTCTGGCCCAAACACACCATTTAACTAACCTTAGTTATTTTAGGATTTTCTTCCACACCCCCCTGCCTGCGCTTCTTCTTTTACTTTTTTATTTTCTGTTTTAATCTTTTCCTATTTCTTCTAGAAAAACCTTTTATTCTATTTAGACATTTTTTTTATATATTCAAAAAACTCCAAAAATATTTATTTAATTTTATAGTTTGTTCCTTAATTATTTGTGTGATCATCATTAATTAATATGTGTTGTGTTTCTAATTAATTAATTGCTATGTATGTTAATTGTTAATTGTTGTGTTAACCTTTAAATTTTAAATTGTCACTTTGCATTTTAATTGGTAATTGTTAATCAATTTGTATTTTTAATTGTTAATCTTTAATTTTAATTACCAGTATGTATCTTAATTGTATTGTTAATTTTAATGGTGTTGTTAAATGTTATTTGTTTATCACCTTGGATTAATTATTAACATTTATTTATGAGCATCTTTTGTTGATCTTATGAGTGTTATTTCACTAATGGTTTGTTTAAGTGTTGAATTAATCCATCCATGCTTGATTTATCATATACTTGACTTTAATGTGAATTGTATCCTTAATTAATATCATTCTCTTTATCTTTGTGAGTATTCTATATGTTTGTCTTCCTTAAGATTGAAACATATTGATATGTCCTTATAATGATCATGTTTATCTTATCCATACTTTATCATGAAGCATTTTGCCATCCTCATGCTTGTGTTGCTTTTACCTCATCATATTATAAATGTCTTATCTTTTATCATATCTTTATCTATTCTCTTATTATTCTAGAGCTGTTTTTCTCCCCATTCCAAAGGAAGGTGATTAGTGTTGACTCTTAAAGTCATAGCCCTCATCTTAACCTAAGTAACCTCTTAGGAGAAAACTTTATTTCTTGGCCTCATCAAAGCCATAGAAATTACAACTAGCTTTAGGAGGAGTGCTTAAACTCTTAGTGATATTCATCCTAATGAATTCATCACTTTACCCTACTGACTAAAACATAACATAGGTCCATTACAACTAGATTTAGAGAGTTCTTGAGCTCTATAATGAGCTTGTACTCATTTCCCCTCTGAATATTGACCATAGTCAATCATTCAGTAGAAGTAGAACTACGCATACTCTGATTCTATTCCCGAGGATACGTAGGCGTAAAGTGCGATGATTTATCGAGTATACTTAGATACTAACCCCTAGGGTTTTCAACCTTAGCATAGAACCCTTAGCAAACATAAGATAACATTAAACAAGAGGCTCCCGTAGAGTACTACGGACGTTTAGGGTGCTAATACCTTCCCTAGGCGTAACCAACCCCCGAACCTTAGATCTCTTCCCCTTAGGTTTTTCTAACGATCTTGAACCTTTCCTTTGGATAAATCAAAGTCGGTTGTAAAAGAAATATGATGCAAATTAATTAATAATTTGTTATCCGATTTTCACCGCTACAACGAGCTCCTCTATAATGAATGCACGATTTTTTGGTAGGTTTGATTCCCAATGTTATAGTACGAATGGAGCCTACGGGTAAAGTGACTTGTGACGGTGTACGGGCCGTGTGAAGTGACGATTTAAGGTGATAATGTGTCCCTTATTTCCGAATCCATTTCGTATGCCAAGAAATCTACGTGGGTCCATGACTCGTTCCTACTTCTTGACGTAGAAGAGGGCGGGAGAAAGGGGATGCCTTGACAAGGTTATCGATAAGTGAATATTTTGAGTAACGGGCTCAATAGCGTGTTTCCATATAGTGTGAGATTGTGAGATTACGAACTCATGGTCATTTCCCTTCCCCTTGACTTGAGTTAGGATTTGGCTAGAACCCTGTAAGGCCGAGAGAATCTATAAGATAGGGAACTCGCTGAGATTTGATGTATCTCACCCCACTATAGTTGCTATATTTCAGGTGTGGTTTGCAGGTTTGATTTACAAGTGGAGCGATGCTTGGATGTCTCAAGGGAAGCTTGGCTTTAGTATTTTCCGTTGTGTATTATTTTGTTGTATACAATTGAGGATATTGTATATTATTCTTAGATTTGTATTTTGGCTAGTTTTCATGTCTTGTGCCATAGATTGTGTTTATGTATTAGCAATGGTCAAGTATGTGAATTACGCCATTAGGCACTTATGATGGTGTCAGTACCAAATAAAATGCTTGTATTGTGTTATTCTAGATATATATTATGCAGGGCTTTACATTTGGTAAACGGGAGTCCAACGAACGATTTTGAGGTTGGCAGGGGATTAAGGTAGGGTGATCCTTTATCACCATTCCTTTTCGTGATCATAGCAGAAGGATTAGCGGGTTTGGTGAGGAAGCAAACTGACTTATGAGATTTCAAAGGTTTCAATGTTTAGGATAGGTGCGAAGTTAACATTCTCCAATTTGCAAACAACACTTTTCTTATAAGTGAATGGAGCTAGAGGAATTTTTGGTCTATCAAGGCATTTCTAAGAGGATTCGAGCTTGTTTCAGGATTAGGTGTCAATTTTCATAAGATCATAGTTATTGGGATTAATATCAATATTCGTTTTCTGTCCGCGGCGCCCAATTTTTTGTCTTGCTGGATTGAAGATAAAGCTTTTACTTTCCTGGGTGTACCTATAGAATCAACCCCTAAAAGAATCAACATGTGGAAGCCACTGTTAAATAAAATCGGCACGAGATTAGTGAAATGGAAAGGAAAATTGTTATCTTTAGGTGGCATAAATACTTTCCTAAAGTCATTTCTTAGTAGTCTCTCAATTTTCCGTTTGTCTTTCTATAAAGATCCAGTGAATATTTGGAGAGAAATAAGGGTGTGCATGGTTTTTAAACCAATCTGAATTGAACCACATATATGGTTTGGTTTGATTCTTAGAACCGTTTATATATAACCAGTTTATGTTTTTAAAACCAGTTTATATTTGGATCAGTTTGGTTCAAAACCAGTTTCTACCAAAAATCAGTTTTTCATTTGAAATAGTTCTAAAACTGGTTTTATAAAATTCAATTATATCATAATTACTTTTCTGGCATTTACAAATTAAACTATTTATCAAAAATTGATTTATGTGTTAAAATAGTTTCAAATCTATACATAAAATTTTGAGTAAAATTTTTTTTAACGTAATATTTATTTTTAAGGAACGGGATTTATTCGTTTATGGGTATTAAAAAAATTTAAACTAAAAATTCTTTCTATTTTTAAACACGTAACCTTTTTCTATATAAAAATTAGAAACTATTTAAAAAAGAATTTGTTCTATTATTTAAAAGAAATACAATGAAAAGAAAACAATAATTTTTAAAAATTAATTGAGAAAAGATAGCAAATATTCATCATGTCAACCAAACAAAGAAAATGAATCTGTATTCAACAAAAATAAAAGCTTAGAAAAATGAAAATGACAAAGCAATTAAAGAAATAAATGGAAGAAAGCTAAAAATAAATCAAAGAAAAAAATTTAAATCACATCTAAAAACTCTGCTATCAATGTTTGGGGTGTGCAAAAATTAAGTGAGTAAAAAGATACAATATAAATGAGTAAAAATTAAGTTAACCGATTCAAAATTGGTTCCTTATAATGGATACTGGTTATAATTTAGTTCAATGAAATGGATCTGGATCAGTTTTTAAGCAAAGAGGTTTGAATTTTTGAAATTGGTGCACCAAATTTTTTAAACTAGTTTATGTAACTGATTTTTTTGCACACCCCGGGAGAAAAATGAAGAAAATTCAATACAGGTTCCTTTTGGGGTAATTCGGAGGAGAGGAGGTATATTTATTGGGTTGGTTGGAGCCAAATTTGTAAACCAAATTGGCTAGGATGTATTGGGGTGAAGAGTATAGAAGAGTTCAATTTAGCCCTATTGCAAAAATGGAGATGGAGAATTCTTGTGGAGAATGAGACATTGTGGCTAGAGAATTTGAAGGAAAAATATAGGAATATCAATCATAAAATTTAGATAGGAGAAATTAGTAGTTGTAGGAGTCCTTAATCCACCTAGTGGAAGGACTTAATTAATATTGATAAGATGCATAATGTATCTATTTCTACTTTTGCAGGTAATGTTTTGTTTAACACTGGCGACGACAACATAACCCCATTTTGGTCGGCTTCTTGGAACCAAAATAATAATCTGCGTGAAATGTTTCAATATCTGTATTGGATTAGCAATAAGAAGGAAGAGGTGGTGGCTCTAATGGGTAGTTGGAACAACAACGTTTAGCAGTGGGAAATTTTGGAATTGCAGGTTCTTTAGATGATAATCAGCAGGTTAGGATGCAACATGTTTTGAACATTCTGATTAACATTGGGCCTGTAGGTGGAGTAACAGATAATATTGTTTGGAAATCAGGTCTGATTGTTGTTTATACTGTAAAATCAGGTTACAATTTCCTTACAACAGAGAAAGTAACTAAAGAGCTTGAAGAAGATAACAATGAAGCCTTTGTCGGACTATGAAAAGCTCAAGTTCCATTCAGAGTTAGAGCATTCAGGTGGAGGAGTTTTCACAACATGCTTCAGAGTAAGGATAAGTTGCGTAAGAGATGTATTATTAAGCCTCCTCATGATATTTCTTGCGTTTTTTGTTTCCAGGAAGAGGAAAGTTTGGAACATGTTTTCTTCAACTGTATGGTGGCAAAGTTAATTTGGCTGAAGGTGGAGAATTGGATAGGCCCACCAAGGAGGGACGACGGGATATTGTGGAAAAAAATTTAAGTTCGATTAGTATCGTGGTTTTAAATTATGATTTTAACAACCTTGTTCACACAGATTAAAGTAATATATCTTCCAGCAAAATTAAATAAGTTTTACAAATGTTCAACTGGTCTATATGAGTATAAAAGATTCCACCTAAAACAATAATCATCAAGCAACTTGTACTACATCTATTGAAGTATTATTTAGACACGCGTCATTGAGGATTCACTTTGGTACATGCTAGTAGATGCTATCAATGTTATCAATTGGTCATATCTATTCAAGCGTTCATCAATTTTATATGGTAAACTCCAAACTTAAAATTTAACATTTGGATCCTCGAGAAAATATCAAATTGCTATCCTTTATGAATTTGTTCTTGTGTAAATCATAAATAAAGCCTTGTTCTTGAAAATAATAACTTAATTGTTTTCTCTCTCAACATTTAAATTTTAGACATCTAAGTAGTAGTACACAAACAAATGACACAATGTTATGTGCGACAAGACCAGCTATGAGCACAAGAACACAAAATAGCATGCTCCAAATAGTACAAAGATCATAAGTGCTCCTTTATAAAAAGTGCAAGTTCATCCAACGGTCATAATGTAAATAAATAAATACTCTTTTTTTCACAATTTTATTCATCACACATAAATACAATAAAACATTGAAAAAATATTGTGAATAAACTTTAGAGAATCAAGTTGAGAAGAAAAGAAATGAACATTTAGAGAAAAAGCCCTACTCAAAGTCAAGAAATAATCAAACATATGATTTCATTATATATAATCTATAATATAAGAAAATTAGATGTTGTGGAAAATCCTTTTCTGTCCCTCTTTTAAAAAATGCCACATCACCAAATTAGGGGCAATTTGTGTGCAAATGTTACTTTTTCCAACCAAACCGGTATTGCTAATGATATGGTTACACATTTTGTACCAATTAACACCTATTTGTTAACAACTAAAAAGGATTCTAGAACAATTTCTTTCAAACAAACTATGTGGTTTCCATTTGTTAACATTTTTCGTTGTCCAATGCAACCAAAATCTACATGTGATCCACTCAATCTATTCTCTGTCACACATAAATGCTGCTACCAAATACTTTTTCTTTTCTCTCTCTCTCTCTCTGTCACTCCAACTCTATTTTTTTCTCTCTCTAAACCCATTCTCTCAACTTCTACAAGTTCTTAAACAATAACCAAGCTTTTTGAAAAATCAGTTTATATTTTAACGTGATTATTTCAAATCTATCATCATATTTCTTTCTTGCTTCGAATCATCTCCATTATCGTCATTTTTGTTTTGTCGGTGTGTTTTTTTATTCCTAGTTTAAAATTTTTTTTCATTTGAGTTGCATGTAAAATTTGTAAGCATTTTGGTAGCAAATTTAAGGTTTGTTTTGGTAATGATCTTGAAAAAACATGTGTTTCGGTGTTAAAATTTTTAAGTTGTTTTAGATGTTTGTTCTCTGATGGTAGAAATGATTAATATTGTTAAATGAGATGTTTGTTGAATGATATTTCAAATAAAAGAGAATAACTTCAAATTTGTTACTTCAATGGCTTTGTTTGAGGTAAAATGTATGTTTTTGATTTATGATTCTACATCTTAAATGGTAAGTTAAATGATTTACTCATACATTTTAAATGGTTGTTCAATGTGTGTTTTAAGAAAAATGTTTTATTTTTTATTATTGAAATGAAACATATGAGTTTCGTAAATGTGTGTTTTATATGTCATTGTTTTTAAGTTTATGATACTAGAAACCATCATATTACATTGTTGTATTATTTTTGTAGATGATGATAATCCAAAACATTGGTTTTAATAAAAAAAAATTAATATTATAAATTTGTATTATTAGATTTTCGGATTAGTGGTTGATGATACTAAGTGTTCTTCTTAATTTGTATTTGTGAAACTAATGTCAAAGATGAAAAATGCAGGTTGAAACTAATGACAAGGCCATATGAGAAAATAGTTGATATTAATGACACGAAAGAGTTATGGAAGATTGCAGTAAAAGTGCATCATAAATGGGGTGTAATTTCTAACAAAGAACACATAGAGCTTATTTTGGTTGATGTTGAGGTAAGTCTTAATGTATGTTTCGTTCCTGACTATATTTTTTGTAATGTGTTAAACATAAGTTATGGTTGTAATATTTTGTATGGAAAAGATATTCATGTTATAGTACCAACAGCTTTGAAAGCAACATATGGTTTTGTTTTGTTGGTAAACAATACTTATACTGTGACGATTTTTCTTCTTCAAAATAATGAACTCATGTTTAAAACCTCAGAACATCCTTTTGTTATAAAATATACACCGTGTCTCTGAAATAAACAAGCACGAAATACCTGATAAAAAGTTGAACTTGAAGCCATTTGCCGAAATTATTTCTGGAAACTGGAGGAATGATTTATTAATAGGTAAAATATTTTGAGCTTATTTTCATGTTTTAGTTGTAGTTAATATTAATATATTCACTATGGATGCAACATATATGTTTATGACTAATAAAATCTTTGTTGTAGATGTTATCGGAGTGGTGGAAGAGATTGGGTATACAAAAATGGTGGAGGTGTGATCATGTCTTTTTTTCACAATTGAATTTTAGGACAACATAGAATTTCTTTACATTACCTTAATGCCTTTCACTGATTATAATGTCGTTTAGGCTGGTATTGAGGATCCACTTGAATTTTCGTTGGACCTTGATAAATTACTTGACATTACATTTTCCTTCAAAGTTAAATGGCAGCCTAGGTGAAAAAAATGCAAGTGTTATGTCGGTGAAACGCGACAAAAAAACAATTGACAAATTGCAACAACAACGGGATGTTAGTAAGGTATGCAACAAACACATGCTTGCATTCTATATATTGTGTATATCTTTTGTAGAACGAAAATTAACCAAAGAATTTTTTTACAACACACAACTTCTACTGAATATAATGATGAACATGTTAACCAGGTATTTTTGAAACTTAACGCAAATTGTTTAGTTGAATTTCATTGTTTCCATCATATATTTTATTCTAATCATTATATAACTACAATTCTATGTTCTTAGATTAAGGAAAGTGTTGATGAGGCAATATTAGCTGAAGAATGGAATATCATCAATGTAGGCACTACATATTAATTTGCATTCTTTATTGGTGTATGTTTTTATTATATACTAAAACATGTGTTATGTTTATGTGTAATGCTGCAGGATTTGGAAATTACATCTAAGTTGATAGCATAGCCTTTGCTTCCTCTTCCATCTTCAAATTTTAAGACACTTGAAAAAATGAAGCCAACCAACGTACACACTGTAACTGTTACAATTTTTGGGAAAAAGGGTGTAGCTAATGGTCATAAGGACCATGGGAGTTCGAAAGAACTTGCTAAATGTGAACAATCATCAAGGAGGCTACTTCGCAAGCATGTAAAGATGAAGCAAAAATAATTAATATTGGTATGTTTATGTTTTGCCATTGACTATGTTTATCTTTGAGATATTGATACAAGTATGTTTTTGTAACCATGGCATGGTTGTATTATGGTGACCTATCTTTCAGACAATTCCATTGTGGTAATCCATCATGAATTTTGTTATCTATTTTATGGTAATATGTAATTTGTATTGTCTTACAAGACAATGAATCAAGTATTATTCTGTTTTGTTTTCCAAATATTTACGCGACAACCAAATCCTATTAGCTTGCATGTTTTAACTTTCAAATAAACATCAAATATATTATTTATTATGTATTACCATGGAATACATAATATGGGAACATTATATATTCAGAAGTGTTCTGGACTGGGCCGGCGCCTGCCCGCCAGTCGGGCAGGCCCAACCCAATAATCTGGGAAGGCTCAACAAGACCCATATTTACCCCTGCATCGAGCACGTACCACCCTCCAGCAAGGTCGGGCACATGCAGCAGATACTGTCGAGCAGAGCGTTAAGCCTTACGGAACACGTCTCTCCTCGACATCCATGAGCTCCTCCCCGCGAGGACACGTCACCTTGTAACCTCCCACCTCCGAAGGAATTGGTCTGCCCACCTTCCGGAGATCTCGGGACCGTTACCCCAGGGCGAAGACCACGTGTTGGTCTTCCCTACTCCACGTAAGCCCTGTCAGTTGCCTGGATTGGGCCTTGCAATCCAGCCCAGTGCAGGTAATCGTTGGCCCCGCACTGGGGGCTCTCTATAAATACCCTCTCACTTGAGAGAGTCAGGTTACGTTCTTTCTAACTCATATTTTGTACTTGCTACTCTAGTTACCTGACTTTGGCATCGGAGTACCTTGCAGGTACACCCCCCTTACCGCCGCCGTATCACCATCACCGGAGCTGACGATTTCACGACGCTGCTGGCCACTGTCATACTGTCTGATCCAGGTACGATCAGTGGCACCGTCTGTGGGAAACTACTGCTTCCCCGTTTTTCCTTCATCGTTAAACCAAAGCAATCTCTCTGTTCATAACTACCATTGCCAGCACCAGCACCCAACATGGGAACAACGCTCCAGACACCGCCTTCACGCAGTTCGACAACGGAAACCACCGTGAGGACAACGCTGTCGTCCACATCGAAGAAGGCGACGTAAGGGACAGGAAAACCACCTCCCCTTTTTCTGAAGACGTGGCGTACGACGCGACCCAACATGACATCCCGGCACTCGCTCCACCCCCAAACGTTGATCCGGGCACAGTGGCCCTGTTCGCATTGGTCAACCAGACCAACCAATTGATTGCCCAGCAAAATCTCAGGATCGAAGCGCTCGAGAGAGGGCGGCCACAACGCTCTTCCCCGCGAAGGCATCGTCACCCACCGTCTCCCAACCGTTCCCCTTCCCCGCAAAGGAACCCCCCGGCTAGCTCTCGCAGCCCATCCCCGCAGCGTGAGGGCCGTCGGCCGCGCCTGGAACGACCACAACAAGTAGTCTCCTGAAGCGCCCCCGCTCCCCTCCGCTGGACGAGCCTCGAAGTTCCGCGACCAAGAAGAGGAGCACAGTTGATAGCAAAAGGCCGAAGAATCACCCCAGAAGTTCTCCTCGGCGGCATGGACCCGGTCAAGGCCACCGCTCCCCATCAAGATCGCCGGCCAGAAGCGATGAGGACGACCAGAGGACTCCTCTGTCCAGAGAAATTATGGACACACCTATCCCCGCGGGCATGGAGAAGCCTCCACAATTGGGGACCTACGATGGCACGACCGACCTTGACGATCATATCGAGAATTTCGAAGCCCTGCTCGACTATAGAAACGTCAGGGGAGCAATCAAGTGCAGGCTCTTCCCGACTACCCTCCAGAAAGGAGCCATGACTTGGTACAAGAGGCTTGCTCCGGAATCCATCACGTCCTGGAAATAGCTGAAAACGCAGTTCTCCAGGCATTTTACCGCCTCTCGTCAACACCCAAAGACGGTGGCTTCCCTGGAGGCCATCTTCCAAGGACGGAATGAATCCCTCAGAGACTACATCGAGAGATTCAATAAAGAAGCCGTCGAGGTCCATGCGACCAACGACATGAAGAAATTCCTGATCACACGGGGACTACGCATTGGAACCGACTTCGCCAAGGCTGTGGGCATCCATAAGCCTCGCAACTTAGAAGACCTGCTCTTCCGAGCTCAAACGTACATCGAGTTCGAGGAGACGCAGGCCGCTCAAATAGCCCTCGACTCACGACGACGAGATGGCCCCCACGGCCACAGAGATGAAGACTCTCCTCCCCCCGGCGTAGGGGAGAAAGAAGGAAAGAAGGCCGCCCCCGGGACTCTCGCGAACCGAAAGGTCCTGCAGGTCGGTTCAAAAAATACACGCCGCTCAACACTCCCTGCGTGCGAATTCTCTCCGAGTGCGCCAACTTGGAATTTCAGAAAAGGGGCGTCCGCTTTCCCAAGCCAACAGCCCCTAAATCAAACACGGACAAGTCCAAGTACTGCAGGTTCCACCAGAGCCACGAACATGTCACAGAGGATTGCATCCACCTCAAAGATGCAATTGAGATCCTGATCAAGGAAAGGCACCTAAATAAGTATGCCCAGAAGAACGACGCCCCTCGTCCCAGTGCCCGGGAAGCCCAAAGCGTCGAGGAGACGACACCTCCTCCCGACGAGAGTCGGCTGCAGGTCGCCCTCAGCGTTTCTCGACCCGAGGACTTTTTTGTCCCCTAAGGCATCACGGGACAAGAGGCAGTTCGCAGCATATGGGAAAACTTCCCCCACGAAGACCCCGTCGCTGCCCGCAGCACGTGGTAAGGTTTCCCTAAGACGATGGTCATATCCGGAGGTGGTTACGAGAAGGTGTCCGTAGGGTCGATCAAGCGGAAGTTTGACGAACTGGAGTCCGCAATATCAGCGAAGACCACCACTTTCGAGAAGGTGTAAGGGAAATCAAACCCCATCACCTACTACCTTGAAGAGCTCCCAGGTATAGCGCCCAACGCCACTATCCCCCTCTTGGTCAGGGCACATATGACGAATTTTGACGGTCGCAGGATCCTTGTCGACCAGGCAAGTTCAGTCGACATCATGTATGCTCACCTGTTCGGGACTCTCCAGCTCGACGAGAGACATCTGGCCCCTTACGTGGGTTCAGATCTGCAGGGGTTCAACGGCACCACCACCAGACCGTGGGGCTACGTTGAACTGATGGTCACATTCGGGGATGAAGACACTGCCCGACAAGTCAAGACCCGCTTCCTGGTGGTCGAATGTCCGTCCCTTTACAACTGCATCCTCAGAAGGACCACCCTGGACGAACTCACAGCACTGCCATCAACGGTTCATCTCAAGATGAAGTACTACACGACCAGGGGTCGGGTCGTTACGATGCACGGGGACATAGATACGGCCAGAAGATGCTTCGACGCTACATTCAAAGGCATAAGTTTCATCAGCACTAAGCCCAAGACCAGAGCGAAGTCATCCCCGGACGCTATGCAAAGGCCACTCCCGCGCGTCAACGCGGTCGACCTCGACAGCAGGTTCCTGGGCGAGCATGAAGAAGGCGGAGCAGCTGACCTCGACCTCTAGGCGGAAAGCAACGGGCAGCCCCTCAACCCCGCGTGCCCCGTTCCAGACGGAGACTTCGAGCTCGTCGCCCTCGGAGACCACCCAGACCGAAGCGTGATGATTGGCACCGGACTCCCCGACCTGGCAAAGAAGCAGCTGAAGGCATGTCTCTGAGAAAATGATGATATGTTTGCCTGGAGAGCTTTCGAGATGCCTGGCCTTGACCCCGAGGTGGCCTGCCATCAGCTCACCATAGATCCGGCCACTAGGGCCATAGTTCAACATAGTGTAGCACCCCAAAATTTACCCTACCTTTTTTCGGGCTTTTGTTTCTTTTTCATTTGCATCTCATTTAGGTCATACTTATCCATTCATTTGCATTGGGCTCTTGAGGCGTGGGATCAAGGTTTCTTCTCTTCTGTGCAAATTGGTTGATATTCATCAATTGAAGATGGTGGTTAGGGTTCAACGCGCAGGCATCTTGGCATGAGGTCCAGTTGTGGATTTATATTGTGGTCGGACCAAAATTATTCTCTCAGTTACTTATTGTTCATTGCGTATAATACAAGTTAATGAGGGAAGAGATTGAAGTTGATTCGAGATGGAGTTCATGGAGTATTTGAGTTTGAATTTGGAGTGGACAAGCGCTTTAAGATATTTGGAATTCAAGATACAAGTTCGTAAATCCGTATCCACCCCATATCATAAACCATAATTCATTTTTGATATCCATAACCAGTTTTTAAATCCATTACACATTCCTAATATCCAACAATCAGAAGAATAAATATCCATTAATCCATTATCTTAACCACGTCTCCAATCCACGTTCATCCACATTTAAAATTCAAGTCTAAATCCATGACCATTTTTTAGTCAAATTCCAAATCCAAATACATCCATATCCATCTTTGCCTAAGTCTAATTAACCATTTTCAAAAACCAAATTTCGAAATGTGGAAGGGAATTATGTTGTTGGAAGTTATAAAATTCACGCAAGTTCGTGAATTAGCATCTACTTGAGCCTTTGGTGGTGAAGCCGATTTCTATTAGTTAATTAAAATGTCACGGCTACTATGAGATATCCACAGGGTGATGGTCCTAGTGAAGGCACAATACGGTCAAGTATAGTTGTAGGTTAGACATTATTTTATGGTGTTATTGGAGACATGAACGTTAAATGCTGACAGAAGGTTGTGTCAAAGAAAATAATAACAGCAAGTCCATAAAGCCAAAAGAAAATGTCCTTTGCCAAGGGAATTAAACCAGACTGTCACTGATAAAAAGTCATAACAGTTTCACAGCAGGAAATAGCAGTAGTTTACAACAGGAAAGAAAAATTACATATCAGCAGCAAAACGAAGTTTCAGCAGTAAAGTACACCATATACACGCCCAGTTTTCCTAATCCAACTTGACATTCACACCAGAAAATCCACTGCAGAATTACAATTTTTATAACAGAAATTCCCTACCCTAAAGAATCTCCTCCACAACAAAAACTTCCTAACAGAAATCTAACAGAACCTAACTGAATCTCTAACAAAGAAATTCTCTTTGACCTTCTTCAATTTTCACTCTTCACTCTGGGATCAACCTTCAATCATCATCTTCATTCCTCTCTCAATTTCCTGAATCTTCACCATAATTCTCTGCAACCTTCATCTTCAATTATCTTCATCATCCCTAATTCATCATTCATCATCTTCGATTTTCATAACCTGCAAAAAACCTTTGTCAATCTCCATCATCACACACAGAGAATCACGTGAACACATTAACAACAACAATTGAACGAAGCGAGAAGAAGAGGAAGAAAGAAGGAGCATAGAAGCAATACCTGCGAAGCTGACGTCGATGCGATAAGTGCTTCGAACTAACTTATTCACCCAATTCTTCTGATTTCTGTCAATTTCACGTTTCGACCAAATCGCGAACTCAAATGGAATGACGCGCGCACTGCAATAGAATCAAAGACGAGGAAGAAGAGGATTGAAGCAACGCGAATTTGTATCTGAGAAGCGCTCTCCCTCGCAGTAGGTAAATATTCCTTCAACTTCGATTATCTCGACCGCTTCACCGTCATTTCCAATTAGGGCATTTGAAAGATATTTTGGTGAAATTGGATCCAGATTTGAGTAGAGTTTGAGAAATCGGTTAGGGTGACGTCAATCTTGTGGTGGATTGAACACCGCCGGCGGCGGCTACAAAACCTAGCTCGACGGATGTTATTTTCGACGATGCTTATTCTTTCGGCTCAGAAAAACATAGATTTGTTGTGATGTTGAGCAAGGTTGAGGATGAGTTGAAACAAAAGGACAATTGGAGATGAGAATAGCCATGGTGGAGAAAGAAATTGAGGATGATGGTTGAGGGAAAGAAGAGGGGCCAGCGGCGCGTTGGAGAAGATGATACGAATTGAGTTGGTAAGGTTATTGGAATGGGTTCTTTTGGTGTTCTCAACACGGGCCGGGTTTCAGCCCATATTATTCCCATTTTCTCACCGCCACAACACTCTACTCGCACCCCCTGATCCATACAAGTTCTATCCACACTCTCACAATCAATTCTACACCCCCTGGGAACATGGTTCAAAGGCCATTGGGCCAGACTATTGCTATTGGACCCGCTGGATTCATTTTCTGCACCCGTTCTGTTTCTCTATTATTTGGAATTTAATTTGTGATTAATTGACGATTTTTTCCTGGTGACGATTGAGATTTCGTTTCGGTTGATTGATACCTTGTTTAGTTTCTTGACAATTCTGATGGGATTTTTGTTGATAATTTTTGTTAAGGTGTTAATTAATTTCGATTTAAGACGTTGACCGATTTCGATTAAAGGCTCATGGATTTTGGATCGATGACGATCGATCTTTTGGATATCTCTTCATGGAATAATTTTGGGAGATTAGGCATTTATTTTGCCTCCAAGGTTGATTACAAGACTTGCACGAAGTTTTCGGGTTTCTTATTATGTGAAGAATCGTCTCCGACCAAGTAAGAATTCTTGAAACTTTGAGCATCATTGTAGAATGCATGTGGTTGGATCATCATGTAGCTGCATCTGAAGTCCTCCTACCTGAGGCAATGTTTGTGGTTAGATTTATGACGATATGCAACGATTTGAAACTTAGGGCTTAAGTTAGGCGTGATAAATTTGCTTTCCTAGCACTTTCCCTTGATTGCAATGTTTTGCTCGTTTCGTCCTAAATATTAAAAATAGTTTTGAGTGTGATAAAATTCTGAGAAAATTCAAGAGAGTTCTTGAGGGTCTTAATTAATTTTTGGTGAATTTTAATTCCATTTTGGGTGCTGTTTGATATTTTTCTAGAATTTTGGAAAGGGATGTGTTCTTAATGGTGTATCTTGTGATGCGAGTTCTAGAATGTGATATTCCCTTGACAATTTGGAGCTAATTTTTGGTGCACATTTAGTCCTCTGATTATGTGACCTAATTATGTTTGATTGGTGCCATGTACATGAATATTTAATTGCTTTTGAGCATCATCTTTGTGCCTTGTCTTGTAAGAGCAACATTGATAAATTGATCCATGTTTGCAATTGATTGAGTATGTTTGATGTATGTTTTGTGTCCTACCTTTTGTATATGATCACTCACTGACCTTGGCATGATATGTTTAATTACTCATAATTTTCAAAGCCATTTTTCTATTTTTCACCTATTTTTCAAAGTGAACATGACGTGTTGGCACATGCATAGAGATAGGACATGTTTAGGACTTGTGTGTGGGCACTTTGAGCTAACTTTGAATATGAGTTTTAGCACATTATTAAGGGTATTTTGATGCACAATTGAGACATGCTTGAGTATTGCATTTGATTATTTCACATGCCTTAAATGATGCCTACTTTGTGTGTATGTGAACTTGAATTTGTGTCTCACTTTGACCACTTCTTTTGATGCCACTTGTATGCCATGATCATGATTGTTTTGGGACTCAATTAGGAAATTTTATAGGTCATTTTCCTCTGGTGTGTGAGCTTTAACATTGCCTTACCTTGTCATTTCATTTGCCTTACTTGAGTGACGATTTTGCATGCTTGTATAAGAAGTTTAAATGTGATTTTGCTCATGGAATGAATTGACTTTGGAGAGAGAGTTTAATGCAAACCTTGGTGACACTTTGAGATTGGTTTTAAGCATATGCCTATAAGTTGTTTCACTTCTGACCTTGGTTCATTTTCACGTTTTATTTCAATTCATCTAACTTGTAATGGCTTTCTTTTGTTGGTTTACCTTTAACTTCAAAGTAGATTAGTCTTGTAGCATAGTTGTAACTTGACTTGTAATTTCATAATCCTTTTAGGTCTTTCACTTTGACTAGTGTGACTCAAATGTACATAGCCGTTAGACTTAGGTTTCATGTTGTACATACACTCCCTTGTTATTACTAATGTCTTTGGTTCACATGTGCAAGGTACATAAAGGAGACATTCCAAAGGTGGTGTGACCATTTCATTTTGTAAATAAAAGCTTGTTTCTAACTTGGTTTGCTATATGTTTATAGGTGCTTTCGTGACTTGCTTTCGTTGCGCTTTCGTTGCTTTGCTACGGATTCATATCCGTTTGGTAGGACCTCCTATCTCTTAACTTCTCTTTAATGCTTTCAAATGCCTTGAGAAGTAGGAATAATCGATGCCATAATAAGTAGGAGTGTATGGAAAGCCCTCAAGTGAGGCCAATGTTTGTGCTTGTTTGATATTGTGTTGAAGACCTCTAAGGAGCGAATTGACGGAAGGCAGGGTTCGCAATCGACCCCCGTTATTCTAGTTGAGTCGTTCTTAGCTCTCATTACATGATTGAAGCTCTGAACATTACCTACTCTTGTTATCGAGTCGGTCAAGTGGAATGAGGGTTTAACAATCAAACCCCCACGCCTTGTCTATAGCTCGCATTGACCAATGTTGATGCTTATGTGATCTGATTCACATCTCGTCCTTCCATACTCTGCTCTCCATGGTTCTCGATACCATTGGACGAGCGCCCCATTTCTCACAGCTAGCTTGTTTGCCTCGGTTGATACGACCCCTTGGCTAAAGCTCCCTTTTTTTCTTATTGTGATTGTGTGACATTATTGCTGACTGACGCTGTTTATTCTCTCGTTGCTTTTTAGTTCATTTTGTGATTGATTCATCCTGTGTTTACTTGTCTGATGACATGATCCCGTAGGATTCCTAGCTCCACTTAATTTTCGATTAAGTCGGAGGTAGGAGAGACATTAGGATAGCAATCCATGCATGCTAACATAGGTAGCATCCCCCTTCTTAAACTCAACTTTAGGGCCACTTTTGCATGATAACATTATGAACAAATTAGATTTCCTTTAGTGTTTTCTTTTCAACTTGAGTCTTCTCTTCTCATCCCATAATCTTTCTAAAAACACTTAATAAATATAACGAATATTGCGCTCGAGCCTTAAGTGTAGGAAATGAAGAACGAGGGGTCTCCCCTCCTCTTCTAGAGTGTTTAGCATACATTCCATTTGGGGGCGACCATGCGATTCACTCGTTCCCGCATGGTAGACTTTGGTGCAATGTAAGTTACGAACTAATTTCAATCCACTTCTGTCTAAAAAAACACAAAACAAATTCAAACATTTTCATCCTTCGGGATCGTTAAGTTTCAAACTTCATTTTCAGAAAAGAGCACGTTATTTTCCGTTTAGTCGCAAACAGGCATCGACCCTAAATGCCGGACGGGAACTTAACGTCGCTCATAAAAAACACAGACTTGGTTAAGTCGAACTACGGCTGCTCTGATTTCCTCCTTCTGGTTAGATTGAGGATACGTAGGCACGAGACGGCGATGTCTTGGTGAGCAACCTCCCCCCATAGTTAGTGTCCGAACTACGTTGACTCTGATTTTCCCGTTCCTGAGGGAATACGTAGGCCTAGGACTCCGACGACGTCCTATCGAGTCACTTTTTTTCTTTTCTTCTTCGTTTCTCCGTTCTTTCCCGTTCCCGTTTCTTTTCCGGTCCAGTAGCAGTGGAGCTCCAGACGACGACACCCTTTGATCGAGGCAACAAGCGTGGATCCCATCGAGTACGATGGACGCATGGGGTGCTAACACCTTCCCTTCGCGTAACCGACTCCCTTACCCGTTTCTCTTGGTCGCAAGACCATGCTTTTCCTTTCCTTCAGGTTTACGCAGTGTTTCCTTTCCCTCTCTTGGGATAAATACACATTGCTGGCGACTCTGTTTTTGCGCCACAAGCAGCATACAACCTTCATGACCGAGTCGGGCAATTACTACTACAACGTAACGCCCTTTGGCCTGAAGAACGCCGGCGCGACCTACCAACGGATGATGAACAAAGTCTTCCGGGGAGAGATCGGCGACATGCTCGAGGTCTATATGGACGACATGATCGTCAAATCCACAGAAGAAGTCGACCACGTTGTTCATCTCAAGAAAGTATTCGACACGGCGAGGGGATGCCGTATGAGGTTCAATCCTGACAAATGTACCTTCGGCGTTCGGGCGAGCAAGTTCCTCGGTTTCTACCTCATAGAGCGAGGAATCGAGGTCAACCCCGACAAGTGTAGGGCTTTCTCTGAGATCCAAACCCCGAACTCGAAGAAGTCAATACAATCACTGAACGGAATGCTGACCGCCCTCTCCCGTTTCGTTGCCAAATCTGCACAATGCGCACTCCCGTTTTACAAGCTTCTTCGACAAAAAGCAACGTTTGAATGGAGCGAGGAGTGCGAGCAGGCACTCCTCCACCTTAAACAAGTCCTGTCACAACCCTCGGTCCTCTCACGGCCGGAGAACTAGGAGACACTGTTCTTATATCTCGCCTCACGAGCGAAGCGGTCAGCGCTGTCCTCATCCGGGAAACCCCGGACAGGCAGAAGCCGATTTACTTAACGAGCAGGGCCCTCCAAGGCCCTGAGCTCAGGTATCAGTAGATTGAGAAAGTCTCCCTCGCCCTCGTCACTGCGGCAAGGAGGTTACGCCATTACTTCTTAGCCCACACGGTCGTTGTACGAACCGAGCAGCCAATAAGGCAACTCCTCGGTCGACCAGACATGGCAGGGAGGATGCTCAGATGCTCATTCGAACTCCCTGAGTTCGACATCCTATACGAGGGAAGGAAAGCCCTGAAGGCTCAGGTATTGGCCGCATTGTGGCGGAAATGACCGTCCCAGAACCTTCGACCAACGGATCCTAAAAATGGACAATCTACGTCGACGGGGTATCCATCACGAAAAGGAGTGGGGCGGGTATTATCCTCGAGAACGAGGAAGGCATACTAATCGAGTTCTCCCTCGAGTTATCCTTCCCGACATCGAACAACCAGGCAGAGTATGAGGCTTTCCTCGCCGGGCTACGATTGGCCGAGGACCTTGGCGCCAAAGAGGTCAAAATCTACACCGACTCCCAACTCGTAGCCTCGCAAGTCCGGGGAGAGAACCAAGCCAAGAACGACAACCTCATCGAATACTTGACCTTGGTGAAAGAAAAGATGAAAAAATTCACCTCCGCGGAAGTAACCCACATCCCACGCGAGCACAATACTCGAGCAGATGTCTTGTCCAAATTGGCGAGCACAAAGAAGAAAGGCGAAAACAAATACGCCATACAAGAAGTGCTTTCCCGCCCGAGCATCGACAAACCCGCTCCGGCAACGGACGTGAATGCCATTGGGGACAGCAATTGTTGTATGACCTCAGTATACGAATACCTCACGACGGGCAAACTACCCGAGGACCCCAAGGAAGCGGGGATGGTTAAGCGGCGAGCGTGCTCGTACACAATAGTCGAGGACAAACTATACCGCCGCGAGTTTTCTATCCCCCTCCTCAGGTACGTCGAGGAGACCAGGTTCCTCGGTATACTCCAGGAAATCCACGAGGGAATCAACGCACAACACCTCGGCGATCCTTAGCCCGTAAGGCTCTCTGAGTAGGGTATTACTGGCCCACCATGCAGCAGGACGCCAAGGAGTATGTCAAGAAATGCGATCGATGCCAATGACACGGGGATATGCACCTTTCCCCTCCAAACGAGCTCAAAACATTGTCGTCCCCATGGCCGTTTGCGTGGTGGGGAATGGATATCCTCGGGCCCTTCGTCGTGGGGTCATACCAAAACAAGTACCTCATCGTCGGTGTGGATTATTTCACAAAATGGATCGAGGCGGAAGCCTTGGCCAAAATCACGACCTTCAACATACTCCGTTTCTACAAGAGGAACATCCTCGCCCGATTCGGCGTGCCCCAAGCGATTGTCACTGACAACGGGACACAGTTCACCGACAGGAACTTCCAGGACTTCGTCACCAAACTGGGCACGAAGCAGCACTTCACGTCGGTCGAGCACCCTCAAACAAACGGGCAGACCGAAGCAGCGAACAGAGTGATCCTTTGGGGATTGAAACGCCCATTAGGCAACGCAAAGCAACCATGGGTCGAGGAACTACACAGCGTCCTCTGGGCCTACCGAACAACCCCGCATTCCACGACCGAGGAGACCCCATTTCGTCTGACCTACAGAATTGGACTGGTGATCCCCGTGGATTTCAGGGAACCCTCGAGAAGGACGGAGGCCCCCCTCGACGAGGACGCGAACAACGAAGCCCTGAAGGAAGAGCTTGACTTCGTCGAGGAGATAAGGACGGGCGCATCCCTCCAAGAGGCCTCACTTAAGCAAAAAATAACTCTACGTTATAACGACAAAGTTATTAAACGAGATTTTCAAGTTGGCACCCTCGTCCTACGAAGGAACCAGAAAGACTCGCGAGAGGGAAAGCTCGCCGCGAACTGGGAGGGCCTGTACCGCGTCCGCGCAAAAACGGGGACAAGAGCCTACTACCTCAAAAATCTACACGGGGAAGAACTTGCTCGACCATGGAACGCTGAGAAACTTAAGCAATACTATAGTTAAACATTGCCCGCGACAAACCAACGTCGCGATTATGGGGGCGCGCTAGGGTACAGGCGCGATGCCTCTATATGAAACACGACGATTAAGGGCCGCGTTGTGTGTGCGCAAGGACTTTGATCCGACGAGGACCCCTCGATCGAGCTCCATCGTCGTCGTACCAATTAGGCAGAACACCAGCTCGCGATGGGAGGTTCACGCCACGAAGTTAAGACCTCGATCGAGCTCTTAGCCTCGTAGAAGGTCAGAATACACCTCCAACCACTCGACCAGCTCTCCACGCAGTTGACGATCATCAAAGTCGAGCAAACTCCCAAAATCACCAAATTACTCAAAAACAAGTAAAGTATATCAAATAGACAAGCATCACACACACAAATAAGCACAACAAGAAAAGTATTAAAACCAGGAAAAAACCCATTGTGTAGATATTACAAACATGTCAAAAAATCCCCTGGCACGCAGGCCGGGCAAAAGTCATTACAAAAGAAAGTGGCTCGCAGGCCAAGCATAACGAACAGGTAAACACCTAGTCGACTATGTCCTCCTCTGGCCACTCGTGCCCAGTAACTCCTCCGTTGACTTCATCCTCCTGCATCGGCTGCACGATCTGACCATCGATCACCTCATAGTCGGGACCAGTCCCTTCAGTGACGAGATCGGGGTTCACAATCCGAAGCTGCTGTATGGAGTTGTTGAAGTCCACGTCCGCTACCGCGAGGATATCCTCCTCGGCCTGCCTGAGTTTCGCTATCAGCGCCGCCCGAGACATCAATAGTCTGTCTTCTTCGGTCTCCTCCTCAGCAGGGAGAACAACTTCCTCTAGCTCGGCGACCCTTGCCAAGAGACCCTTCCTCTCTTCGTCGAATTTCTTCAACCTCTCCTCCAACTTCCCTTGAAGCTCGACCTGGGTCTTGTTCTGATTTTTGCAGTCGGTCAGCTCTTTGCCCACCTTCTCCATCTCAGCTGAGATAGACCTGAAGTTCTCTTGCAACCTGTTCAGCTCGGCCGCTGGGCACGTCTCGTCGTTCGGGACCAAGGCAGCATCGCAAACCTGCATCACAGCAGACACGTCCTCCACCAACGCCCTTCGCCGAGAAACCTTGTTAACACCCAATATGGTCTGAACTTCGGGTGTACCAACGTACAGGGAATTGTTCCCCGTAGAGAAATTCGGCCTTGAGTGACAAGGCGGGAGCATGAACTTCACAGCGGGAGGGCTTTCGTTCTCGGTGAGATCGACGTCCACATGCTCGACGAATCGCTGTCTCTTTGAGGACCCCTGAGTGCTGGGAGATTGGCTGCCCTGGGGAGAGCCAGAAGAATCCCCGGTTACCGGAGTGGGGCCGGAGCCCTACGACTGGATCTGCTCGACCCGTCCCTTTCCACCCTTCTTCATCGTTCGGGTGGCCGCCAGCTTCTTGATGCGCTCATCCGCGCTCGATATTTTACCTGCAAAGATAAAGAAATGCGTCAGTAAATCAAAACCCAGAACGTAAGGAAAGGGTATGTTGAGGAAGGTTCCACCACCTAACAGCACAAGGGCATCCTCATCGAAAAACGTCTCAAGGAGGGTCCTCATATTAATCAACCAACGTTTTGTCAAAACTTCCCAGTCATCACCCCAGATAAATTTCCCGTCCAGCGTCACGAGCTTGGCTAGGGAAAATCCGGCGATGAATTTGACTATTTCCTCGTAAGCCAGACGGTCCCCTTCGCAAAGTCGACAGGACTGACGACGTAACTGTCTGTACCCCTTTTGAAATGCTCCTCCGTCCAGAATAGGGGGAACCCAGCTCGAGGACTTTTCCCTGCTTCCCGTCTTCTTCTCGGGTGACCCGTCTATACACCGACTCCACGGCCTTGAACGAGACCGGCCTCACAATGTAGTATCGGTATTTAAAGGTGCGAACAGAGTCCATGTAGGTCTGGAACATTCTGCTCACCTATTTGAAGGACACCCAACCGTGTCTGCCGTTAGTCGCCTGTCTCTGTAAGTGAAAAATACGGAAGAACAGGGGCACAGTCGTTCCGATCTTGAGGTACTTCCAGATAAGCTCGAAGGCGCGGAGAAAAGCGAGAGAGTTGGAATGAAGCTGTGAGAGCGCCAGGCGCAGCCAAACAAACACCGATTACTAGAAATCAGTAAAGGGCAAGCGCCACCCTGCCTCGTCGAACATAAACTCATACAAAGAAAACCTCATCCCTCGGTACATTGAGCAGATGAGATGGTGCGCCTGAGGTCTGAACACCTTCCAGGTCTGCGCAGAGCCCTCCCGGCGATGCTCGACGGTATAGAAGTTGTCGTCCTCATCACCGTCGACGAACTGGGAGACCATATTCAGAGGCTCTTCGCTTACCCACTCCTCGGTCGGCCGTCCCTCGACGCTGGTGATCAGCGCCATCGGGGAGTCAGGTTGGTCGTCAATGTCTATAGATCCCACGGCCAAGGCTTACATTTACCTAAAAAGCATAAGGAAATGGTGAATTTGATGGTCCATATCAAATTCACCCCTCCACCGCTGATCAAGTGAAAGGGCGAAGAAGGGGCGTTGGGATCACGAGGCAGTCGTCCTCGCGCAACGTCCTCGAAATATCCGACGAGCGTCCACGTGACCATCCTCGGGTCACCGGTACGTCGCCCAAGGGGATTCATCTCGTAGCTAAGGATATTATTGAGGCCCCCGAGATATACATCTCTGTAGCACCCCAAAATTTGCCCTACCTTTTTCTGGCTTGTGTTTCGCAATCATCTGCATTTTCCATTAGGTCATAACTCATCATTGCTTTGCATTGAGCTCCTAAGACATGGGATCGAAGGTTTTCTTGTTATTAGTGCTTTTCTTATTCAGAGGTGATTCAGTTGGATCATAATTCAGAGGCGCGGGGTCAGAGTTCATTGGTGTGAGTCAGGGTTTAACTTAGTCACGGATCAAGACCTTTCATTATTGTCGGTGTGCATACCAAGGAGAATATCAAGTGAGGTTCAATGGATGGAGATTTTCATGTCAGAGGCATCTTGATAGTCACAGTACAAGAGACCGAGTTGTGGATTTATATTGTGGTTAAGGCACTATTGTCCGCTCAGTTGCTTATCACTTGTTGGGGGATTTATTGAGAATGATGTTTGGTTTGAATTGGAAGTCTAATTGGTTATGTGGATTTCTTGGAATTTTATTCTTCATTATCCATTTCACTCAAATATCCATTATCCACTTCATTTTTCTTAACCCACATTTCTTATTCTCCATTTAGTTTAAAACCACTTTTCAATCCAAACCGTTTTCATCTTAGCCAATTTCGTTGTTTTTATCCATTTCACATTTTTATCCATTTTTCTAACCAATTTCAATATCCACTTTCATTTTCTCAATCATTCCCATATCCAAATTTATCCATTTATAAAATCTATTTCTTTAATTCGACCAAATATCCTTTCCACATCAATAATCCATAAATATCTATATCTTTCTTTGTCCATTTTCCATCCATGAGTCATTGTCCATAACCATTTTTTATATTCATTTTGATATCCATTTTTAGTTTTAGTCACTTCGAACTATTTTTTTCTAAACTCATATCCATTTATTATCCATGTTCCAAATCCATTCTAATTCATATCCATTTAATTAATCCAATCCATTGACCATAAACCATTTTAGATCTACTTCTAAAAGCCAATATCCATTTCTTTAGAATGATTAACCTTTTGTTTTTATTTCATCATAGCTGCTAACAGAAGAAAAGTACATTGCACAAAAAGGTCCGTAGCAGTAAATAAGAGTAAATAAGAATTCAGTACATATCAGGTGTATAGTGACATAACCAAGGTCCATATCAGTAGCATATCAGAAAAATACATTTACAAAAGAAAAAAGGTTCATGGCAGCGACAAAAATCGATAGTGTAGCAGCGAGAATTTCAAACCATTTTCTAACAGAACCTCTAACTTCTCTAACAAGTTTCTAACCAAATCTAACCGATTTTCACCTGAAAATACCAATTTGCCCTCATCCAACTTCTGATATAAAACTGACTCAACCTTCATTCTTCAGTTTTCTCGGTTCATTCTGCACAATCTCATCACGAGCATCATTCTTCAACCACCTTCTGTAACCTCCTCTACTTCACTTCACCTTCATATTCTCAGAACCTTCATCATCATCCAGTATTCACCTGCAAGAAAATAACAACGACAACCAGAGGTGATCAGAAATCATGAAGAAGAAGAAGAATTCGTTAACAACTCGATGATTCAACATCTTCACCAATCCTCAAATCCAATGCACTCAAGTATGCAACAACAACCAGACTACGGTTTGCGGTAAATATCAGAAGCAAGAAGGAGATGGAGTAGAGGAAGCAACGCACGTACCTGAGCACGAAATTGAAGATCTCCGGTTTTCTCTTGCCATCGTCGAAGCGCCATCGGAGCGACTCCGATAGGTATTCCGAATCCCATTCTCTTTGTTGCTTTTTCTTGATTTTGTTCGTGAGCGATTGGTGATGTTGATGGTGTTGCGAGTGAAGTCGTTTGTGTGAGCGTCAGAACATTGAGAAGTTGAGCTCCAACGCGACGTTTGTTTTGCTTCTTCCGGTGAGATGTTTTGTTTCACGTCACGACCATCGTCGAGATAGAGAGGAGTAGTGTGAGAGTTGAGTGATCGTATGTTGAGCGATCGAGAGCGAACGGAGGAAGTAGAGCTTCCGGTGGAGCTTGTTCTGCAACGGCGGTGGAGGAGTTTCGTTGCGACGTAGAATAATAGAGGAAGTTGACGGCACCGGTGAGTTGAAGTAGAGGCCACGATTTGCGAGTTGGTTGGCGAGGAGAGTGTTGAGACGGTGAGAGTGACGAGATGAGCGAGGCGGAGTTTGAATCAAAGGAGAAAAGGAGGTTACGAACGACGTGTTGTTTTTCGGCGTAATTTGGAGACGGAGCTGGGCGAAGATGGTAAACGATGCGATTTGAGGTGTGGCGGTTTTGTTGAAGGTGAGATAGAATGAGAAGGTTGCTGATGATGAAGGACACAGCTAGTGGATGCTGCTTGTATGTTTTTTTTAGGTTAAGGTTTTCATGGCTTTGGACCGGGCTTAGAGGCCCGTGCGTTTTCATCCCCATACACCGCCATAAGCAATGGTACACCCCTGGCTGAGAACCATTGGGCCTCCATGTAATTTCTTTCCACACACCACGCCTACTACTGCACCCCCCTCTGTTGGAGTATTTGTTTTAGTCCTTTGGTCTTAGAATTTTTTTATTAAGTTTCTATTAGATTTTAGTCTTAGGTTAAACAATTCTGATTAACTTTAGGTAGTTGTTGATCACTTGTTTATATTGGTTTTAATTGTTGCATTAACTTTTAGAATCTAATTTCGAATCAATTAGACCTTAGAATATAAAATTTTAGATTTACAATATATCAATCTTTGACATTAGCTTTGATAATTTGATAATCTAGGTTCAGATAAGATTTTGAGTCAATTAGACATTAGATTTTTGCTTTGATATTAATGTTGGAGGAGGAATCAACTTTATTTTTAATTGACTTTTAGCATGATTAATAGTTGTTGGATTTTGCTAAGTTCAATTTGATTCCAATTTAATTGTTAGTTGACTTTCCGTTAGAACTTGATTGTGTTTTGGTTAGTATTTGTGTTAATTTTTGAAGTTTACTCTTAATGTGTCCTTGCGATTAATCTTTAACATGTGGTTAGTTCCTAATCTTAGATCAATTTTTCTTATTAGAATTTATCTTGTCTTTTTACTTAGCATTTTAATTCTAACTTGGATTATCTTGATTAATTTCTGTTTAGTTCATGATTAAATGCTTCTTTGCTTGCTTAATTTTCTTCATCCCTCTTTAAGATCAACTTAACTTCCATCTCGGAAGTAAGTTGCTTCTTATGTTCTTCTCCTCCTTTTTTAGGATAGTGCTCTTTAAACCACATTAACCATAGGATCTCCAAGCATGCTAACACTAGGGTGTGTCTTAGTCCTCCATTAGATTTTTACCTTTATCGACCTTTGAGTCTCTTCTTCTCATCTTAAAACAAAAAGTAAAAAACACTTAATAAAGGCATAACAAATATTGTATTTGAGCCTTTCATGTGAGAAAAAGGAGGTGAGGGGTCTTCTCTCATTTTCTTAGAATGTTTAGCGTACGTCCCGTCTTGGGTCGATATGCGAGGCATTCGATCTTACATGAGGGACTTAAATACAATATGTGTTACAAAATACAAAAATAAACAAGACACTTCTTTCTAAAAGACTTCAAACAAACAATTTCTTTTCTCATCTCTTCACTCTTTCCTTAAGGATGCGTCAAGTCCGTTCCACCGCAAACCGGTAACGCCTAAGTCTCCCTACAGTGAGCTGCAACACCTAAACTGCTGGGACGCGCACTCTGACGTTTCCACTAAAAAACACAAACAAAGCGACCCTCGTTGAGGGGAACTACGTCGCTCTGATTCTCATGTTCCCGATGAGATACGTAGGCAGTGGGGTAGGGCCCATTCGAGCACTTCTTTTATTTTCCCTACATTTGTTTCTCTTTCTCTCTCATTTCCTTTTCCATTTCTCCAGCAAGCAGTTCCTTTTCCAGTATCCTTTCTTTACACCCTTTGATCGAGACAAGCAAGTGTGGATCCCATCGGGTACGATGGACGCGTGGGGGTGCTAATACCTTCCTCGTGCATAACCGACTCCCGAACCCAGTTCTCTTGGTCGCAAGACCATGCTTTTCCTTTCCCCTCAGGTTTATGCGGTGTTTCCTTCCCCTTTCTTGGGATAAATACACATTGTTGTCGACTCTGTTTCGGTGTCACTTTCGTGTTTGTACTTGGATGAAAATCCCGGGAGCGACAGCTGGCGACTCTGCTGGGGATCGAACCCAGAATCTCTGGTTTCCTTAGCGAGTCAATCCTAGCGCTTGTGTGTTTTCTTTCATTGGGTGGTGCTGTGTTTTGCTGCATTTACTGTTGTACTATACTTCTATTTACTGTATTACCACTTTACTATACTTTACTGTATTTATCGCATTTACTGCATTACATATCATTATTATGCTGGACTGTGCTGTTGTTTTCTGTTTGGCGGACAGGGTGTTCTGAGAGATAAGCCCACTACCCAGGCTTGAGTATACACATAGGTATTAGAGTGGATAGTCATGACGCTTGCGTGGTGGTGACCACGTATTGTTGTTCATGAGACCCACAACCAGACGAGGTTCTATCAGGAGCTTTCTGCTACTGCATGTTATGCAGGCCAGTAGTTATTCTTTTGAGGAACTGTCGACTCTGGTGACCATTCCCGAGGACTCAGTTGCGGCACTCCTCCCGAGATGTGACAGTGGCAGACCACGTTCTGTGGCAAACCCATTGCACATTCTCGATCCGAGGACCCAATGCTGGGAACTCGCTATAGGATATCCCTTATGAAAGAGAATCAGTGGAGGCACTCCTCGGTTGGCGATAGTACTATACCCCGAGGGATGAATGTACTATTGCTTCTCGACCTCAGTTCCAGAAGCTGAGGACCTTTTTCTTTGGAGAATCAGTTGAGGCCTCCTCGGTTGATGATGATGCCAAACCAGAAATGGTGAACGTATCATCATTTCTCAACCTGAGAGCCCGGGATACTGAGGATCTTAGTACCCACATGTGAGAGGGGCGGGTTGTTTATAGGTTTACAGGTAACCGTAACCTTCAACATACCTGGTTTTCTGGTCTTCTTATCAGTGTGGACTTATCAGCCTGGTATTCTGGTATTCTCTTCAGAACAGACTCATGAACTTATTCAGTCAACAACACAGCAGCTATTCAGGATTTATGGATACCTTGATCCCGTGTCTTTGCATTTGCATTGCATGACATTTTTCATTCTCATACTCATATGCATAACAGGTATTCAGAGAGGGGAATCTTATTCTGACTTGGTATTGTCTCCAGAACTGCAAGCTTGACTTCTCACCACTACGCAACTTGAAGCAATCAGAGGAGGATCATGGATCAGATGCAAGCAGAGTTGTCAGAATTCTAGACTCGTATGGCCTAGTGCTTTGAGATGATGCAGGGCATGGCACAACAACAAGAGGAACTAGGGGCAGTTATTCGAAGGACTGATGTTGTTATCCTAGAGGCCGGTAATGGGAATGTCGTTGGTAATACTCTGGGCGGAGTTGTAAATCCTCCACGTGTTGATCTTCCTCCACCCTCTCCTATGAGTCAATCCAGAGGAAGTGCTGCTAGGATTCATGTTCCTCGTCAGAAGGTGGATAATCAGGAAGAACAATTTTACGATGCTGAGATGAATTTCCCTACTGACACGGACAAGAAGCTTTGTATACTCGAAGAGAGATTGAAGGCTATTAAAGGCCATAATGATTTGGGTATTAACATGTATGACTTAGGGTTGGTCCCAGGTGTGAAGGTTCCTCCGAATTTCAAGGCGCCTACTTTCGAAAAGTACAATGGAAGCACCTTCCCTCAGCTTCACATCAGGGCATATTCCAGCAAAATGTCTGCCTATACGGATGATGAGAAGCTGCCGATGCATTTCTTTCAGGACAGCTTAACTGGGGCATCTTTAGACTGGTATATGAGCTTGGAGAGAACGCATATTAAAAGCTAGAGAGATTTGGCAGAGGCTTTCATCAAGCATTACCAATACAACACGGACATGGCGCCCAATAGAATACAATTGCAGAGTCTTTCTCAGGGACAAAACGAAAGCTTCAAAGAGTATGCCCAGAGGTGGCGTGAATTGGCTGCCCAAGTTCAACCTCCGATGTTGGAAAGAGAGCTCGTTGATATGTTCATGGATACGCTTCAGGGGCATTATTATGAGAAATTGGTTGGATATTTGTCAGCTGGATTTTCGGGTCTTGTATTGGCAGGAGAAAGAGTTGAAAACGGCATCAAAATGGGAAAGATTCGAATTGCTGCTAATCCCTCTGAAGATGTAAAGAAACCTTATGCTGGGTCCTCCAAGGGAAAAGAAGGAGAAACTAGTGTTGTGTACATTCCTCCTGTTGTTCAACAGCCTGTTCAGTATCAGCGACCTTATCCTCCTCAGCAACAGAGACAACAAAGATCACGAAGGCCTGCGAGAAGGTTCGATCCACTCCCTATTCCTCACAGTGACGTTCTTGCCCGTCTACTTGAGAGTTCTCTGGTTGAACTAAGGGATGCCAAGCCTGTCCCTGACCCTATTCCTCCTGATTATGATCTGGATGCTAGATGCGAGTATCACTCAGACACACCGGGTCATTCCATTAAAAATTGCAACGTGTTCAAGCACAAGGTGCAAGATCTGGTCGACTCAGAGATCATTGCATTCACTGAAGATGATATGTACATCAATTGAAGCCTCCTGTCTCAAGTGAGCACTCAGTTTACAAGGACGTCCAGACAGAATCAAGCCTCCTCAGCGATGGCAATCTTCAGCTTCTTTACTGCATTTTCATTTGTAGATTTTCATTTCTTGTTAAAGAATTGTATGCCTAAAAAACTTGTTTATGTTATGAATGATGTTTTAATGCAATGAATATGTTTTTTCTTGAAGTAATTCATTTTTTATTCACTCATATAATGTTTCTACGCATTGCAATACCATTTTTCTTGCTTAAACTCTTGGAGGGAGGATGATGAAGTAAAAACGCAAAATCTTTGGTTGTGTGCTTTTGGATAAAACCCTGTTGAGGGTGTACAAGCATTGTTTCAAATCCCCAAACACTGGAGATATAAGGGAGATAGACCCTCGTCAACCCCTTTGAGCCTTGAAGTAGGAGTTTCTTTTCATTCAAAAAAACCCCTCACATTTAACCAGGGGCAGGGTAGTTGTCAGTAATTTGACCAAGCGTTCAAATTTCAAAGGGAATGTGCATCTGAGGATTCATTACTTTTCTTCCCTCACACATCAGGAGATCAAGGGACGTGAAACCACGATGGTTATCCCTCATCAACTAAGGAATGAGGCAGTCACAACCCTTTCAAACAAGTCAGACAACCAGTGTCACACGATTTATTCAAAAGAAAAAAAAAAGGAAAAAAGAAAGAAAGCCCGCTAAGTCCAAACTTGAAAACAAGTGACTTAGGCAAAAGTTAGGGCATCCCGCTGGACTTCAAAATCGAAAAACTCAGAAAGAGTCAGTCCAGGCAAAATCAGGGAAATAAAAAAAATGCAAAAATGAAAAAAAGAAATGATCAAGAGAAAATCCTCGATAAAGAACAAGTCGTGTGATCGTAAAACACTGAAGACAAAAGGGGTGACTGTCATTTCAAAAACCTTGTGGGTTCCTTAACCATCGATCCTCACAAAAATCCTTTAGGAAAATGAGCGCTTGTGCTAAATTACTGAACGTAGGACTGGAGAACATCAAGGAGAATGGGTGGGTACAAACAAATTTTGAGCCATAAATCCTTTTTCTAAAACCGTGAACCAGGCCACGTTACAACCCTCAAAAGCCCTAATTGAAATAGGGTTTATTCTGAAGGCGTACTTCAACGAGATAGCGTTCCTGACTCCCATGAGTTGTGCTAATAAGATTTTTGTTGGTATTGCATGTGCGTATTGTTTTCCATTCAAAAATCAATGTCGTAACTAGTGACTCGTTCACAGGGTTTTGCGACATACTTTCAATAAACTTCAAGGTTAACATGTTTATTGCATTAGAATTATTATTCTCATAATAAACTTGTTCTGCTTGCATACATGTGCATAAGCATCAATGAAGCTTACACAATGAATGCCAGTCGAGAAGCTTGATCCTGCCGAGTTGGGATGCTTGAAAATTCTGAAGGACAGTCATATCAAGGGGTATGTCGCCAAGAGACTCAGTGTCACGGGCTCTTCCTAGTAAGTCGTGATGAGATGTAGCCAATTTGGGGCTGTCACGTCGAGAAATCTCTCCGAAGTTCAGTTATTCTGGGGCATTCATTCGGAGATCAAGGACAGACATATCAAGGGGTATGCTGCCAAGAGACTCAGTGTCGCGGGCTCTCCCCAGTAAGGCGTAATGAGATGTAGCCAATCAGGGGCAGTCACGTCGAGAAATCTCTCTAAAGGTCAGTTATTCTGGGGCATTCATTCGAAGACCATTCCGGTCAGGGGCAAAGCCAATTCAAAGCTCGTATCAAGGTAGGCCACTTCCGGAGCATAAGAAGTTATCCTCTTCAGAAGGCAGTTGATCAGAGGTACCTCTTCAAGGTTTAAAATAATGGGGCAGAGTATTTCAAGTCATTACAAGTCCTCTCGGGGCAAATTACTTCATGGATCATACAGTCTGGGGCAGTTACGTCGCGATTCGATGAATCTCTCCAAGAGTTTGAAGACCCTGGGGCAGTGTGAACGCCCGGTCTTCTATAAAATCCTCTTGAGATGATTTCTTCTATTGGACCCTGTGGTCTGGGGCAAGTCAGGAAAGAACTGTTGTTCACTCTTGATAATCGGTATGCAGTCAATAAGCAGAAACTTAAAATGCTAAGTTGTTCCCAACTTAAGGCTTTTAAAGTCTCTTCCCCCAGCAAGGAGCCAGAAGGTATCTTTGTCCTAGCAAGGTGCTGGAATTGATATTCTTCCCCAAGCAGAGAATCGTCCTCAAATCGAAAGGGGTTCTTTATGAAGATTCCTTATCCCCAGCGGTGCAGGTGGATTCCTCATTCTCAGCAGGGTAAGACGATGGAATATTTTCAAGCAGTTTGAAGACGGTGAGAAGTCAGAGTATTCTCTTCCTTAAAAGTCAGATTCGGTATTTCACCGCAAGTCAAAGTCCAATGGTTATTGGCACTCTCAGCAGTTCAAAGTTCAATCTTTATTGGCATCTCCCCAACATTGTTTGCAATTCAGCTTGTGGTTCCCCGACAGGGTTTGCAGCACCAGTGGTTATTGGTGGTACAGTTGGTTATCTCCCCACAAGAGATCAGATATTGGTGATCCCTTCCTCAGCGAAGTTTGCTTATCTGTTCTGCGCCTTCCCCGACAGAGTGTCCTCTCATTCTTGCATATAGTAATCATCATTACATTGCATCCTCACAACGCATAGCATTTCCATTTTGTATGGAGCATTACGCCATAGAAAGAAAATTCAAACATGCATCGAAGCATAAGCTAGATTTGGTACCTTGTACGAAAGCCCAGATCAACCCTCAATTAAAGCAGTGATCCCCAACCTCCGAGTTGACGCCTATTTTCTCCAACCTCATAGTTGAAGCTTTTTTTACCAACCTCAGAGTTGTCGTATATCTGTTCTCCAACCTCAGAGTTGAAGCCTTTTTTACCAACCTCAGAGTTGTCGTATATCTTTTCTCCAACCTCAGAGTTGAAGCCATTTTTTACCAACCTCAGAGTTGTCGTATATGTTTTCTCCAACCTCATAGTTGAAGCCTTTTTTACCAACCTCAGAGTTGTCGTATATCTTCTCTCCAACCTCAGAGTTGTCGTTTATTCCCTTTCCAACCTCAGAGTTGCCATATGTATTTCTTCCCCAACCTCAGAGTTGACGCCTTTATACCAACTTCAAAGTTGATGTATACCTTTTCTCAACCTCAGAGTTGATGAATATCCTTTTCTTCCCCAACTTCAAAGTTGTCGTGTACATTTTCTTGACCTCAGAGTTGATGAAAATGCTTTTCCTCCCCAACCTCAGAGTTGACGCCTTTCTCCAACTTCAAAGTTGTTGAATACCTTTTCTCGACCTCAGAGTTGATGAATATCCTTTTCTTCCCCAACTTCAAAGTTGTCGTGTACATTTTCTTGACCTCAGAGTTGATGAAAATGCTTTTCCTCCCCAACCTCAGAGTTGACGCCTTTCTCCAACTTCAAAGTTGTTGAATACCTTTTCTCGACCTCAGAGTTGATGAATATCCTTTTCTTCTCCAACCTCAGAGTCGTCGCACCTCCTTTTCTCAACCACAGAGTTGTCGCACCTCCTTTTCTCAACCTCAAAGTTGATGAATATCCTTTTCTTTACCAACTTCAAAGTTGTCGTGGTCATTTTCTCAACCTCAGAGTTGATGAATATCCTTTTCTTTACCAATTTCAAAGTTGTCGTGGTCCTTTTCTCAACCTCAGAGTTGATGAATATCCTTTTCTTTACCAACTTCAAAGTTGTCGTGGTCCTTTTCTCAACCTCAGAGTTGATGAATATCCTTTTCTTTACCAACTTCAAAGTTGTCGTGGTCCTTTTCTCAACCTCAGAGTTGATGAATATCCTTTTCTTTACCAACTTCAAAGTTGTCGTGGTTCTTTTCTCGACCTCAGAGTTGATGAAAATGCTTTTCTTCCCCCAACCTCAGAGTTGAAGTCAATGGTTTTATCTCCGGTTTCAAAATCGAGGTATACCCTTTTATCAAGCTCAGAGTTGACGTATATCCTTCTTCTGACCCCAGAGTTGAAGTTATGGTTTTTCTCAACCTCAGAGTTGATGTCTACCCTTTCCTCAACCTCAGTGTTATTGTTTACTTTAAATTTTCTCAATCTCAGAGCGAATGCCATTTTTCCTCAACCTCAGAGTTGATGGTCTACCCTCTTATCCCCAGTGGAGTCATCTTTGTAGGTCCGTTGATTCTACAAACCTCCGGTCAAAAGTCCATCCAAGGGTGGCAAAGCATTGCTAAAGTCCACCCGTAGTGTGGCAAGCCAGTAGTCGTCTAGCGTTGTACAAAAGACGTTGCTAAAGTCCACCCGTAGTGTGGCAGGCCAGTAGTCGTCTGGCGTTGTTCAAAAAGACATTGTTAAAGTCCAACCGCAGATTGGCAAAAGTCCATCCAAGGGTGGCAAATCAACTGCAAGTCCAACCGTAGATTGGCGAAAGTCCACCCGCAGTGTGGCAAGCCAGTAGTCGTCTGGCGTTGTACAAAAGACATCTCTCCAATGCTATTCTTCCCACCAGAGTTTTATCCAAGCAGTGTTCATTTGGTTGGGTTTATATCCCTTTTCTTCTTCTCCACAGAGTGCAAATTTTGCGGTTCTTTTTGTATTCAATCACCTTGTACCTTGAATGTCTGAAAGCCGTTGCTATCATCCTTTCAGGTCCAAGTTGATTGAATAGGGGCAGCTGTAGCACCCCAAAATTTGCCCTACCTTTTTCTGGCTTGTGTTTCGCAATCACCTGTATTTTCCATTAGGTCATAACTCATCATTGCTTTGCATTGAGCTCCTAAGACATGGGATCGAAGGTTTTCTTGTTATTAGTGCTTTTCATATTCAGAGGTGATTCAGTTGGATTATAATTCAGAGGCGCGTGGTCAGAGTTCATTGGTGTGAGTCAGGGTTTAACTTAGTCACGGATCAAGACCTTTCATTATTGTCGGTGTGCATACCAAGGAGAATATCAGGTGAGGTTCAATGGATGGAGATTTTCATGTCAGAGGCATCTTGATAGTCATAGTACAAGAGATCGAGTTGTGGATTTATATTGTGGTTAAGGCACTATTGTCCGCTCAGTTGCTTATCACTTGTTGGGGGATTTATTGAGAATGCAAGTTTGGTTTGAATTGGAAGTCTAATTGGTTATGTGGATTTCTTGGAATTTTATTCTTCATTATCCATTTCACTCAAATATCCATTATCCACTTCATTTTTCTTAACCCACATTTCTTATTCTCCATTTAGTTTAAAACCACTTTTCAATCCAAATCGTTTTCATCTTAGCCAATTTCATTGTTTTTATCCATTTCACATTTTTCTCCATTTTTCTAACCAATTTCAATATCCACTTTCATTTTCTCAATCATTCCCATATCCAAATTTATCCATTTATAAAATCCATTTATTTAATTCATCCAAATATCCTTTCCACATCAATAATCCATAAATATCTATATCCATTTTTTCTTTGTCCATTTTCCATCCATGAGTCATTGTCCATAACCATTTTTTATATTCATTTTGATATCCATTTTTAGTTTTAGTCACTTCGAACTATTTTTTTCTAAACTCATATCCATTTATTATCCATGTTCCAAATCCATTCTAATCCATATCTATTTAATTAATCCAATCCATTGACCATAAACCATTTTAGATCTACTTCTAAAAGCCAATATCCATTTCTTTAGAATGATTAACCTTTTGTTTTTATTTCATCATAGCTGCTGACAGAAGAAAAGTACATTGCACAAAAAGGTCCGTAGCAGTAAATAAGAGTAAATAAGAATTCAGTACATATCAGTTCTATAGTGACATAACCAAGGTCCATATCAGTAGCATATCAGAAAAATACATTTACAAGAGAAAAAAGCTTCATGGCAGCGACAAAAATTGATAGCGTAGCAGCGAGAATTTCAAACCATTTTCTAACAGAACCTCTAACTTCTCCAACAAGTTTCTAACCAACTCTAACCAATTTTCACCTGAAAATACCAATTTGCCCTCATCTAACTTCTGATATAAAACTGACTCTACCTTCATTCTTCAGTTTTCTCGGTTCATTCTGCACAATCCCATCACGAGCATCATTCTTCAACCACCTTCTGTAACCTCCTCTACTTCACTTCACCTTCATATTCTCAGAACCTTCATCATCATCCAGTATTCACCTGCAAGAAAATCAACAACGACAACCAGAGGTGATCAGAAATCACGAAGAAGAAGAAGAATTCGTTAACAACTCGACGATTCAACATCTTCACCAATCCTCAAATCCAACGCACTCAAGTACGCAACAACAACCAGACTACGGTTTGCGGTAAATTTCAGAAGCAAGAAGGAGATGGAGTAGAGGAAGCAACGCATGTACCTGACCACGAAATTGAAGATCTCCGGTTTTCTCTTGCCGTCATCGAAGCGCCGTCGGAGCGACTCTGATAGGTATTTCGAATCCCATTCTCTTTGTTGCTTTTTCTTGATTTTGTTCGTGAGCGATTGGTGATGTTGATGGTGCTGCGAGTGTAGTCGTTTGTGTGAGCGTCGGAACGTTGAGAAGTTGAGCTCCAACGCGACGTTTGTTTTGCTTCTTCCGGTGAGATGTTTTGTTTCACGTCACGGTCATCGTCGAGATAGAGAGGAGTAGTGTGAGAGCTGAGTGATCGTATGTTGAGCGATCAAGAGCGAACGGAGGAAGTAGAGCTTCCGGTGGAGCTTGTTCTGCAACGGCGGTGGAGGAGTTTCGTTGCGACGTAGAACAATAGAGGAAGTTGACGGTGTCGGTGAGTTGAAGAAGAGGCCACGATTTGCGAGTTGGTTGGCGAGGAGAGTGTTGAGACGGTGAGAGTGACGAGATGAGCGAGGCGGAGTTTGAATCAAAGGAGAAGAGGAGGTTATGAATGACGTATTATTTTCCGGCGTAATTTGGAGACGGAGCTGGGCGAAGATGGTAAACGGCGCGATTTGTGGTGTGGCGGTTTTGTTGAAGGTGAGATAGAATGAGAAGGTTGCTGATGATGAAGGACACGGCTAGTGGATGCTGCTTGTATGTTTTTTTAGGTTAAGGTTTTCATGGCTTTGGACCGGGCTTAGAGGCCCGTGCGTTTTCATCCCCATACACCGCCATAAGCAATGGTACACCCCTGGCTGAGAACCATTGGGCCTCCATGTAATTTCTTTCCACACACCACGACTACTGCAGCACCCCCCTCTGTTGGAGTATTTGTTTTGGTCCTTTGGTCTTAGAATTTTTTTATTAAGTTTCTATTAGATTTTAGTCTTAGGTTAAACAATTCTGATTAACTTTAGGTAGTTGTTGATCACTTGTTTATATTGGTTTTAATTGTTGCATTAACTTTTAGAATCTAATTTCGAATCAATTAGACCTTAGAATATAAAATTTTAGATTTAGAATATATTAATCTTTGACATTAGCTTTGATAATTTGATAATCTAGGTTCAGATAAGATTTCGAGTCAATTAGACATTAGGTTTTTGCTTTGATATTAATGTTGAAGTAGGAATCAACTTTATTTTTAATTGACTTTTAGAATGATTAATAGTTGTTGGATTTTGCTAAGTTCAATTTGATTCCAATTTAATTGTTAGTTGACTTTCCGTTAGAACTTGATTGTTTTTTGGTTAGTATTTGTGTTCATTTTTTAAGTTTACTCTTAATGTGTCCTTGCGATTAATCTTTAACATGTGGTTAGTTCCTAATCTTAGATCAATTTTTCTTATTAGAATTTATCTTGTCTTTTTACTTAGCATTTTAATTCTAACTTAGATTATCTTGATTAATTTCTGTTTAGTTCATGATTAAATGCTTCTTTGCTTGCTTAATTTTTTCATCCCTCTTTAAGATCAACTTAACTTCCATCTCGGAAGTAAGTTGCTTCTTATTTTCTTCTTCTCCTTTTTTAGGATAGTGCTCTTTAAACCACATTAACCATAGGATCTCCAAGCATGCTAACACTAGGGTGTGTCTTAGTCCTCCATTAAATTTTTACCTTTATCGACCTTTGAGTCTCTTCTTCTCATCTTAAAACAAAAAGTAAAAAACACTTAATAAAGGCATAACAAATATTGTATTTAAGCCTTTCATGTGAGAATAAGGAGGTGAGGGGTCTTCTCTCATTTTCTTAGAATGTTTAGCGTACGTCCCGTCTTGGGTCGATATGCGAGGCATTCGATCTTACATGAGGGACTTAAATACAATATGTGTTACAAAATACAAAAATAAACAAGACACTTCTTTCTAAAAGACTTCAAACAAACAATTTCTTTTCTCATCTCTTCACTCTTTCCTTAAGGATGCGTCAAGTCCGTTCCACCGCAAACCGGTAACGCCTAAGTCTCCATACAGCGAGCTGCAACACCTAAACTGCTGGGACGCGCACTCTGACGTTTCAACTAAAAAACACAAACAAAGCGACCCTCGTTGAGGGGAACTACGTCGCTCTGATTCTCATGTTCCCGATGAGATACGTAGGCAGTGGGGTAGGGCCCATTCGAGCACTTCTTTTATTTTCCCTACATTTGTTTCTCTTTCTCTCTCATTTCCTTTTCCATTTCTCCAGCTAGCAGTTCCTTTTCCAGTATCCTTTCCTTACACCCTTTGATCGAGACAAGCAAGCGTGGATCCCATCGGGTACGATGGACACGTGGGGGTGCTAATACCTTCCTCGCGCGTAACCGACTCCCGAACCCAGTTCTCTTGGTCGTAAGACCATGCTTTTCCTTTCCCCTCAGGTTTATGTGGTGTTTCCTTCCCCTTTCTTGGGATAAATACACATTGCTGGCGACTCTGTTTCGGTGCCACTTTCGCGTTTGTACTTGGATGAAAATCCCGGGAGCGACAATCTCGTGTCCTCGGGACATTCTACTTGTCCCCATGGTACACATCCCATCTCCCCGTGAAATTCAGCAAGAACATAGAGAAACTCCATCGTTTTCGCCGGAAATTTCATGGTTTTCCCGGGAACTTCATCAGTTCACTGGAGTACCACCACAGGAAACACATTTAAAAAGGGAAAGGATCAAGAAACTTACTTGAAAACAGCTGTTGATGAGGTCCGGTGCGGCGGCGTGCTGCGGCGAAACGGTGGAAAAAGCAAAGAGAGGATGAGAGAGAATCTGAGTAGAGAGAAAGGAAATGAGCAAATGACGCGGGCTTGCCTCTAGTTATAAGGCCCTCACGGGACTCGAGGCACCCCTAGGTACTCAAGTGCACTAATCCTAGCCTAGCCGCCCTAGGTAATAATGACGCGTGACACATGGCACACGCTCTCCCACGTACGTCCTTTCGTTCTCCCACACGCGTCCTTCCGTTTGCTTTGATGCTCGACTCCACAACTTCTCATATTCCCGCAGAGTCGCCCAGCAACGGCCTATCGAACTCGAGCAGACTTCAAGATTTCTATCCGTCCAAGATTCCTTGCGGTAGTGGTAAGCCCGGTACCACGAGCACGTTCAGTACGTCACTACTACAAAACGCGTAAACAACGACGCCATGCTCACAACGCTTCATCCCTACACCGTTGTGACATATCTAAACTAAGGCGCGGTTGTATTTTATTTGTTTATTGAATAAAACTTATCTGTATATAACAACGATTGATAAACCAACCGTGGTGATTATCTGTATATAACAACGGTTGATAAATTAACCGTAGTGATACCTTCAAGCTTTCATGTGTTCGAACCTCAGCGTATTCATATATATTATTCCTTTTATGTTAAAGCGCGCATTTACTTTTTTATTTACTTCTAATTAAAAAAATTAAAAGTTATGACTACGGTTGTTTATATACACCGTTGTGATATATTTTGTATGTTTTTTTAATTTTTAATTCTAAAAATAACTCTGGCGCTTTAATATGAAATTTCATTATGTAAATAATATATCATAACGGTGTAAATTCTTGACCGTCGCAGTAGTGTTTCAATAGTCTCCTAACTAGGTAGTCTCATTGTCTCTTCAGTATCCTTATTTCGATTCCATTGAAAATAGAAACCAGACGAAACGTTACACGATTTCAACCCTAAACCCTAACCTTCAATACTGTGAAACAATACACGATTCCACCAAAGCTTGCATCATCAGTATCCATTTGTTTTCATTTTCGTCATCATCGTCACGATAGTGAAGAAAATAGAAGATTACGCACATACCAACACCGTCGTCATCATCGTCACCGTCGTTGTCGTAAGGAAGAAAGACAACAACAACACCAACACCAACATCGTTTACTTCGTCGTCACGTTTAGGGTATGTAAAATATTTTCCCCATGCATCTACAGTAAACTCTTTTGCCATTGTTGTTCATGTTGTTGTTGTTTTTGAACTTAGATGTCGACCTTGTCGAGTTCTTCATCAGAAACCAGCGAAGAAACTCAAACAAATGAAAGGTTAGCCAATGAAACTCAAACAACTGAAAGTCAAACGAAAAGATCACAAAGAGGTGTCACAATGATGCCCCAGTTCACATCAGTCCGCAACTCATCTGGTACAAAAATTCCGATCGAGTTTGATTCGCACTACAGATTAGTGGATTGTCCATATTACGCTACTTTTAGGAGTTATGTTGCGTTCCTTGCACGTAGGAAAGTCAGTATACTGATTGATGATTGGAGAGAAGTGGATGGTAATGTCAAAGACAGCATATGGACAGACGTTAAGGTATTTCATACTATAATTTTCATATATTTGATATCACTACCTATAGTTTCTAATTCATACTTATATATTGATTTAATGTAGTTGAATTTTGAGTTTACCGATGACTCAAAATTGAAAAGAAAGTGGATAACTTATGCCGGTGTTCGTTGGAGGGGATTTAAGTCACGGCTCACGGCTGACTACATTACGAAGCCTAAGAGCGATCTTCAACCTTCATGGATTCGGTATAGTTTTTTTATCGAAGACGGTGTGGCACAAGTTTGCGAAGAAACGCCGTTCTGAGGAATTCAAGGTTAGTACTAGTAGTCTTATGTAACCTATAATGTTATGCTAATGAGTTATAGATATTAATCATACACATTTTTCACTATGTTAATAACAGGCTAAAAGTGAAGTGAGAATTCAGAACAAGGCGAAAAACATGTACCCCCATAGATTGTCTCGTGGGGGTTACAGGAAACTTGAGAAGAGGATCCTGCAGGAAAGACTACAAGAAGGAAGAGATTGTGACATTCCATCTCCACCTTCAAGACATGAGAAATGGAAGAGGGCTCGATTAAGACCTAATGGAGAGTACACCTCTGAGGCTTCCAGAGTAGTTGCTGAGAAAATTGTAAGTATGTGTTTTGCTTAAATGCGTTTGCTTATGTAAATTGCTCATGATGAGTTGTTATTTAAATGTGTTTGCTTATGTAAGTTGCTCATGTTGTGTAGGATAACTTGGTTGTGGCGGCTCGTGAAGGCACATTTGTTTCGGAAGCATGACATGACATATTAGTCGAAGCTATCGGAACAGCTGAGCATGGAGGCTGTGTCCGTGGTGTTGGAGATGGTGTCGGCTTGAGGTCATACTTTGGATCTCAAAGAAGAATCACCGAAACCGCTGAATTTCTTGCTCAACGACAAAAGATTGATAATGTTGAGAAGCAATTGGCGGAGCAAAGGAGACTGTTTGAGGAGGAGAGGGAAATAAGGGAGAAAGAAGTGAAAAGGTTACAAGAGATGTATTCGGTATGTGTCGTAAATCGCGCTTATTTTTGTATGATATATATTATATGTTCTAATTGAATATATTGTGCTTTTTTTTTTGTTTTATGTTCTAATTGAATGTTATGATGTAGAGATTAAGTGAAAGTCTCGAACAACGAACTAATGAAGATCGTCGTTGCGTTGGTGAAGATCAAACTCTAGGTAGAAGTGTCTAAATCACGCTTCTACAAAAGGGAGTAATTGTACAGCCCCCCCCCCCCCCCCCCCCACCTGTAGATAACCACAATGGGATATTGGACCCTAGTCCAAATGAAATAACAAGTTTATACTACTACATTTCAACAACAGACCTTGCGCAGCCCCTCACGCTAGAACATTGCCCACAATTGGATTTAGTGTATTACACTTCTAAAGATGTGAGGGATTTTCTCACAGGATATAAGTGGCTTGACTTATCTATTTTGCAAGTTTGGTGCACGTAAGTATATAGTCGAATATACATGTCATTATAGAACACTATAATTTTTTGTATTTTCTCCCTTAATTTATTCATTTTCTTTGACCATTTAGGTACATTCACCGTGTTTGTATAGAATTGAATAAATCAAGTACATATGGAATCTTGGACCCAAGTTTTATTGCTTGGGCGTATAATGATAAAACTATCAGAGAAAAGTACTTGAAAAGCCGACTAAATGACGGAGGAAAAGAATGTTACCTTGTACCATTCCTATGTAGGTTAGTATTGTTGTAATTTATTTCTATATTCTATATTTAGTTTTGTTTTAGTAACAACTAATAATATATATATATATATATATATATATATATATATATATATATATATATATATATATATATATATATTCTCGTGTTCATTCAGTGGTCATTGGCAATTGATCGTAATATCGTTTAGGACAAATATGGTGACATTACTGTGTTCCTTGCATGATCCACTCCACAAACCAATGAAAGATCTTGTATTAACGTAAGTGTCTTTGTTTAATATCATTTTCTTTGGCATTAATTGTAATTAGTTTATCATGTAATATGTTTAATTCAATTTTCAATGTGCAGTATTGTGGAGCAAGTTAATATATTGAGGAATGTTGGAAAAAAGCCCACATACCTTGCTCCTAAAGTAAGTGGCCCAATTACCTGTTTATTTCATTTACATTCATGCATGTGTGGTTGTATTCATGTTTTTATATTCATGTAATTTGTAGACGAGGAAACAGCACGGGAGTTACGAGTGTGGATATTTTATCATGAAACATATGTTAAACATCGTCCTTGCCGGCACTGTTGATTCATGGGATACGGTAATATATGCCATAAAATGTTTACATATATTAATATATAAGTTGACTATTGAATTATTATCATGCATGATGTATCTTCAATTTTTTGCTCTTATGTAGATGTTTAACGACGAAACCCCATTCCCCCTTGAGGACTTTGTAGATCTTCGTAAACGTTGGGCGTATATCCACAATCAGCTTAAGGGTTCTGCTCCTGCTGTATGATATATCAGCAACATTTTTTGATGCACATATTTTTTGCTTTTGATGCACATAATGTGAATAATAGTTTTGGCTTTTGATGCACATAATGAAATCAATAATATTGGCTTTTGATTTAAACAATGTTAGCAGTTTAATTCTCTGATTCATTTAGTTTTTTATGTAAATTTCTTTTGATGTAAATTCTGTGATTCATTTATAAGGATACAATATAGGAAGAATTGTGTTTGATGCACATATTGTGTTTGCATGTTAACAGAAGTTGTTTTGACAGGATAAATTATGGGAATAATTTGATACGCAGATAAATTTTATATTTAAAACAGTCTGGTTTTGGCAGCGGTTATAAACCTATCTGTAGTTGTATGTCAAACGCTAATATAAATAAAAAATGTTGTTGCTGAGAATCGAACCAGATCACAGTTTATTATATCACAACGGTTGACTAAACTAACCGTCGTGAAATGGTGCGCGCAAACTGGAATACAACAACGGTTCCCGGACCGTCATTGTACGTACCTCATATACAACAACACTCTACATAACAGCGCCTTCGCCCCCTTCATTATATGTCATTTCCAACCGTTGTTAAATGGGTTTTTCGTAGTAGTGCGTCCTCGACATGGTTACTGACCCTTAAGTCATTGCTCCGACACCTCGGAGCAACGACTTGGGGGGCTCCTGTTCTGGACTGGGCCGGCGTCTGCCCACCAATCGGGCAGGCCCAACCCAATAATCTGGGAAGGCTCAACAAGCCCCATATTTACCCCTGCGTCGAGCACGTACCACCCTCCAGCAAGGTCGGGCACATGCAACAGATACTGTCGAGCATAGCGCCATGCCTTACGGAAGTCGTCTCTCCTCGACATCCATGAGCTCCTCCCCGCGAGGTTACGTTCTTTCTAACTCATATTCTGTACTTGCTACTCCAGTTACCTGACTTTAGCATCAGAGTACCTTGCAGGTACCTCCCCCCGTATCACCATCACCGGAGCTGACGATTTCACGACGCTGCTGGCCACTGTCATACTGTCTGATCCAGGTACGATCAAGAAGTATCTATATATTTGAGTGGTTATTAAGTAATATGAAATAATGAATGGAAAGATGTTTTATTTGGTTTCATTATGCAAAATGAAACTACAAATTCAGTAGGATATTGGAGCTCACGTCACCCATCATTGAGACTAAAATATTATTTATGTTGTGTTAAGAATTAAAGATAAGTAACACATAGCATGCTTGAGCTCAGATAATTGATTGAGTAAGTCATCAATGAAAAGATATATTGTCGTTTCAAGACTTTACCATAATATTTAGTAATGATACAGTTTTCAAGACTTTTTAAGGTATGTCATAAACTTTATTAATGCATAAAGATAACTAGATAGCTAACATAGGTACCTTACTATCATTAAGTTGCAACATAGCTGAAATAGATTTTTTAATAATATAACTTTTTGAAATCTTTACACGCAAAGTTACTTATGTTTTCTATGCATTGCCATTTAAAATTTATATAAATGGGTCCCTCATAAAGCTTCATTTTTGGGCAAACGAGTACCACTATCATATGCATTGCCATTTTTAATTATTCACAAAGTATGTTTCATTCCTATCTGCCAATTTGAAATATTCCATTCCTTTGTAGCTATAGTGGTATTGAGAATGGTCATTACTACTTATGTTATTACTAACAAACAATAATTTTGATACATCACATTAAGTTTTATTTATCTAACTTTTTTATTTAGATATAATTTAAAACATTAATATTTATCTTATTTTTGAAAAAAAACTCTTCATATTTGTGTTTAGTTTGATTTTTTTTGTGTGTTATTTTATTTTAAAGAATGTCAATTCAAAAAATGTAATAAAATTTTGAAACTATTTTTTATTTAATTTTAATTTTATTATAAAAGAAAATTTATATAAAATTATAAAAAAAAAACAAAAAAATTTAATTAAAAATAAAGTTGGCGAATAAATATGTTAATAGTGTAAAAACTAACAATACAAGCATTGACAAAAAGTATTAGTGCAAAAATTAAAATATATAGACCAAAATTAGATAATGATGAAAATTCAAATAATAATTTTTTATATATATATTTTTTGGATATTATAGACACCACTTTGACTATAATAATTCAATAATATAATAGGAATTTTTATTATGAAACATTTAAAAATATTGTACCAAAATTAAAGTTAGTTAAATCTTATTTAAAATCAATTATGTCTCAATAATGATAAAATATATTATCTTTCAAAAATAGTTATTAAAAGAAAATTAATTATGATAATTTAATAACATAATTTTGCATTTTAAAAATTTCGATTAATAAATACAAACGTAAATCACTAATTCAAAAGTAATAATTGTATGTATTTGTACTTGGACATTTATTTTTCGATTAATGGAATGTTGGCATTAAATAATATTTTATAAATTAATTTAAATATTATAATATTAGTAGTATTCCCTAATCCATAAAAAATAGATTTATTTTTATTTCCCATTATTATGACATGTACTTTTTAAAAATGAATATAATTATAAATACTTGGTTTTATTATCATATTCTAAAATTGTGAAAACTCTAAACTAACACAGTCTTATCTTATGAATAGTGTAGGTTGCAGACTACTCTAAAAAAAATATGTTTCTCCAAATTTTGTTTCTACATACCTTTTCCTTGCAAAATAATGTCTTTCTACCTACAACTTCACAACCCACACTGTGTTATCTTATGAATAGTGCAGGCTGCAGACTACTCTATAAAAATATGTGTCTCCAAATTTTGCTTCTACATACCTTTTCTCTGCAAAATTTTGTTTATATATCTATCTACAACTTCACATCAAGAGGAAAATACAACAACACTGTTAACATTTGTAACTAGAGCATTTACATTTAATTACCTTAAAAAAATTTGATAGATGACAAATATGTATAACCTGTAAGAGACCTAATTAGTTGTCGAGTCAAAATAAAATTTTGGTAATATCAAATTTGGCAAGCATGAAATATATTCCTATTTTTTAAAAAAAATATATAACTCATTAATTTTTTATTTTTTCATGTTTATGCAAAATTCAATCATTCTCCTATATTTCCAACACACCTACTGAGCAGTTTTGCAAGTGAAATTCTAAAGAAATTTTGAACCTTGCATCAATTCTAGGCGCGGCCTCAATGCAGCCTGAAGATGTGTTGAAAATTACATATGTTTAAAAAATATAATCTATTTACACAAAGCACACTTCTAACCGCCGACAAAAAGTGGTTTTTTCATAGCTTCAAGGACAATGAAATATACGAGTCCAGATCCACTCCATTTCCTTATCCTCCATTTAATTCATTTTATTTAACATATCTTTACCATGTGGCATTAAAGGATTTCAATGGTCTAGATTAAAAACAGGATACATAGTTAAAAACATTTAATTCTATGGTTAAAAACATTAAAAGATTTCAATAGTCCATATTTAATTAAAATATTTTTTTAGTTTTTAATCTTGACCGTTCAAATCATTAAATTCTACGTGGCAAAAATCTATTAAAGAAACTTGAATAAATGGAGGATAATGAAATGGAGTGGATCTGAACTCGAAATATATAATGAAATGGTTATGGTAGAAATCAATGTTATAAAAAAAATTACACATATTTAAATTGTAGATAGTATTTTGTAAGAAAACATCTCTGCTATTTATATATAGAAAAATCTATTATTGATCCAAATTCTTTTATAAACAAAAGAAAACATATTTAAGATTCAAATATATAAAAAAATGTGAAACTTACAAATTTATTAAATATATGCCACAATTTATTTATTTTTTGATTGAATCTATCTTCGAATGCACATACAAAATCATATGAGTACAAGGAGTGCAACCTCAAAGTTAGTGACATAGTAAGTTTCATTGTTGAAATTTCTTATTTTCATATTCATATTATTATTGAACCCAACTAAACATTAGACCTTAATAAATGTTGTTTGAATTTTATCTTTATTTGTTGGAATAAATTAATTTTTAATAAATTAATTACTATTTCTGTTACTATTATTATTAAGTTTTGTCTTTATTTCAATAAAATTTTAATAAATTTTATTTTCGCATATTGTGAAAATTATTTGAAATAGAAAAAAATGAAATTATTGATCCAATTATTGTTATAAATGAGAACAACTTTACTATTGATTGAAATGTTTTTATAAATATTTTTAAAACAAAAGTAATGTTTATATACGGGGAAAAAACACATTGTTGATTCAAATTTTTTTATATATGGGAACAACTTTACTATTCAAATATTTTTATAAATAATGTCAAAATAAAAATAATATTTATATACGGAAAAAAATAAAATTATTGATTAAAATATATTTATATACGAGAAAAAATACACTGTTGATTAAAATATCTTTATATACGGAAATAAATAATATTATTATAAACGAGAACAATTTTACTACTGATCCAACTATTGAATAATAGAAATTTATCGACTATTTTTTTTAATATGTGAAAAAAATACTATTGTTATAAACAGGCACAACTTTAATTTTGATTAAAAAAATTTATATAAGAAAAAATACTATTGTTATAAACGGGGACAACTTTAATTTTGATTCAAATATTTTTATATACGAAAAAAATACTATTGTTATTAATGGGCACAACTTTAATTGTGATTCAAATTTTTTTATATACAAAAAGAATACTATTTTTATAAATAGACACAACTTTAATTTTGATTCAAATTTTTTATATACAAAAAAAATACTATTGCTATAAACGGGCACAACTTTAATTTTGATTAAAATTTTTTTATATAGAAAAAAAATACTATTGTTATAAACGGGCACAACTTTATTCTTGATTCAAATAATTTTATATACGAAAAAATACTATTATTATAAACTGGGACAACTTTACTTTTGATTCAAATTTTTTTATATACGGAAAAAACTTTATTGTTCATTTAATTTTTTTGTATAAATAGTGTCAAAACTAATATTTATATACGGAAAAAATATATATTGTTGATCAAAATATTTTTATATACGGAAACAATTACTATTGTTATAAACGGAAACAACTTTACTACTTGTTTAGATATTGAATAATATAAATTTATCGACCATTATATTCTCTCTTATAACATAATTGTCTTATTTGTTAAAAAAAAAACCTAAACGATTAATTCATCCAATACAAGTTTCAATAGTTTTTTTAATCATATTATTATTGATATTGTTGTTTACCTTTCATTTTCTATATGTATTACTATTTCAACTTAAATTGACTATTATTATTATGTTTTTTTTTTATTTTCAACTTTCAAATTTTATGACAGTCTGCAAAAAATGCGCGCTCAAAACCATATTGACTTTTTTTTCCCCATTCCTTAACTATTGTTACATATATATCACCACTTATAGTGTGAAGTGTATAACATCAATTCTAACAAATAATATTTTTATCTAACACAATTAATTCTTAATTTTATTTAATTTCAATCTGACTTTAATTTCATTTTTTTGTCTACCTATTAATTAATATTTTTTGTTTAATATTTTCAATCATCATTGTATTATTTGAATTTATATCAATAATTAATTTAATTCCTTATTTTACAACACACAACAATTTCTTATACTTATCCATACAAATTTTTTATTTCAATCATATCTACTTTTATAATTTTACGTTTTTTTTCAATTTGATTAACAATTATGCGTTCATAACATAAAATTCTTGAACAGACATGCCCGTGTGAACGCACGGGTTAGTTACTAGTTTTTTTAAAAGACTAAAACACTTGTATGTGTACTTAGAGTTATTTACATCCTCTATTGAGTGATATTTGTAATCACTTAATCTCTTATTCATTTATTTGATTGTTTTTCAAAGGGCTAAGAGATTTATTTGCAATCAGTTTTTTGTGTTTGAAAATCATGGATCTTGTAATATGTTTGGTTATAGTGAAAATTATGGATCTATGTACTTGCAAATATAGTCAAGAATTGATCCAAGATGGTAAAACATATGGATAGCAAGAAAGAATGCAAGTCAACCAATAACTACTTCGTTTTAATGATGACAACACTTGAAGTCAGGCAAATGCTGAAGAGATAGCTCAAGCTGTCAAAGATGCATACGATGGTTGATCAAGTTATTCTCACAAATCAAGCTAGAAATTTGTTTAAAGACGACATTGTAGCCCAACGACTCTCAAGTGAAGACTTAGGTTTGATTATTACTGGTGTTTTAAACTTCAATTTCTTAGATGACTATAATTAATATAGAAATATCTCAAGCCTAATAAAAAAGACTCAAGGTTTTGGTGTGATGATTAAAGTCAAAGATAATGATGTCAATACTTAAAGCTTCAGAGTGTGAAAGAGGGGAAATGTGAAAGCTCGTCTGATTATGTTTGTTTGAATGATCAATGTATTGTAAAGACACAATGGCATTCCAATACGTATTATGGCTAAATCACACATATACTACAAACATGAAAAACCTTTCATTTTTTTTAATAAAAATCACAAAAAGATATTTTTGGGGCCTAGACTGTTAATTAGAGAAGTGTTCAATTGATTAGGAGACTCCTTGTAATTGTCTAATTAATTAGATCTTTGGCCTAATTTTTTAGATGATGCCTAGTCGAGTTTATAATCGATTATAAGAGTCTTTTAATGATTTTAATGGCTCTATACCTAAACCTTCCATCTTGGGCGACATCAATCAATTATTTACACTACATACTCGATTAGGTCATTAATTTGGATCATGGATTGTTTTCAAATTTACATCATATGCCTTGGCCTATAAATAGAGAGCTTCTCTATCATTTTTCATCATCCAGAAAACATGAAAAATATCACTTTTCATTTCTCTCATAACTTCTCTGAATCTTTCATACTTTTCTCAATATTTTAACGATAGTGCTTTGAGAGTCTTCATTAGTCTAATGAGGAATATCACCTTGGGTGAAGGTATAATTGTAAATTACCCAAGAGTAATTTTCTTTTGAGTAAATAATCATTCCTTAGGAAGTTATTATTTTGGTTGGGAGATAAACCATTTAAAAATATCTTATTTTAATTTGGGGGATTAGTTTTAGTCTCAATTTGGTTCATGAGCTCCACCATTGAAAAAGATCTCTTTTTCGTTCATGAAGATAGGCCATTAAAATCTCCATAATGGTTCTTGAATTCGGCCCAATTAAAAGCTCTATCAGTTCAAGATCAGTCTGGTGTAAAATCTCACTCGGTTTCTGAGTTCATCGTGGTATAAAACCTTAATAGATTCGAGATCATTCATGGTATAAATCTCGGTTTTGTTTGTGTTCATCCAGTATAAAACCATAATTCGTTTCGGAAGATATCCAACTCAATACTCCTTCTTGGTTTGAGTTCAGCCTAAATCTCCATTTAGAAGTTAGCCTAAAACTTCATTTCCTAGTATAAAGGGGTTCTTGGGTATCACCTTCTAAAATCTCTCAAGCTTAGTGGATAGTCTCAAGATCAATTCTTGGGGACGGGATTAAGTCATCTTGAACGAACCTATATAATTCTTCAGTGTCATTTCTCTTCCCTTTTCTCCTTTATTCTCAATAATTTTTTTACTTTAAATTTATGTTGCATATTTATTTAAATGTGTTTATAAAATGTTCTCAAACTCAGATTTATTAAATGATTTTTTTTAAATAACAATTTTCAAACCTTCACAATTCACCCCCTCTTATGTATGGATTCAAATGTCAAATAAGTAGCATCATAGTCTAACCCCTATTTAAAGACTAATCATCTCAGAAGGAAGATGGCTTTCAACACTTCCTTTAACTAGAGGACTTTCCTAAGCATACCACCATTGTAGAAGAGGGGAAATGTGAATGCTTCTTTCACAAATGTTTTTCAACCTTTAAAAATTTTGGAAAAAAATGTCATAACTTTCCTTGCTAACAAATATCTAAGAATTAAGAGTTGGAATTAGAAACCTTGTACAATCCTTAAATCAAGCGATAGGAATGTTTGAAATTTTCAGGAAAAATCCAAGAAGATAGAAATAATCAATAAATTAAATGAGTTAATTAAATTGTTTAAAGAAGAATGGATGAGATAAAACCTAGAATAATATTCATCAACTTAATCAAATAACTCTTTGGAAGAAGAAGAAAAAAATCAAATCCAGTAATCTCCTTCAAAAGAACAGTTTTGGTGATTGAATGACCCCCGAAAGATTTAACTTCTAGTGAAGAAACTTCATCAAGAAGAGAATATGAAGAAGAATTTTTATCCAGTGGAATATTTGAAAGAAGAAAGAAGAAAGAAGTATCAACGAGCAATATATTAAGAGACTCAACATCGAGGAGAAATCTCTAAGCATCAACCTATGGTAGAACCCTCAAAGAATCTCCCTCTAATGAAGAAGATGAAATAGTTTGCTTGAAAGTTTCTCACGAGGAAGTTGATTGTGAGGTAACAAACTTATAATATAAGCAATTGTTTAAAATAAACACCAAGTTAATAGAAGAACATGATAAGATTAAAAAATGTAACATAAATTTTAAAGGCTACATTGAGGTTCTAGATAAATAGCAATGAAACGCTTATATTTGAAATGGCTAAGAAACTAAGCTAGTAAATGTGAAACTTCCAACACTTTGATGAAAAAGGAAGTAAAATATATGCATAAAACCCGAAGTAAATTTACTAAGTGGAAAGGAAACCTAGGTTTGTAACTATCATATCAAAGGCCTTCCTTGAATAAAAATGGGTTAGGGTTTAAATCTGGTAGATCACATAGTAAAGGCTTTAATAAGAAGAAATTGAGTTGCCCTATTTATAAATGCTCTTATTGTGATAGATTTGATCACTTAGAGCCATTTTATTTTGATAAATTAAGAATTTCTAAAGGTAGTAACCTTAGACCTCTTAGAACTACTAACACCAGGACACAAAAATATTTGGGACCAGAGGTGAAAACCTAGTCTATTTTGCAGGGATGCGTTGCAACTTTAAATAAAGTCTTAGTGCATATGAAATGAAGTTGTGAAAATTAAAATGTATAATTATGAGTATACATGGTGTGCCCGGTAGTGTTTTGATATTGAAGCTTGTGATCCAAGTATGTTCGTTGATGGTGTCTTTCAACGAGCGTGATGAAAGCAGTTTTTGTTGAGGATGGTCTCAACACTTATGATATGTAATTATCAGTCAACCTCTTAGTAGGTTAAGAAGATAAGTATGCAATAGATATACAAATCTCATGTATTTAACCAACTTTTGTATCTAATGATTCTCAGAGAAGGATTTATAACATTATTTTGTTTTTCCCTCGAAATGGGGAGTTCTATAAAGATTACTTGATATTTAAGGAAGTACACTTTTAAGAGTTTGAATAATCCAAAAACTCAGATTAATCTTCTAAATAAGTGGTTTATTATTTTCCCATCAATTAAAATTAATGAAAAGGAAAAAGCAGCTTGCCAAAGCCAAACTTCAACCCAATGCCCAAAAAGACCAAGGAGTCTGAAATCAAAGGAGATAATATATTAGCCTAATCAATTAGATGATCATCGTGTTTCACAAAATTATGGATGTTTATGGGTCATTAATGGCTAGTTTAAGTATAAATAGTGCTCTTGAGCTTGATTGTTTCATCACTTGTTACTTCTACACACTTTGTCATTTTCAGCTTTAGTTATTTGCTCTCATTTATTCTTCTACAACATTGTTGTAATTCTCTGGTTTTCTTTTATTTAACCAAGTTTGCTTCAATTCAGATTATTTATATTACTTTACTTTATCTACTTGCTTGTATGTCTCTTATTTACTGGATTGTTGTTTACCTCACCATGATTGAGTAGTCTTATAAGGACAAGGGGTCATAAGATTATATCTCATGACAACCCCAATTGATTTATCTGAATATGAATTATGAGAATCTTATGTACTTTTATTTTAGAATCCGAGTTCTTAAAAATATTTGTATCGGTTTCGAAATCAAAGGTTACCCTGATACGGTCATAGTCCGAAAGGATATGAATCGATATTGGACCGCAGATTTCTAGACAATAGAGTAGCGAGGCACCTGTCATGACAAGGTGGCTCGATCTTAATTGAAAAATCCACTTAGTCAAACCAAAAACACCTCTAGATCTGCACGCCACGAAAATGGGTGTTGCGCATATTTATCTACTTTTGTACAAAATACTTTGATATTCTCAAGTTCAAATTCGAATAATCAATAGGGTAAGCTTTGATAGATGATCACAACCTTGTGTCATATTTTTATTATCTGTTCATTTCTTTCGATTTGCACTAAACCAATCAATATTGGGATCGCTTTAGCTAAACACTGTTAGGATAAAATTATGTACTCATACACATCTCCTTGTGGGTTCGATCTTATTATACTAGGCATTTCCATGAACTTGTGGCCTTGAACACATCATAGAGCAAGTCACGTTGGACGGACAAACAGAAGTAGTTGATCAGAAAAGGCCGACACCAGCTCCCACGAGCTCCCTAGCCAACAAGCAGCGTCTATGTCGCTTGGTTATAATCATTAAATTATAGAAGGAATGAATATTTCTCAATAAATTATCTCTTTCCTCTTAAATAAAGGTAACGATGAGTTTGGGGTATAACCAGAGAGATCGAAGCCCCATCACAAAGACTCGGGGGTGTTGTCGGAAATGCCATGGGTGTACAACTAAAGCAATCAAAATCCCCCATGATTCCAATGCACACACACAGACACAGACAAAGAAAGCAAGCCTAAAAATGGAAAATAATCGGCCCACCACCCTCTTGGTAGCTAGTAATTCCAGAGGTTGTGATGGGTCTGCCAATGAATCGACCTCGAGCCAGGTTCTTACCAAGGGTATGGTAAGGTTTACCAACCCTTGGTCAGGCACACTCCTCTGAAACATTCAATAAAATTTGAGCAAAACTCGAAGGAAAAGCTGAGTCATAGAGAAATGAAATCGGATCCAAAGATAACACCATAAATCATATAAAAATATGAACAAAAGAAAGAACTAAAATGTATACATCTATTGTAAGGAAAAAAACTTCAAAGATGCAAAGGTTTCAAGTACGAGCACTCCCAAAAAAAGAGAGGAAAGAGTTAGTCCATCAAAGAGACCACTTAAATGTCCTCAATGGATTAATTAACACAAACTCGATCTCGAGAGACACAAACTTTGGGTTAAAAATACTCCACTTAATTTCAAAGAACTCTCAAAAGCACCCTCGGTGTTGCGGTGAGAATCGGATAATAAGCTATTAATTAACTTGCATCACATTTCTTTGGATTCCCAACCGACTTTGATTTATCCAAAGGAAAGGTTCAAGATCGAGAAAACCTAAAGGGGGGAGATCTAAGGTTCGGGGGTTGGTTACGCCTAGGGAAGGTATTAGCACCCTAAACGTCCGTAGTACTCTACGGGAACCTCTTGTCTTGATTTGTTTTATCTTACTCGCTTGCTAGGGGTGCTATGCTAAAGGTTGAAAGCCCTAGGGGTTTGTATCTAAGTATACTCGACAAAGCATCGCACTTTGCGCCTACGTATCCTTACGGGAGTGGAATCAGAGTATCCGTAGTTCACCGATCTAAGGGTGAGGGATAGGAACCATTGACTATGGCCAAAGTTCCAAGGGGAAATGAGTATGAACTCATTTTAGAGTTCACGATAACTCTCTAAATCTAAGTTATAAGGGAAAGTGAGTTCTCATGATGATGAGAATCACATGGAATTTAAGAACTCCAACATACTTCTAAGTTATGATTTCATTGGCTCTCATGAGGCCAAGAAATAAGGGTGAACCTAGAAGGTAAGATGACTTCAAGAGTTAATTCAAGGTGATCTCCCTTTAGAATGGGGGAAAGATAATAGTTGTAAAGATTACCAAGATAAAGAGATTATAATGCAAATATGATGATGCAATAATACATGAATAAGATAATGAGATGAGGTAGAATCAATGCAAAGTGAGAATTATACATATTAGACAATGATCAAATATGATAAATAGACATAACATGGCATGATGAATAAGAAAGTGCAACAAAAGCCCTAATAAACATTCATAATCTAATCATGCATAAAGGTCTCAAAAATTAATATTTTACTAAATTCTTTTTATATTTGAAAAATAGATTCAACAAGGAGAATATGGCAAAAAGAAGGGAAGAAAAATGATGAAAAATGAACAAGTTATAGCATTTTGAAAATTGAGCATCAACTTGAAAATAAAGATAAAACCAACAAGTAAAAAAGAGGAAATGGCATTTGGAGGATTTGAACCCATGCCATCTCGCTTGCAGTGTAAAACTAACACCACCAGGCCAAAGCGCGCGTGTTGACATGTAAGGGATAGCACAAATATATATTCCAAGAAAAGCGAAGTTTAGAAAAATAAATAAAAGGACTGGGGCGAGGGGGATTCAAACCCTAGTCCCAGAGGTAGGCAAGGCGTGTGTTTGTGTGTGCTTGCCACTGGGGTGGCTGGTACATCCAATATTATGGTTTCTTCAATAAACATATAACACCAATATGTGCGCATTTCCCAAATAAACCATACAAACCAAACAGAAGGTACACTGCTCGTGGATGCCATGTTTACCACACCAAACATCAACAGCCATGCTTACTCATTCAAAATCCAGGAATGCCACTCGTATCAAATGTCCAGTCAAACTTAATCACACAAACTGATCATCAATCAACAATCATTCGAAAGCATAGGGTAAAAAAAATCTCATACACGGCCATGGTAAAACAGCAAGCATATACCACTCAATTAGGCACCACACAAGAACATAACTTGAATGCAATAAACACATAAAGGCTAACAGTAGCACGGTATTGGTTCACTAATATGCTAAATGAATAGAGCTATTATGAAATGACACACATAGATTCAAAGATCAAGAAAATCAATCAAAACAAGCAGTAGGTAATCATGATGATGTTTCAAGGCAGTGAGCTAACAAATCCAAAGTACAATCACAACAACCAGCATGCCTCATGTTTACAGGAGGCTTGATGAAATAAAGACAAATTGGAACACATTTAACAAACAAGCAAATCCCAATTAGCATGGTAGTGAGGTTAATTTCATGTATATCAAAAACATATTCAAGACCTGGCACTTAGTGGAGAATAGCAAGGAGGCTTAATACTGATATCAAATGATTGGCAAAGTAAAGAGTTTAAAAAGCAAGCTATCAAAGGAATGTTAGGGCATAAAGACAAATTAGTTCTTAAGGTACTATAATGTTCAAATCACAATTCAACATGTCTCAATGATTAGTATAAGAGAAGGGCAGATCAGGTTATGTATGAAGTCATATTCAACATGTTGGTGACAGATTCTTATGATTAAAACAAAAGACAAATAGAAAGGTAATAACAACAATAACCCAGGTAATCAGCAGCATACCTAGTCATGACATTACAAGGCATTGAACTGATATACAAGATATTTGGAGAGCATTTCAAGCAATGATGCAATTGGGCATAAAGACACATATTGTGGAATCTAAAACAAAGTAGCATGGATTCAAACATGAACAGAATAAACAGTGCCAGAGCAAGGTGAGCTAGATTCATAGCATTTTGGAAGCGTGGCATTGTCATAAAACAAGAGTTCAACATAAATGTTGGTACATTTAAAACAGATAGCAATTAGGCATATACAACAAACCACATCTATCAAAAGGGAAAATAATCAGCCATGTTTCAAAGACAAGCACATAAGTAACATGATGATCAGAGGTGTTCATGAATTAGACACACATAGCCAAAATAGAACTAGCACACATCGTGACATTCAAGATCGGATTCCAACAAAAAGGTGTCATTCATACAAATAGTAGTGTATGACAAAATAGGTAACAATAAGCATCTTTATTAACCATACATATATAGAATCAGGATATCACAAAGCCTAACTTAGGAAACAAATCAAACACAAGCAGTCTAGCATACTCATCATGAATACAATGCAAAATTATGACATTACAAAGACATGGCTTCTGAAGTCACAGTCTAATGGAAACACATACAAAATAAAATGGCTAGTTGCAAAACAATGAGGCATATGACAGGAACAATACCAAGGTAAAACATCCAAATTCAACATTCAATCTTAAACATATATTGCCACGAAATTATTCTAACAGGGGTAATACAAGTCAATCGCTACCAGTTCATACAATCCAAACTTAAACATATGATCAAACAACAATAAAGACAGTAATGCATATCAGTTGTGAATTAAACCATCAATATTTCAACATCCAATAAGAGAAGGTTAAAACCACAGCCGAGTACACAAACATGCTCTTATATTAGTGGCAGAAAAGAAAGGGACATTCATGCTATTCAAACAAGAACCATTTAACAATATTAAACCAACATCAAGCCAACATCAAAGATAGATAAGTTCAGGTTACTACAACCTACCAGAATTAAAGAGAAACATAGGCTCAAAGGTTCTTGTCTCAACATCATATTTAAGTAGATACAACATCTAAGTAGATCAACAAAGACAAACATCAAACATGTCAATATAAAACCACAAAGGGAACTCAAAGTTACAACCACTTAGCTGACAAAACAGAGGTATTAACACTCAACACCAAGACATTCATGTGTATCAAATCAAAACATCACTTTTCTTTGAGAATTCAAGTTATGAGCATATAACCAAGATGTTCAAGCACATATCAATCAGACACACATATATATAATGATGAGATACATAATGAAAACCTTAAATGAGCATTAAAAGTGTAAGAATATGATACCAAGTGGAATGATGTCCACTGTCTTCAAGTGTGATTACTGCCTTCTCTTCCAAGAGCAAACTCCAAAACCAACCTCCAATTTGCTAGCTCGAGACTCCTATGGAACTTCAGAGGAATTTAGAGTGTTTTTTGAGAGAGTTGTTGATGATCCGGTTGTGTAGAAGAGAGTCCTTTTTATAGGCTGAAACAAAGGGTTGTGTGAGTCCAAACATCAAACACTTGGAGTGCTGAGTAGGAATTGGAGCCAACGTCTCTTTTGAAATTTAAAAAAGGTCCACTCCTTGGAGACAAATCCGCTGCTTATGTTGTGCAAAATCTCAGATGTGTAGAGTTGATTCACCGTTTCACGTATTGCTTATGAGCTCCTTACTTGAGGTCATTGGGAGAGGTATCAAACGAGGTAAATGTTGGAGATGGCGTGAAGAGGTTCGCAGGTGGTGGCAGATTGAATGCTGAAATTGGTAACTCTTCAGAATCAGTTTTGTGAACCAAGCAGTTGGAAGCTCAAAAGGGAATGTCTTCTTGGAGAATTTCAAATTGAACCCAGCGCGCCAAAGACTGAATTGAAGTGAGCTCTTGAATGAATTGATGAGCTTGCATTTTGAAATTCCTTCCTTTCCAATCTGATTTCGCAAGTATGAACGAGGGAAGAGAAGCATTTGGTTGCTTTTGGTTTTGTTGTACGCCACATGTTGCTCCTTCATTGGTTGATAATTGAGTTGAAAAGTCAACACAACCATGCTTGATTCCTATTGGTTCTTGGTAATGAAAATAAAATTAAATCTAATGTTTTTGTAGCATTTGGTCACGATGGGTTCATCATGTGGGCTCATGAAATAAAATTAGAAATGGTTTTTATATTCTTGTGATAAAAAGGAAATGAAATATTAAGAAAATAATAATGGTAGATTAATTAATTAGGGTTTTAGATATGGTTTAGGAGAAATAAAATGACAAATTGGATAAAATTGGTTAAATGAAAAGATTAATGAAATAGGTTAATGAAATAGGTTTAGAAAATAAAGGTGATAATTGAGGGTAGATAAAGTGGGTAGAAATTTGGTCATGTAGGGGTTAGGGTTATGGAGACATCTCCTTGAAATGAGAGACCTGCTTGGTTCAATGCTCTATCCAAAAACTTGATCAATCACTCCTTGAATCTCCTCAAGATAATACCTGAAAAAAAATAAACACAAACAAAACCTGATAAAAAGGGTTAGCTATGCAGCATGATTGACCTAAAATGATATGCAAGAGATCAATGGATCTAAGGGTAAAATTTGGGGTACAACAGTTGCCCCTATTTAAATATCTTCGCCGGATGGCACGAGGAGCGAAGATCCTCGGGTCATCAAGGTGAAAGGTATTTAAATATAGCAAACCGAAAATTTTTCCCTTAGATACAAAGACGTGCAATGCTACTAATATGATGATATGATGCCATGAAAGATGCAAGAATGCAGACAAAACAAAACACCAAAGAAAGAAGAGCTGCCAACACATAGGGAACCTTCACTGGGGAAGCAAGAAGAAGGTTAGTATCCACGAGGAAGAGACTCCCTGGGGATGTAGACTAACCAACAAAAGAGACTTACTGGGGAGACTCCGAGGAAACACCGGGGATAGAAAACAAAAAGGATTCTCCACTGGGGACAGATCCAGGGAGAGGGACGACAGGTTCAAACATGACCGGACGACACCGGGGAAATGACTCAAACATACTGGGCATGAAACCAGAAAGAAGACACAATCTCCACCAGGGATCAGTTGGAACAAAAGGATAGACACCGGCAAAATACTTTCTGGGGATCTCTTATACTGAAGAGTTCAAACGGGATCTTCAAGAAAAACCAGAAAAGATAGGGACGAAATCTGCGCGCCAGATAGAAAACACCTGGAATTCAAAAAAAAAGTAAGGCTAATGTGCCAAGAAAAGACTCTGGTATTCACAAGAGTTGGTTGAAATAAAAAATAATTGCTTTATCAGTATGAGCTGGTTTGGTAACCTGGGTTTAGGTTCATATTTGACCAGATTTATGCAATACAGGTTCACGATAACCTGAAAGACACAAATGGTTCACGATAACCAGAAATAAATAAGCAAATGGTTTACGATAACCAGAAATACAGATTCACGATAATTTGATTCTAAACAAGGTGGTTCACGATAACCGGAAATGTAGGCGCACGATAACCTGATTTCAAACAGAGTGGTTCACGATAACCAGAAATAAATAAGCAAATGGTTCATGATAACCAGAAACAAAGATTCATGATAATCTGATTTCAAAAAAGTGGTTCACGATAACCAGAAATACAGATTCACGATAATCTGATTTCAAACAAAGTGGTTCACGATAATCAGAAATGCAGGCTCACGATAACCTGATTTCAAACAAAGTCAGCTGTTACTGGATTTACAAAATTTCCCAAATGGGGTGATATAGGTAATAAGATGGTTGCAGGTTAGACTTCCTGGGAAATATCGCACAAATGGTCAAAACCTGGCGCACAGAGGTGAAAAACCGGACACAAGCAAAGCAAAGACAAAGGACCAAAGACCCACAAAAGGGGAAGTAGGGAAGAAAAACAAAACAAAACCACACACAAGACACCCAAATGCAAAGATGCTCAAAGCTATGGTATGATGCGAATGCTCAATGATATGTAAGAAACGACAGACCGGGGACAAACAAAAATAAAAACACCATATCCACCTCAAGGAGTCACACTGAAATCTGAGCAGACAGTCAGTCTTCAAAGCGAATATGGGAACATTCCTAATTTACTGGGGAAGCAAATTTTCATCAAACATCTTGCGTGGATACTGGTGAGACGTCCTTAGTGGTTAGCCATTGTTAAAGCATTTTAGTCAGGGAGACCTTGCCAACCTTCTTTAGAGCTCAAAGTTTTTCAAAACATTCCGCTTTTAAAACCATTATTAATAAATAAGTGAAGTTTTGCATAACAATGAAAAATATCAGAGTAATGATACATATCAATCAAAGAAGCGGCTCAAGAAAACTGATTTCATTAGAATGGTAACTTGCCAATAGCGAAGTTCCATGGATCATTACAATTGAAAAATGGCAAAAGGAAAGGATTACATCATATCAATGACCTACCCCCTAATGACTAAAATTCTAGAATTCTTTTCAAGCATAATATTTTCGTACAGAGTCAGCGTTCACAGGGTGTGTGAGCTGTTCACCATCCATTGTTGTGAGGAATAAAGAACCTCCTGAAAATACAGTCTTCACCACATATGGACCCTCATAGTTAGGCTCCCACTTTCCCCGAGCATCCCTTTGAGACGGCAGGATCTTCTTGAGTACAAGCTCTCCTTCTCGAAACTCCCGGACACCGACCTTCTTGTCGAACGCCCTCTTCACTCTTTTCTGATACAGATGACCATGACACATAGCAGTCAGTCGCTTCTCGTCAATGAGGTTCAGTTGGTCATATCTCTCTCTAACCCATTCAGCTTCATCAACCTTAGTTTCCATCAGGATTCTTAGAGATGGTATTTTTACTTTAATGGGGAGTATTGTATCCATTCCATATACAAGAGAAAAAGAGGTTGCCCCTGTTGAGGTTCGAACCGAGGTTCTATATCCATGCAAAGCAAAGGGTAACATCTCGTGCCAATCCTTATAAGTCTTGACCATTTTCTGTAGGATCCTTTTGATGTTTTTGTTGGCAGCCTCGATAGCTCCATTCATCTTAGGACGGTAAGGTGAGGAATTATGATGCTCAATCTTGAAATTATCACATAACTCTTTCATCGTCTTGTTATTAAGATTTGTTCTGTTGTCAGTGATGATCCTGTTGGGAATCCCGTAACGACAAATGATGTTATTCTTGATGAAACGAGCAACTACTTGCTTAGTCACATTGGTAAAGGAAGCAGCTTCAACCCATTTAGTGAAATAGTAAATGGCCACTAAAATGAAACGATGACCATTGGAAGCCTTCGGCTCAATAGCTCCAATCATGTCAATGCCCCACATAGAGAAGGGCCAAGGGGATGACAACACATTCAACAAAGTAGGAGGAACGTGCATTTTATCCGCGTAGATCTAGCACTTATGGCATTTCCTGGCGTATTGGATGCAATTAGCTTCTATAGTTAACCAATAATACCCAGCCCTCAAAATTTTCTTAACTATGGCATGTCCGTTGGCGTGAGTGCCAAAGGCTCCTTCGTGAATGTCGTGAATCAATAGGTCTGCTTCTCGTCTATCAACACATCTTAGCAGGACCATATCATGATTCCTCTTGTAAAGCACATTGTTACTAAGAAAGAATTTGGCTGACAATCTTCGCAGAGTCTTCTTATCAAGATTGGAAGCATTGACAGGGTATTCCTGAGTTTTCAGATAATTCATGATGTCATGAAACCAAGGTTTCCCATCTGTCTCTTCTTCAACTGCCTGGCAATAAGCGGGCTCTGTCTTGCGCTCGATACTGATGAGAGGTGCTTCATTGTGAAATCTGACTTGCCACATTGAAACTAACATAGCTAGGGAATCAGCTATGTGGTTTTCAGTACGGGGAACATGACGGAAAGTGATTTCATCAAAACACTTAATCAATTCCATAATATAAGCACGGTATGGAATAAGCTTTGCATCTCTAGTTTCCCATTCACCCTTGACTTGATAAATAACCAACGCAGAATCACCCATAACTTCAAGAACATTGATTCCAAGATCAATTGCAGCCTTTAGACCCAAAATACATGCTTCGTACTCAGTAATATTATTTGTGCATTCAAAATCCAGCCTTGCTATGAAAGGGGTGTGACCACCATCGGGTTTTATCAACACAACACCTACGCCATGTCCTTTGAAATTGGAAGAACCGTCAAACATCATCTTCCATTTATAACTGGTCTCAAAGCCTTCATTAGGGCCAGGCCCTTCACCACCTTTCACTACCATAATGTCTTCATCCAGGAATTCAAACTTGAGCGGTTCATAATCTTCAACAGGCTGATCTGCGAGGTATTCTGATAATACACTCCCTTTAATAGCCTTCTGAGGTACATACTGGATATCATATTTTGACAATAGCATATGCCAACGGGCGAGTCTTCCCGTCTGAGCAGGCTTCTCAAAGATATATTTTATTGGTTCCATTTTTGAGATCAACAAAGTAGTGTGGCATATCAGATACTGCCTCAAACGTTTAACGGCCCATGCTAAGGCACAACAGGTTTTCTCAAGTAACGAATAACAGCTTTCACTACCAACGAACTTCTTACTTAAGTAATAAATAGCATGCTCTTTGCGACCGGTTTCATCGCGTTGGCCCAATACACAACCCATGGATCCCTCTAGAACAGTCATGTACATGATAAGAGGCCTTCCAGGAGCTGGAGGAATCAGAATAGGTGGTTCTTGCAAGTAACTTTTGAGCTTCTCAAAAGCTTGTTGACAATCAGCATTTCATTCTACAGTCTGGTCTTTACGGAGCAGTTTGAAGATCGGTTCACAAATTAGAGTCATGTTGGAAACGAATCTGGATATATAGTTCAAACAACCCAGAAATCCTCTCACTTGTGATTCCGTTTGTGGAGCTGGTATTTCTTGAATAGCTCGTACTTTGTCAGGATCTACTTCAATTCCTTTCTGGCTGACGATAAAACCAAGCAACTTCCCTGATCTGACACCAAAGGTACATTTGGCCGGATTCAACTTCAATTGATACTTCCGGAGTCTCTTAAACAGCTTTAAAAGATGATCCAAATGTTCTTCCTCGCTTCGGGATTTAGCAATCATGTCATCCACGTACACTTCAATTTCCTTGTAGATCATGTCGTGGAATAAAGTTACCATAGCTCTCTGGTAGGTTGCCCCTACGTTCTTCAGACCAAAGGGCATAACTTTGTAACAGTAGGTTCCCCACGGGGTGATAAATATAGTCTTATCCATGTCAGATGGGTCCATTCTAATCTGGTTGTAACCGGAAAAATCGTCCATGAAGGAGAAAACTGCAAACTTAGCTGTGTTATCCACAAGAGTGTCAATGTGTGGTAGTGGAAAATCGTACTTGGGACTAGCTTTGTTGAGATCTCTATAATCTACGCACATTTGCACTTTACCATTTTTCTTCATAATTGGCACGATGTTGGCTACCCATTCTGGATATTTTGAAACTGCCAAGAATCCTGCATCCAATTGCTTCTTAACCTCATCTCTGATTTGGAGAGCCATATCCAGTCTACTTCTACGGAGTTTCTGCTTCACGGGTGGACATTCAGGCTTGAGCGGTAGTTTATGAACTACTATATCTGTATCCAATCCAGGCATGTCTTGATAGGACCAAGCGAACACATCCACATATTCTTCCAGAAGCAGGACTAGTTGTTGTCTGATCTCTTCCCCAAGCGTTGCCCCAACCTTGACCTCTTTCCTCTTCTCTTCTGTGCCAAGGTTGATGATGTCAACTTTTTCTTTGTGTGGCTGAAGATCCGTGTACTGATACTCACACATTTCTGCCAAGTCATCGGGGACCTCATAATCCTCTTCTTCCTCAGCTTGGTAAATGGGTGAATCAAAGTCGATAGTGAGAGTCGGGTCATTGAATACAATGGGTTTGGGAATCATTCTGCATGATGGATGGATTCATCTTATTAAAAATGTACAAACATGAACGCCGGAAGGAGAAAAAAGTACAGTTTTGAAAAGATTGTGATTTCTCTTAAAACGGAAACAGGAATAAAGACAAAGAATTTTAACAAAACAAACACTTTCATTAATTAATAAGATTTAAAAGCGGTGGCCCATACAAAATAATCCGAAAGCCTCGGGCAAGGCTGCGGAATTGAAAACATCAAAGCTAACAAACAAATTACTCTGTCAACGGGTACAAAGTAGGTATCTCAATGGCTTCCCAGTTACTTAAAGCAGCGTCACACCGAAACACCAGGTGATTGATATCTTCGTCTTCAGCATCCTCAATAATTGCATGGACTTGCTATCCTCCACTGACGAACACTTCTTGAATGGTCCTTAGTCTTCCCTTTGTTGAAGCAGCTTTTCCCTCAAGAGTTGGTTTGTAACCCAACCCTTGGTATTTCTCTCTTTCTGGAACCTCAACGATCTTGCCCCAACCTTCAGGTAATCCTCCTTGCAAAGCAAATTGAATGCTTTTGAAAGAAGCGAAAGATGGACAATCAGAGGCCACTGGTTCCTTGTCGTCAAGCATAACTGTTAGTTTCTTGGATTAGCTAGAATTTTGGTAAAACAAAAGTTGTTCAATGTTTGATGTCAAGGTGGTGATGTCACAACATTGAGTCTTAACACTGGGTTGTGTTAAGTGTTTAAGTTACTGAAGTTTGGATGTCTGATGTCACAAGCGATGTTGTGACATTAGATCTACAGAATTAATAACATCAGGTTGTGATGTTGTTAGGGTTGGCGTGTTAGCTGGAATTGTGGAGAGCAAGCTGTCTCATTGGATGAGAATATCTTGGGTTAGATATTCTTCACTGCATAGGAGATCTGGTGCAGATTTGTAGGAGATTTAAAAGGTTGAAGATTTGAAAAGATTTTAGGAGAAAATCTGTTTTGAATATTCAGTTTTAAATAACAAATCAGGTCAGATATTGTAACAGGTCCAAGTCCAATTCAAGGAGCTATATAAAGCGCACCAGTAATGAAGAAAAAGTAACGAAGAAAGTGAGCTAAAGACTGAGTGTCGTTTGTGTCTTCGTGTATGATTTGTAAACCATTCGAGTGTGAATTGGTAGTGTTGTTTTGAGTTTTTCTTGATCAAAGCTGTGAAGCAGAATCAAGTAGTGCTATTCAAAGTGTGTGATCTTTGAATTATATCACTGAAGTGTTGTAGGGATTGAGTAGTGTTCTCATATCTAAATGGTTTCTTAGGTAGAAAGTCACTAGTAGGAATTAAGATTAGGAGATTGTCAACTGGGTTGTTGAGTCTGCAATTTAATTCTACGAGTAGTGAATTTCATCCCTGGCTTGGTAGCCCCCAGACGTAGGTAGTTAGACCGGACTGGGTGAACAATTTTGTGTGTTATTCTGCTGTTTATTTTGTCCATTGTGCAGAGTGTGTTGTTGTGACATCGCACTTAACATCACACGTCTGATACCAGAATTTCAATTGGTATCAGAGCCTGGTTTCCTGTCTGTCTCTGGGTGAGATCTAGGGAAGTTACTTTCTGGTGTAAAGATGGACAAAGAAGTTGGAGGATTTGTCAACAGACCCCCTATTTTGGATGGATCCAATTATGATTATTGGAAGCCAAGGATGATCACGTTTTTGAAATCCTTGGACAGCAGGGCTTGGAAGGTTATAATTAAAGAATGGAAAGCACCTGTTGTGTTTGAAAAGGATGATGTTGGGAAAGATAAAGAGGGCACCTCAAAGCCGAAGCCTGAAGAAGAATGGACCAAGGAAGAAGATGAGCTTACCCTAAGTAATTCCAAAGCTCTGAATGCAATCTTTAATGAAGTGGATAAAAACATATTCAGGCTGATCAATACATGTGAAGTTGCTAAGGAAGCATGGGATATTTTGAAGGCTACACATGAAGGAACATCTAGAGTTAAGATGTCAAGACTTCAGCTTCTAACATTGAAGTTTGAGAGTCTGAAGATGAAGGAAGATGAGACTATCCATGACTTCCATATGAGTGTGCTTGAGCTGGCTAATGCATCCAGTGCCCTTGGTGAAAAGATGTCAGATGAAAAGCTTGTAAGGAAGACCCTTAGGTCCCTTCCTAAGAGGTACAAGATGAAGGTGACTGCTATTGAAGAAGCTCAAGACATCAACAAGATGAGGGTTGATAAGCTCATTGGATCCCTTCAAACTTTTGAGCTGGGGTTAAGTGAAGAAGAACCTGAGAAGAAGACCAAGAGTATAGCTTTAGTTTCCAGTTCTGAAGAAGCCAAGAAAGAGAAAGTAGATGACTCTCAGGAGGAGCTATCTCAGGCTATTGCTTTGCTGGGTAAACAGTTCAACAAAGTTATGAAGAGGATAAATAGGAGTTATAATCCCAATATCAAGAACATTACCTCTGACATCAACAGATCAGGAGATCAAGGGAAGAAGTCTAAAGATGAAGAAAAATCCAGTAATGACAAAGGGGTACAATGCTTTGAGTGTGAAGGGTATGGACATGTCAAGAAGGAATGTCCCACTTTTCTAAAGAAGCAGAAAGGGTTATTAGCTTCTTGGTCTGACAGTGAGAGTGAATTTGAAGAAAATTCAGCTAAACTCGCATAGAGCCATGGTTGGGGTTTATGAGTCAGATGATGAGTCTTGTGATGAAGAGGTCTCTTACGATGAACTGGCTGTCACTTACAAAGATCTTTTCACGAGAAGTAAGCAAGCGTGTCTTAAAGGAGAAGAGCTGAAGAAAAACATAATCCAATTGAAGGCAGCAAAGACTGAGCTTGAAGCCGAAGTCAGTATGCTCAACTATAAGCTGGACTCTATGAACAAAACTATCAGAATGTTGAACAATGGTACTGATGCCTTACACAACATTCTCAGTATTGGGAAGATGGCTGGAGATAAATGTGGTTTGGGATTCACCAGTGATACAGGTTCTATCACCCCAAAACCAGTGATGTTAAAACAGATGTTAAAACATCATGACAGAACTACATCTAAGAAGAAATACAGACGCTGGAGATGTCACCATTGTGGATGTTTTGGACACATTAAGGCTTATTGTTATAAGCTACATGGGTATCCACAGAAGGCTCATCAGGCTGTTCATAAACTGAACTGTGATAAAAGAAGGCAGGTTTCCAAGCCTAAGAAGCAATGGGTCCCTAAAGTTAAGGTTACCAGCTTGATAGCTCACACTTCCTTAAGGGTTTCTACCAAAGAAGACTGGTACTTTGACAGTGGGTGTTCAAGGCACATGACTGGAGTAAAGAATCTGTTGGTAGATGTGAAACTTCAGTCTTCAGGCTATGTTACATTTGGTGATGGGGTCAAAGGAGAGATCAAGGGGATTGGTAAACTAAACTGTGCTAGTGCTCCCAGACTGGAGGATGTTCTTCTTGTTAAAGGACTAACAGCAAATTTGATTAGCATTAGTCAACTTTGTGATCAAGGATTCAAAGTAGACTTTACAAAGTCTGAATGTATTGTCAAAGATGATAAAGGAGAAGTCATTATGAAGGGAGCCAGGTCTAAGGACAATTGTTATCTTTGGGTGCCTCAAAACTCAAATTCTTCCACGTGTGTGCTTGCTAAAGAAGATGATGTCAAAATCTGGCATCAAAAGTTGGGACATCTTCACCTAAAGGGAATGAAGAGAATCATCTCCTCAGAAGCAGTCAGAGGAATTCCCAAACTTAGTATTGAGGAAGGAAAGGTGTGTGGAGACTGTCAAAAAGGGAAGCAAACAAAGATGTCTCATCCGAAGCTTCAACATGACACCACCTCCAAGGTATTGGAACTACTTCATATGGACTTGATGGGACCTATGCAGGTGGAAAGTCTGGGTGGAAAGAAATATGCTTATGTAGTTGTGGATGACTATTCAAGATACACCTGGGTGAACTTCATCAAAGACAAATCAGAGGTGTTTGATGTCTTTAAAGAGCTTTGTCAAAGACTCTAAAGAGAAAAGGAGAGTAAGGTTATCAGAATAAGAAGTGATCATGGAAGAGAGTTTGAGAATAGCAAGTTTGAAGAATTTTGCTCTGCTGAAGGTATAAGTCATGAGTTTTCATCGCCTATTACTCCTCAGCAAAATGGAGTTGTTGAGAGAAAGAACAGAACTATCCAAGAGTCTGCTAGAGCAATGATTCATGCCAAGAAACTTCCTTATCATTTCTGGGCTGAAGCCAGGAACACTACCTGCTACATTCACAACAGGGTTACCCTGAGAAGAGGCACTTCATCCACTCTGTATGAACTATGGAAGGGAAGAAAACCTAATGTTAAGTACTTCCATGTTTTTGGAAGTAGATGTTATATTCTGGCTGATAGAGAGCAGAGAAGAAAATTAGATTCCAAAAGTGATGAAGGAATATTTTTGGGATACTCTACTAACAGCAGAGCATATAGGGTGTTCAACTCTAGAACCAAGGTGATGATGGAGTCAATCAATGTGGTGATTGATGACAGTGACAAGCAGGAAGATGATGATGTCCCAGATGTTGTTGAGACATCAGTTGGTGAAGTTGCACCAGAAGTTGAGGACAGAAGCCAAACTCCTAGTGTTGCTGCTGCTGAGCCTGAAGCTGAGCAACCTCATAAGGATCCCTCCATCAGAGTGCAGAAGGACCACCCAAAGGAGCTCATTATAGGTGATCCAAACTCTAGAGTAAGGACTAGGTCAAGAGATGTTATAGCAAGTTCATGCTTTGTCTCCAAAATTGAGCCAAAGAATGTCAAGGAAGCATTGACTGATGAGTTTTGGATAAATGCAATGCATGAAGAGCTGGAGCAGTTCAAGAGGAATGAAGTATGGGAGCTTGTTCCTAGGCCTGATGGAGTTAATGTGATTGGCACCAAGTGGGTCTACAAGAATAAATCTGATGAACAAGGAGTGGTCACCAGAAACAAGGCCAGACTAGTTGCTCAGGGATACGCTCAGGTTGAAGGAATTGATTATGATGAAACCTTTGCTCCTGTGGCAAGACTGGAGTCTATCACATTGCTCTTAGGCATGGTTTGTAATTTCAAATTCAAGCTCTTTTAGATGGATGTTAAAAGTGCCTTCTTGAATGGCTACTTGAATGAAGAAGTGTATGTTGATCAACCAAAAGGATTTATTGATCCAACATTTCCTGACCATGTGTACAAACTAAGGAAAGCTCTATATGGTTTGAAGCAAGCACCAAGAGCTTGGTATGAAAGACTCACTGAGTTCCTGGTTGTGAATGGCTACAAAAAAGGAGGGATTGACAAGACCTTGTTTGTTAAAGAGGAAGAAGGGAAACTGATGGTAGCTCAAATCTATGTTGATGACGTAGTATTTGGTGGGATGTCGGATGCGATGGTTAAACAGTTTATGGAACAGATGCAATCTGAATTTGAAATGAGTCTTGTTGGTGAGCTAAACTATTTTATTGGCCTACAAGTTAAACAAATGGAGGACTCCATATTTATTTCGCAGAGCAAGTATGCAAAGAACATAGTGAAGAAGTTTGGTTTGGAGAATGCTAATCACAAGAGGACTCTTGCTCCTACTCATCTAAAATTATCCAAGGATGAACATGGTGTCAGTGTGGATCAAAGTTTATATAGAAGCATGATTGGGAGTTTATTGTATCTCACAGCTAGCAGACCTGACATTGCTTTTGCTGTTGGAGTTTGTGCCAGATATCAATCTGAACCTAAGGCCAGTCACTTGAATCAAGTGAAAAGGATCTTGAAATATGTTAATGGCACCAGTGACTATGGGATGCTATATAGTCATGGATCTGGGACTGAGTTAAGGGGATATTGTGATTATGACTGGGCTGGAAGTGCAGATGATAGGAAAAGCACGTCAGGAGGGTGTTTCTTCTTGGGGAATAATCTGATATCATGGTTTAGCAAGAAGCAGAACTGTGTGTCGCTCTCTACTGCTGAGGCTGAGTACATAGCAGCAGGAAGTAGTTGTTCTCAACTTGTTTGGATGAAGCAAATGCTGACTGAATACAATGTCAAGCAAGATGTCATGACATTGTACTGTGATAATTTGAGTGCAATCAATATTTCTAAGAATCCTATTCAGCATAGCAGGACTAAACACATTGATATAAGGCATCATTTTATAAGAGAGTTGGTTGAAGACAAAGTGGTTGTCTTAGAACATGTAGCTACAGATAAGCAATTAGCAGATATTTTCACTAAAGCCTTAGATGCAAACCAATTTGAAAGTTTAAGAAGTAAATTGGGAATTTGCATTTATGAAGATTAAATGTGATGGAGAGTGTATTGTGCAGTTGTGTATTTTATTGTAAATTGATTCAACTGCTAAAAGCATACAAGATTGGAGTGCAAACAAAGAGTCTACAGGTTGTCAAATTGTGGCTAAAAAGGGAGATAAGTAGCCAAGAAGTTAAAGGCCAAGGAGTTAAAGTTGTCAAATATTCTCTGTTGTTGAAGGGTGTTGCTACTGAGGATGTAGCTGATTGCTGATGTTATGGTGCAGAAGTGCAGAAATTAAGGGGGAGTAATTGCTGAACAGTTGCTATGCTGGTTGTTGCATTGAGGGGGAGTGCTTTTGCTGCTAATGTTGAAATATGTGCAGCTCTGGTTGAAGATTATAGCTATTGAAGATGCTGCTGCTTATTATAGCTATTGAAGATGGTGCTGCAGCAGAGTTTTGTGAAGTGAAGTCTTTTGAAGATGCTGCTGCTTAAAGTTTCAAAAATTATTGAAGTTTTTTTCCGCTGCTGAAGTCTCTGAAGGTGCAGAGATTGTTTTAGCCAAAATTAGCCAAAGGGGGAGATTGTTAGTTTCTTGGATTGGCTAGAATTTTGGTAAAACAAAGGTTGTTCAATGTTTGATGTCAAGGTGGTGATGTCACAACATTGAGTCTTAACACTGGCCTGTGTTAAGTGTTTAAGTTACTGAAGTTTGGATGTCTGATGTCACAAGCGATGTTGTGACATTAGATCTGCAGAATTAATAACATCAGGTTGTGATGTTGTTAAGGTTGGCGTGTTAGCTGGAATTGTGGAGAGCAAGCTGTCTCATTGGATGAGAATATCTTGGGTTAGATATTCTTCGATGCATAGGAGATCTGGTGCAGATTTGTAGGAGATTTAAAAGGTTGAAGATTTGAAAAGATTTTAGGAGAAAATCTGTTTTGAATATTCAGTTTTAAATAACAAATCAGGTCAGATATTGTAGCAGGTCCAAGTCCAATTCAAGGAGCTATATAAAGCGCACCAGTAATGAAGAAAAAGTAACGAAGAAAGTGAGCTAAAGACTGAGTGTCGTTTGTGTCTTCGTGTATGATTTGTAAACCATTCGAGTGTGAATTGGTAGTGTTGTTTTGAGTTGTTCTTGATCAAAGCTGTGAAGCAGAATCAAGTAGTGCTATTCAAAGTGTGTGATCTTTGAATTATATCACTGAAGTGTTGTAGGGATTGAGTAGTGTTCTCATATCTAAATGGTTTCTTAGGTAGAAAGTCACTAGTAGGAATTAAGATTAGGAGATTGTCAACTGGGTTGTTGAGTCTGTAATTTAATTCTACGAGTAGTGAATTTCATCCCTGGCTTGGTAGCCCCCAGACGTAGGTAGTTAGACCGAACTGGGTGAACAATTTTATGTGTTATTCAGCTGTTTATTTTGTCCATTGTGCAGAGTGTGTTGTTGTGACATCGCACTTAACATCACACGTCTGATACCAGAATTTCAATAACGGCGTTAGCTATTTCAAGAGCCTGGAAAGAAGTTTCCAACGCATCTTCATCCGCTTCAATGTAACGAAACGAAGACAAGTTACTGACCATCAGGTCCTCCTCACCATGTATGATAACTAGCTTCTCGTCGACCACGAACTTCATCTTTTGATGTAAGGTAGAGGTTACAGCACCAGCCTCGTGGATCCAAGGTCTACCCAGTAAACAACTGTAGGCAAGGTTGATATCCAAGATCTGAAAAAGGATGTTGAATGTTTAAGGGCCAATTAAAACAGGTAGCTCAATTTCTCCCATCACCGATCTTCTTGAACCATCAAAAGCTTTGACAATAAGAGAGATGGGTCTCATTATGGCTCCTTGGTAAGACAATTTATCAAGAGTTCTTTTCGGCAAAACATTCAAGGATGAACCGGTATCTATAAGAACTCTAGCCATCGTATCCTCCTGACATTTTACTGATATATGTAAAGCAAGATTATGATTCCTTCCAGCTCGGGGTAACTCCTCGTCACTGAAGCTAAGAGTATTACAGGCTGTAAACTTGGCGACGACATGGTCAAACTGTCCAGCTGTTATATCCTGAGCTACATGTGCCTGGGCTAGTACTTTCTGCAAAGCTGATCTATGAACTGGCGAATTAACTAACAGAGATAATATCAAAATCTTGGACGGTGTCTGATGGAGTTGTTCTATCCCTTTATAATCACTCCTCTTGATAATTCTTAGGAATTCCTCATCTGCTTCTTGAGAAATCACCTCCTTTCCTTTGTCTCTAGATGGTGTGGGAATGACAGTTTCCCTGGGTGTGGTTTCCTTGAAAGAATGAGTGTATACCCTTCCACTTCGTGTCATCTTCCCAGTTCCAACTATATTGGTCACATCTTCAACAGTAGTTCCCACCTCTTTCCTTGGAACTGCTCCTTCAATGGTGATTCCCACCTCTTTCCTTGGAATCACGACTTCTCGTTTCCTGCTACCCATAACACTCTCATAGACCCACGGCACAGCCTTCGTCCCTCTGAACCTAAATGGAACAGGTTGTCTGATGTTGCATTGCTTGGAATGACTAATAGTGGATGTAACACCCCACATTCCCATCGTGAATAAATAATACATAAATAAATCAGAGTAAATAAAAATTTATTTTTTCGACAAAAACAGGGATGCCACATTTAAAGAAATAAAATACAATCCCTGCTCAATTATTTGATACATAACACATAATAGAAAAATCATTAATGGGAAACTTTTTCCATATAAAGGGAAAGGTCAATTATGGAATAAAGCGAAAAGATCCATAACCGACATGTTTTACAAAATAAATCATTTTAGAGCATCCAACTATATATACAAAAGTACTACAAAATACATTCAACAAATGTATATATATATATATATATATATATATATAATCGTTCCCCAACTCCCGTGCTACGTATCAGAGCAGACACCAAGACCGACAAAAGAACGGAGGGCTAATCTTCACAAAAAGACCTCCAGTAACTCTAATCTGCAATGCCTCATAGAGCATTATAAAACAACAGAAGGGTGAGAAATAACAACTAAATCAAGATTGCATAATAATATGCAAATACATAACAATTCACATGCATAGCTATTCTCACCACAAACCCCACATACTAATACATATAACATACCACATATACGTAACATATATCTATTAATCCAACAATATAACATATATCAATTATCCAATATACTCACATATTTACACATAAGGCATACCAAGTCGTGACATTTAGAAACACGTCACACATCACATAGCATATGTCTACGCATAAAACATATTATCCACAACCAAGGCATTTATCACATATTCACATCAAATTACCAATGTTATCACAATCTCAACATATAACAAATCAATGCACAATTTCCACACATAATCAATCAAATCATGATTTTCCACACATAATGCATCCATTCACAATTCTCACACATAATCAATCAAATCATGATTTATGCCAATGCACAGAGACCGACACAACAACTCTATGCAAATGCCATGCGGTACCGTCTTCCAATGTTTCTCAACACTAGTTCACTCAGGAACTCTGCTGGAACCATCGCTCGTTACATCACTGTAACTCCCCGTCGGGCATACGATGTTCCCCGTCGCTCACACCCCACATGGGCACACGACGTTTATGGATCGCTCACACCCCACACGGGCACACGACCCGATTGCTCACATCCCACATGGGCACACGATCGTCTATAACCATCGCTTTCGGTCCTCTTATTTTTAAGGCTCACGATGTTATAGCAGATTTCCTCTGGAATCAAACCGTCACTCAGGACGTCACAACAATGCATATCATGATGTTTGGCATACAAGGACTCATGACATTCAAATACACATATAAATGCATTCATCTCCATCAACAAAATCATACTTTGCACTTAAGCCCAAAACAATGCATTTAATTTCCATACGGCCACAAATCATCGCCACACCATCTAAACACATGCATTTACATTATATAACAGCACCTTGCATGATACACATCAATTACTCACGATTACAACGACAAAAGTCGACACTCCGACACTATTCCAAATATCATACATCCATCACCAATGCGTATCAATCATGCACAACATTTCATCACATATATTCACGCCATATAACAGCACACAAGCTATATGTTACATATCAAAAGCATATAGAATGATAACACATCATTCGCACACCAATACGACGGTAAAAATCCGACAAACCAACACTTTTCCCAAAAACACGACCTAAATAAATCATCTACTGCCCTCCAAACCACTTTTAATAGAAAGAATATTTTACTAGCTTTCCAACGCTTCGAACGGGGACCAAAACCGACTTACGGTTCAAAAGTTATGAATTTTTTAAAATAATATTTTCTGAAACTTACAGTGTTAATCGGTTAACGCATTTGGTTAACCGGTTAACCATCGCGAAACAGCAAAAAACCCCCATTTTTATGACACAAAATCCCTCCAAACTTGTCCATAAACCCCCCAATCACACCCACAAGTAATCCCGACTAAATCCTATCATTTCCCGACTATTCTACGCGAACTATTCCGCATTCTAACCATGAAAACATCGATTTCTATCAATTGCTCACAAATTCAACCAAATAGAAAACATATATTTTTCACCCAAACATTCAAACAAAACATACATATACATATACAAGCATGATATAATCGAAACTTCTCACCCTTACCCGATTAATCGCGCTCGAAACGGAGTATTGAAGATTTTCCTCTTCTCCTCTTTTCTCTCCTCTTCCTTTCCTTCCCTTCTCTTTCTTTCCTTTCTTTTTCTTTTCTTTCTATTTCTCTCTTTCTATTTCTATTTATAAAAATATCTAACCACGCAAAATGACCAAAATACCCCTACGCTCAAATATCTCGCAAACGCTCTCAAAACGCGATAAAACATAAACAGTGATGAAAAATGATATATTGTCAAATAAAAGTCAATAATAAAATAATACAAAACCAAACCAATTAAATCTACTCTATTAAATAAATCTAACAAAACTGGGGCGTTACAATTCTCCCCCACTTAGACATTTTCGTCCTCGAAAATATACTGAGACGAACAACTCCGGACACGACTCTCGCATCCAACCAACAAACTAACATGCCCACAAAAGGCACACCGCGAACAACACAAACTGACAAACTACCTAGCTAACCGCAGCTACAACAACGACACGACAACGGCGACAACAACGACGACAAGATGCAATGCCCATACAATGCACTTGACGACCAACTCACGACTCAAAGAAAACCATGATACCAACACACAGGTTCACTCTTGAACCGAAACACAAAAAGATCGTTACCTTCACCGTAGGTAACACTCCCCTAATTCCTCACAAGGAATTAGCTACTCGCACTCGAACCAACACGATAGAAACGAGGCAACAACACAAACAAGAACATAAAGTTCCACGACACAACCGCCTCAACAACATCAACAAAACCAGAATACCAAACATCCTTGTCACCCAACAATATTACAACAATGCTACGATTCCCCAATCGGCCATATTACCAAGACATCCATCTAAACAGTAGCCCATGAATAATAGTTAAACCTTTCACATATCACTTCCATCCTGAAACGTCCAATGGTCTCAACACTCCTACATGTTCCCAATGTTCAACCTATGAACTCTTACCAGTCCCACACGCATATATGAATCATGCCACTTCACGCTTCCGTTGCACACTCTGATTACTCGTAACCATCAAAACTACCAATTTCACGTCCAAAGTCTAACTCTTTCTCATATTCACCAAAAATCACTGTTCCCTGTTAATATACCCAACCACACACCATCAGATGTCATTTCACACACCAACCCAAATCTCTAAATTCTCCCAAAAGTTCCCACTCTTTAACCATCACAGCAGACATAAGTAAAACTTTCGACTTAACTCATCACGCACGACATAAACTTTACCAATAGGATAATTTAAGCCAAAGTCATAACTAATCAGGAATTCCAACTCTCCTCGTTGTCTCATACTCTATTCCTTCAGACCAAATAAGTACTCTAAACTCTTGCAGTTACCAAACCCTTCGAACCTAGAACCATAAAGATAATACCTCCAAATTTTCCAACACAATACAACCGCAACCAATTCCAAATCCAAAATACTATAGATCCTTTTATGAATCCTCAATTTTCGTAAAGCATAAGCCACGACTTTACCCTCTTGCATTAACACACTGTCTAAACTCCTCAAAGACACATCTCACAAACGATTTATTAGGATCATCCAGAATTAAAACTGAAGCCGTAGCCAACTTCTACTTCAGCTCACCAAAACTCACTCACAACGAACATCCCAAAACAAATGACTCACCCTTTGCAAGTCAACTGAGATAACCGAAGTACGAACTTAGCAAAGTTTTTCATAGCCTGCAGTAACAACCAACTGAGCTCAAAAGTTTCTAATCTCCTTAACCAACTTCAGAGCCTCTCAATGTAGAACTGCATCTACTTCCGATGGATCCATAACCATACTCTCATATGAAATAACGTATCCAAGAAAACTAACCTTTTTCAACCCAAATTCTCACTTGAATAACTTAGCATAAATCTTCGTCTCTTTTTTACACTTGTAATTCAAATCCCAAACACTCTACCTGTTCTTCCTCTGAGTTTACAACAGATCCGAATATCCTCCATCAAAGCCATTACGAACTTATCCAAATAAATATAGAAGATACAATGCATCTATTCCATAAACCTTACAGACGCATTACTTACACCAAATAACATCACTGCACCTTGTAATGCCTAACCAAATTCCAAAAGATATAAATTCTTAAAGCTTTTGCAAAATTTTCACTGGGTAACTGGTTACTCACACACAAACTTAACCGAGTAAATAACAGCCTATCCCGGCGATAACAAACATAACCAGTCACATTAAATCGATCAAAGCCTCAACTCACACCATTCACCACTCTTATCAAACATGCCAAACAATTGTAATTTCACTCCAACTCAACCAAACCATTCCAGTTATCTAACCATGAAAGTGGACACTTATTCTCAATTGTTACCTTACTCCATTGTTAGTAATCCATACACAAGTCCTTCTCTTAACAGTCCAAATTCCATAAATCCCAACATGTAGCAACAACCAACCAAAAGGAACTCTTAATATCAAAATTACATCCACACATAAGGGTTTTCTCAAGATTTCCATAATGCTCTAAAACTCCAAAGACTCCAAACCTCACCAGAATTCTAAGTTTTACTTTCCATAGTCTCAATACCCTTAAACACATCATGATTGTTATTCCGCTCAATCATCATTCCCTTGTATTACTATCAATACTGGAGCTCTCTAAGACGACGCGCTTGGTCTCACAAATCCCTTTTTCCAGTAAATCTTCCAACCGCTCTTTCAATCTGAGTTTCACTTCCTAAAAGTTCTTCTACTTACTTAGCAGATCCAAACCTCAAATTTTCACCTTCGTCCAATTTGAGTTCACACTCTTCTCTCTGAGAACAACCATTAACGATGCCCAATCATTCTCTCTCAAAACTTCCCAACTAGACCAACATACCAAATCCTCTAATCCGTCTCATCTTCCAGGATAAGAATCTTCATCAACTCATCGAAACAATCCGTAATCACCTGCTTAATTCCAAACAATTCATTGCACACACTATCAAAGCCGAAAAGACACGCCTATTCCATCCAACATAATTTCCGTCTACTATCAACAAGAGATTAAGGGTGATCAGTTCCTCAATTTGTCAATAGACAATCGACAATCATGATGGGGCATAAACCTTCTTTACCAAACTATAATAGCATTCCTTACATCCTGCGCACAAAACTACCTAAGGCACAAATCCTTAGTTGACATAAACCTTACCTCCGCATTCTCTCCGGAACCGGGAACCACACTGTCCAAAGAGCACTTACAATCTTGCAATTCACAACACACTGAGCCAACGCTCCACCTGAAGCAACTTGGAGAAGTACCAGCTTCTCCCCCACTTATCTCATTCTCAATCCTGAAGACAAAGGATTAGAAAAACCAGAAAGCACCGACAGTGTTTCCCACACATATCACGTACTAAGGGACAAACAACAACGACAGTATTCAACTGTCACACCAACTAACTCAATAACTTGGCCGGACGGACCGACCTGCTCTGATACCACTAATGTAACACCCCACATTCCCATCGTGAATAAATAATACATAAATAAATCAGAGTAAATAAAAATTTATTTTTCCGACAAAAACAGGGATGCCACATTTAAAGAAATAAAATACAATCCCTGCTCAATTATTTGATACATAACACATAATAGAAAAATCATTAACGGGAAATTTTTTCCATATAAAGGGAAAGGTCAATTATGGAATAAAGCAGAAAGATCCATAACCGACATGTTTTACAAAATAAATCATTTTAGAGCATCCAACTATATATACAAAAGTACTACAAAATACATTCAACAAATGTATACATATATATATATATATATATATATATATATATATATATATATATAATCGTTCCCCGACTCCCGTGCTACGTATCAGAGCAGACACCAAGACCGACAAAAGAACGGAGGGCTAATCTTCACAAAAAGACCTCCAGCAACTCTAATCTACAATGCCTCATAGAGCATTATAAAACAGCAGAAGGGTGAGAAATAACAACAAAACCAAGATTGCATAATAATATGCAAATACATAACAATTCACATGCATAGCTATTCTCACCACAAACCCCACATACTAATACATATAACATACCACATATACGTAACATATATCTATTAATCCAACAATATAACATATATCAATTATCCAATATACTCACATATTTACACATAAGGCATACCAAGTCGTGACATTTAGAAACACGTCACACATCACATAGCATATGTCTACGCATAAAACATATTATCCACAACCAAGGCATTTATCACATATGCACATCAAATTACCAATGCTATCACAATCTCAACATATAACAAATCAATGCACAATTTCCACACATAATTAATCAAATCATGATTTTCCACACATAATGCATCCATTCACAATTCTCACACATAATCAATCAAATCATGATTTATGCCAATGCACAGAGACCGACACAACGACTCTATGCAAATGCCATGCGGTACCATCTTCCAATGTTTCTCAACACTAGTTCACTCAGGAACTCTGCTGGAACCATCGCTCCCCGTCGGGCATACGATGTTCCCCGTCGCTCACACCCCACATGGGCACACGACGTTTATGGATCGCTCACACCCCACACGGGCACACGACCCGATTGCTCACATCCCACATGGGCACACGATCGTCTATAACCATCGCTTTCGGTCCTCTTATTTTTAAGGCTATTCATACCTCTTATTTTTAAGGCTCGCGATGTTATAGCAGATTTCCTCTGGAATCAAACCGTCACTCAGGACGTCACAACAATGCATATCATGATGTTTGGCATACACGGACTCATGACATTCAAATACACATACAAATGCATTCATCTCCATCAACAAAATCATACTTTGCACTTAAGCCCAAAACAATGCATTTAATTTCCATACGGCCACAAATCATCGCCACACCATCTAAACACATGCATTTACATTATATAACAGCACCTTGCATGATACACATCAATTACTCACGATTACAACGACAAAAGTCGACACTCCGACACTATTCCAAATATCATACATCCATCACCAATGTGTATCAATCATGCACAACATTTCATCACATATATTCACGCCATATAACAGCACACAAGCTATATGTTACATATCAAAAGCATATAGAATGATAACACATCATTCGCACACCAATACGACGGTAAAAATCCGACAAACCAACACTTTTCCCAAAACCACGACCTAAATAAATCATCTACTGCCCTCCAAACCACTTTTAATAGAAAGAATATTTTACTAGCTTTCCAACGCTTCGAACGGGGACCAAAACCGACTTACGGTTCAAAAGTTATGAATTTTTTAAAATAATATTTTCTGAAACTTACAGTGTTAATCGGTTAACGCATTTGGTTAACCGGTTAACCATCGCGAAACAGCAAAAAACCCCATTTTTATGACACAAAATCCCTCCAAACTTGTCCATAAACCCCCCAATCACACCCACAAGTAATCCCGACTAAATCCTATCATTTCCCGACTATTCTACGCGAACTATTCCGCATTCTAACCATGAAAACATCGATTTCTATCAATTGCTCACAAATTCAACCAAATAGAAAACATATATTTTTCACCCAAACATTTAAACAAAACATACATATACATATACAAGCATGATATAATCGAAACTTCTCACCCTTACCCGATTAATCGCGCTCGAAACGGAGTATTGAAGATTTTCCTCTTCTCCTCTTTTCTCTCCTCTTCCTTTCCTTCCCTTCTCTTTCTTTCCTTTCTTTTTCTTTTATTTCTATTTCTCTCTTTCTATTTCTATTTATAAAAATATCTAACCACGCAAAGTGACCAAAATACCCCTACGCTAAAATATCTCACAAACGCTCTCAAAACGCGATAAAACATAAACAGTGATGAAAAATGATATATTGTCAAATAAAAGTCAATAATAAAATAATACAAAACCAAACCAATTAAATATACTCTATTAAATAAATCTAACAAAACTGGGGCGTTACAGTGGAAGCATCAGTCGTTCCAGGATTGTTGAAAATTGGTACTAGTTTATTAAATACAGGAACTACAAACCCAGATTTGGGTGCGTTGGACTTGGATATCTGCCCTTTTGGCTTTGGCAGGTTAAACACGGGCTCAATTGCTGCAATTCTATTTTCCGTTTCTCTACTGAACACCTGTAGGAACCCTTCATTGATTAAATACTGAACATCATCTTGGACCAAATGGCAGCCCTTGGTACTGACATTACATTCTTCACAGTCATCATGGCAAACTTCAACTAACCCAACTTTAAACAGTTTAGCATGGAAAGCCTTGATAGGAATTTTGATCTTCGTTGCATCCAAAACTAAGACCTCATCTTTCTCATCTTCTATGGCATTAGTGGTCCCATTGGTAGGTAAAGGATTGTTTTTCACATTTGGTTTATTATCAGCAAATGAAAGAATATTCTTTTCCATCAAAACCTTCACTACGTTCTTCAACGCTAAACAGCCCTCTAAGTCATGACCAGCGCCTCCTTGATGAAAAGCACAAGTTGTATTTGGGTTGAAGAAAGGCATAGATTTCTCTGTCGGTGGTCCCAAAGGTCTAGTAACAATCAACCCCTGCTCCACTAAGGAAGGGTAAAGCTCTGTATATGACATTGGTATAGGTGGAAATGCTGGCTTTCCTCCTTGTTTCTTATGGGGAGAATGCTGGTGTGGAACCTGTGGTCTTGGTTGCTGATAATTCTGGTTTTTAGGCCATTGCTGATAAGTTGTCTGTTGATATGTTGGCGCCTGCTTCGCTGCTTGGTGATTGAATGTAGGCGTAACTGCGGCTACGTAAGGTTACTGAGCATACTGCATCTGGTAAATTGGATGCTGCAAGAAATTTGGTCTCTGCTGTTGCTGGTACACTGGTTGCTTCCATCGAGGGCTCTGGGTCTTCCCTGCCATAATGGCATTAGTTTCTCCTTCCTTCTTCTTATGAGAATGACTAGGAGACTTCTTAGTACTGACGCCGGCTGAACTACTTGGGGAACTGATTACCTTTCCACTTTTTAATCCTGCCTCTACCTTCACGCCAATGGCAACAATATCAGCGAAATTAGCACTGACACTACTAATCATTCTCTCATAAAATTCAGGCTTTACTGTGTCTACAAACCAATCAGCCAACTCTTTTTCAGTCAATGGTGGTTCGACCTGAGAAGCAGACTTTCTCCAACGTTGTGCGTATTCTTTGAAAGTCTTAGTACCTTTCTGGGTCATACTTAGTAACTGCCTACGGTCAGGAGCTAGATCCATATTATACTTATAGTGTTTCACAAAAGCATCAGTGACATCCTGGAAGCAACGGATCTGGGACTGGTCTAGACCTTAGTACCACTTAGCAGCGACTCCCTTCAAACTGCCCTAAAAACAGTGCATCATCAGCTTGTCATTGCTTACGTGCGCGACCATTCTTCGGTAGTACATGATCAAATGGGATTTGGGACATGTGGCCCCTGAGTACAACTCAAAATTTGGTAACTTGAACTTGGGTGGAATAACCAAATCTGAAACCAAACACATGTCTTTGATGTCAGTACTGAAAGCGTTACTCATTTCCATTGCCTTCATTTTTCTCTGCATCGTTTCAACACTTTCCCTCAACTTCTCGTGTCTATCATCTCCTTCTTCTGACACATCAACATAGTCATAGGGATGGTGGTTATGGAAAACCGGATGTACTTGCGTTTGTACTGCTGGCGGAGCATAAGTAGGAATAGATTGAAGAGTCTCATTGACCAAAGGAATTGCTTGCTGTGTTGTCAAAGGAACTGTAGCACGGATAAAATCTTCTGGCATGCCCAGAGTAGGGATGACAGGGACGATAGGAGGTTCTACCGTTGTGGTGACAATTTCAGAGACCACAGTGGCCTGAGTGTCCATCTTTGCTTTCATAACATTAATTGCCTCGAGGATTTGTCCCATTCCTCCTCTTATCTCATTCAGCTCATTGTTGACTCTGTCCATTTCTCCATAAGCCTCTGACATCCTGAATCGAGCTTGGGCCCGAGTGTTGTAGTTGTGTCTAGGATTCAGTGTGACGATTCTAAAGAGAACACGGTGACATAAGACGAAGACAAGGAAAGAAGATGCAAATGCAAATGCAAGCTAAACTATCAAGAAACCAAAGAAATTTTGCAAATAATATAGATAATAGATTCTTTGATAAAACAAACTTCTTCATTCAAGAGTCTGGTGAACATTACACCAGGAGCAGTGCATCCCATACTTCAAGTACATAAGTAGAAATACATCAAAACGAAAGGAACAATGATAACAGAAATGTCAACAATAACACTAGAGATTGAATCCACCGGTTTATGATCCTTCTCCTCCATTGATTACTCTCATTATTTTGATGATACACTTCTTTGTTTCCTCCTTTACGAGAACCAATTCTCCTAACTCTTCCACCATCTTCTGCTTTGTCTTGGTAGGTGATTCATGGTGGGGATGTGGCTTCATCATTACACGAGCTATATCACGGGACCATTGCAAGTGAGCCTCTATGACTGGGCATTCAGCCTTCCTTAATTGTCTGTTAATCTGACGCCAAGCGCGCTCCAATCGCATCTTCATTTCAAAACCTCCTCTTTCATCACAAAACATCATCTGCATATCTTCGTCATCTGGAATTCCTTCCTTCAGATGACCCAACTGACGGCGTGCAAGGACAGGGTTGTAATTGATACAACCGTTTCTTCCCATGAGAGGCACATTGGGGCAATCCCTACAGCTATGGATTATGATGATTCCTTCTTCAGTTGAATCATACCATTCGATGTCGGTCTGCTTCAACTCCATCAGCTTTTTGGACCAAATCTTATAGTCTTCGACCTCCCAGAAAGTCGGAGTCTTTGGCAGATAAGAAATGAACCACTTGTAAAAGAGGGCTACGCAACAAACAATTGGCCCACAGCCTCTTGTGTATCTGGTCTGTATGGAATGGTAGACGTCAGATAGCAGCGTTGGGACTGGATTATTGACTGTAAAAAGCTGCATGGCTTGGGTATCCACAAAGTTCTTGGCATTTGGGAACAGAACCAAACCATATATCATCAAATCTAGAGTTGATTCAAACAAAGCTTCACTTCCTCTGTTTTTGAAGTACAGAGCCTTTTCCATCAAGAACTGAGCAGGCAGTCCACGCTTTCCTCCCTTGTTGGTCAGGTTGGCTTGGCTGTCGGATAATCTGATCCTGGTTACTTTGGCGATATCTCTGGCGGAAGGCATTTCCTCAATCCCAGAAAAGATGGGAGCTTCTCTGACTAGAATTCCTATCATGGCTGAGAACTGCTCCAGGGTTGGCACCAACTGGAATTCAGGAAATACGAAACAGCGGTACGCGGGATGATACAATTGGACCAAAACTTCGAGGGGCCCTACAGTCACTGGTGTCTTCATCAGTGAAATGACACATCCATATCTGTCAGCGAAAGCTGACTGATCTTCAACCATCTCTCCTAACCATAACAAACGTTCCACCTCCGGCAGTTCAAAGAAATAAGGCCAGGCTATCTTCCCTGTAGCATCCATTTCTACAAAATCTGCAAAACAAAATTAGTAACTTGATAGTTTAGCAGGAATGCAAAATGCAATGCAAAGTTTCATGGAATTCAGACACTTGCAAAATATCAGGAGATATCAAAAGACCTCATTTTCATTAAATAAAAGGTGAATTACAATATTTGATACACTTTCCAAAGCCCGAAACAAAAGGCTAAATAAAAGCTAGAAAGTCCTAAGGAAATTCTCCTAAGAGCCTTGTGTTGAGTCTTCTGATTTCTTTCTCCATCTGATCCCTTTCTGCGATGAGGTTGTCAAGAATGGATTTCCAAGCAGGAGGCTGACTGTTAGAGGAACTTGGATCTTCTAGGGCCTTTCTCTTTTTGCATGAGCGTAACTCTTCATTCTTGGTCTGTAGCTGCTTCTGGAGTTCTAGATTCTCTTCAACAACCACTTGATATTTGAGCTTCCAGGCTTCTTCTGACCTTTGGGCTTGTCTTAAAGAAATCTCCAGCTCTTCTTCTCTTGACATGAAGTATAAAATGAGTTCTTTCTTCAAAGTAATTGGTTCTTGCCTTTTGTAGGGCATCTTTAACTCTATAGCTCTTCTTCTAACCCATTGGAGATAGGGCTCCAAGGACACACAGTTAGGTCTTCCTAAAGAACTTCTTCCTCTTTTAAGCTTGCTACCCCAAGCGTTCAAGATCAATTTCTTCTATTCTTCGTTCTTGTCATATGCTTCAAAGTAGATGCTTTCCACATGAACACTGAGAGGTTTTTCCTCCAAAGGATACCCTAATTGGCGTCGTGCCAATACGGGTTATAACTGATACCTCCTTTAATGCCAAGAAGAGGCACATTGCCATAATTTCCACAGCTATCTATAATCAGGATTCCATCATACACCCTATTATACCAGTCAATGTCTGCATGGGAGAGTGCCATAACCTTCTGAGACCACCATCCTTTCTTGGAATCCCAGAATGCGCCTGCCTTTGGTAGATGCGAAATAAACCATCTATACAATATCAGGACACAGCAGGTAATCTGTCCATTTCTATGAGCGTTTCTCGTATGGACTGAGTGGTAGGCTTCAGCAAGCAGGGTAGGTACTGGATTTCGTCTCAAGAAGATTTTGATTGCATTTAGATCCACAAAGTTGTCGATATTTGGAAACAAGAAAAGTCCATAGATAAGCAATGCAAAAACAGCTTCAAAGGCATCCCTTATGGAGTTTTTAGCAAAATAACGAGCCTTTACAAACAAGAACTTAGCAGTTAACCCAAAAATTCGTCCTTTAGAGATTAAATTACTTTTGATGTCAACTAACTCCAGATGGGTTTCCTTGGCTATTTCCTCCTCTTTAGGATCTTTCTCGAAGATAGGAAATGGGGACTCTTCCTTGATAGGCAAACCAATTATCTGAGAGTATTCCTCAAGGGTGGGTAAGAGCTGATAGTCAGGGAACATGAAGCAGTGATACTTTGGATCATAAAACTGAAGCAAGGTTGAGAGGAGTCCTTCGTCAATGGTCTTCTTCAACAACACCCACAACTTCCCATATCTGTTTATGAATCCTTCAGGGTCTGTTAGCGAATCTCCTAATTTCCTTAAGTCATCCAATTTGGGACTCTTGAAAGTGTATTTGATGGTGTTTCTTCTTGAACTATCCATGATATCCCTCTGATATAAGAAAAGAAATCTGAGTTCCATGAAACAAATGCAACATGAATGCTTATGATGTATGAATGCAAAGCACACACAGAGCACACACAAACAAAGGCAAAGGGAGATAGGTTGAGCATGGAGCCAAGGGTTCACCCTTCCCATTGGTATGTTCTATTGGTTTTCACCTGCTGAACGGGGTTCTAAGAAGTTCCCAGAGTCGACAACCCATCTTTCGGATTTTAACGACTTCCCAGATGACTTGGTAATCAATAAAATTCTCAAGAGAATCTCGTCTGAGTGTAGTATCGCGTGATAACCAATTCAAAAATAGACTCCATCATGGTCACCGCACTACATCCTAAAAGGCCAAGTGGGGTTTGGTGACTACGGTTCTCAATATCATGGGCTCCTAGGTTGAGAGTAGCACGTTTTCACGAACGGATTCGTTCAACATAACTAGACTCTCAAGAGGGCCTCAACTGAGTGATGGTATTCTTAATCCAACTTTTTAGGATTCGACTCCCTCAAAGCCTCCTTGAATACCATCGTCCTATCCTAATTGTACTCAAATCCGGGTATAAGATTTATCTCACTACTCAAGAACCAAGCCAACCAAGAGATAATCAAGCAAAGCATATACAGGCAATCAAACAGATATACATAAATATAGCAAGCAAGCAATAAATAAAATAAGCAAAAGCAAGGTGGGCTTAACCCTAAAAAACAAATGAGTCCCCAGTGAAGTCGCCAGTTCTGTTGCGGTGAGAATCGGATAACAAGCTATTAATTAACTTGCATCACATTTCTTTGAATTCACAACCGACTTTGATTTATCCAAAGGAAAGGTTCAAGATCGAGAAAACCTAAAAGGGGGAGATCTAAGGTTCGGGGGTTGGTTATGCCTAGGGAAGGTATTAGCACCCTAAACGTCCATAGTACTCTACGGGAACCTCTTGTCTTGATTTGTTTTATCTTACTCGCTTGCTAGGGGTGCTATGCTAAAGGTTGAAAGCCCTAGGGGTTTGTATCTAAGTATACTCGACAAAGCATCGCACTTTGCGCCTACGTATCCTTACGGGAGTAGAATCAGAGTATCCGTAGTTCACCGATCTAAGGGTGAGGGATAGGAACCATTAACTATGGCCAAAGTTCCAAGGGGAAATGAGTATGAACTCATTTTAGAGTTCACGATAACTCTCTAAATCTAAGTTATAAGGGAAAGTGAGTTCTCATGATGATGAGAATCACATGGAATTTAAGAACTCCAACCTACTTCTAAGTTATGATTTCATTGGCTCTCATGAAGCCAAGAAATAAGGGTGAACCTAGAAGGTAAGATGACTTCAAGAGTCAATTCAAGGTGATCTCCCTTTGGAATGCGGGGAAAGATAATAGTTGTAAAGATTACCAAGATAAAGAGATTATAATGCAAATATGATGATGCAATAATACATGAATAAGATAATGAGATGAGGTAGAATCAATGCAAAGTGAGAATTATACATATTAGACAATGATCAAACATGATAAATAGACATAACATGGCATGATGAATAAGAAAGTGCAACAAAAGCCCTAATAAACATTCATAATCTAATCATGCATAAAGGTCTCAAAAATTAATATTTTACTAAATTCTTTTTATATTTGAAAAATAGATTCAACAAGGAGAATATGGCAAAAAGAAGGGAAGAAAAATGATGAAAAATGAACAAGTTATAGCATTTTGAAAATTGAACATCAACTTGAAAATAAAGATAAAACCAACAAGTAAAAAAGAGGAAATGGCATTTGGAGGATTTGAACCCATGACATCTCGCTTGCAGTGTAAAACTAACACCACCAGGCCAAAGCGCGCGTGTTGACATGTAAGGGATATCACAAATATATATTCCAAGAAAAGCGAAGTTTAGAAAAATAAATAAAAGGACTGGGGCGAGGGGGATTCGAACCCCAGTCCCAGAGGTAGGCAAGGCGTGTGTTTGTGTGTGCTTGCCACTGGGGTGGCTAGTACATCCAATATTATGGTTGCTTCAATAAACATATAACAACAATATGTGCGCATTTCCCAAATAAACCATACAAACCAAACAGAAGGTACATTGCTCGTGGCTGCCATGTTTACCACACCAAACATCAACAACTATGCTTACTCATTCAAAATCCAGGAATGCCACTCGTAACAAATGTCCAGTCAAACTTAAACACACAAACTGATCATCAATCAACAATCATTCGAAAGCATAGGGTAAAAAAAATCTCATACATGGCCATGGTAAAACAGTAAGCATATACTACTCAATTAGGCACCACACAAGAACATAACTTGAATGCAATAAACACATGAAGGCTAACATTAGCACGGTATTGGTTCACTAATATGCTAAATGAATAGAGCTATTTTGAAATGACACACATAGATTCAAAGATCAAGAAAATCAATCAAAACAAGCAGTAGGTAATCATGATGTTGTTTCAAGGCAGTGAGCTAACAAATCCAAAGTACAATCACAACAACCAGCATGCCTCATGTTTACAGGAGGTTTGATGAAATAAAGACAAATTGGAACACATTTAACAAACAAGCAAATCCCAATTAGCATGGTAGTGAGGTTAATTTCATGTATATCAAAAACATATTCAAAACCTAGCACTTAGTGGAGAATAGCAAGGAGGCTTAATACTGATATCAAATGATTGGCAAAGTAAAGAGTTTAAAAAGTAAGCTACCAAAGGAATGTTAGGGCATAAAGACAAATTAGTTCTTAAGGTACTATAATGTTCAAGTCACAATTCAACATGTCTCAATGATTAGTGAAAGAGAAGGGAAGATCAGGTTATGTATGAAGGCATATTCAGCATGTTGGTGACAGATTCTTGTGATTAAAACAAAAGACAAATAGAAAGGTAATAACAACAATAACCCAGGTAATCAGCAGCATACCTAGTCATGACATTACAAGGCATTGAACTGACATACAAGATATTTGGATAGCATTTCAAGCAATGATGCAATTGGACATAAAGACACATATTGTGGAATCTAAAACAAAATAGCATGGATTCAAACATGAACAGAATAAACACTGCCAGAGCCAGGTGAGCTAGATTCATAGCATTTTGGAAGCGTGGCATTGTCATAAAACAAGAGTTCAACAAAAATGTTGGTACATTTAAAACAGATAGCAATTAGGCATATACAACAAACCACATCTATCAAAAGGGAAAATAATCAGCCATGTTTCAAAGACAAACACATAAGTAACATGATGATCAGAGGTGTTCATGAATTAGACACACATAGCCAAAATAGAACTAGCACACATCGTGACATTCAAGACCAGATTCCAACAAAAAGGTGTCATTCATACAAATAGTAGTGTATGACAAAATAGGTAACAGTAAGCATCTTTATTAACCATACATATATAGAATCTGGATATCACAAAGCCTAACTTAGGAAACAAATCAAACACAACCAGTCTAGTATACTCATCATGAACACAATGCAACATTATGACATTACAAAAACATGGCTTCTGAAGTCACAGTCTAATGGAAACACATACAAAATAAAATGGCTAGTTGCAGAACAATGAGGCATATGACAGGAACAATACCAAGGTAAAACATCCAAATTCAACATTCAATCTTAAACATATATTGCCACGAAATTATTCTAACAGGGGTAATACAAGTAAATGGCTACCAGTTCATACAATTCAAACTTAAACATATGATCAAACAACAATAAAGACAGTAATGCATATCAGTTGTGAACAAAACCATCAATATTTCAACATCCAATAAGAGAAGGTTAAAACCACAGCTGAGTACACAAACATGCTCTTATATTAGTGGCAGAAAAGAAAGGGACATTCATGCTATTCAAACAAGAACCATTTAACAATATTAAACCAACATCAAGCCAACATCAAGGATAGATAAGTTCAGGTTACTACACTACCAGAATTAAAGAGAAACATAGGCTCAAAGGTTCTTGTCTCAACATCATATTTAAGTAGATACAACATCTAAGTAGATCAACAAAGACAAGCATCAAACTTGTCAATATAAAATCACAAAGGGAACTCAAAGTTACAACCACTTAGCAGACAAAACAGAGGTATTAACACTCAACACCAAGACATTCATGTGTATCAAATCAAAACATCACTTTTCTTTGAGAATTCAAGTTATGAGCATATAACCAAGATGTTCAAGCACATATCAATCAGACACGCATATATATAATGATGAGATACCTAATGAAAACCTTAAATGAGCATTAAAAGTGTAAGAATACGATACCAAGTGGAATGATGTCCACTGTCTTCAAGTGTGATGACTGCCTTCTCTTCCAAGAGCAAACTCCAAGACCAACCTCTAATTTGCTAGCTCGAGACTCCTATGGAACTTCGAGGGAATTTAGAGTGTTTTTTGAAAGAGTTGTTGATGATCCGGTTGTGTAGAAGAGAGTCCCTTTTATAGGCTGAAACAAAGGGTTGTGTGAGTCCAAACATCAAACACTTGGAGTGCTGAGTAGGAATTGGAGCCAACGCCTCTTTTGAAATTCAAAAACTTTCCACTCCTTGGAGATAAATCCGCTGCTTATGCTGTGCAAAATCTCAGATGTGCAGAGTTGATTCACCGTTTCACGTATTGCTTCTGAGCTCCTTACTTGAGGTCATTGGGAGAGGTATCAAACGAGGTAAATGTTGGAGATGGTGTGAAGAGGTTCGCAGGTGGTGGCAGATTGAATGCTGAAATTGGTAACTATTCAGAATCACTTTTGTGAACCAACCAATTGGAAGCTCAAAAGGGAATGTCTTCTTGGAGAATTTCAAATTGAACCCAGCGCGCCAAGGACTGAATTGAAGTGAGCTCATGAATGAATTGATGAGCTTGCATTTTGAATTTCCCTCCTTTCCAATCTGAATTCGCAAGTATGAACGAGGGAGGAGAAACATTTGGTTGCTTTTGGTTTTGTTGTACGCCACATGTCGCTCCTTCATTGGTTGATAATTGAGTTGAAAAGTCAACACAACCATGCTTGATTCCTATTGGTTATTGGCAATGAAAATAAAATTAAATCCAATGTTTTTGTAGCATTTGGTCACGATGGGTTCATCATGTGGGCTCATGAAATAAAATTAGAAATGGTTTTTATATTCTTGTTATAAAAAGGAAATGAAATATTAAGAAAATAATAATGGTAGATTAATTAATTAGGGTTTTAGATATGGTTTAGGAGAAATAAAATGACAAATTGGATAAAATTGGTTAAATGAAAAGATTAATGAAATAGGTTTAGAAAATGAAGGTGATAATTGAGGGTAGATAAAGTGGGTAGAAATTTGGTCATGTAGAGGTTAGGGTTATGGAGACATCTCCTTGAAATGAGAGACTTGCTTGGTTCAATGCTTTATCCAAAAACTTGATCAATCACTCCTTGAATCTCCTTAAGATAATACCTGGAAAAAAACAAACACAAACAAAACCTGATAAAAAGGGTTAGCTATACAGCATGATTAACCTAAAATGATATGCAAGAGATCAATGGATCTAAGGGTAAAATTTGGGGTACAACACTCGGCGATAAAGAAACTCTCTTGTAATGATTTAGCTAGTTGCTTAGAAAGGTTTCCTTGGACCCACCCTTGGAAGAAGATGTCGGAACAGAGGCCAAAGCCATATTTTTCTCGGCAACCTCTTAGGCAGGTCGTTGTACCTTTTCTACAAGAGTACCAAGATACTTGAAAGATTCCACAGCAGCCTCGATGGTGAGGAACTTGTTGGAAGCACCTTAAACTTCTTCTAAATACCGATCCCGCTCAACTGTAAGATCATAGAACCGTTCCTTCAGCATCACCATTTCTTGTCAAAGGCGGTTAGGCAAGAAAACTTCTTCTCATTCAGCACCTTTGAACATCAAAATAGACGACGCCTGAAAAGTATGGGAAGTCAACTCTGCCTATTCCTTTTACCAATATTCTTAAGAAAGACTCTATAACTAAGAATAATCTTCTTCAGAGACCCAAAATTTAAACTTTATATTTGTCCTCGATCCCGGAAAATCTAAGAACACTGGATTTCACTCCATCTAAGCAGATTCCCACCCTTATACAATTCTAAGTCAGGGTTGTTTATGAAGAGACCTTTCCTCTTATATATCTTTCATTGTCGGAGTGGATGTTAACCTTCTTTAATTTATTTATCCAGTGTCACTGGTGGAATTTGATGGGCTTAACATCCCAACTCTTGGCACTTACAATGTGTTAGACGCAACCATTTGTGGACTCTTTACTATAAGGAAATATAATTGCACTCTCACTAACTATAATTTCTTTTAGCTCGTCGATATGCACTTAATCAAAAAATTGGTATTAGAGCAAGGTCATGGATTTGAATCTCTCCAACTGTCACTGGGGGGAGATTGTTAAATTCGTTTATCCAATGTCACTAGTGTGATTCGATGGGCATAACATCTTAACCTATGTCACTTACGTTGTGTTAGGCGCAACCCTTTAAGGCCTATTTGCTATGAGGAAATTTAGTTGTGCCCTTAGTAACAAAAATTGCTTTTAGTATAGTGGTAGGTGTTTGATCTAAAAAAACCTTCCCATTAGAGTTCGGGTGAAGGAATCTCGGACATCCACCCAAGAGGAATGAGTAGTTGTTTGAATAATCTGCCCGTCGATCAGACCAGAAGTAGTTCCATTAGGTGTGGCCAAGGTGGAGGATCCCCCAACATAAGAAGTGTTCGGGATTCCAACCAAAGTAGTAGCTTCTCGAATTTTTTTCTACAATTACTGCATGGCATCCTCGTTCTTTGTCACATCTACACGCTTAAGAAAAGGAGCATCAAGAAGGGTTCAAGAAAAAAGAAACAAGGAAAATAAGGCCCTTGTGCCACTTACCAAAGATTTTTTTCATCCTCCCTTTGATTTGGCATCCACTAGCCAACAGGTCTGAATGCACTTCTTAAGTTTGTTTCTTAAAGTGCCACTGGGACAACCAAACTCCTTACAGAAATCTATTACGTAACATTTTAAGTATAACTCCTCCAAGGATAGATCTTTTTCCTTATAAATATACGAACCAGCCAATAGCTGATATTTTAAGTGTAATTCTTCTAAGGGGAGATCTTTTTTCTTGTAAGTATACGAACCAACTCCTATCAAGTAGTGGCACGGAGTCTAATACTTATGGAAGATGTCTGAGCAAGCAATGGAGGACTGGGGTTCAAGCGGCAGATATTTGCATGCGCTTCCTCTGTCAAGGGAATAACCAAGTAAAAATGATCATTGAAATCTTTCATGCTTTTAGAATAAGCTTTGAATACCACATGGGCTGCCTCAAAAAAACATACCAAAATTGGTGGTATAGTTAAGGTTGTTTTGAATCTTAAAATGATGGAAAAATAGCATCACTATCGACATACCTTTTTTATACTCGTACCAATGTAGAAAGACTTTGAGGAATACCCAACTCACAAGATGCAACTGTGAAAGGGCTATCAACATATGGTTCAATATGACGACTTCGAATTCATTAAAAGGGAGATGATAATTTATGATGAAGAACGAGCATTCATAGAAAGAGATAACAAATATATTGATTCGGTTGTAAATTCCCTTATCTTCACCTATGGGAAACACCCTCGGTCAATTGTGGAACATACATTTGTTAAAGCTTGATCAAATACACTTTTGTGAGCAAAGAATAACGGGTGGGGTTGGGATTTTGGGCCCGTCGTCCACCAAAGCCCGCCTCGCTAAAGACTGCCACCCGCCAAAACCCACCGCTCGCAAAAGTCCGTTGCACTTATTCGTTCAGCTTGTTCCACCTTAAACCTGCTTTTTTTTAGTTAATTCTAGTAATTCTAATTCTTGGTTTTATTTTATACATTTATTTAAAAATATATGTAATATTTTTTGAAGTAAAATTTGTTAAAAATATGCTTTGTAAAAATTGTTCTAAAAAATAAGTGAAAAATTTAATTGAAATGTAAAAACAAGTCTATTAATCTATTAAAAAATGAAAATAAATAAATAAAAAAGTAGGCGGAAAAGCCTACCGTCCGCTAACCCGCTACCTTAACGAGACGAGTTAGATTTATATGCCCATTTTCACTTGGCGGACTTATCCGCCCCGCCTTTTTTTTGGCGGACTTAAGGCGGGGCGTGGCGGGGTGGACGACCCATTTTATCACCCCTAGTCCATAGTATGTTGGGATCCATACAATCGCCTAAAATATTCTTACCGACTTTCTTTGAAAAAACTGACATTATCACCAGGTATATATATATATATAGAGAGAGAGAGAGACCAAAATCAGTGCAGATACAATGTTAACTATAAAAACATCTTCATGTGATACCTAAAAAAAACATGATGACTTCTACCTGACTAAATAGTCTAAAAAATAGAAACGAGGTTATTGGAATTAATATTAGTCTAAATAATAAAATTCATTAAAATGAATGCTTAAATATATAACACCAATATTAATGTACAGATAGATAAAACTGTTTAATGGATAATGTGACACAAGGGCACATTACGGAACTTACCATGCACTTTTAACCCCCACGTAGCTACAAGAGTTACACGCATTTGACACCTAATCCTCCACACGTCAACCATTAGAACCTGTTAAAACTTTCCCACATGATTATGCTGATTATTATAAAAACACCTCCATTTCTCCCATTGTTAACAAACAAAACATTCAAAGAGACAGTGAAAGGTTGGTTGGTTAGTTAAACAATGGCTCGAAAGAGTGCTAAGAAAAAAATGGTGGTTAAATCCACAAAGAAAGTCGTAGAAGAAAGTGTTCAAGTTACAGTTATCAGCAGCAACAAAAGACTAACACGTAGAAACAAAGACATTCAGACAGAAAACGAAGAAAAAGAGCAAGTTATAAGAGTCATTCCTGTTCATGAAGCTCAAGAAGCAAAAGGAGACGATTCAACTTCAAGCACAACAACAATCACAACCGAAAACAAAAACAACGACCAACAAAACAACAACACTGAGAAAAACAGAAACATTAATATCATCAAAGAGGAGGTGAAGAAGAACAAGGCACAAAAAGTGAGCAATAACAATGGTAAGAAGAAGAGGAAGAAGAGTGTAGAAGGGTACCAAAGGTATGTGTACAAGGTGTTAAAACAAGTGCATCCTGATATGGGAATTTCGTCAAAATCCATGGTGATTTTGAACAATTTTATGAATGATATGTTTGAGAGAGTAGCGTGTGAGGCTAGTAAGTTGAAGGATTATACAGGAAACATGACATTGTCATCAAGGGAGATTCAAGGAGCGGTTAAGCTTGTTTTGCCTGGTGAGCTTGGGAAACATGCTATTGCTGAAGGGATTAAAGCTGTCAACAACTATACCTCTTATGAATGAATGTGTGTGATGTTTAAGTCTTTAGGAAAATAATGGTTATGTATAATTAATTAAGTTAAGTAAGTAATGTTATGATGTGTGTGTAGTGTGGATTTAGGTGTTTAGTATTTTGGTTGCATGTTGTATTGTGTGTACAATGTAGTGCATCATCTTGTTAGACATGTAGATTACTAGTGTGTTGCAAGTTAGTTTTAAAATTGGAACTTTTTTGTAACATATTCGTTTCTTAATTTTACAATTCACCCCAAAGAACACAACAAAATAAATTAGCATAGCAGGAGAAGAAATCAAGTTAATATTTAGAAGAATTTATCAACTTGTAGATAATTGAATCATCTACATCATAAGATTCCAATCTAATCATCTCTTCCTTATTCAAAAAAAAAGTGTTATGCAAGACTCTAAATGATTGAACTACCATTAAAAGTCTCGACTTCCATTTAAGTAATGGAAGAAATTAACACTTTTCTTCATTGGAGAAGAACTAGGTGCAACTCTATTTAGTAAAAGTTGTTTTTCAAAATCAATAATCTTTAATTTTGAATATTAGATATATAGAAATTATTAAAAATATTCTAAGTAATTTATATTTTAAACTCAAGTGAATCTTAAGATATCATCCCAAATTTTGATGATAAAGAAACCTTAAGAAAGCATATGTTAATGTATTATATGGACATGTGTCTAAATAATTTTCTCAATTATTTAGAGATACTCAAACAATTTATTATATTCCTCCGATCAATTCAGTTAATTTCTTTATAAGGGAATTGCTTTTTTTCAACTTTATGTCTGATCCCAAACTTTTTTCTTAGTGATAATACTAAGTATAGTGGGGGTTCTATCGAAGATGGTAGCAAACCATCAAGTCTCTGTTGGAAATTCACCACACCTTATGAGAATTCCACTTCAATCTTAATCTCAAGATTGTACACAAACCCACTACGCAATAGCAATGAAGAATAAAAAAAGAAGAAGAACAAACTAACAGCAAGAAAGAAAAGAGAGAGAAGAGAAATATTTGGAGGAGAAATGTTCTACCTACGAACTGTGGAATTTCTGAATATATTGCACTTTCACTGCAAAATCTGCAACTGTGAATACAATACAATGATATGAATTACAATGCAAGGATACTCCCTATATATAGATTTAGATTTACAAAGGCCCAAAACTCTAAAACCTAAAATATCAAATCTAATCTAAATCATATCTGAATCCAATCAAATCAAATCTGAAACGAATCTGTCGAAACACCTTCGACAACTCGACACAAAGATATACGACACTAGAATGATTCGACTTCGACACTATGAATTACATTTGTCATACCCCAAATTTTGACCACTAAAATTTTCCATCATTGTGAAAATCATCATCACAATATGGAGGAACCATCATACCTCATCAGTCTCCCCAAAGATGGGTGAGCATCCACTACAATCAAATTTAGGGTTTCAAGCCCTCTCAGAGTTCTTAGACAAAGGATTAATCAAAAAATGACATGTTCTTCAAATTGTCTAACCTCCCAAATATCCACAAGGGATCAAGAGGACTCTCACTTCAAGGATTAAGCACAAGGCTGCTCCCTTCCAGGTGGATCAAGCCTCAAGATCGCCAGTGTCACCAAATTAGGATTTCTTTGATTTTCACTCTTATCAAACAATTTCAAACACTTTTGGGTCACTAATAGAGTGTAAGACCCAATCCTTTGTAAATACAAAACTTTTTGGGCCTCACTTATTGTATAAGTCCCATTGTATTTCAAAAAGTTCGACGCGATCATCGTCGGTTGAAAAACAAACCTTGGGCCTCTCCTCGAGCTATAAGACCCATTCAAAATCTTTTGGGCCTCTATTAGAGTGTAAGACCCAACCCCCTTTGAAAATCAAACCATTTTGGGCCTCAATGCATTGTATAAGACCCACCGCGTTTTCAAAAATCTCGGCGCGATCGCCATTTTTAAACAAATGACCCTGGGCCTCTCCTTGAGCTATAAGACCCATCTTTGTTCACTTTCAATCATTTTTTTTGGGCCACTTGAGAGAGTGTAAGACCCATCCCCTTGTACAGAAAACCTTTCTTGGGCCTCAGTCACTTGTATAAGTCCCTATGTACAAAACTATAGTGCTATCACTGATAAACCTTGGGCCTCTCCTTGAGCTGTAAGCCCCAACATCTTTTCAAAATACTTTCTCCTTTAATTTTGAATATACTGTTGTTTTCAATCTTTCTTTGTTGAACAACTAACCATACAGCATGGAAGCTCTACAAACGAGTAAGTGGTTATATGCTTTCTTTATCCGCTTTCATATACATATAACTGTATTGTGGGGCTGTTTCACTGTAAGTCTTCTTTCATAAACTCATATCAACTGTGTAATACTAGTATAGATATTTAGAGTTTCCCCGGCAACTACGTCTAGCACTAAGCCCTGTTGGTCACTCTTAAATAGACAAAACTAGATCCCCATAGGATTACCAGATACAGTTTTCCCTCCTCTTGGGGTTAAATAATATGGAGACGTGAAAGGCAGCATTCTCGGTGAACCCTTTCTCAGACTGTCACCCTTAAAAATCGTCCAAGAAACTCTACTCCCCAGAGATGATCTTTTCTCTATGAATGGCATCTCTTGAGTTTCTTCCAAATTCTCGGACTTTCCTGGCTTGATCTATTCTCTGTGAATAGCCTGTATTGAATTTCTCGGGGTTTGGGGACCCACAGGCTTCCTTAAAGCATCCCTGCCTCCTCTTGGGCGCTGTACAAGGACCCTACGGCTTCTTAGAAATATTCACAGCCTCCTCTTAGGCTTCGTATAAGGATTATTCCTTCGGGAAGAGAGCCTCCTCTTGGGCTTCGTACAAATTATCCCTCGGCTTCTTAAAAGTTTCCAGCCTCCTCTTGGGCTTCGTACAAATTGTCCCGACGACCTCCTAGAGGTATAGGAACAGAAATTAGTCATCTTAATAGAACAGTCTTTCAAAGAGTCTAGATCTTTCTACTGTGAACGTACTACTACTGTTTCTTTAAGCATAGTACAAAAGATAAAATCTAGACTTGGACAGTCTAATCTCCTTGAGCCTCGAAGGCATTCTCAAGTAGGGAAAAACACCAGTAGACTCGGACAGTCTCCCATACCCTCTGGATTCCCCATTTCCTTAAAGAACAGGAAATAACTCTGATCCTCTAATCAATCCCAAAGCATAGCCTTACCTTTAATCAGTCTCTTTATAAGAACTAATTTTCTCTTTTAGCCAACCTACTGGACCTGTCACTCAACTGAAACAACAATCCTTTTCGCCTCCATCTCGGGCTTCGTACGAGATACAAAAACACTCTCTTGTTAAGTATAAAAGACTTTCTTGTTTGTGTAAAACACTCTCATTGCATTCATCATTCTCACGTCACGTATTCTTCTTACCTACAAATCTCACGTTTGTGTCTCGGTTCTAGAGTCAAACTGTCTCATTCGTACAATACTCGGGCCAATCATCAGAAAAAGATGGATGGTCTCGAGGAAGAGAACAGAGAGTTGAAAGAAGAGATCGACGCTCTGAGAGAGGATATGAGAAAGCTTCATAACGACATGCAAGTCATGGCAGAAGCTCAGCTACAAAGGACTGTGATCTCGGAGATCACCTCAACGCCCATAATGGAGAAGTCTGATCCTAGGTACAAAATGCCAAAAGATCGTCCCTGGGGCATGCCACTTAACTATATCCCAGAAGGATATGTTCCGCCGATCAATGAGGATCAGGGAACCGCAGCGGGAACCGCTGGGCCTGAAGGTTACAAACTTCGGGAAAGCGAATATGCCAGGGGCATGACAGCAACTCCTGAAGGTTACAAACTTCGGGAGGCACCAAGAGTCTCAGCCATAATGACTATACCACCGCCCGTGGTACACACTGTCCCGGAAGAAAAGATTCCACAGATACCTTATGGTGGAAACAACAACGTGTTCGAAAGAATGAATGAGTTCCAGGAACAGTTCCTGGGAATGCAGAAAGAACTGCAGGCCCTTCGCGGTCAGGATTTATTTGGAAAGGACGCCGCGTACCTCTGCTTGGTCCCCAATGTGAAAGTCCCGCACAAATTCCAGGTGTCCGACTTTGAAAAGTACAAGGGTAACTCTTGCCCTCAGAGTCACTTGGTGATGTACGCTCGGCGAATGTCAGCTCAGACAGAGAATCAGGATTTACTGATTCACTACTTTCAGGATAGTTTAACCGGTGCCGCCTTAAAATGGTACATGGGTTTAAACCGTGCTACGATTAGCACTTTCAGAGATCTTGGCACTGCCTTCGTCCAACAATATAAATACAATCTGGACATGGCACCCGACAGAGATCAACTCAGATCAATCACACAAAAGGACAAGGAAACCTTTAAGGAATACGCTCAGAGATGGCGTGAGATTGCCGCTCAAATTTATCCACCTCTTGAGGAAAAAGAGATGACAGAGATCTTCTTAAAGACCTTAAGCTCATTTTATTACGACATAATGGTTGCCAGTACGCCCAGTGACATCACCGAGATGGTCGGTATGGGAGTTCATCTTGAGGAAGCCGTCCGAGAAGGACGTCTAGTCAAAGACACTGGATCATCAAGTAGTACAAAACGATACGGTAGTTCTCTCCCTAAGAAAAAAGAGCAAGATATTGGGAATATCCCTCTCGGAAAGCAAAGGCGACGTTATCAGCTGGTAGCGGCTATGACTCCTGCTATAAATCCTGCACCTATTTCTACGTATCAACCTCAGGTTGCGCAGAGCCAACCTAATCGGCAAAGGACTCAACAGCCTCTTCAGCAGGCTCGTTTTCCATACACCCGTTTCGTACGCAGAACTATTTCCGTTACTACTGGCTAAGGGGCATGTCCAGACTAAGTCTCCTCTTACAGTACCGGAAAATCTGCCTTTTTGGTTTAAGGTGGATCAGACTTGCCCTTACCATCAAGGAGGACCAGGGCATAACATAGAGAACTGTCTCAATTTCAAATCCGACGTGCAAAAGCTTGTTAGGAGCGGGGTCTTATCTTTCAAGGATACAAATCCTAATATTCTCACAAACCCGCTGCCTCAACACGAGAAAGCTACAGTCAATTTGATAGAAGGAGAGACTAACAACGTCTATCAAATTCATAATGTACTCTTGTTAAGGACCAATCTGGTCAAGATGCATTGCAGACAGAGTGGATATGGCCATGTGCCACCTCATAACTATCACCAGTGTGATATCTGCTCTAAAAGCAATCGAGGATGTTCTGTGGTGCAATCAGCTCTACAGGAACAAATGGATCTCGGATGGATCCAAGAGCACCGAGTTCGTGGAGTTAACTTGGTTTACACGAATTCTAACATCATTCGGAACCACGACGTCCGTGCAATGAATGTCAACTTGGTGGCTATGCACTCCAGGCAAAGCCAGTATCATAATCTGCCGCAGCACGATTACAGTTCCTATCTGACTTGCTCGGTAAACAAACATGGATGCTCTTTTGTACAAGGGGCCCTACACCGTCAGATGGATCTTGGATGGATCCAGGACTACCATGATAGGAATCCCTATCAGGTCAACATGATTCAAATCTTTGATATTTGCTTGATGAATGCCAGCCTGGTGGAGTTACATGCTAAACAGGTTCGGCTCGGGTTCCCGGTATCACATGATTATCAGAGTTGAAGGGCGGGTTGCAAAAACGATCAAGGTTGTGCCCTTGTCCAAGAAACCCTTCAGCACTTGTTGAACCACTGGTGGCTTCCAATCTATATGGATGAAGACACCCAGCAAATTAGTATTACCAACGGAAATCCTACTCGGCATCAAATTCGGGACGTTCGATCTGTGAAAACTGACCTAGTGAGGTTACATTGTATTCAAAGCGGGCGTGGCCAGGTGCCACCACACAACTATGAACATTGTAGAGTCTGTTCGGAAAGTAACCAAGGATGTTACCTTGTGTGAGCATCTCTTCAGGGTCAGGTGGATCGTAGAGAGATTCGCCCATATCCGGGTTCCGGACCAATCAACGGGCCGCCGGACTACCTCGTTGATCAAATTGAGGACGTTGTCTCTAACAATCAGACAGTTCGATAGCATTGTCTCTAACATCACTCCTGCAATAACTTGGGATTTAGTGATGAGGAATTACCTGAAGAGGGTCGCCGTCATAACATGGCGCTCAATATCACGGTCAGCTGCCAGGGCGATGCTTTAGCCAGCGTACTGGTAGACACAGGGTCAGCCCTGAATGTTATGCCGAAGTCCACTTTGATGCAATTATCCTTCAAAGGACCCCCGATGAGAACCAGTGAGGTCGTTATCAAAGCATGTGACGGGTCCAGAAAAACGATTATCGGCGAAGTCGACCTTCCCATAACTATTGGTCCTCACACTTTCCAAGTCGTTTTCCAGGTCATGGACATCTGGGCAACGTATAGTTGTTTATTAGGAAGACCTTGGATACATCAGGCTGGGGCGGTCACCTCGACCCTCCACCAAAGTTTGTCCAGAACAACCAGCTCGTCACGGTCTGTGGGGAACAAGCCTTGCTCGTGAGTAACTTATCATCATCTACTGGTATAGAACCCGAAGAGGTTATTGGAACTCGGTTCCAAGCACTGTCGGTGAGCAAGGACAATCAATCCGAAGAGGGAACTTCCATTTCCTCATACAAAGATGATATCAAAGCGGTCGAGAGTACCAATATAACAGGATGGGGACAGCTAGTCATTCCTACTGACAATAAAACAAAGAATGGTCTTGGTTTTTCTGCGACCTGTTCCCAGACAGCTGCTACCGATGAAAGTCTTCATCTCATTCAGGATTTCTTCTACAGTGGAGGTTTCCTTCACCCAGTGCCTCAAGAAGTGCATACCATCAATAAAGATGATTCCTATGATATAGAGGAAGAATGGGAGTCCTATCTTAACAAGGACGGATATACGTCTCAGGAAGAGGTGCATATGCCCTTTTGTTTTCCTACACAGAGTCCGAGATTTATACCCAGGTCAGATGTCGAAATGATATACGGAGATTGTGAACCGGAAGGATGCCGTGCTCCCTCAAACTCATTAGAGGAGGACACTCTAATGAAGGACAACTTTGACCACAACTATTATGGCCCGATGGATGGCCTGCCAATGTGGCAGCCTTACCTAGGAGACTTGGGGCAAGAAAGTCATCAGAACAATGAAAATCAGCTGAGCATCATTGAAAAGAATATCTGCATCCCCACCATGTCATGGGATCAACAATCAGGTCATTCAGAAAATGTCCAGTACGACGATGAATTTGCAACGTTTGCAGGACTTGAATTCATCAACTATGTTTTTCCAAAGGTCAACGTCATCGAGAAAGATGACTCATCCAGTTCTGAAGAAGTGTGGGACACCTTGGGACAACCGAGTAGAAAGTACGACTTCATGGTCAAATACACCGCTCCTGAAAGCTCTCATATCAGGTTCGAAGACATCCAGCCAACTGGATGGGGAGATCTACTTGAGAGCACAAATGTTATGCAAAATGTAACAGAGGAATCCTCCTACGACAACTCTGCCTGGGAGACAGATTCCAATGATCCTGCTCCACCAGAAATCAGTGTTATTTCTGAAGACAAATCAAGGAAAGTGCCAGACTTTGTGATTCACCGAGGAGTTCGCCGCCAATGGGTTGCTGTCGATGTTCCGAAGATTGTTCATAAGTCAAAGTAATTGCCGTCTTTAACCTTTCACCCTGCCCAGGTGAAACGGATGTTTTGATAGGGCTCACTTTTTGTAAATTTCCCTCTTCGCTTCGCCCAAAGCGATAGAGCTTTGTTTTATAGGGCTGTAGTTTCAAGAATCGACTTGTTCATTAATAAAATAACGTTGTTATGTAATTCCCGCATTTATTGTTGTTTTCTCTTTTTGCTTTTTTTCGGAAAATGGTAATCCTAAAAAACAAATCAATAATAATAAACAAGCAGTTTTTCAAAGAAATACACTGCACACACTCTTGCATTTCCTCTATCTCTTCTAAACACAAATCATACTGTCATGCAGATTGCTTGTTTTAAACCCCATTGAAACATACGATCCGATGCCTTCTCCCAACTTTGAGTTCCTGGTATTTGGGGCTGAAGAAGAAAATGATGAAGAAATTCCAGAAGAGATCTCCCGACTACTCAGACAGGAGGAAAGGTCCATTGAACCTCATAAAGAACCGTTGGAAATGGTAAACTTAGGTTTGGAAAAAGAGAGAAAAGAAATCAGGATTGGGGCACTGCTCAGTCCAACTGCCAGAGAGGGTTTGGTAAAGCTTCTCAAAGAATTCCCCGATGTATTCGCTTGGTCCTATTAGGATATGCCAGGGTTGGATACCAGCATCGTGGAACATCATTTACCATTGAGGTCGGAATGTCCGCCAGTAAAACAGAGGTTGAGACGGACTCACCCGGGCATGGCCATCAAAATCAAAGAGGAGGTACAGAAACAGATTGACGCGGGTTTCCTTGCCACATCAGAATATCCTCAATGGTTAGCCAACATCGCACCCGTTCCAAAAAAGGATGGAAAAGTCAGAATGTGTGTGGATTACAGAGATCTAAACAAGGCTAGTCCAAAGGACGACTTTCCTTTACCACACATTGACATGCTGGTTGACAGTACAGCAAAGTTCAAAGTTTTCTCATTCGTGGATGGATTCTCGGGCTATAACCAGATCATAATGGCGCCGAAAGACATAAATAAAACTTCGTTCATCACCCCATGGGGTACCTTTTGTTACAAGGTAATGTCGTTCGGTTTGAAGAACGTCGGGGCAATCTATCAAAGGGCCATGACTACTCTATTTCATGACATGATACACAAGGAAATTGAGGTATATGTCGATGGCATGATTGCCAAATCTAAGACAGAAGAGAAGCATGTGACCCATCTGTCAAAGCTATTCGAGCGGTTGAGAAAGTACAAACTCCGCTTGAATCCCAACAAGTGCACCTTCGGTGTCCGTTCAGGGAAACTTTTAGGGTTCATCGTCAGCCATAAAGGAATTGAGGTTGATCCTGACAAGGTCAAGGCCATTCAAGAAATGCCTTCTCCGAAAACTGAAAAACAAGTCAGAGGATTCCTGGGACATTTGAACTACATCTCCAGATTCATATTCCTCATGACCGCGACATGTGCGCCGATTTTCAAATTACTTAAAAAGAATCAGGACTGCATTTGGACAGAAGATTGTCAAATTGCCTTCGACAGTATTAAGTAATATCTGTTGAACCCTCCGATTTTATCACCTCCAGTGGAAAGAAGACCACTGATTATCTACCTCACAGTCCTAGAGGACTCAATGGGCTGTGTACTTGACCAACAAGACGAAACCAAAAGGAAGGAGTCTGCCATCTACTATTTGAGCAAGAAATTCACTGACTATGAGACTCGGTACACTATGCTTGAGAAAACTTATTGCGATTTGGCTTGGGCAGCCAAACGTCTGCGCCAGTACATGATTCGTCACACTACTTGGTTGGTTTCCGAGATGGATCCAATCAAGTATGTCTTTGAAAAACCTGCTCTCACGGGAAGGATTGCCCGTTGGCAGATGTTGCTGTCAGAATACGACATCGAATACCATGCTCAGAAAGTCGTTAAGGAGAGTATTTTAGCCGACCATTTGGCTCATCAACCGATTGACGATCAAGAATCAATCGGGTTTGACTTCCCAGACGAAGATGTCATGTATTTGAAAATGAAAGATTGCGATGAACCGCTACCCAGTGAAGGGCCAGAACCAGGCTCCCAATGGGGGCTTATCTTTGACGGAGCTGTCAATCATTACGGAAACAGAATTGGGGCAATCATTGTCACCCCTCAGGGTACCCACATTCCTTTCACCGCCAGATTGACATTCAAGTGCATGAACAATGAGGCCGAATATGAAGCTTGTATCATGGGTCTAGAGGAAGCAATCGACTTAAGGATTAAGAACTTGGATGTATACGGCGATTCAGCCCTGGTTATCAATCAGATCAAAGTAGATTGGAACACATACCAATCAGGATTGATTCCTTACAATGACTACGCGAGAAGGTTGCTACCCTTCTTCAACAGAGTTGAGTTTCACCACATCCCTCGTGAGGAGAATCACCTGGCTGATGCATTAGCCACTCTCTCTTCCATGATTAGTGTAGGTCAATGGAATGACATACCTAAGATCGACATAATATGCCTTGAACGGCCCGCTTACATCTTCACGATTGAAGTAGTCATAGACGACAAACCTTGGTATCACGATATCAAATGCTTCCTTCAGAAACAAGAGTACCCACCTGGGGCATCCAGGAAAGACAGAAAAACCCTCAGAAGGCTGGCAGGCAGTTTCTTCCTGAGCGGTGATACACTCTATAAGAGAAATTTTGACATGTTCTTGCTCCGATGTGTAGACAGACCAGAAGCAGACATGCTGATAAAAGAAATTCACGAAGGGTCATTTGGCACTCATGCCAATGGACACACAATGGCGAGAAAAATTCTGAGAGCAGGGTATTATTGGTTGACAATGGAATTCGACTGCTACAAGTACATGAGGAAGTGTCACAAGTGTCAGATATACTCCGACAAAATTCATGTACCGCCAACACATCTCAAAGTTCTTTCTTCCCCATGGCCTTTTTCCATATGGGGAATCGACATGATTAGATTGATTGAGCCCAAAGCTAAAAACGGACATCGGTTCATCCTGGTAGCCATTGATTACTTCACCAAGTGGGTCGAAGCAGCGTCATACGCTAATGTAACCCGACAAGTGGTGGTCTGATTTATCAAAAACAATATCATCTACCGTTATGGTGTTCTGGGCCAGATCATTACCGATAATGGATCCAACTTGAACAATAAGATGATGAAAGAGTTATGCACAGAGTTCAAGATCGAACACCATAACTCATCTCCCTACTGACCCAAGATGAACGGAGCGGTAGAAGCGGCTAACAAGAACATCAAGAAGATTGTTCAAAAGATAGTTGTAACCTACAAAGATAGCACGAGATGCTACCCTTTGCTCTCTACGGTTATCGTACATCTGTCTGCACTTCAACAGGGGCAACCTCTTTCTCTCTAGTATATGGCATGTAAGCAGTGCTCCCCATAGAAGTAGAGATCCCATCAATCTGGGTATTGATGGAAGCTAAGCTTACAGAAGCTAAATGGTGTCAAAGTCGACACGAAGAACTCAACCTGATCGAAGAGAAATGAATAACGACACTATGCCACGGTCAGTTGTATCAACAAAGAATGGAGATGGCGTTTGACAAAAAGGTTTGACCTCGCGTCTTCAGGAAAGGAGACCTTGTGCTCAAAAAGATACAATCATTTCTCACTGATTCTCGAGGCAAATGGACTCCGAATTATGACGGCCCCTATGTGGTCAAGAAAGCTTTCTCAGGCGGTGCCTTGAGACTTGTAACCATGGACGGATAGGAATTTGCCTACCCCACAAATGTTGATATAGTCAAGAAATACTTCGCCTGAAAAAAAAAAAGTCTCGGTGGATTGAAAACCCGGAAGGGCGGTCCAGGAAAAAATTAGAGACATGAACAAAAATCATCCCGGTGGATTGGAAATCTCAAAGTACAATCCAGGAAAAAATTAGGGATAACGGTAAGTAACTACTTTCGACAAAGGGGCAAGTCCCTCAGCAGCAGTTACATCATCCGTCAGGAAAGCTCCAGTCACGGTCATCTTCGACAAAAGCTCAGGATGCCCAGAATTCAAAGTTGGTAGAAGGATAGTGGTCGTTATGTTTCAACGTAGCCCATTTTCCCTGTAAATTACCATTTTTAAACTTTGTAAATGCTCTATGGAATCACGCGTTTGGCTGATTTCCATCCTATCAATAAAATTTGAGCCCTTGTGTTTTTATTTGCAATTCATATTTGTTTTAGCTTTACAGAATGATGTTTTTAACATGATCAACGATTCTTGAAACGAAACAAAAATGAATTTACTTGTTAAAATTGTTCTGCTTTTAAAAATAAAGATGGCAATTTCTTTTGACGGTTGGACATCGAAAGAACATCGATCGCTTCTCCAAAGGTGTTCGAGCCTCAAAGTGCATAATCAAAGTACTCCTTCTAAACCAGTATGCCTGAATGAAGGATCAGCTATGTCAGATGTGAATACTCCATCTGACCTCTTCGGCCAAGTTCCCATCTCCTAAGCCCGACCAGCGTCGCTCCCAACAGGGACCGTTTCTCCTAAGCAAGGCAGAATTGCTATCTTGAACCAGCGGTACTTCTTCGCCCCGCGATGGCCGAGTATCTAGTTATGTTCATCTATTAGTCTGTATGGCGCGTCAGTTTTGTCAGCATATACATACATACATCATGCATTATTAATTTGCATTCACATTTATATTGCATCACTATCACTCCCGTCGGTCTTGTTCCATAGTGGTGACAGTCTTCTCAATCGAGTTGTCAAGTTCTTTCCTCGTCAGGAAAGGTTGCGTCTGAACAATCTCTCTCCTCTAGTTTATTTCTAGATCAGAATTGGCCCTTGACCACTTTGATAACTTGAACCTCTGAAATACCAAAGAACCTTCAACCGATGTCACTCTTCGCCATTGAAGATGATATTTTCGCTTTCCCGGATTAAGGAAAATCCCTAAAGGAAGCCTCTTAAGCAGAGATTCGGCAATACAACAGTTTTCTCCGGAAAAAAAAAACGCTGATGAAAAGGTCATCAGCACCTCAAAATTGGATCACATCATATGGCGTTTCTCCGAGAAGATCCCGAGAAAAGTATGATGTAATATCCCCAAGCGTGAAAGCAGTCTCTCAAGAGACTCATTTTCCCCAGTAGAGTCGGCAAATGGCGTCTCCAAACAGAGAAGTTTTTACACCTCTACAACTCAGACGACTAGGTTCCCCAGCAACTCTGACATCAAAACTTTTTCTATCAAATGGCATCTCTCCAGGAAAATTCGGTGAGAAGTTTGAGGAAAATCGCTATGAATAGCGTCCCTTGTCAAGAAAGTTTATTGATAAAAGAAACTAATACCAGTTCCTTGGTAGGAAACCAGGATTGAGGGGAAGTTTACATCAGAAACTAAGACCAGTTCCTTGGTAGGAAACCAGGATCGAGGGGAAGTTTATTTCAGAAACTAAGACCAGTTCCTTGGTAGGAAACCAGGATCGAGGGGAAGTTTTTACCTTTTCTAAGCATCATTGCTTAGCAAAAGAAGAAGGATGCGCAAGCTGCCATTCTTAACCACCATCAAAATTTCGGGTATTCCGATATTTAATCCTCTTGCACCCCGAATGCCCGAATACCTTCGCCATTCACACCTTCGGGTCCAAGGAGATTAAATAGGGGCATCTGTCATACCCCAAATTTTGACCACTAAGATTTCCCATCGTTGTGAAAATCATCATCACAATATGGGGGAACCATCATACCTCATCAGTCTCCCCAAAGATGGGTGAGCATCCACTACAATCAAATTTAGGGTTTCAAGCCCTCTCAGAGTTCTTAGACAAAGGATCAATCAAGAAATGACATGATCTTCAACTTGTCTAACCAACCAAATATCCACAAGGGATCAAGAGGACTCCCACTTCAAGGATTAAGCACAAGGCTGCTCCCTTCCAGGTGGATCAAGCCTCAAGATCGCCAGTGTCACCAAATTAGGGTTTCTTTGATTTTTCACCCTTATCAAACAATTTCAAACACTTTTGGGCCTCTAATAGAGTGTAAGACCCAATCCTTTGTAAATACAAACTTTTTGGGCCTCACTTATTGTATAAGTCCCGTTATATTTCAAAAAGTTCGACGCGATCATCGTCCGTTGAAAAACAAACCTTGGGCCTCTCCTCGAGCTATAAGACCCATTCAAAATCTTTTGGGCCTCTATTAGAGTGTAAGACCCAACCCCCTTTGAAAACCAACCCATTTTGGGCCTCAATGCATTGTACAAGACCCACCGCATTTTCAAAAATCTCGGCGCGATCGCCATTTTTAAACAAATGACCCTGGGCCTCTCCTTGAGCTATAAGACCCATCTTTGTTCAATTTCAATCATTTTTTTTGGGCCTCTTGAGAGAGTGTAAGACCCATCCCCTTGTACAGAAAACCTTTCTTGGGCCTCAGTCACTTGTATAAGTCCCTCTGTACAAAACTACAATGCTATCACTGATAAACCTTGGGCCTCTCCTTGAGCTGTAAGCCCCAACATCTTTTCAAAATACTTTCTCCTTTAATTTTGAATATACTGTTGTTTTCAATCTTTCTTTGTTGAACAACTAACCAAACAGTATGGAAGCTCTACAACTGAGTAAGTGCTTATATGCTTTCTTTATCCGTTTTCATATACATATAACTGTATTGTGGGGTTGTTTCACTGTAAGTCTTCTTTCATAAACTCATATCAACTGTGTAATACTAGTATAGATATTTAGAGTTTCCAAGGCAACTACGTCTAGCACTAAGCCCTGTTGGTCACTCTTAAATAGACAAAACTAGATCCCCATAGGATTACCAGATACAGTTTTCCCTCCTCTTGGGGTTAAACAATATGGAGACGTGAAAGGCAGCATTCTCGATGAACCCTTTCTCAGACTGTCACCCTTAGAAAGCGTCAAAGAAACTCTACTCCCTAGAGATGATCTTTTCTCCGTGAATGGCATCTCTTGAGTTTCTTCCAAATTCTCGGACTTTCCTGGCTTGATCAATTCTCTGTGAATAGCCTGTCTTGAATTTCTCGGGGTTTGGGGATCCACAGGCTTCTTAAAAGCATCCCTGCCTCCTCTTGGGCGTTGTACAAGGACACTACGGCTTCTTAGAAGTATTCACAGCCTCCTATTAGGCTTCGTATAAGGATTATTCCTTCGGGAAGAGAGCCTCCTCTTGGGCTTCGTACAAATTATCCCTCGTCTTCTTAAAAGTTTCCAGCCTCCTCTTGGGCTTCGTACAAATTATCCCGACGACCTCCTAGAGGTATAGGAACAGAAATTAGTCATCTTAATAGAACAGTATTTCAAAGAGTCTAGATCTTTCTACCGTGAATGTACTACTACTGTTTCTTTAAGCATAGTATAAAAGATAAAACTCTAGACTTGGACAGTCTAATCTCCTTGAGCCTCGAAGGCATTCTCAAGTAGGGAAAAACACCAGTAGACTCGGACAGTCACCCATACCCTTTGGATTCCCCATTTCCTTAAAGAACAGGAAATAACCCTGATCCTCTGATCAATCCCAAAGCATAGCCTTACCTTTAATCAGTCTCTTTATAAGAACTAATTTTCTCTTTTAACCAACCTACTGGACTTGTCACTCAACTGAAACAACAATCCTTTTCACCTCCATCTCGAGCTTCATACGAGATACAAAAACACTCTCTTGTTGAGTATAAAAGACTCTCTTGTTGAGTCAACCTTTCAGCCTCCATCTCGGGCTTTGTACGAGATACAAAATCACTCTCTTGGTGAGTATAAAAGACTCTCTTGTTGAGTCAATCCTCTTTTAGCCTCTATCTCAGGCTTCGTGCGAGATACAAAAACACTCTCTTGTTGAGTATAAAAGACTCTCTTGTTGAGTCAACCTTTAGCCTCCATCTCGGGCTTCGTACGAGATACAAAAACACTCTCTTGTTGAGTATAAAAGACTCTCTTGTTGAGTCAACCTTTAGCCTCCGTCTTAGGCTTCGTACAAGACACACATAAAAATACCCTCTTGTTGGGCCAATAGCCTCCTCTTAGGCTTTGTATAAGAAAAACCCCAATTGAGTCAATCAACCTTTTAGCATCAAAAATGTGCCTCGTTCACAGGATACAAACATCAACAACTCCTTTCATCTAATCGCTGTAAGCAGCAAGCCTCTGGATTATTTACATCCACGCCACTGTCCCTCTTTTAGCATGAGAAATTCCTAAGGAAAGATGGCATTGCTCTACACTGAGTTAAAGTCTTCTCCTTCAGGTTAAAACCCCTATAAAGGAAATTATGGCATTGCTAGGATTCACATATCCCGGTTAAAGTAATCCTCCTTTATAGTCAGTCACCCAACAAATGTGACAAACAGACCCCCCTTTAGAGATGACAAATTCTCTCTAAAGACAACACCTTTCAGCTTCACATCTTGGGCTTTGAACAAGATATAAACCACCTTTTCAGCTTCAGGTCTTGGGCTTTGAACAAGACACCAAAACACCATTTCCTCTCATAGAATAGGAGAAACTACGATCGCTCTGATTTCCCTGTTTCGGTAAACGGGAATACGTAGGCATAAGATTGAAAGAAAAAATCTTAGCGAGCACACTAATCCAAAGTCCAAAACCCCATACCTTCACATATCAATCGAAAAGCATCAGTCTTAAACTCCCACCAATCGCCCAGGCACTATTTTAACAAAATAACTTAAGAAAGACCCACAATCTCAATAGCATCTGTAAACCAACAGTCATCTGTTTAAACTCAGTATGCAAGTAGGGTTAATTAGAGACATCTATTTCCCTTCCTTCATCAGCTTCAATAGGATAAAAAATGAATCGAATTGTAGTACCCCAAAGGCGATAGTGCTTCCCAACCACGTCCAAAAATTCGCGCTACAACATTTAACACACCACCTAATTCATTGTGTCTTAACTATCTACATTCATCATAATCCTTAGCTTCTTGAACACTTCGATCTGCACTCCCTTCGTCATGATATCTGCAATCTGATTCTCAGTTATGCAGTGTTCCAACTTCATCTTCCCTTTTGCTACCTGCTCTCGAAGATAATGGAACCTCATTTCGATGTGCTTGCTTCGACAGTGTGCTATTGGATTCTTCGCGAAGTTGATAGCTGACATGATGTCGATCTTCATGGTAATTGCTCTATGATTCTTCCCTGTAATCTCGTCAACCAAGTTCACCATCCAGGTTGCTTGACATGCACAAAGAGAAGTAGCTATATATTCTGCTTTGCATGATGACAATGCCACTACTGGCTCTTTTCTCGAACTCTAAGTAACTGGTGCACCACCTAACATAAACACATATCCAACTGTGGATTTTCTATCCTCAACATCACTACACCAACTAGAGTCGGTGTATCCCACTAACTTGCATTCTTTCCCTTCATCAGCTGCAGGAAACAAAATGCCATAGTCGAGAGTCCCCTTCAGATACCTCAGTATCCTCTTCATCGCTGTTAGGTATGATACCTTTGGCTTCTGCATGAATCTACTTACCATACCCACATTGTATGCTAAGTCAGGCCTTGTGTGACAAAGGTATCTAAGTGACCCAATAAGTCTTCTATATTGGGTTGGGTCGACATCATCTTCGTCTGGATCCTTCGACAGTTGTAATCTGGTCTCAGTTGGATTCAAAGTTGGGTTGCAATCTTGCATCTCAAATATCTTGAGTATTTCGCCTGCATATCTTCTTTGGTGCATCATCAAACCTCTACTAGTCTTGTAGAATTCGATGCCAAGGAAATATGAGAGATTTCCCAAGTCTGAAATTTCAAACTCCTCACTTAAATCATGTTTGAAATCTTCGATCTCCTTCTTGCAAATTCCTGCTATCAACAAATCATCGACATAGAGACATAGTATAAGCAATTCGCCATTGGTTCTTCTTACATATACTCCTTGCTCAGTCGTACACTTCACAAATTCCTTTTCCCTTAAGAAGCTGTCGGTTTTCTTATTCCAAGCTCTTGGAGCTTGCTTAAGTCCATACAGGACTTTATGCACCCTGTACACTTTTCCTTCTTCGCCTTGTTTCACATACCCAGTTGGTTGTGTGACATAAACTTCTTCGTCTAAGGGGCCATTAAGGAATGCACACTTCACATCCATCTGACATGTGTGCCAATTGTTCATATTTGCTAGACCAACAACTAACCTGATTGTTTCGATCCTAGCAACAAGTGTGAACACTTCATCGAAGTCTACTCCTTCCTTCTGAAGAAATCCTTTCGCCACAAGTCTCGCCTTGTGTTGGGTTACTTCCTCTCTAGGATTTACCTTCACCTTGTAAACCCACTTCACATCAATTGCCTTCTTCCCTTGAGGCAATTCGACAAGTGACCAAGTGTTATTGACTTCGATGGACTCTAACTCCTCATTCATTGCTTTCACCCACTTCGAACCTTTCAATGCTTCAGCTGCATTGACTGGTTCGACATCTGCGTAGAAAGCATAATGTACCAGCTCACCCTCTTCATCGACCACATCATCTGATGTAATTAGACATTCTTGCAACCTTTTAGGCATGTGTCTTGTTCATCGAGGTCTGCTTGAACCTGCTTCATCTGCAACTGGTTCCTGTCGAACTTCTCTTTTAACTTCAGTGGCTGGTTCTTCACAAGAGATTCTCACTTAATCCTTCTTGGCATTCTCAGTTCAATCCCATTCTTTAAGCTCATCTATGATCACGTCCCTGTTGATCACTACCTGCTTATTCACTGGGTCGAATAACTTGTAACCTCTAGTCGAATGATATCCTATCAAGATCATCTGATTCGACTTGTCATCAAGCTTCCTTCTCAACTGATCTAGCACATGTCTATGTGCTATAGATCCAAACACTTTCAAGTGACTGAGGCTAGGCTTGACACCAGACCAACATTCTTCTGCTGTGATTCCTTCAAGCTTCTTCGTTGGACATCTGTTCAAAATATATGTTGATGTCGAAACTGCTTCTCCCCATAATTCTTTGGGTAGATGTTTTCCATTCAACATACTTCTCACCATATTCATGATGGCTCTGTTCTTTCGTTCTGCAACTCCATTTTGCTGTGGTGTATAGGGTGGCACCACCTCATGCACAATCCCTTCTTTTTCACATAATGTATCAAACTCTTTCGACACATACTCTCCACCACCATCTGTCCTCAGAATCTTTAACTTTTGACCACTCTGTCTTTCGACCATGTATTTGAATCTGGAAAATACCTCAATCACATCACTTTTCTTTTTGATGAGGTAAGTCCACAACTTTCGACTGAAATCATCTATAAACGTGATAAAATATATGTTGCCACCAATCGAATCCACCTGGATTGGACCACATACATTAGAGTATATGACTTCAAGAATTGCCTTCGACTTCCTTCCTGCATCCTTGCTGAAGCTATTCTTGTGTTGTTTCGACTGAACACACTCTTCACAAACTTCACTTGGAATGTCGATTTATGGTAAACCTGAAACCATATTTCTTCTCTTCAGTTCTCTGATGTCATTGAAGTTGAGATGGCCTAGTCAAAAATGACATAACCACTCATCTCTGCTGGCTGCTATTGCTAGACACTTGTGCTCCATCACCTTGAGTTCAATCTTGAAGGTCCTATTCTGAGACATTGGAGCCTTCAAGATCAACCTACCGCCTACGTCAAGAACTCTCATCATCTTGTCTTCGACAACTACCTTGTAGTTCTTTTCGACTAGCTGCCCTATACTGAGCAAATTACTCTTCATGCCTGGAATGTACAACACATTGGAAATTGTTGACCTTTTGCCATCTTTCCTCATAATCAGAACATCACCAACACCTTCAACTGCTAGAGTGTTGTCATTTGCAAACTTCACCGTGTTCTTCGATGAGGGCTTCATGTTGACAAACCAATCTTTCCTCTCAGTCATATGTGATGAGCATCCTGAGTCCAAGTACCACTGATCTTGGAATCTTTCTTCATCTTTTGTTGTGACCATCATCAACGTCTCTTCTTCTTCATGCTTCGCCAGATTTGCATCAGTTTCTTGATTTTTCTTCTTTTCTGGACAGTTACTAACATAATGGCCATACTTCTGACAATTGAAACATTGAATGTGACTTTTGTCAGATTTTCGACCACCACCTTTTCTTCTACCTGCAGCACCACCTATTTGGTTGCCTTGGTTCCAAGGTTTCTTCTGATTCGACTGGTTTCCTCCTTTGTTGCCATTCCAGCTTCCTTTACCTTTCCTTTCCTTTTCTGACTGCGCCTGCAAAGCCATATCACTCTTCGACTTTCCTGCAGCTCTCTCAGCCATCCTTTGTTCATGAGACTCAAGCGTCCCTTGAAGCTCTTCTTTCGTCAATACTGACAAGTTCTTCGACTCTTCTATGGCTACTACCACGTGGTCGAATTTTAGAGCCAATGACCTTAAGATCTTTGCAACAACTGATCTTGATGTCAACACCTCTCCACATACTTTGATTTGATTCACCAGCTTTGTAACTCTGGTGAAGAAATCTGAAATAATTTCATTGTCTTCCATCTGAAGAAACTCATAGGTTCTCTTGTGAGTTTGTAACCTCACCTCTTTCACCTTTTCTGTGCCTCCAAATGACTTTTCAAGAATCTCCCACGCTTCCTTTGCTGAATCTACATTGCTAACCTTTTCAAAGTTATCTGGATCAACACACTGGTGGATTATAAAGAGTGCTTTATAATCTTTCTTCTTCAACTCTTTGTGTGCAGCCCTTTCTTGATCCGTCTCTACTTCTACAAGTGGTGCCACTCCTTCCTTCACAAGATCCCAAAGATCTTGATAACAAAAAATCACCTTAATCTATTTGCACCAATTCTCATAATTATCTTTCTTGAGAATTGGTAGAGTCTCCGGAAAATTCCCATTTAGATAGTTCATCGCCATCACGAATTTCTTTCGTTGAATCGCAACCGGAGCTCTAGATACCAAATGTTGGAAATTCACCACACCCTATGGGAATTCCATTTCAATCTTGATCTCAAGATTGTACACAAACCCACTACGCAATAGCAATGAAGAACAAAGAAAGAAGAAGAACATACTAACAGCAAGAAAGAAAAGAGAGAGAAGAGAAATATTTGGAGGAGAAGTGTTCTACCCACGAACTGTGGGATTTCTGAATATATTGCACTTTCACTGCTAAATCTGCAACTGTGAATACAATACAATGATATGAATTATAATGCAAGGATACTCCCTATATATAGACTTAGATTTACAAAGGCCCAAAACTCTAAAGCCCAAAATATCAAATCAAATCTAAATCATATCTGAATCCAATCAAATCAAATCTAAAACGAATCTGTCGAAACACCTTTGACAACTCGACACAAAGCTATTCGACACTAGAATGATTCGACTTCGACACTATGAATTACATTTAACAGTCTCCACCTTGGTGGAAACACAAGTGTTTCTACAAGAAAAGTCAGAGGGGTGATGCTAGGTCATCCCATTGTTGGGGAGGTTGGCGCTGGTTCATCCTCTTTTGTGCGACCCCTGTAAGATTGTGTGTCAATTGAGGTGTACCATTATGGTATGTCGATTTGTGCTTTCATTAAAGCTTTTCGGTCTTTGAAAGTTCGAGAACTTAATGATAATGATGTTAGAGAGCATCTCAATTTCTGGGGTTATTTCCGAATTCATGATGAACATTATCTTATTGGTTGATAGTGGGGTAAACATGGCTCGAAAGGACCAACAAGGTCTTGTGTTTATTGCTGATGCCTCTCAATATTATTGGGTGGAGACTAAATAGTAGGGATGGTTTTCACCTTCAGTGATGCTTAGAGCTTGGGGATGCTTATATAGATGTATGGTAATCTTCTAGCAAGTATGTTTCTTCCATCAACCCTTCTAAGAGGGTATGTAGATCTTTCGATGGGTGTTCAGTTCCTTTTAAAAGATTCAAGGTGAAGTTTTTAAATCATCTGAGAATTGTGTCATCCCAACTGCACCTGGTAGCTTGAACCTTGTTAAGGTATTTCAAAATGGTTCAAATACTGTGGCGAAGTGCCAACTCTAAGATTATTCTTCAACCTTTTCAGTGTAACACACACGTATGCTTGAGAGTAAAGGGGGCAAGGGGTGTTCTCACTCTGTAAACCGATGAAGGTGTTTGAGTCATCGACCCACTCAAGATATTGAGATATTGGGTTACTGGTTTGACTAGTGGATCACTAGTCGGACCGCGTGATTATTAATCCGGTTTATATAAATTAAAAATAAAACTCTTTATATAAATTTCATAACTATAAAATATACAAAAGAAAATTCTATGAAATTATTCATACAAATAAGTTGAATAACAATTTTAAAATATTTTTAGAAATCAAAATGTAGCACAATGATAAAACAAAGTAAATACTAAACTTAGTCAAGAAAAACACAAATTCAAATAAGTTATAACAATACAATATAACATGTTTTAAAATATTTTCTAACACTTATTTTCCTGACACTTCTTTTTATTTATCTTGTATATGATATGGGGTTGGTTTATGATATATTTAAGAGGAAAAAAGTTCAGGCGGCTAAGAATGTATCCTCGTCTCCTCCTCTGAATTCCAATATGATCTCGACATAGGCAAAGTCCTGACGGGAGGGGAATCCCCACTTGCAGAAAAGACAGAGAAACGGACGCGTATGTCTTCTAAAGGTCGGAGCAAGAATTCCCATGATCAGTCGACTTCTGTCAATGACAAAACAAAAGGACATCGCGGCTAGGGATGGAAATAAGCCAGACCAACTAACAGGGGCCTACAACCTAGCCTACATAGGCTCAAGACAGACTAGGATTTTTTTTTAAATAGAAAAGACCTAGGCTTTTTTATAAGCCTATTTAGTTAAAAAGGCTAGGCCTCAGACTATAAAAAAGCCTTTTAAATAAATATGAATAATTTTTTATTATCATTATGTTATGTTTTGTACTTTGAATTAAAATACATAAAATAAAACTTGGTTATCTTAGAGAACTTATGAAAATAGGATGAAAACACCTTATGAACAATGTCATAAGTTCTCCTAAACAAATAGTCTCACAAAACGTGTGCCAATAGGTAAGTTAAAATAAGTCAATGCAAACAAGCTTTTAGTCTCATTTGTCTCTTAGTTTGTTACTCTATTTAAACATTACTTGAATTGCTTATTTACATATGTCTAAAATAAATCGGTTTTTATGTAGGCTAACAGCCTAACCAGGCCTTCGAAAAGGTCAGACTCAGGCCTAAAAATAAGCTTATGACAGGCTATAGGCCAAGCTTAGGCTTCGGTTTTTTGGGTAGGCCAGGCTTAGGCTTGGCAAAGCCTAGCTCGGCCTAACGTATTTCCACTCCTAATTGCAGCAAAGCTTGGGATCCAGAGGGAAATCTACTAAGTAGTCCAAGTCGTTGCATCCCGCTTCCGAGGGAATTACTCAATAAAGTAGCCAGGTTATTCCTCCCACATACAAGTTTCCTTAATTCTTGACTAAAGGGCCGCGTTCTTCTAAGGAAGTACTAACCTGCCTTCCATAAAGGGATTATGCCTGTACATGGAATTCGTAGGATACAACTAAGGTGGAAGTGATGGTGGAGAGAACTTTCCAAATGTATTAAGGCGTCACCTTGATGTCCATGGTAGTTTCCCATCGAGGTGGAGGTGTTGGCACCTGGAAACCTTTCCAAGGAAAATAAGGTTCTCAAGGGTTAATACAATGATGGCCTCTACGAATGGAATCAATTTCAGGAACAGTTGGAAAACATTTAGAAGGACATAGAAATATGGCACTCCTTCTAACCTTACTGCTAAAGTTAAACTCTTAGAGGGATCATTGGCATAGAAAGAGAAATAATGGGTAGAAGCTCAGAAAACGTTGACCTCTTCTTTCTCCAAAATTAAAGAGCTTGAGGTTGTCCTTTAGAACAATGAAAATGGTCATTCCTAATAGGCGAAGGCTTGTGAAGCCGTTTGGTGGAGATAAAGAAGTTTGACAAATCTCTCAACTACATCATCAATGCCATGCAAGTTGGTTTCCATAATGCCTTAAGATAGGTTGAATTGTTATGTCCTAGAATATAGATTATCTGGGAAAATCACGATCAAGAGAATAAGTTCATGGAAGTGGAATTAGTTGGTGCGAAGGAATACGCTTTATTATATTTGTTGATCAATAGTTGTAATCTTGGGGTTGTTTGAGCAAATGTAACAATATTTCTTGGACATCTTGTGATTTTACCTTATTATTTGATTTGTTTTCTTTAACAAGATGGATTTGATGCATTTTCATCCTTATATTTGTTTATCTTATTTTCATTGCATGGCTTTGCTTGCCTTTATCTTGCTGCTTAGTCTTTTTAGCTTTTATCTCGTCGTTCACGATTTTATTTAATTGTATGGTCTTTTAAGATTTTATTTCATCATATAGTCTTTTAGGATTTTATTTTATCATATATTCTTTCACGATTTTATTTCGTCGTATTGGTGGTGAGGACGAGCTAAATGTCCTCTTTGCTCAAACGTTTTTGGGGATCGTGTTTGGTCAAAGGTTGGTTACCCTTACTTGCCTACAAGTAAAAATCAGGTTCAAGATTGACGTATTTAGGGCACCAATGTCTGAGCTTTAAAGTAGCTAGCTACCAAGAGGGGGTGTGCCAGTAGTAGCTTCGTTCGCCTCGTTAATCATATATCATGTTTTTCACTTGGAAATGACAATCATATGATTCAATCAAATTCATTACGTTATTGTTATTAATGTATTACAAATGAAAACCATTTTTAATTCATATTTAAATGACATAGGAACTTATCTAAAATATCGCTTGAGATTGACTCTTCGTGCATGGTCTCTAGAGTGTACGCTATGTTCCTCGTGATAGCCCTTATCTTGTATGGTCCTTCCCAATTAGTTGTGTGATTCCCGTCTACAGATTTATTTCCACCAACATAGTCTCGTATGAACACCAGATCTCTATACTGGAACTCTCAAGGTTGAACTCACTTGTGATATCGGGTTGCGGTTGTAGGTTTCACGATTGCGCTAATGAGGGTGTCAGAAATTCGTTTTTCTTTTAGAAATTTTACCTCTTCTTAGATGACTTATGCATTGTCTTCCTCTAACAAGTGATGTGTTTTCTTCCAACTTAACTCCCCTATCTCTATCGGGATGACATTTTTTGTCCCATAAGTGAGCCGAAATGGTGTCTCACCGATTATTGAATGAGGCATTGTTCTATAGGAGCAAAGAACATGTGGGAGTTCCTTTGCCTAACTCTCTTTAGCTACTTTAAGTCTTCTTTTTCAATCCCCTCAGCAAAACCTTGCTGGCTGCTTATGTTTTCCTGTTTTATCTAGGGGTGCTCAACTGATGTGAAGCGTTGCTTGACTTTCAGATCCTTCAGTAACTTCTTTAAATTCTTATAAGTGAGTTGCTTCTCATTGTCTGTTATGATAGATTAGGGAATTATGTATCTTGCCAAGACGTTTCTTTTACATAATTTCAATATGCTGGTTGCATTGATTTTAGCTAAGGCCCCTACTTCAACCCACTTTGTAAAATAATCAACTGTTACAATCAAGATTTTTTATATACTCGTTGTTAGAGGGAAGGGGCCGACAATGTCCGTGTCTCAATGTGAGAAAGGTTTTTGTGATGTCAACACAAGTAGTTTTGATAGAGGGCGTTATGAACATCCTCGTGGTGGAACCAAAATGTGTAACAGAGCCTTAATACAGTGTAGAAACCATCCGATACGGTGGAGATCAGGTTGGTCTGCAAGACTAGCACTCCAACGCTCAAGTCAGTACTGAGTTAAAAATAGTGTGAGATTAGATTATGATTAGAACATAACTTAGATCTAGCATGGGGTCCCTTATATATGACGATTAGTTTGATCCTATTACTTTTTAAAGTTGTATGCGGGGAACCGTTGGATGGCAACAGGGAATGACATTTGTAGTGTGGATCAAATACAAACTTAGAGGTTGTGTGTGCATTATGCTTCTAGCATATTATAACTTTGATTGAAGTAACGATTGGACCATTTCGTTATAGGGCCTCCAACCGACCTAAAACAAATATTAATTGAGTTACCTCATTCCCCTATATAATATAATTATGGTTTAATATTCTTTTTGGTCTTGTATTTTAATTTCGAAGTTTATTTTGGTCCCTCGATTTAAAAAAAGGTTTATATTGGTCCTTTAATTCTTCAAAATGTATTATGTTAGTCTTTTTCATCTAATTAACGACATAAAACTCAAAAGTTGGTTGTTGAATTCGTCGTTAATTAGACGAAAAGAATTAATATTGTACACTTTAAATAATTAAAGGATCAATATGAATCATTTTAAAGTTAATAGACCAAAATAATCTAAAGTTAACATAAAAAAATGTTAAATTTATAATTATTCACTCTTAAATATAAATAAAAATTATTTTTTTTCATTCACTAATTGTTCTGGACTGGACCAATGGCTAGAATTGGCCCAATCCGCCTCTGCTCCAGAGCGGCCCAAATTGCCTAAGTCCAATCCACAGAGGGGCAAAAGTGACCTTTCTGCCCCTCTAACCGGGCAAGGAACGCACGTTCCTCCCCGGCTTGATGCCCGTTACGTACGACTTCCTCGCTGCCCGGACAGCAAAGGACAGGTGCCCGAAACTGTGTTTATGCCCGACATAACGGCTAGTTTTGAGTACCCTGCCCGGCCTAACGGCTAGTTTGGGCAGTTACCTATTCTTTAGGGAAAACGGTTATTTCGCCCCGAAAATAGGACCGTTGGCCACGCGCTAGGTGCTCTATATAAACCCTCTCGCTTGAGAGGGTCAGGTATCCAATATTCACCCTAAGAATTCATACTTTGTACTTGCCCCTTTTCTCTGACCCTTTCTCACTTGAGCGTCGGAGTGCCTTGCAGGCACACCCCCCTTCTCTCCATACGACCAGCATCCCTGACGCACTTGGCGGCCTGATTCTACAGGATCTGATCCAGCCTTCACGATCAGTGGCGCCGTCTGTGGGAAACTTTGGTCTCCCCTTCTTTCTTTAACCGAAGATCAAAACAACTTTCGAACATCATCACGGTCATGGCCTCCCAAGATCGCACCCAGGATGCTCTTCATTCCACCATCCTCCCTGTCAACAAATCTGACGTTGACGGCCAATCATCTCTCCTCCGAGATGCCCGTTTTCTTAGGGATGGAGCCACTGCTTCTCCTTCCCTTACCCCTGCTGATCGCAACAACGATCAACCTTCTCTTGACCTCCAGTCCATTCCCGTTCTGCCCAACGCCGACCCGGCCGTGGCAGCTCTCCTGGAGGCGCTCAACAAGACTGACACCCTGATCCTGCAGCAGAACGAGAGGATCGGGGCACTGGAAGAGTCTCGCCGTCCAAGATCCCCTCCTACGCGGAGGAACCAGCGACGATCTAGAAGCCCGCAGCCACGGAGAGAAATCGACCGAAGACTGTGCCAAAAGCACGATCCTCGCGTAGCCCGAAAGCGCGACCAGATCTCCCCGCGTGACCAGCATGCTCACGACCACAAAAGGACTCGAAGGAACGAGGAATCTCCGATCAAGTCCAAAGAACGGGCCCGCTCACCTTCTCCTCGAAGGAACCGCTCACTTTCTCCTCGAAGGAACCGCTCACCCTCTCCACGAAGGAACCGTCGACGCGAGCAACCCGTCTGGTCACCATCATACATCAGTTCTAGTGACGACAACGAGCCTCGCGGCCCATTGTCCCAAGAGATCCTGGCTACCCGTCTCCCGAAAGGCTTGGAGAAACCCCCATCACTTGGCGCGTACGACGGGACCACTGACCCAAACGAGCACATCAAAAATATCGATGCGCTCTTAGACTACCGCTGCGTACAGGGCGCCATCAAGTGCAGACTGTTCCCGACCACGCTTCAAAAGGGAGCAATGACATGGTATAAACAACTGCCCGAGGAGTCCATCACCTCGTGGAAACAGCTCGGCAGGATGTTCTCGCGGCATCTCACCGCCATCCCAAGACTGAGGCCTCCCTCGAATCCATAATCCAGGGAAAAGACGAACCTCTCCGAGCATATATCGAGAGGTTCAACAAGGAAGCTATCCAGGTCCCGACGACAGATAAGATGAAGAAGTTCCTGCTCGAACAAGGGGTCTTCCCAGACTCCGAGTTCACTAAAGCCATTGTCCTCGCGCCACCGAGGAACTTGGACGCCCTCCTCCTCAAATCCTAATCTCATATTTAGTACGAGGAGAAGATTGCGGCCAGTAACGTCTAAGCATCTCGCCGCCAGGAGAACGCCCGGGCTTCCAAAGGAGAAGAAGCCTCGACATCACATCGGGGTGAACGAAGGCACGAGGACCGTCCCCGCGACTCCCGTGACAGCAAAGGACCCTCCGGGAATTTCCATGATTACACTCCCCTGACCGTTTCCAGGGAAAATATTCTGTCCGAATGTGCCAATTCGGAGTTCAAACAAGTCGGGGTCCATTTCCCCAAACAGTTGCCGAACAGACCAAACGTGGACAAGTCGAAATACTGCTGCTTCCACAAAATTCACGGCTATACTACAGAGGACTGAATCTATCTGAAGGATGCCATAGAGATACTGATCAGGGACGGGCACCTGAAATAGTTCGCGAAGAAGAAGGACACTCCTCGGCAGGACGCCCAGGAGTCCAAGAAGGTCGAGGAAGAGGTACCCTCCTCGGACGACGCCAACGTACAGGTCGCAATGTCCATCTCGCGGCCAGAGGACTTCTAAGTCCCAGACGGGCTCAACGCCCCTGCTTATTTCGTGGCCCACAGCCCATGGGAGACTTTTCCTTCCGCCATGGTCATTTCTGGCGGGGGATTCAACAAAGTCACTGTGGGTTCCGTGAAACGGAAGTTCGACCACCTGATCAACACCAGCTCCAACAAAGTGACCACGCTTGATCAGGCCTAGAAGGGCTCTGTCCCCATCTCCTTTTACAAAGAGGAACTCCTCGGCGGCTCCCCGAACTCTAGCATACCTCTGCTCGTCAGAGCCCGGATGGCGAACTTCGACGTTCGCAGAATACTTGTCGACCAAGGCAGCTCGGTCGACATCATGTACTCCCAGCTGCTCTCAACGTTGCAGCTGGACGAATCGCACCTTACCCCCTACGTAGGGTCCAATTTGCAGGGGTTCAACGGGTCTGTGACCAAGCCATGGGGTTACGTCGAGTTTATCGTGACCTTCAGAGCAGCTGAAACGGCCAGATCCATCAAGGTGCAATTTCTGGTAATCGACTGCCCGTCACTTTACCAATGCATTTTCAGAAGGCCAACTCTAGCCGAGTTGGTAGCGGTGTCATCGACCGTCCACCTGAAGATGAAGTATTACACTTCGAAAGGAATGGTCGCCACCCTCCACGGTGATATAGAAGCTGCCCGGCGGTGTTTTGAAGCAGCTACAAAGGGGCTCAACGCCATTGCGCCCAAGCCTAAAGCGTCGAGCAAGCCAGCACTGCCGAGCAGCTCCGAGGAGGCCAAGCCTCTGCCCCAGGTCGACTCTATCGACCTCAACAGTCGCTTCCCCGAGGACCAACAGGAGGAACGAGCAGCTTCAGCCAGCCCATCCGCGTCACCCAGTAGCAGCTCCCATCCGATGCGCCCAATCCCGGATGGCAACTTCGAGCTAGTCCTGTTCGGCGAAGACCCCCAACGGGGAGTGAAGATCGGAGCAAACCTGCCTGACATTGCAAGGAAGCAGCTCAAAGCGTGCCTCCGAGAGAATGCCGACCTTTTCGCGTGGAACGCCACAGAAATGGTCGGCCTGGATCCATCTGTCGCATGTCACCAGCTGACCATTGATCCGGCCATCAAGATCGTAGCACAACATAGGAGGAAGCAGTCTCCGGAGAAAACGGAGGCTGCCGAAAAAGCTGTAAAGGACCTCCTCGAGGCCAAATTTATTTCGGAAGCCAAGTACACCACTTGGCTGTCCAACGTTGTATTGGTTAAATAATCTAATGGAAAATGGCGCATGTGCATTGATTATACCGATCTCAATAAGGCATGCCCGAAGGATGCCTACCCCTCCCCAACATTGATAAACTTGTTGATAATTCTGCTGGTTTTAAACTTTTATCGTTCATGGACGCCTACTCGGGCTACAATCAAATCCCAATGGCAATGTCCGACAAAAAATATACGGCCTTCATGACCGAATCGAGAAACTATTACTACAACATAATGCCCTTCGGCCTGAAGAATGCCGGAGCAACGTACCAACGAATGATGAACAAAGTATTTCGGGGAGAAATAGGCGACATGCTCGAAGTATATATGGATGACATGATCGTTAAGTCCCATGAGGAAACCGATCATACTGCCCACTTACGAAAGGTCTTCGAACAGGCCAGGAAATACAAAATGCATTTTAATCCGGAGAAGTGCACGTTCGGTGTTCGGGCAGGCAAATTCCTCGGCTTCTACTTAACGGAACGAGGAATCGAAGCCAATCCCGACAAATGTCGGGCATTCTCCGAGTTTCCTACGCCCAAGTCCAAAAAATCCATCTAGTCCCTCAACGGGATGCTCGCGTCACTATCTCGTTTCGTGGCCAAGTCCGCCCAGCACGCCCTGCCATTTTTCAAACTCCTCCGCAAAGAGGCAGCATTCGAATGGACCGAGGAGTGCGACGAGGCTCTTCTCCATCTGAAACGGGCACTCTCAGAGCCGCCGGTCCTCTCTCGACCAGACAACAGCGAAACACTGTACTTATATCTGGCCGTCGCGACCGAGGCATTGAGTGTCGCTCTCATCCGCGAGACGCCTGACGGGCAGAAACCCATTTACTTCACAAGCAAAGGATTGCAAAGACCAGAGTTAAGATACCAGCAGATAGAGAAAGTGGCACTGGCCCTCATCAATGCAGCCAGAAGATTAAGAGCGACCAGCTCGGATCTAGTCTTCAAATTCCTCACATCGTCTGGCTCGTCAGCACCCGGGGCATTGGCCGCCCTCAATTCCCTAATCAGCTCCTCGGCAGCTTTCTTCTCCGCCGACAACCTAGAGTTCTCCTCTTTTAGCTTGGCCGCTTCCTCTTCCACCTTTTTCCGAGCCTCACCGGCACCCTTGACTTCTTCCTTGAGGGATGACACGGAAGCACGAGCAGCGTTGAGTTCGGACTCAGTTGCAGAGTCCCCTTCAGCATAAACTGCCGCCATCTCCAGCATCCAGACCAAGGCTGAAGCATCTTGGGCCACCAGCGCCCTCTTGCTCGGGCGGTCCATGCCTTCCAAGCGAAGAGATTCCGCCCGGGGAACAACCAAAGAGTTGCCTTCGAAGAACCTCCTATCAAGGATGCAGGGAGGAAGCTCGAACTTCCCTTTCTCCGCTACCCGAGTAAGGTTCACGACATCAGTAATCCTTGGCCGCTTCAGTCACCCCGCCAAACGCAGAGGAGATCCCCGGGGAGCAGGAGTCGGAGAAGTGGAGGTCTCCGCGGCAGCTTGAACGGGAGGAGGAGCGCGGGCACTAACGAACCGAGATTTCGAAGGAGCCGTCCCAGCCTTGTTCCTCGCCATAGCATTCCTCACAACCCGATCATGAGCATGAGGCATCTCACCTGCACAAACAAAACACGAGCATGTTAGATACGAAGAAAAGAAATAACAAGAACAAAATTAAACAACTAAAGACTACCGAGCAATTTCTCAGCATCCGTAGGAGTCTTGCACTCCAGCAGTGCCTTAACGTTGATAAACCGACGCTCAACCCTCTGACTCCCATCTTCCTCGAAGATCGGGCTGCCCTTGCCAGTCCAACACGCAGCAAGATTGAAGGAGTTGACCCACTTTACCAACGCCTCGTAAGCCACGGCGTCCTGCCCGCGCAGGTCGCCCGGTTGAAAAACGTAATCACTGGGCTCTTTGCTGAAGTGTTCGGGTGACCAATGAATGGGGAACCTGTAAAGCCTCCGCCCGATGTACTTCCCCTCCTCGTTAAGCAGCTCGTTTCCATCGTCATCAACCTCTATCTCCCAGACGTATATGATATCCTGGGCGACCTCGGACACAGGTTCGACAACGAAGTACCGCTGCTTGAATGTCCGGACTGACTCCGAAAACGGTTTAAACAGCTTACGAGGCTGCTTCAGAAACCCAGCCATACTTCTTCCCCGTCAGCTGCCTTTGTAGATGAAAAACAACGAAGAATAGAGGGAGAGTGTCCCCCAAAGAAAGATGCTCGCACACCAATTCGAAAGTCGGGATGAAGGCCAGCGAATTAGGGTGCAGTTGGGTAGGGGCTAATTTTAGATGCTCGAACACCGACCGCTGAAAGTATGTAAAAGGTAGCCTTAGTCCCAGCTCCTTGAAGGCGTACTCATACATTGTAAAGCGGTCCCCGAAGTCCGTACAGACCCGCTCGTTCACAGTAGGGAAATGCACCTTTCACTCCCCTTCCGGTCCTACCTCCTTAAAGACGTCTGCCAAAGACTTTGCAAACGTAGAAATGTGCTCGGAAGGTTCGGCCACCTCCCACTCCTCCGCGGAGAACCCTTCGGTGTCATCCTCCTCTATATCATCCCGAACCTCTTCTTCCTCCCCGGCATTGCTGGAGGAACTTGAGGCCGCCGAGCTCGAAGCCGTCGAGCTACTATTTTCCTCGAAGCCAATTTCCTCCTCGGACGTATCTAGAATAACTTCTCTGTCTGGCCCCGTCGCCATTACGATCACCTAAAAAGCAGAGAAAGACAATGAATTCGACAGCAAATCAAATCCACCATTCCACTGTTAAATCAAGTGAAAGGGCGCGCAAAGGGATGAGGACAACGTCCCCGGCCTAAGCCCTAACATCAAAGGGAGAGCAAAAACCTCCCCGCAAGGATATGCTCGGAACTCTCAACCCAGAACGAGGAGCTTCCCCGCGCTCACGCCCAGTTTCCGGTTGAAGCTTCGCCGAAAATCGCAAAGCTTCACGGGAATCTGGGAACGATCTACCGAAAAACTCATCGCTCCACCAGAAGATGAACGAACGAAGTGGTTACACATGCAACCTCGCCGTGAACCACCTTCCCCACCAAACGCTCTAACAGGTCCGACGACATGTTGGGAGCATAGAAATGGCACAACCACAGTGCACCACCAACAATCGCCAGAAAATCGCACGTTTCGTCCTCTAAACTAGCCCTAACCGCATGCAAATCTACCAGCAAGAATGAAAAGGAGTAAAACAAGTCTTAAATCAGAAAACTTACTTGATTTGAGTAGAAGAAAAAGGTTGCTCGAAGCTTGACGTGGTGGCCGGAAGCACTGAAGACGACGACGAACAAGAGCTTAGAAGAGACGAAGAGGAATCAGAAAGGAAAAAGTTTCAAATGAAACGGTTTCCCCCCTTTTTATACAAAGGGGTACGTGCAATCACGCGCCCGTAGGCCATTATGGCTATCCGCTAGCCATCATTGCCTATTAACTGCTACACGGAGCTCTAGGTACACGTGGCGCCCAAACGTTTCAAATTCTGTCTAACCATTAGTCTCCCCGTACACCGGGCAACATGGTCACGACCACGAATCTCATGAACACCTGGGGTCACGAGCACTTTGAGACAACCTTCCTCGCCTAAAAATGACGACTCTATGCTAGCTCCCCGGAGCAACGAGCAGTCCTTAAGTCATCACTCTCATGCTCAGGAGCAACGACTTGGGGGGCTCCTATTCTGGACTGGACCAATGGCTAAAATTGACCCAATCCGCCTCTGCTCCAGAGCGGCCAAAATTGCCTAAGTCCAATCCACAGAGGGGAAAAAGTGACCTTTCTGCCCCTCCAACCGGGCAAGGAACGCAACGTTCCTCTCCGGCGTGATGCCCGTTACGCACGGCTTCCTCGCTGCCGGGACAGCAAAGGCAGGTGCCCAAAACTGCGTTTATGCCCGACATAACGGTTAGTTTCGAGCACCCTGCCCGACCTAACGACTAGTTTGGGCAGTTACCTATTCTTTGGAGAAAACGGTTATTTCGCCCCGAAAATAGGACCGTTGGCCACGCGCTGAGGGCTCTATATAAACCCTCTCGCTTGAGAGGGTCAGGTATCCAATATTCACCTTAAGAATTCATATTTTGTAATTGCCCCTTTTTTCTGACCCTTTCTCACTTGAGCGTCGGAGTGCCTTGCAGGTACACCCCCCCCCCCCCCCTCCTCTCTATACGACCAGCATCCCTGACACACTTGGCGGCCTGATTCTACAGGATCTGATCCAGCCTTCACGATCACTAACTATTTACCTTAGTTATATTTAAAATAAAATATATTAACTATTCAATAATATAAAATAAGTATTTATTTATATTTAAAATTGAAATAATGTTAACTAATATATAAATGTCAAACTATAAAAAATGTAAACCATAACAAAGTAAAGAAAAATTAATCCATATCCCTATTTATAATGAGTACAAATAATGTACTACAATTGAGTATTTAGATAACTCCAAACTTTTGTACTAGTAGTAGTTAAAAGTAAAAAACGTCGGTGGTTGAAATTTCAACAATTTACCAGTATCATAAATAATGAAACAACCGTAAGTCACACGAAAAAACTTTTCCCCTCTAGAAATGGTCATTTTGTTTTTTAGCAAATTTCAAGACATAAAAGAAACCAAAAGAACATTTTCAAGAATTACACAAGGAAATTGGACTTATCCATTAAGTTTCCATTGCAAATACAAAGAACCTTTCTCTCTCCAATTATAAACCTAACAACATACAGACTCCATATCACACTACTCACTCACCGATTAACAAACGGTGCCCCAAAAATTTTCTTCTTAAAAAAACCTCTTCCTAGATTTTCTGGTTCCAACCCCCAAAAAAAAACATGAAATTCTATAACCGCAGGTTGCTCCTACAGGACGAGAATGTTCCAATTCCAATCTCAACGCCCCCTGAAATCCAACCCGTCGACTCCAAAACCGCATCCTCACCGTCCATTCCCGCCGTTCCATCTTCCAAAGCAATCACAAGCCCTTTACAGTTACCTCCACCGATAAATCCGATTTTCTCTTCCAACGTAGCGTACTCCTGCCTCCTCCTCTTCTCCACCTTTTTCTTCGCTGCCTTCGTCATCTTGTCGATCCGTGAAGTCTCGTCGCGGCGGCGGCGTAGCCTCCCTCCGCGACGGGGGTTGGATGCCGCCGTCGTGAAGGCTCTGCCGATGTGTTCGTACGAGGAAGATACGAAACAACCGGACTGTGCGATTTGTTTGGAGGAGTTTGAAGAGTGTGATGAAGTGAAGATGATTCCGTACTGTAGGCACGTGTTTCATCCTGAATGTATTGACGCGTGGCTTTCTGCGCACGTGACTTGTCCTATTTGCAGGTGTGTTATTAAGGTGTGCGGTGGGATTGTGGATCAACAAGATGATGGAAGATCAACGGTGGAGAATGGAAGTTGATTGGGATTAGTGAGATCAACGGTGGAGAGTGGAAGATGAATTAGGATTAGGGAAGATCAACGGTGGAGAATGGAAGTTGATTAGGATTAGGTAAGATCAACGGTGGAGAATGGAAGATGAATTAGGATTAGGGAAGATCAACGGTGGAGAATGGAAGATGAATTAGTATTAGGAATTGTAGTATTGGATATAAGTTACTAGTTCAACATAGATTTAAAGACATTAATTTAGTCTCAACAAAAAGGTGTTACTCCTATTAATTTAGATTGAGTCAATATAATCCTGTGTTTGAGGCTTTTAGCAGTTATTAATTTATCATTAATTCTCCTAATTAGAATAAATTAGTCATTTTAATATTTCATTTTAATATTTCTTTTTTCTTTTTTCCTTTTTTATTTTATTATTGGTCAAATGTATCATCTGATTTTTTTGATTTTACATTTGAAACATTTGTAACATGTTAATATTCAGCAGATAGTTCTTTGTAAGTTGTAACGGTATATTCCCTTTTGATTTTTAATAAAAAAAAAATTGATCTTTAAATTTTATTGAATAATTAATATATTTAATTGACTATATTGACTATTGTTTTATAAAATTTCTTTATTGACTTAAATTGAAAAACAAAATTTTTAGAATTGTGCTTTGACCATTGTTTTTCTTTTTCTTTTTCTTGTTCAAGATTTATTATTTTTTCATTTTCATTTAATTCTTTCGACCTTACAAATGTTTTTTGACTTTAATTTGTTATTGTTCAAAATTTATTATTATTTTTTTTTTCATTTAATTCTTTCGACCTTACAAGTGTTTTTTTAGAGATTTTTACTGTACTACCCCTTCCTGAAATAAAAAATTTCAATATACCCCCTTTTGAAAAAAAATTACTAGGGTACCTTAGTTTTCATTGGACACTCGCTGACCCATTCCACGAGCATGTGAAGGGAACAACATGCAGTGGGTGTTCGTGAACCGGGTTCACGAGCATATGAAGCCTTTCGGTTTTTTAATTATTTTTTAATTGTTTTATTAGATAAATAATAATTTAATTATTTTATTTAAATAATTTAAGTATTTAAACTAAAATATATTAATTAATTTAACTAAATAAATCTCTTTTTTTTCAGAAAATTAAATAGTGAACAAAATATTTATTTAAATAATTTAAGTATTTAAACTAAAATATATTAATTAATTAATTAAATATTAATTAATTTAACTAAATAAATATTTTTTTTTCCAGAAAATTAAATAGTGAACAAAATATTTATTTAAATAATTTAAGTATTTAAACTTAAATATATTAATTAATTAATAAAATATTAATTAATTTAACTAAATAAATATTATATTTGCAGAAAAATAAATAAGGAAAAAATATTTATTTAAACACTAATTTTTTTATTCAAAATTCACAACTGAAGTACATTACATCAAAAATGGCCGCCCGTTCCACACCTAGTGTTTTTTTTAAGTCGATGTCCCCTACCCATCGGTTCATTTGGTGTTCTTGTAGGTGACTGAGATGAGTCAGAAGACATGTCTTCACCGTGATATGTTGTTGGGGGGTTTTGTCTCGATGAAGGGGGGTCCGCTTGTGGTGTTGATTGCAGAAGGTCGTCAATGTTTAAATTAGGCATTTGCATTAATTGTTCTTCCGTCAGCAAAAAGTGTTGGAATGCATGTGGTGGTTGTGGTGGTTGGATGGTTGGGATGTAGGGATCGTCAGGTGTGATGGTGGATGTGGATTGAGAGTATGGAGTGTTATATGTTTGTTGTTGATACTGGGGGTTTGATTGGTCAAAGTTTGGTGGTGGAACGGGTGCGAACTGTATGGTTGGGCGATGGGTGGTTGTAGTTTGTTGGCCATAGGTATAGTGGTAGTTTTGTTGAGGGAGTGGGTTGTATGGAGTTTGGTGTTGGGATGGTCCTGCGTAGAAAGTGTGTTGTTCAGTGGTCTGGGTGTGTTGGTATGTATGCTGAGCGGAGGAAGATGCATGTCCCCCAATTTGGGAAGTGTACATTAATGGCACCTCATGATGCATTGGTGCCGGGGTTGGTTGTGTAGAAGACGAACCACGCGTACGAGGGTCTGTCAGAAATTGGTCCGATGCAGTATACATATAAGGAATCGAACGAAACTAATTTAAATACTCCGGGCCTGGCTTGCGTTCACCATCTACCGGGACCCCCTGCAAAACCAAATATCTTATATTTTTCCATTCGGTCACCTCTTCTTTGTTTAGATCGCGCCAATGAACTTTTTGGGCCTTTCTCATTGTCATCTCGTGGTGTTCCATTAGACACCTAGGTATGGAAGGTATGTCTTGTTCAAAACCAAACTGGAGTTTGACTCTATCTGTTTGATCCATTTCAACTATATGGAAACAGATAAGATAAGTCGTAGCACTCCAGATTCTGGCGTCTCTTTGATTTGGCACTTGAAAGTGAATGAACGGCCTCCATATAAACTGGAAAAAAAATTATTAGAATAAAGTAAGGATGTATATGAAACATGTAGGTTTTATGCTTTCAGACTTACGTCTCTTTCTTGCATGTGATCAAGTGCGTTTCGATACCCCTGTGCATAGTACCGCGGATTGTTCGCGTAATCCATTCGTCTCTGGGTCCATCTGAAAAAAAAAATATGACTATTAGTTATAGTAAAGTAAGATTATAATAAAGTACATGTTAATATAAGTAATACCTTTGCGCGTATGGAAATGAAGGCTGCATATTACTAATAGGAGCAACCACGGGTATGCGCGTGAATGCCCAAGTCTTGAGTAGTAGGACACAACCACTCATGCTCCTTACATCCTTGACTGATGCCTTGCACATTTCTCTGTACAGTTTTGCAAGACAAGCAGAACCCCAACTAAATTTGTTGCAATTTTCTAGATCCCCTACGAGAGGTATCCACGAAGAATGCAAAAGATTTTAGCTCTTGTCGGGAAACAGAATAGTTGCAATCACAAGCAAAATATAAACTTTTGCTTGTAAAAGTGTACGTTCTGGGGGGTCACGGTTTAATTCTGCATATAGGGTCTCTAGCCAAATAATTTTGACGGACCCTCTATTTCTATCAGATGTTGTCGGTTCAACCCCTAAATTCTCTATATAGACCTCGTTACCTACCTCTGTAGGACCATTAACAGCTTTTCCATCCACTCTAAGACCGAGCAACATGTTAACATCTTCTAAAGTTATTGTACATTCACCGGTTGGTAAATGGAATGTGTGTGTCTCCGATCTCCATTTCTCTATCAGAGCCTGAACTAGGCTAGTGTCAATTGGAAGATGATTTATTTGTGCGAAATAAGCAAAACCTGCGGCCTCTAAATAAGGCATTATTCTATCACTTGCTTTCACGTGAGAATGCGCATTTACTCTTAACTTTACATTTCCCTGAAAAAGTAAGAAATTATAGTCAACACAAGCACATTTTTAAGAATTTTATAGACAACATTTTTAAGAAACTTACACTTGCCAGCACATTTTCTTGTGTACCACGGTGATTCTCACCCAACCACAACAGAGACATTTTTGACTTGCTGAGGGAAAGGAAATTGTGACTTGCTGAGGGAAAGGAAATGGTGCAAGAGGAATGAAAATGGATGCAAATTTATAGGGTAATATGTGTAGTAATAAGTAGTAGTAATAAATAATTTTGAAGAGACTACACACTGCATGAAGAGACTACACACTGCATGGCATTGGAACTTGGGACTACACTTCTTCTTGCATGCATGCATGCTA